>JAFMSR010000001.1:24626378-25287447 GCA_022818135.1 Saxidomus purpurata | reverse complement strand
AGTTATAAAACAACATTTCATTTATTGCAGTAAAATATACACATTTATAAAAGTGACGTACAATGAGCTTCTTTTAATTATGTTGTGGTCCTCAATAAACAAAGTAACTAGACATAGAGAGGCATGATGTTTGAACACATTATGAAATAAAAGAGTATGTGATAGTAAAAACAAAAAGATCATAGTGGAGAGCAGGTAATAGATTAGATAAAAACATGTAAGCAAATCTGACTAAATAGGCACTAGATATCTTAAAGTAAGAGTTTTCTATTAGCACCTTTTAAACCTGCACGCTTGGTATCATTCCTAACTACATCTTATATAAGAGAAAGATTTCATACCAAGGTAAAACAAAACAACCATTGTCTATTGTATGAATGGAGGGAGTCTGGTGAAGTTATTTGCTCACTCTAGCATTCTGGAGCTAAGCCATGAAGCCATGCTTAATTTTATACTTTTTGAACTGGTACCAATTTAGAATATAAAAAAAGAAAATCTCTAGGATGGATGATTGTGCGTATGAAATATAAATGTTTCAAATCAATATGAGTCTTAAAATCTAAGTTTAAAACAACTAATGCATTAATTCTATACGGCCTGTATTTAGGAATACTACGATACCAAAAACAGCAAGTCAGACGTTTTCTAGCATGCGTTGTCAACTTGCCATTTGCCTTCTTAAAGACTTAACTGATAGATAAATGTTGGTCAAGTGCTGCACCTACTTCTTTAACAGACAGTAGTAGAATTAACAGTTGCACCATTTAACAGATTTTACTCAGATTCCATGACACGGTTTCCTCAAAAATTGAATAATGTACACAATACAAAAGGATGTTTGGGTATTGGGGGTTATTGGCCGTTTTTATGCCCCCGAAGGGTGGCATATTAAAATCGCACCGTCTGTCCGTCTGTCCGTCCGTCCGTGCGTCCCCACTTACAAATTCGTGTCCGGACTGTAACTTTGTCATGCATTGAAGGATTTTAAAATAACTTGGCACACATGTCTAGCACATCAAGACGACGTGTCGCGTGCAAGACCCACATCCCTACCTCAAAGGTGAAGGTCACACTTGGAGTATGAAGGTTATGGAATCCTCTATATATGCACACATTCGTGTCCGGACTGTAACTTTGTCATGCATTGAAGGATTTTAAAATAACTAGGCACACATGTCTAGCACATCAAGACGACGTGTCGCGTGCAAGACCCACGTCCCTAGCTCAAAGGTCAAGGTCATACTTAGAGTTTGAGGGTAATGGATTCCTCTATATATGCATATATACACACATTCGTGTCCGGACTGTAACTTTGTCATGCATTGAAGGATTTTAAAATAACTTGGCACAAATGTCTAGCACATCAAGACGACGTGTCGCGTGCAAGACCCAAGTCCCTAGCTCAAAGGTCAAGGTCACACTTAGAGTTTGAAGGTAATGGATTCCTCTATATATGCATATATGCACACATTCGTGTCCGGACTGTAACTTTGTCATGCCTTGAAGGATTTTAAAATAATTTGGCACAAATGTCTAGCACATCAAGACGACGTGTCGCGTGCAAGACCCACATCCCTACCACAAAGGTCAAGGTCACACTTAGAGTTTATAGGTAATGGAATCCTGTATATATGCATACATTTGTGTCCGGACTATAACTTTATTATGCTTTGAAGGATTTTAAAATAACTTGGCACAAATGTCTAGCACATCAAGCGGATGTGTCGCGTGCAAGACCCAAGTCCCTACCTCAAAGGTCAAGGTCACACTTAGTGTTTAAAGTAATGGAATACTGTATGCATGATTACTCTGTCATGCATGGAAGGATTTTAAAATTACATAGCACATTTATTGAGCACATGGAGAGGACACAGACTGTGAGGCACCTCTTTCGGGGGCATTCGTCACTTGTGAGGGACAGCTCTTGTTTAATGATATGTTTTGTTAAATCAAAGTTGTTTTTAACAATAAATTGAAAGTTGTGCAAAAATGTTTATTTTTAATAAATGTTGCTGATGTCACAGCTGAAAAAGCACACATTGTTCACATGATGACAAGTTGTGACAAAAGAATTCTCCAAAAGCCTATATATGGTTATTAAATAGCAATGTTACTGAAGAAACGAAATGAAACTTTTCTCTTGACAATATTGTGTTATCCCTCAGAACACTACTTGATTGACAGTACCAGCGAAACCGTTCGCTTTTGCGATGTCATTCGCGTCTCTAGAGTATTTTGTTACCAGAATCATGTAGTTGGCAAAGGGCTGTGGGAAATTTTCCTCAGAACTAATGTATTTTTTCATTCAAATAAAATATTGTTCTCAATACAATAGTATTTTTTCTTTATGTCAAACATGGAAGTTTCTATTAAACTTGACATTTCAGAGGAATAGATGACTTATTAAGCAGCAGCAGATCTGAGGTCAATTTCAACACATCCGTAGATGGATGTGTTACGTTTCACTGATATTGTGAATGTGAGAGGCCTACATCGATTCAGCGTAGTAAAGAGGGGGGGATTTGTAATAACTAATCAGTTTGTGGTTATTTAACAGTGAGACAGCAAAATAATCCACGAATATCTATATCGTTTGTAGTTAGGTCCTTTCAAGTGCTATTTAGTTTAAAACTGTTAGCTTGGTCGATGGGATACAATTCATCAAATAACACATTGGTAAAGCTTGTAATCTTCTAATATACTACTGTTTTGCCGTTACTGGTCATAAGAACGTTTATACCTAATTTAGCAAAAGACTTACCAAGGGATAATAGTGACAATAGAGATATTCAAAGGATGTTAAAAACTGCATAAGCAAAGCTTGACAGAAAACTATTCCTCTTTTATATGAGCAAACATGTTTGTCGACAACTTGTAAAACTCCAACTTACCTTCGTAGGCAGAAAATAATCTTAATTAGGTACCTTTAAGTTAAAAACTGTGCATACAGCTGGCGGTAAGTCAGACAAAAAGTGCTGGTATAAAGTTGAAAACTTGTAAAGTGCATGCACATTAGATGCACACATACTGCCTTGCTACCATTCTACAAACGAAAATTCCGAAAAGATAAGCACACACTGCCAAAGAGTCCAACAAGATATTTTTCGAATGACAAGGCAGAAAATAAGAAACATGGCTATAGAAGAAAATCTGCAATTAACACAGCGACGGATCAGAGAAACGGGCAGAATAAATTCCCCGTACTAAAAACAACTGATGAAAATTGTACAGATTAGGTTGTATTTAAACAAGAAGCAAGATTGAGAGTTTTTGAGAATCGGCGGCTGGATCAACACAGCATGATACGTTTCTCATAGTACATTAAATCCTGAGAATTATTTTGTGCCGAATTTAAATGATTATTCAGCACATTTTTTTTCAAATTGTGAGTTCTAATATTTCACTTCGGTTTGAAGAAAACCTTTCAAAAGGTTAAGGTTGTTAAACTCTTCAAGATTGAAAACTCCACCAAAACTATTGGTATATGAGGTAAAAAGTAAACCATGTTTCCTTTTTTAATGAAAGAATAATAGATCATAAATAAATCAAATGTAAGATCTTTCGGTCTTAATGGATCACAATTTTGAGATGCCGATGTTTAAAGCTTTACAATAGTTGTTTTTATTAGAAGCTGGAATTCACATATCTGAAACCAAAGTGGCTGGGATATGCAAGACCCTCTTCTAAAGACAGACAATGTAATATACATTCTGCAACTGTACAAAAAAGCTCAACATTCATGAATTATACATGAACGAGTCGGACAAAAAAGTATTTGGAAGGCCGGATGGTGACTTCTGTACTGTATCCCTCTCCACTTATGCAAACAAGTTTTAGTCACATCAGCTAAAAAGAGAAAAACCATGAATGTAACTTGATCAAAAAAAGCTTTGCTATGTTAGAAGACGAAAAATGTTATATTTACTATATGAACTCTTCTTCGAGAACCTTAACGAGCTTTTAGTGGCACAGGTTTTTATATTATTCTTGTATCTCAGTGTCACTTTCAGGTTTTATCTATTGATTTGTGGTTGGTTTGAGCATTAACGGCTACCGGAAATGAAAACTTTGAGCCGTGAAAATCTGTATTCTGAATCAGTCTATTATTTTTGGTACAGAATAAATGTCATTGCTTTAAAAATTGTAATAAAACAGCTTGAAGCAATTAACTCGGAGCGTCATTGCAATACTGAGTTGCAATTTATCCGATTGCTGTTCTAACAGGTCGAGCACGATCCTGAAGCAAAAAAAAAACCTCGGAATTCTTGAAAATCATTCAATTTAATCGTTTTGAAAAAATCTTAATGAACGCAGTTAACGTTTATTTCAACTGCTTGTATTTTTCACTACAGTGACTGATCCTGCTATAAATAACCAAATTGATTCCATATATAGAAAATAAGAGAACATTTTGCGTGGGAATGGAAACTGCGGAAGTAACCACTTAGGATTGCCGGATGCTTATTAACCAATGAAAATATGCAGTCCTCGTAAAAACTCTAAGAGTAAAATTAAAAAATCACTTAATATCATCAAACTCAACACTCATCAACAGCCTGGCTTAAAATTGTTTATATGAAAAAGCATTTTGCTCATTTCAAAATCGTGCACTAGAGCAAAAGTTTCAAATTTGTCCAGCGTTCAAATTCTTGAAACACTGTTACTTTTCTTAAACGTTCAGTATAATTTTCGTTTGCAATTGTTGCAAAGCTTCGAATTCCGATTTTAAACCATTGCGCTGCATTTTTAAACAACGCCATGATAATGTGTCTCAATTATTTAATTATTCCCATCAGCTGCGGTTCGGGGAAATTATGATTGAAAATTGAGCAGTTTATAAATTTCACACGAGAACTCTACTTAAATCAAACCTCTTTATTACAAATTTGAAATTGTTTCATGAAAAATTAATAACGTAATTATTCAGGATTATCAAAACGCCTTAAAAGCCAATGAATAGTGGGACAGAAGTCTTCGGTTTATACCCTGTCGTGAAAAACAGCAGGACCCTTAGCCTTCCGTTGACATTAATTAAAAACTTGTAGGATTCTTAAAAGTACGTTATAGTTCATTTTAATTCAGTTCATCCATATACACATTTTACCAAGACACTAATAAGATACTAACTTCATGCAACATGCAACTGAAATAAAGCATAAGAGACTAACACAGCAAATATACATGTAACTTCGTATTTAATTTACAAAATAAATAAAAAAAAAATCAAATGGTAATTGTTAACTCAAAGCTATCTCAAAGAAAAAATCTGAAGACAACATACTGACAGGAGAAAAAAGGCACTAATGCGCGATTTAAAATGTTAAAGAAATCAATTATCGCTCTCGATCAGACCAACGAGTAACTAATTAGCAACTGATTCTTGTATTTGTCTACATTATGCCTAGTCTTTCATGTTTATGTTCCTTACCAGTCTTGACATGGTTCAAGTGTGTTGAAGGCTTCCTAGTTTCAACTAAGATTCTATTATTGTGAATTCTCCCTTATACAGGGAAACATGTAAAATCACCTCAAACTTTAAGAGCTATTTTAAGCTGATAATTACAAAACAACGAGATCATGAAAAAGCATGACCCTGTTTGTTTTTCAAATTGCTTGTGTTTTCCTTCCCCGCGTTTTTACTTTAATCGCCCTTACGCAATTAAGCAAAAGTTGATTTGGCAATTTGTTATCTTGTTTTGCATATTTTAAGTACAAAAAAGTGATTCAAACTATTGCAAAGCTTGCAAGTTTCCAAATTTAAATCGCTGCCTTGCACATTAAGATAAAATATCGGTGTTAATGTCTCTCTTAATTGATTATATGCCTGTATGCATGACAATTTGCACGTGCATTTACAGAAAATTGATTTTAAACAGGTCTTTCGTCTTTCATAATGTCAACAACCTGCTTTATTTCGTCTTACAAATATTGCCAATGCTTCTTTTTGCATGTATCTTTCTATGTCAAAAAATTATTGATAAGCTTGTTTTTTCAATCTTTCTGTAGTACCCAAAGTTCGCTTGTACTTTGTGTGACGAATTTTTATATTTGTTGTATATTTCGTGACTTATTGAACTTTTAAAAAAAACTATTAAATCTTTTTTAATGAAATGGCCCTCTTACATTTCTTTCAAGTTGTATTAACAACCAAATTGATACTTGTATAAGCTCTATAAGCTCTAGCCTTATCTTCATTATTTGAAAATGACAGGATCAAAGCAATATGCATAATCTAAGGCTGTAAAGATATCTAATATCCCAGGGGTATGGTTGTACCCGGCAATTCTAATAAATGTCCTTCATTGACATCACAATATGATATTTTATATTGAACTTAGAAAATAAATTGTAATATACGTCTGACAAAAAACTTATTGTCATCAGAAACTGGGAAAGATATTATGAAAATTGGCAAATTTTAAGATATTAAAAGAAATTCTTCTATTTCTGACATAATTTTAAATTTAAGTTTGTGCAAACTTATCTGTTGCAGACAAATGGTTCATATGTACAAAGGTCAGACGAGAGTTTCCTGGAATTTAAGAGCTGTTGGCTTTATTGTACCATTTGAATACCAAAAACAACATGTTTCAAACCGTATTTTCACACAATATTATGAGTTCTTCTGCAAACTAAGAATTGTAGCTCTGAATGTTGTTCTTCCATACTGTTTCAGCAATTGTGTCTATATATCTACTATTCACACACACCTGAAACTACTGTCTAGAGAAAAGGAATATTAACAAGGAAATTAAAAAAGAATTGACTACATACCATGTTAACATAATAAATTATATATATATATATCAAGTGATTGTAGCTTGACCTATTTTAATGTAAATTAAGAAACATAACACCTAAGCACTATCAACCACAACACCTACTAACATCTAGGCTTAGAAGGATGTACCCTTCATACATGTAGATACGTATCAACTAGATACATGTAACGCATTCAGCAATTGATACAGTTAAAGAACACTACATACTCAAAATCGCAAATATGACACATTGTATAGAACAAACACGTAATCAAGTGATAGGTTAAATCACAGAACGGTCAGCTTCACGATATTTTAGCTGCAAAAGATTTAAAATTGAAAACATTGATGCTCTAGAAAAGGCACCTGTTTCTACTTTTGACCGTGCATGTTGTAAAATGTCGTTCTTTACGTCATTCATACTCATTTATACTAACAATCCAACAATCCTTTTACAACACATGTAACTGTACTAATAAACTAAGGTCAAAAGTAAACATGTATTGGAAATAACTAGGTTTATAATAATTGAAAAGATACTTACTGATTATGATATGTTTTCACAAATTTATACATTTTTATTATCTTAGCTGAGAACACAAATGCAAAGAACCAAAACAATCAACCTTGTTCCTGTCGTTATCATTTACAGAAAGTTCAAGCAAAACCTGAGGTTACAATGTTCAAAACCTGAAATCTTACCAGACTGATCCAAAAATCAAGTGGAAAGGGATATATCAATGTAACAAAACCAACCGCTGAATATGCATTGCTGGTCAAAACTGCTCAAACAACTTTCTGAAAATATAGCCAAATTTTATGTGAAGATATATTCCTTAAAAAATATACCATTCTTAAAAGATGGCATGTTGAAGACAAAATATATCTCCCTGAGAATGCCCTTGGCCATTACTCTGAAAAGAACAACAGAAATGATCAGTCAATCAGTTAAGACGGTCAGTTCACCATATCCCCAACTTATTACCAACATAACAGAAACTTGTTTATGACATGAACACTTGTAATACGGAAAAGATAAAAAAAAGAAACAAAACAAACATCCCTTACGAAACCCTAGACTTATTTACTGCGATATTTTGTTTCCCAGTTCGTAGACGATGTAAAATTAAAAAAATTGAATTCCATCAGACTTGGAGGATTTATGTGCACGTCAATGTCTCATAATTGCCTTCGTTAATTCTATATTACCAATGGTTACGTGTTTGAGAGACTGTTATTCCATTAACACGTAATAAGGATGCAATAACTTTCTGTAACCTTTTCAAAAGGAAATCCAGGTTACTTAACAAGGGATAATTGTTCAGAGAGTGAAACAATTAGTGTTTTTGTCTTCATGCAGTATTCTTTCAAAAGACATATTAGAGTTTTATCGCTCATGAGTAGAGCATTCCTTTAATACAGTCCTGGACAAACATGCAAATTTCAAAGTTACGAACTTGATCGGTAGTAAAAGTAGGCGTGCATCTATAATTTACTTCAAGTGCAACTGAAAATATCTAAAGAACAGAGTCTGGTAATAGAAAACCAGTAAGCAACAATTTAATTGGAATTTTGCACTGAAATTAAAATGCATTATAGAAGGACATGATTATTTTAGTAATATTTGCAGTTCCATAAAGAATTGTAAAATGCTGAGTAACAAGCTTAGTTATGGTATTTTAGATTTATTTATGTATTTATCTATTCAAACTGGTTTCATTTTATTAATTCATATTTTTTATTTCTTATTGGCTCAGTTTACGAATGAATGTTAACCGTAAAAGAAAATTCTCCAAACATTAGATTTTAAAAGCACAGGAAGATGCCGCTGATAGCGTGTTTCTATTCTCGAGAAATTCCTGTTAATTGGCTTTAAGCAAATTGCTTAAAATAATTGCAGCACTTAGATTTTTAAACGGTTCTCACTAGCGATGAAATTCAGATAATTGAAAATTGTGATCACGTCACTCTATTTTGCACGTAGAACGCAATTAGTATTCCGTGTGGTTTGAAAATTGGATTTAATGATTTATTTCGATTATTCAGAGGAATTCCATGATCTGGGCCTGCTTACCCCTGCCGTAATCAATCATGAAACCCCCAAGGCATGTTTGTATGAATCGCAGCTGCTGTGTGCATTATCAAAAAAGGTCCACTTTCACAAATTATAAAGAAAATAGAGTAATAGTTTTATCTAGAAAGATCAAAATAACGACCAGTTGCCTTCAAAATGCACAGTTGCAACAATAAGGAAATGTTCATTGTTGATCACATATTATTAAGATTTTTTTAGGTATATTGAAACTTCAGTTAACCTTTGCCTCAATAAGTTAAGTCCTATTTCGTACCAAAATCAAGTTGAAGACTGGTTGTTTTTTAATCAGGGTGCTGGTGACATTTTTTTAACTTTATCATTGCGGGCCGCAGCAGCGGCCCGCTAAATTTAATACGTGGTGAGTAAAAGATGCATGGAGACTTAAGCACTAGATCGAACATATGCGTCTCTCTTCATTATAAAATTGAGGTACTTCTTTTTTTTGGAAAAACAAGAGTTGTCGTTTGTAATTGAGTTGTCGTTCGTTTCATAGAGGGCGCAATCTAATCTACGCTGATAAAAATAGAAAAAAGCGCTTTTCACGTTTCAGTCGCAATCTACGCTGAGAAAAATGGATATATGATGGCTTTTTTCACTTACACAGCCTTTGACATTATAGAAACGAAGTGCGGTCGACTGAATATTCTTTGATGGCCTTTAAATTATATGATATCATCTTAGCTAATTTTTTCCTAACTGCTATAAGTATGTCTCCGTGGTATAATGGATAAAGCCCTTAACTCATACACTTTTGTGTACGTGTACTTTTACGAATCCACGAGTTCGAATCCCATCAACACCCAATTTATTTTTTTTAACTTTTTTTCTGCTGTTTTAATAATCATTTTTAGCTTTTTAACATTTTTAGACTATTTTACGGCAAATAATCATAAAAATCTTCATTCATGTCAAATTAATAAGGATAATGGTCATGAAAAATTGAGACACGGTCTATAGAGCATTCCTGGACATACTGTATAAATATTATTTGATAACAGTAAAGTTTCGATACTACAGGTCAGTCAGTAGATGTGGTGACGTGTCAGGTTTTGCTTGTTCAACCAGAATTTGTTTCCTCGAGTTCTTTTGGGGCCATGCCTCAATATCAACCATCACCAATTTCCAAAATATTTACATGGGATTATTGTTTGTTGGCCCGCTGTGATACTTCGTATCACAGTTTTTCTTGTTTTTCTTTGTATCATATTGCAGATTTTTTTTATAGCTCTCTGTTCCGCTCATCTACTATTTGCAACGAGTGTATCGTATTTCCCAAACGCTTATTTTATTCCCTTGGCAGCTGGTTGTTTTTGAAGTTTGGTACGCGTGAATAGAGATTTCACAAGAGTAGTACGGAATATGGTAATTGATGTTGGGTGAAAGATATAATGGGCAGGACACGTGCTGAAAAATGACATACTACAATTACATACTACAACGGAAATAGGATATGCAATCACTGGTAACCGCAATCGAACAATGAGACCAACTGTGTGTGAGAAACATGTTGATTTAATTAAGGTAGGGCCCGCTAAAAGCTAAAGTTACATTCGCCAAAACCTTCAAACGTTTGTTTTCTTCTTTATTATGATTAAAAGGTATGTAAACCCATAATCTTTTTTTAATTCGTTACAATTTTCTTTTATTTTTGTGTGGATAGGGGTATGTTGTCGCAAATATATACATTATGTTACATTAAGCTTAGAATAGTGTTTAAATGTCTAAAAATGTCTAAATGCCTAAATGGGACTATGCCCGCAGCTGCAAACCTTGTTATAAATGACGAGTTAGACATGTTATTACATTTGTTTGTTATCATGAGTACCATCATTTGTTTTGTTTTATTTGTTTAGACTTTGAAAAGACGTATAGGTTTATATACTTTCTTAACTGAATAAAAAAAGATGAAAACTTGTTTGAAGATTTTGGCAAATGAAATTCTAGTTTTCGCAAGGCCCTACCTTAACTTTAAAAGCAATATTTACCGACACTTAAGAGTTATTTGTCCTAAGCTACTGACAAAGTTTTATATTAATATACAAATGGTTTTCATAAACGTCCAGGGATATGAAAGTTTCTAACAACTAGACAAGGTGCTCTTTACACAGACACTTTTTGGCAGAATGCACCAACTTAGTGCCGTTAGTTTGATCACGAAATAAATACATAATTGTATTTAAGTGATGTTTTTCTACTTGCTTTCGGTTTTGTGTAACCAGCACCGATTTCGGTTAGTCTGGGAGACGTTGTGCGCAACACTAAGGTTACATACTATTCTCCAGAAGAAACACATTAGTCATTGCAAAACGTAAATCGAATTTTGAACATTGTAGGTCTAATGAAATGCTTTCCTCTAAAAACTGCTACCGTAAAACATTCAAGGTAACTGCCTATCAAACTTTTTGAATCACTTTCTACATTTTTCTTATTCATTGACAAAGAAGTATATAACAGGAAAACTTGAAATGTCAATGACCTCATTAAAGCAACTCAGATAATTTTCTTGAAATAATAAATAGCTATCTCAGTTCTTAAAGTCACATAGATAGCTCGTGATACGACATAATTAGTAACACCGTCAGAATGACGTCATATTTGAAAACTTTTTGCGGAAAACATATTGAGATATCGTTATCTATAAATATAAACAGAGCTTTCGAAGATTGAAAAATAGGTCGTATATAAAATTCACAATCTGTAGTTCAAGTTTACAAAAGAAACAGACTTCAGTTGAAAATATGAATATCTGTATACGCTGGCATTTTAGTAACAATATGAAGTTGCTCATAATTATCTTTTATTCAAAAACACTCACTTCAAAATTTACAATTTATGAATAAACGCGCCATAAATCAAACTATGAATGCCCTTTGGTCCGCCGCTGAGTTAGCAAGTAAGTCATTACTGACGTTGTTTTCTGACTAGTAAAGTCATATTTTAGCAGCGTAAAGTCATAATTTAGCAGCGTACCTGTTGGCGAAATCGCCTTTATTATATATTAGCAATTAATTCTAACTCGAAATACGAGCATATTGTTTTACCGAAGTCGGGTTCACAAAGAGTAAAAAGTAGAAAATTATAACGTCTATACATAAGCACACTAAGTTCAATGTCCTATTTTAATTAAATATGAGAGCGGTCGCTAATAACCTCTAGTTCCTTTGTGAATTCTCTTTATTTCCTTGAAAAAAGATGTGATGAACGAGGACATGGAAATGATTTTACGTACACAGTTTATAAGTACATCGGAAAGGTAATCTGGGCTTATGAAGTTATATGTTCACTGGACTACGATATATATACCTATATTCAATTCCATTTTTCCATCATTCGCAATATAAATATTTTAGTGCGAGTATGATTCGCCGCAAATCCGCAAATTGGGTTTAATTAAATAATCCAGTATAAAATCTCAATGAAATATATTGGATGTGCATGTACTTCATAATTATTTTGCTGATAGAAATTACAACTATTGCTACTATGAACGTTTTTGTTAGAAACGCTTTTCCTTAAATCTCTGAAGTCGCCTACAGCTTTGGCTGAGCAATTACCACAATCCAACCAACTACCGCAAACCGGCAAGCAAATACATGTAGCGCCAACCAATCTTTTTCAATGGACCAATCAGTGACCAACAGCCCACCGAGCAGTTACAATCGTTGGCAACCGGTCGATCTTTAACCGCAAACTGGTCGATTACCGCAACCAATCTATTACCGCAACCGATCTTTTATCGTGATTCGTGACCCAGTCCAAATTAATGGACGAAAGGATTGTTTATTCTTAATTCGTTTACTAAGGAGGATGCTTGGATTGCAGTTATTTCTTTTTTTTGGGTTTGATTGCTCTCTCAACTGGCACATTCGTTGTCGAATGCTTATCACATTTTGAAGATCGTAATAAGTACTTACTTTTTTCTAGTAAATCTGGCATAAGCATCGCTTTGTGCGGTAACAGGCATTTTTTTATTAAGCCCCGATAGAGTGACACCAATCAGGCTTAAAATTAGTAAAAACAGTGAAAATATACTAAAACTCCTAATTATAAGGAATTGTGAAAATAACTTAAACCGAACTCCACAGAATTGCTGTTGCTTTGCAAGATGTACTTTAATGCTCAGCTTATATCTCTGATCGTATCTGAAAAATACCTCTGAAAAAAGAAGCATGGAGTCAGATGTTGAACGTGTATTATAGAGGCTAAAAGAAAACGAGCCTTCACGATTGAAGTTTTTTACTGCCTGTGTTAGTTTGACACTTGAATTTGATTAAAAAAAAAACAGAATAGTAGCCAGTATGTTCAGCTTAGAAAATAAAGAATGTAGGGTTAACGCACGTTTTTTCGTGTTATAACATCTGCAGAATCCCGAGGGATGGTAGTTGCCCGTGCCCGTTAGGGCGAGGTCACCAACATATCCCGAGGGTTTCTGCAGGTGTTATAACTCGAAAAAACATTCGTTAGCTCTATTCTAGCATAAATAACATAAAAAATCATAGAAATAAAAATAAAACGCTCTTACTGGTACGACGTTCAATAATGCGCGGGACAACGTCCGTGTTGTTTTGTCATATTTATGATGCACCAGCGGTTTTTAAGCCCGGCACTGTTGACGCCGTACATGATACAAGACTTGGGAGACAGGTCCATTGTTTACAATGGCCCTGTATTGCGCATAAATGAAAACGGGTTATAACGGCGCGTGAATCTCCCCGTTAACACACGTTTTTTCTCCTGTTAAAACACCGGCAAAATGGGCAAAAACAGCACATTTTATGCTAGAATTATCGTTTTCCTTTTGTGATAAGACTTTTTTCAAAAGGGTCATAAACTGACCCGAGAAACTCGTTATTTATAGATAAATATCCAGTCTTTTTCTCTGCAAGACGTTAATTTGTCTAGCATTCACACCTTTAAACTACAAATGTCACCAAGAAATTAATAACTAAATCAAAAAGTCATTCATTATTTACAGCAAGCTTCGCATTATGCTCAAGGATGACTATGACTTTCCTCGTAGCTGTTAAGGAACGTTTTCACACGTTTTTTCCAGACAAATCTTCGCAGCGGTAATCAAATCTCGAGAAAACCATGACTACCAGATTATTATCTATCTAATTTATGTATTGACGACTTTTACCTTAATGAATCTCGACTTACAACCAACACGTTAAATTATCACTGACTAGCAAATGATCGCCATATCTTGGAAGTGATCAGTCCTCTTGTACCTGTTTAAATTTTTCTTTTTATGTGTACACGCGAAATACTGTAGTTTGAGGCAGTTTATAAAAAATATACAATTTAAGGAATAAACAAGCGTCCTTGAACAAAAAAGCGCATCAGTTTCCTTGTGTACATACCCTTTATGGAGATTGTGTTTGCTTAAAGCAAATTTCTAAATGAGTGGGCCTAGTCAAATTATTTTTAAATCGAAACAAGAGATATCTTTGGAAAAAAAACGGCGTTGATGAAATGATTTTTATTATGATGGTGCTATATCGTGCTGATCACTTCTGCCAAGTTTCAGTGAAATTAACTCATTAAATAAAAACAAGAGTCAAATGCTGACTCAATAACTATTTGTAGTGAATGTGACCTTGACTAGATATGAAGAATTGCAGAACTTGACGCTTTGCTCGTGCCTTCTGCAAAGTTTCAGTGAAATTAACCAATAAACTCCCGTGTGATCGGATCTAAAATTTGGTTACAAATACTTACGAAAACACTCAGAGAAATGTATACTATTACCGGCACTTGGTGGAGGAACATTTTGATATGTTCATCAACCACTCGTTAACTTGATAGTTCCCCATATATGAACAGGGTCTAAATTTTAGAAGTAGTTCTGTACCAATACTTACTAAATCACTCTCGAGACTACATGAGAGTAAACAATCTCGATTTGATTATGCTCTGAGAACAGTATACATAGTGTCGATGCTGATTATCTTTGAAAAGGAAGGGTAGATTCAAATTATATTTAGCGAGGTCGGTCCCTGATATCCTACCTATTGAGACGACCTTTTGTATCGATCCGAATGGGTCACGTGGTTAACTTAAACAATGACAGCTGTTTTTGGCTGGGTTGACGAATTAATTTTTGCAGTCATTCTCGTATCGACGTTATATATACACATTACAAAATTTATGTTATGTTTTCGGTGTTTTAAAATAAAAACGTGATATAACGTGGCAGTGCTAGTGGAGAACACTCCGTGAGTTTTTAAATCAACGTTGTACAATGCCAATGAGTTTTAATACTGTGAACTTGGACGTTTTAAAGTAAAGTTTTAATGATATTTAAAGCAAATTGTACAGATCCAAGTAGTGTCCGTGTTATAATATATGCGTCTACCTATGAAATTTTTTTATAAGGACTGAATAACGTAATAGTTTACCATTTGGCGCGAAGAGTATACGAAATATTCTGAACACCTCTAATCAATATAGTACACTTTCATTGGTAACATTTTATTGGTCCAAAATGTAGGTCAAACCCACTCTTATACAACTTACGACGAAAAAATTAAACCACGTCGTGTGCCCTGTGTTTCAGCGACAGCAACTTATTTCAGTCAAATCCTGTGTTATCTTACATGTTTAGTTCATAGGCTTAAACTCTAGTAAGTTATTAAAACGCTTAAATACATAGTTTGATGGTTACGCTGGCTGATATCACACTATATACCTATCCTTCATCCCAAACACAAGATGATATGCCCCTTCGTGAAACTTCTCTTCCCTTGTTTAACAAATAGGAAAAGATTGAAAACCGCCCTCCTTTCACGTTGTTGACAACGTTGTTGATAACTGGTTGTCTTTCATTTTTCTCAGATATCTCTAATGTTTTAGCATATCCGTACCTCGCTGGTATATTGCATTTTCAATTTCATATTGTATTATTTAATTTCAATTCCCATTGGTAGAATATTTCTACGTTTTATTTGTCGCATATTGTAGTTAGGCACAGAGATAAGGATTGTTTTCACCATCATTCTCATATCTCTTAAATCGCTTCTAATCTATTTATTATCTGCGGGTACACTGTTTACAAATACCATACTTGTGCCTAACTAGCTGCGGGTACACTGTTTACAAATACCATACTTGTGCCCAACTAGCTGCGGGTACACTGTTTACTAATACCATACTTGTTCCTAACTAGCTGCGGGTACACTGTTTACTAATACCATACTTGTGCCCAACTAGCTGCGGGTACACTGTTTACTAATACCATACTTGTGCCCAACTAGCTGCGGGTACACTGTTTACTAATACCATACTTGTGCCTAACTAGCTGCGGGTACACTGTTTACAAATACCATACTTGTGCCCAACTAGCTGCGGGTACACTGTTTACTAATACCATACTTGTTCCTAACTAGCTGCGGGTACACTGTTTACAAATACCATACTTGTGCCTAACTAGCTGCGGGTACACTGTTTACAAATACCATACTTGTGCCTAATTAGCTGCGGGTACACTGTTTACAAATACCATACTTGTGCCTTACTAGCTGCGGGTACACTGTTTACTAATACCATACTTGTTCCTAACTAGCTGCGGGTACACTGTTTACAAATACCATACTTGTGCCTAACTAGCTGCGGGTACACTGTTTACTAATACCATACTTGTGCCTAACTAGCTGCGGGTACACTGTTTACTAATACCATACTTGTGCCTAACTAGCTGCGGGTACACTGTTTACAAATACCATGCTTGTGCCTAACTAGCTGCGGGTACACTGTTTACTAATACCATGCTTGTGCCGAACTAGCTGCGGGTACACTGTTTACAAATACCATACTTGTGCCTAACTAGCTGCGGGTACACTGTTTACAAATACCATACTTGTGCCTAACTAGCTGCGGGTACACTGTTTACAAATACCATACTTGTGCCTAATTAGCTGCGATTTCGTTGCATCTGTGGCAACATCTTTTAAAATATGCAAAACTGCATACGTCACGGACTCATTAACATGTCTTGATCTTCATGAAAAAGAAACAATTCATGTTGTCAATTCTGCATTCAGACATTTATAAGTGACAGATAGTCATACATTCCATGTCATTACACTTCATTCTCTTAAACAGAGACGCCGGTTTTATGATCTCGGGGATTTTACTTCGGAACACTAAATCGCATCAACTTGCATTTTCATCAGCCGAGGCTACTAGACAAAAGCTTTTTATTGACCCGTGTTAAGCGTGCTTGTATTGGCGGTCTGTAGCTTTCCAGGTTAAAATAAAAATTGCTTGGAGTCCTTATGGCGCAGTGGGACGGTCCCGGATACAGTCCCAGCCGTGTATCGGAAGTGTCCTTAGATACGATATGAAATCTCCACATTGCCTCTCCTCCCTCCCATCTGGAATCAGTCTCGAGAGCGATAAGTATAACTTGTAAAATCTTGTTTCGGAATCTACAATAAGTTAACTAATTAGTTGAACACGCTTCCCCTTTTCACTATTAGTTGCTTTAAAAATAGACGACTATTCACTCTTTGCGTTTCTTATACATGCTCTACACAGACAAATGTGCAACATATGTTTGACATATGTTAACCGTATATCAAAGATATGTTGCCAAATTGCCTGTGTACGTGTACTAAACATATCGTTTGATGTTCCTGCAAGCGATACGGAAGCGATACATGCATCCAAACCTAACTATTTCAAACGATGGCTGTTAGACTAAAATGATAGCATATTAATTATTATAAATGATTGTGTCTGGGGGAAATGGCAAATAATCTAACAAAAAACAGCCTAAATCATAAGTGAATATATATTTTCATCGGATGTCTTAAGGAACTATCATACCTATTAAACTTGAAATGTTTTAATCAATTTCATTTGCAAATGTTATATTTTGACTGTGCAATATTTGAATAGAGATTGCGATCTACGCCTTATATGTTAGTAATCACCAGGTGGTAGTGGCAACATTTGTCCAAATAAAATCACGTGATACGTTTGCGGTTGCATATTTCCAGACATATTCTACTTCCAAAACGGGTTGTTTGATATTCTGTCATATACAATGCTTTCATTTTGAAGCACTATAGTTAATGTAGACTTTCAGCTAATCATCTGAGTTTAGTTAAACTTTCTCTGTGCTATCTCCCAATTAGCGGTTTTCACATTACAAACTGTTAGTGGCAAATGCAATTTGCAATTGATACTTCAACGGTACTCGAGCAGTATGTTCAATCAGGGGTCGTGGTAAGTTCACTAGGGGAGAAACGCCACGATCTGTCGGGGTTATAAACAATACAAAAATGTTCAACATGTAATAACACCACTCAATTCCGACATGGTCTCATAACACTGGCTCTATCTTTTGGAGGTGAGATAAAGTAAGAGATAGTCATACTTCCGAGTTGGAGCTAAGAACCGGAGCAGGACGGAAACTGTGAACAAAGTGAAAGGGTGAATCTAATTAATAATATCTGTAACAAAATTAAGGGTCTTTTAATGGGACAGTGTGGCTTCATCAAGTAATGTCAACTACTTTCGGGTATCAAGGTTAATTTTCAGAAATTTACACATTTTTCTTCACGTGAGAACATTTAAGTTATCACTACCGGGCCGATTCAAAACAAAAGATATCAATTCAAAAATCATAAAAATGTATATTATCAGAACTTTTTAATATAATCTTAAGAAGAACTCGGCCTTTTGGCCGTTTATTTTTGTGTTCGTTTCGTGTTAGTGATAAATATGCATTGCAGCTATCCACTTCTATTTTAGAGAACACGCTTGCCTTTTTGGGCCGCTAAAAAACGAAGCCTGATAGTTGACCCTTTATTCCGCAAATGTCTTTTTGCGTGACTACAATTTCCAACCGACATGGCACTTGATACTATGTTCTCACTTTAAAAAATCGGCTACTCTAAAAATGAAAGGTATTATCATCATCGAATGAAATCACATTGTCCTAAACTTTAAATTCGTTACAGAGTAATAATTCAACTCACCGTCTAACTTTATTCACAGTTCTCGTCCTGTTCCGGTCCCAAGCGTCAATTCAGAAGAATCACAAGCTATATTTTCAACTCGCCTTCGAAAACGAGATGGCTTCAGTGTTTACAGACCTTGACCGGGCTTAGCCTATTGTTTTATGACTAGGCATCCATGCATTGCTATCTGCAAGAGTTAAGTAAGCATAACCAAAATACAAAACCCACTTATAAACAGATTGTATCAATGTTCTTTTTAAACGCTTTTTTGGCCTGGGGACTGAAAGTCCCCTAGGCCTAAGTTAGCATACCACATTTGAAACACAGCTGACTTTTTAACTGTGCTATGTGCGAATAACAACTGTAAACATGCGCTTTGGGAAAGTAGTGCAAGACAGACCAGTTCAATCTTTTGTTTGAATGTCGCATACGATAAGAACATATTACAAATAAAACGAGTATATACAACTTCAAACGATTACAGAAAGGTCTATAGCTTACGGGCTGCATTACACAATTTTTTTCTGTTTTAGAAATTACTGCGCTGTTAGCTGATTACGGAAGATAATCATATGCATATCACGGAAAAGTACGGAGATTAACGGAAATTTACGGAAACGTACGGAATTCGATATAAGAGTTTGTAGTTTGATTTTCAAATTTCTGATGTTATTTCATTGACAACTTTCTTATTTACGAACGATTACATATATATTTACCTAAAAATAAATTTCTTTAAAATAAAAGATACAATTTACGTACATTCCCGAGAAGGAACTCACGTGATCAAAATCACCCGCCATTTATGGAGGACGCTGCATGTCAAGGCCCAGTCAACGATTTCACCGATTACAACTACAAAGTAAAAAAAAATCATTTTTGGTTTTCCCTGTTATACACAATGTACAGTACTGTATTTATATTTTGTTGGTATTGATCTGTTTATTTCTGTTTCAAGGTCTTGTCCTTGGTACACAATAATTTTCGATCCACATCATCAGATATCGCTGAAGTTGAACAAAGCGCAGATTGAATTATTTTTATTGTTCTCTCAAACAATGATATTGTTGACCATGTAATTATTTTTCATTTAACGTACGTTTTATAATAAAACAAACTTCCCTGCCACCAATATATTTGTGTCATATACTAAATTTCGCCCTATGCACATTTCGACCCGCGCTTTAGGTAAGGTTCAGCGTAAATCACGAAGGTCAAAAGTTGTTTCTAGTGGAGTTAATCTATAGCCCCCTGGCCTTCAGCGCTCACAGCGCTTTGATTTGTTATTGTTTTCGGAGGTTTCTTTATTGTTATTTTATTTGTATTTTCAGGTTGATGACTTTTGTTTATAAGGGTAAAATGTGTTTAACTTATTCTTATTCTTATTGGTCATACACATATATGATTTATGATTCACGCTGTGCAGCAGACATACCTAACCTTCATTATGCATCCTTGCAACGCGTGTAAATTGCTACAGATGAAAGAGAATGAGACACACTTCTATATAATATTTCAATCAGTTGCAATTCCACTTTAAATAAAAACACACACGGTAATCTTGAACTTAACAACACCCTTGAGTGTTTGCCAATATGCACAACATTTCTAAGATAGTTTTTCTTATTAATAGATACGTGTCTCCGATGACATCAAATGCATCTATATCTACATTAGACAGCGACCGAAGATATGCAAATCATTTTGTAAAATAGGTCTCAAAAACATATCAAACCTTTGTCTGTTTTCTTTTGTTGTTTTTAGTTTTGTCACAAAAGAAAACAGCGCTTTCTGACAAGATGCATTTGGTGTCTAATTTAAGATAGAATGATAAACTGTCGCTTTATGTATATTTTCTTTTTCTCGTTTCAGTTGCATCAGTCGAGCTGACTGGAATTATAATAGGGATAGTGACACTAGGAATATGTACGTTTGTGATTATATTTATATGTCTGAAGTACCCAGCCATCAGATCGAGAACATTTTGGGATAGAAGTCTCAAAAGGCTAATCAGACGCTTATACTGTAAGTTCATGAAATTTTCTTCTGAAAAACGTTCCTCAATGGAAATCTAGTAAAAACTGAAATACATTTGTAGTATGATACTAGTCTCGGTTAATCACGGTTTATTTTTGTTTCTGGTCTCATGCTGATGATCACTGTTTGTTTTTGTTCGTACCTTTTCCAATAACAGAATAGAGAAGATAAAAAAGGAATATTCCTTCGGAATCCTACTAAGCAATTACCTTTGCTGCCTTAGAATTTAAAATACCTAAAGTCTAGAATGCTACAGCAGTTAAAAAGTCTACAGTTACTATTGTTTCGTTCTACTTTGTACACAGTGGAAAGAAACACCATGTGACTTCATTATCATCTTTTGTCAAGTGCTACAGTAGGAAAAAGAACCAGAAAAACAAGACAAGCAAACGCTCTCGTATAATTGAGCCGTTACTATTTTTAATGGTAAAAACTTGATCTGCTAACTTTCACACTGGTTTAGTTTATATAAACTTTACGTTCTATATGATCGGCAAATCTTTTGTTTAATTATTTCTATGTGGCCATGAATTAACCTTTGACCAAATGACCCTAATATTTATATATAATAACTCAGAGAGTGGCGGATGTTTTCGGCTCAACTATTTTATGTTTTTTACACTAACACCGTTTTCAGTTTCAATTTTGAGCGCTGTATTTCTATTCGGCCAAAGCATTGACATGAATTGAGTTGGCCTACTCATATACTTAAAGATACCGTTATCGTGAAGTTTTCAGTTTAAACAGTTTTAAGGGAAAGTGACATTGACCTTTAACGTACTCTCTGGAGAGTCTACAGTCGTAATGTATAAAACGTACACAACTTTAAACAAAGTTTAGAGCCATATTTTTCAGCCTTCCTAGTTTTTTTTTCAGAAAACGTTTTTGATGCTAGATATTTATGCATTTTTTTCATTGACCAACAAAGGAGTAACTCGTTCGCGACTTATATTCCCGAAATATATAGCGTAGCATAGCATTGAAAGAGTTTGACAGATTTTTTTGGATAACTCGAAGGTTTTGTTTACACCTAAAACCTTTCCAATACTATTTAGTGGAAACAGAGATACAAGATGTAAGGCAAATTATTATATTTTTTGATAAGGCAATAACTCTACAAAATATTGCAAACAGACGTTGTTAAAATCCAAAAGATTCCTATAATTATATCACAGTATACAGTAAACGAGATTGCATTATGGTAACACAGGTATTAACGATAAAAGTGTCCTGTTTAAACTAATAAGAGCCATATTTTAAGAGCAACCGTTGGCAGTAATGACATTATAATCGTGATAATTTGCCTTCATATGTATGTGAAATTCTAACGCACTTCCGTTGTTACTCCGTCTGTGATTGGTTTTCATTAAAAGTCTTGACCTCTACATATCGCATCTTAAGCACTATTTTAAATGATTACATTCTAGCATAAAGTGCATCAGGATAAAGTCAACCATTAATTCTTTTTTCTAAATTTTGCTAGTGCATTTAAACTACAGCTTACGATGCTTTCATTGTTAGCTTCTCCCATTCTGTTTTCAGTCGATCTTTAATTATAAAAAGCAGTTCTGATCATGTTATAAAAAAAATTAATATTTGTTTTTTCGAAATTGGGAGCTACTAAAACATATGATGTCGCAAATGACTGGAAGAGGACTGATTGCAGGAGAATTGAAATTCAATTGAAAGCAAGCTGTTTTGCACATGGTGCCCTAAAGTGTTATAAAATATTCATATATTCGCTGTTTTATTTGTAAACATGTGTTTGCTTTGTATTCTCAATGAGTATTTTATGTGCTTGTTATACAGAAAACAGAATATTACTCAATAATATCAGTTGAGTCAATGGAAAATGCGCTATATAATCCCAAAGAGGAATCATTTGTCTCTCCTACATTTATACTAACGTGGGTAGACTTTTATAGCAACGTATTTATCTTGTTTACTTTACAAATTTAGCATGCCTTCTTTGATAACAGGTCTATTTATAGAATCAACACTTAAGTTATTTCAACACCGTTATATAAAGTAGGAAAATAGAATACTATATAACTTACAACTAATGCACTGTGTTGAGAAGACGCCATGGCTGAGTCAATTTCAATACTGTGACAGTTACAACATTTAGACTGTTTTTCTAGAACAATAACAATAAGCAACAAATAAATATCGGTCTAAATTAGTTAGTTTTAGCCTGTTTGCGACAGAAATCATCTCACTTTGATATTAATTGCTTTCGATACACGTGATGTCAATCGTTTGAATGTACATGTTTATATGATCACATGCTTGTAATAAGCCTTGATCAGGAAAAAAACCTTGAAACTTGAAACTTGACTATATATAGCAGACAGAAAGCCAACAATTTCCACTATTGATATCCGTTTACAGCTATGTGGACTGAGGTTTCGGGTGTCTCGCTCAAGGACACGCCAGACGTAGTCTTACAGGGGAACCTTGGTTATCTGAATCATCGGAGGCGAACTTCGTAACCATAAAACCACAAAGAAACTGAGAAACTAAATGTTCCTTGTCCTTGTCAAATTTAACACTACGCTTAGTAATACGCAACTTAATATATTTAAAGTCAGTAAACTTGAAGTCAACTGCTTAACGTAATTACATGTCCGTGTTTTTATGGGATATAATTGTAGCAAACTGATAATCTGTACGAATCTCTTCCTGGAATTGGCTCAGTGCAAATATACTTCAAATTATATATTTAAGTCAATACTAATACAATTATTACATATTGTTTCCACTCTAACGCTTTGCTGGTATGCAATTAAATTCACTTTAAG
This sequence comes from Saxidomus purpurata, assembly GCA_022818135.1. NCBI lineage: Eukaryota > Metazoa > Mollusca > Bivalvia > Venerida > Veneridae > Saxidomus > Saxidomus purpurata. The sequence continues at coordinate 25,263,785 of JAFMSR010000001.1, read as the reverse complement.
CGCTAATTTCTTCATTCTCACACTAATTTTTGAGCATTTTCTAATCAAGCAACTGTACAAACAAAATAACTGTTATATTGCTAGGAAATAATAAAAACAAATTATAAGGTTTTAAAAGTTGTCATTTCTTATAAAATTAAAATTATAGTCTGCTAAAAATCCTATAAATGAGGCTGTTTTTTTCATTTAGAAATACAATGGAATGAAAGACAAATGTTCTCGTGCCAAATTAATGAAAAAGTATAACAGTTATCCAAATCTACGGTGCCCGTGAAGTGACATGTGATACATTTTTTTTATTTCGTAATTACGAAATACATTTCGTAAAAACGAAATGTTATTTCGTAAAAACGAAATGTTATTTCGTAAAAACGAAATGTATTTCGTAATTACGAAATAAGATTTCGTTTTTACGAAATAAGATTTCGTTTTTACGAAATAACATTTCGTTTTTACGAAATGAAATTTCGTTTTTACGAAATGAAATTTCGTTTTACCGAAATGTATTTATTTCGTTTTTACGAAATGTATTTCGTAATTACGAAATAAGATTTCGTAAAAATGAAATAACATTTCGTAAAAACAAAATAACATTTCGTTTAAACGAAATACATTTCGTAAAACCGAAATAACATTTCGTAAAAACGAAATAAGATTTCGTAAAAACGAAATAACATTTAGTTTAAGCGAAATAACATTTCGTAAAAACGAAATAAATATATTTCGTATAATCGAAATGTTATTTTAAAGTTTGAAAGAAACTATTGAATTAGAAAAAGATTTTTCGTTTTTACGAAATAAGGTTTTTTCGAATAAGATTTCGTTTTTACGAAATAACATTTCGTTTAAACGAAATAAGATTTCGTTTTTACGAAATAACATTTCGTTTTTACGAAATCTTATTTCGTTTATACGAAATGTATTTCGTAATAACTAAATAAAGAAAATGTATCACATGTCACTTCACGGGCACCGTACAAATCTGATGTAAAACATGCGTCTATCAGAAATCTAGATTATAAACTTATCAGTTTATCAATGACAGTTATCGGATTTTCATGGGAGACTTCTTTTTACGGTCTACTCTTTACTGGGATGTTCCCCACATCCATCTTAATAGTTAATGTAACTACTGCAAACCAGCTAAATGGCCACCATCAGAAACACAACTACGACAACACTGACATATATCGAACCCGGAACCCCTGATGTGCCATCGGTTTCATCAGTAACCTGGACTGTCGGGAATCAAACCAAATTTCAAGTTATCTGTCGCCAATCACTGACATAATGCAATGTTTGTTTTATCATCATGTTGGCTATTGATATGGATCACTATTCAGTGCGATTGCGTTTTGATATCGCGGGCATTATAGTCTTACTTTAATCTGTAATTTATGCGTCTTATAGACTCAAAACTCAAAGTATGGGAGATTTTTTTCCATGACATTTTGCTATCTGACCCTGTCATAGTAATTGATAAAATAATCTAATATAATGGCAGGAAACCTTACACGCCCGGAGGATAAATCTGGCACTCATCAATTTGCTTTTGTTACTGCGGTTTCCAAGCTCTTGAATGGAACAGTTTGACAGCGAGAATTATATCTGCAGACTCGCGGTATATTGGATACATGACGTCATTATTACAGGCTTGAATAGCAGATTCAGCACTTTAAGTAACGTATTCAATACTTGTTAGTTATAAAGTGTACATTATTATTATGTTCGAATAACCACTACTGATATCTTAGCCTTTAAATAAGCTGAGGCTTTTAAGCAAAAATAGCAGTAATCTGGTTTATAAATCTCAACTGCAAGACTTTCTGTTCACAACAGTAAAGTCAAACTTGAGTTTGCATGTTATAGAGGAATCGTCAGTCATTTTGCCATGCATATTATATATCTGTGAAACAACTATAATATTCATATCATAAACAATATATCGAAGTTCATTTCATTAGATTGTGTAGACCGATAACGTGCGAAAGACCTTGCCGTAGTAAGTACATTGTACGTGTTAGTCAGTCATATTGCAATGTTGTTGAACTATACTTATGAATCGTGATTTTTCGCACGATGACCCACTGCGTCACTCTTCACCTTGTCGATTTATTTGCAAAAAGTTGACAAAATCTGTGGTGTCTGTAATGAATATAACTTACGATTGCGTGACTTCACTATTTAAATAGCGTTTCTTCACAAAGAGTAAATGGAAATTTCATGTTATAATTTTACAGAGATTTTAACGGCACGCAAAGTTCAAAGAAAGCTTTGCTAATTCAGATTATTGACGATTATCTGGACTTAAAGTTTATGCTATCTATTGACATATGGCTCGAAAATTGTGTGTATTCCTTCCGCAAAACAGAGGATAATTATATTTACAGTGTCCACGTATTGTAGTCAGTTTATCATGTAAATGTATATTATTATGTGCTCTTTGAGGTAATCGGTAGCGTTTTATCCAGCTTGCAACAAAAGACACAAAAGTTGCATTAAGTTTCCGAACAAATTAGAGTCAAGATTTGTGTCACCATATTTCTTGTATCGAAAATTATTAAAACAAATGCATTGCAAAGTAAATTTCAAAAAGTTAAAATTGAGCAATAAAAAATAATTGAATTTATTTGGTTGTAGCAAAAAGACTTTTTGATTGCACTACCTCGTAAAAAGCACAAAGATTCAAGTTCCGGTGGGAAGTCCTCAGATTGACTTTCTATGCAACGAATAAAAAAATAAATACATTTGTAGCATAAACTAAAACCAATATAAACAACAAGTTAAAATTACTTAAGAAGCTGTCTTGAAAACGTTTACAAAGGCTATTAGCACTTTTCTTCGATGTAAACTCTAATTGACTTTGCTGACGAGAGCTTGTGGCGATGCGCAGTAGTCTATTTAAGGACTGTCTAAGACAGATCTTGTCACAATGTAAATGGAGTTTATATGCTAATTGATGAAAGCATCTTAAATCAGACTTCAATAATGTATTATGTAACGTTCCTTTTAGAACCGCGTGATATATACATTCTGTAAGAGGGTGGTACAGTTCAACAACGTAAATTGAAATGTAATTTTAATTATAACAAGAATTCTACGGTAAAAATACAGAGGAGAACGTGCGGGTCATGCTTCATGTAAAGTTGTTGCGCTGTAGCATTGGCACTGAACAGAAAAGAACAAACACAGGAGAACAGTTTATATATTATTCGCTTGATATCATATATTTTATAAAACTGTGTTCATAGCTTTTATCTGAAATCAAGCTTTAAAGGTCATGTGACAAGCATGTTGACAAAACATATTTAGATAAATACGTAGACACTGCCAAGCAATTTAGCAAGTATCCCATAAAGAGTATTTATAAAATATATACTATAATTTAAATGTAACAAACGTGTAAAACAAAATAGCTTTAGATGGTAGTACGGCTGTTAATACAATAGCTCTTATACAATTATTGTTATGGTAAACCTGACAAAATGTTTTGGCCTGCTTTTTAACCTCATATGCACAATTTTGATATTTGTGATGATAAGGTGTTTTTAATAACAAGTCGCTAAATTAGTTATCCACCATTAAAAAACCGTATACACTTTGTACACTGTCATTAATAACAGCATTATCCAATGCTTAACGGCCTTCTAACTACCCAATACTTTAGCTACATGTAAATGTATCTAATTCGGACCGTATCTATAAACTGTACGTATTTAATATTTTAGCTAAACTAAATCTATATAATTTGTCGGACTGTATCTATAAACTGTATTTGAATACTTTAGCTAAATGTATCTCATTTTTCGGACCGTATGTATAAACTGTACGTAGTTAATAGTCGCAAATTTACAAAGGCAATCTTACAAAGTTAGTGTATTAGAGTTGCAGATTGCGGCTCGTGTTCATTCAAGACTTCATCTACCGGTATTACTACTCTGAATAATGGTTCGCGCATTCATGTGAGGAGAATGTATTTTCAATATGTGTAATATAAAGCCCAGTCTGGTGTTTCGTGTATAATTACTTTAAGTACATATAAGCTAGAGATACTGCAAACTGACATTTCCGAGAAGTTGTTAGTATTGATCAGAAATCCAAAGACACAATAAGGGCGATCTGTAGCACAGAAAGGTATCAAACAGAATCTTATTATCGTTGTAATAAAATTTAGTACAGTGTCTGAGAAGTGAATTATCAAACTTCTTGGATAGTTTACCAAACGTTTCTACTTTGATTACGTTTAGAAGACGGAAGATAATTTTTAAAAGATAGTCTGAAAGGGACAGTTAATTATACTGTATAATAAGAACCCTGTCTCATATGTAATACGGATTTTAAATAACATGTTTATATCATCAATTCCACAACAATTAAAATGTTTTAGTCATTTCTCATCTTACATTTTTATACTTCTATTACGATAAAGTCAGAAGTTTTGTCAAACTTTGGAAAAGGAATTAAAATAATCGTATATATCTAGTGAAAGCGTCAGATCTTAAGAAAATACAGTCCAACCTCCCCAAAAAACACATCCCTTGAACAACAATCTCCCTTAAAAGACATATATTTTCTTTCCCCATCTGTCAATTATGTAAGGAATCGACCTCTCCAGAACAGCACCTCCTCTCGACAACAAACACATTTGTGTTTGCCTAAGAGTGTTCACTCCTTAGAGGTCGAACTGTACTATCAAATTGTTTTTGGTTGCAGCTAGAAACAAAAGTTCGCCCGATGTGCAGCTTGTCTTTTGTGAGTGGTATATGGCCATCATGTATCTTTTATTAGAGTAAAAGCAGATTAACTCGTTCTATATTACCATCCCCCGGTGGCCTTTCCGTAAGTGTACTTTTAATCCAAGTAACGTTCAGAATAAATCATTAGGCTCTACATAACAATAATCCAAGGAGATACATTTGTTTGTTCTAAACAGCATGATAAATAGCTGTTACGGGAACCAACGGTTTAGATTTGGGAGTCATTCCTGTATACAGAAGACAACCAGGGAATTATAATCTTTGATCAAAACAAGTATTCATCACACACGTGACCATAGTTTTAATGTCAAAGTATATTTTGCCATGTGATAAGACGCGCATTCCATGGCTTTCTCGGCAGAAAAGGAAAAACTTTATTTCAGGTCGTGAAAGGATAAGTTGTCTCAGGGGATTGTTTCAGTGTCTGCTGCGCGTTGATCGGTCTTAAGTCATTTCGGGGGGAAAACTCAAAATACTTATTATCCCGATGTCATAGAATAAGATGGCGAGCTGAAGAAAATAGATCTGATTTCTTTTCTGTGTTAAGTTCGGAAGTGGTTGGCGTGAGCTAAAGATGAACTTATCAAGGGGCGTGGAAGAACCAGGGGATTTAAGCTGCAACTTTGTCTGATTCTCGACATTTGTTAAAAAATATTTGGTAAAGTTACCGGGACAGGTGCTTTATGTTTTAGTCTGATGCCCTAGGACGAGTTTAAATGAAATCGAATCGCCCTCCCATGCGCTAATTTCACACGTCGAATTCCCGCCCGTCGGGAAAAGGCGGCTGTCTAAAACGCCACGGATCGCTACAACCCGTGCGGAGAAAACAATGATAAGTAGAATAATAATTATGATTTGTCAATGTATTTTTTTCTTCTATAAAATGTCTTTATTCTCCCTTTCCTTGCAGCCGGTGTTCGAAGAAAAGAGAAGTCAGAAGACAAGAAAAGTTTAGTGTTGGGGCCAGTACAGAACAAAAAGCAAGAACAGACAAAATTTGTTGTGCCTCAGATTTTTGTGGATTATGGTAGCAGACGACAATCGTACGCTTCGGACTATTTACGTAGATGCAGTGCTGAAAGTTTAAGTAGCAGACGAACTTCTATTGCCTCAAACGAGACAGATCGCAGAGGTTCCGGAAGTAGTCTGAGTAGCAGACGAACATCCCTTGCATCAAACGATCGCCGGGGCTCCGCAAGCAGTTTGTGTAGTCGGAGGACTTCGTTACTTTCCGACTGCACATCCCGCAGAAGTTCCGGTAGCAGCCGAAGCAGTCGGAAAGGTTCGAATGCAAGCTCAGGACGATACGATGATACAGATGAGTTACTTGCAGGTAAGGTAATCTTTACTTGAAGCAGACTTGCTAGCAGGTAAAATGACTTTGCTACTGAAGTTTCTAATTTATACCAATATGTGGCGCATACAAATTGTTTTATATATACAAGGATATATAAAATTCTAAATTATCAAGGAGAACGTCAGCTCAGTAGCTTACGTTATCATAATTTTAATCAAAATTGACTGGCTAGAGACAGTTTCCTGCTTTAGTGCAGCCTCAACTTCAGGCAAGTTTAACAGATTGAATACTCAACTTATTTAATAGATTATATAATATAATTACTTACAATGTAAACTGTCTTAGAATAAAACCTAAGTAACCCTTTACCAACTCGTAAGTAACATAATTGTTAGCAAGTTTCACAAATTGAAATTTAAGCAACTTTAACAAAGTCATTTACACCACAGAGATTGAAAGAAAATTTCTCGGAAATATGCCATCTATTCCACGTTTACTCACATAGGTCCAGGATTTTGTTTATGATGTTTCTATACATTGCACCATTTAATTTATTTATATTTTTATTTAGTTTTTGCTGGTTCGTTTAAAGTAATGTTAATACATCGGTTAGATAAATGACCTACCTAAATCTCATCTACATCTAAAACCCATTCTCAGTGCAAGAACTTTATTCCTTTTAAAAGTGCATTTACTTTAGGCTTGCCAAACACTTGCTAAAATATCATTTTTGTCGCCCACGTTCTACTACCTTAAAATTAGTTAACACTTGTTACTTGAGACAAAAAAATGCCATTTAGCAATGATCATACTCATAATTCTTTAGAAATTATTTTTTCCCTGTTGTTTTTCCTTTTATAGAGAAGCCTGGGGTTCAAAATATGATAAATTGGTCCGGGTATTAAAGATAAGACCGCTCTTCTAGAGCCGCGGATTGTAAACCGTGATTATCTTGTCGGAAAACTACTCTTCTTTGCTGGTTCCTAATAACATCATCATTTCTTAAGGCACATACGCTGATTAAGATGGAAAACATAATATGATGCAGTCATTATTTTGTCGCTGTTTTGTATTACACGCACGGAATCTCAATTAATGTATAGCCAATTTATGAAATTACACTGGATGGAATTGCTACATTTATAGAAAAGGAACCACCGGCAATGCGTCTCCCGTTAAACCTTATTGATTATGACGTCCGTTTCCATTCAGAAACATGAAATTCATTGACTCTCGCAACAATTAAATTGATTTTTGCAATTATATTCTATCACAGGAAAATAGTTTAGGTACCGCTGTATGTTTTCTTATTCAAATTAAACGAACCTTATTTGATTTTGTGTCAAGAAACCAGCAGTGGTTGCACGTTATATAGATTTATTTTTCATGACAGCTGCAATAACAGGAAATTTTATTATGTAAGACCAGTTGTCTAGTAAAAATTTCTTCTTCCTGCAATTTCTTGCTATTCTACTGTTTTTCTGATTTCCGACGTAATAACCTGTAATAAATGGAGAACTACATGTATTTTCAAATACATGTTGTTTAAAGCACATTTTGCTGCATGTTCTATAATTATGTTCTACAGTTTGATCACATTTCATTTTAATCACAAAATTTAGCAATTCATTTTAAATTTGGCATTCCGCAACAAACAGAAAAGGGCAATTTGAAAGCTTTTCTATACAAGGTAATCACTCCTACTTAAAGGGCGATCCAAATTCAGGTTTGTTTTTACATTTTACTCTTACAAAAGACAACAGTGCATGAAATACATGATTTCGTGTTTCACCTTGATTTCAGATAATGCGCTGCAATCTTTGAAGATGTGTGACTCGCTAATTACGAAATTACATGTTTTCTGCCATAATGCTCAGATTACTCTGTCTTTCAGTTGAAAGAACCTTTTGGTTTTGGTTTTTTTTTTTGCTGTATGATGTTTTTGTTTGGTTTTTGTCCTGTGTTTCTGGATCCACAGACAAATCCGTGTAGTAGTTTGAAGTGAAAACTTCCTCTTAAAAATATGGCTTGAATAAAAAGCAATAGATAGTGATGTTTTTTGTGTTTTTTTTGTCAACTGACGTCGTATTTACAGCAACTTGCTTACCTCCATAGTCAGCGAGTAATGTTATACCCCTAAAGTCAAACTATAGTAGGATAGATGCAAATTTTTGTCGTGCGTCTTACTTAAAGCATCGAGCTGAAAAGTGAGTTTATATTTCATTGATGTTACTTGAGTATCGTCCGTGTTGATGCCAATAACTTCCATAACATCTATTGTTTTAAATGAGCATGAAGGCAGAATACTTATTGCTAAAATGTATATCAGCTAAAAATATGCTATCTCTAGAGGTCCTGTGTCTCGTTTTTTTCTCTCAGCATAACCGACACATAATCTATTTTTACCTCGAACTTATGTAACAGAAACAATTGATAAATCTGCTATTTGTTCTTCTGCACTTTGTATTTCATTAAATGAAATATGGCAAGCTACGTCCAATATTAACAGATGGATTGTTTTTACGTATTTTAACTCCAAAAAGTAGTAAACTAAGTTACTTAGTTAAAGGGGCACTCCCTATATCTAGCAGATTATATTCTCGAAACAAAGATTATGTGTTAAGTCTTGTTCAAAGACAGAACATTTATTGCAGTTTTAGCTCGTTCATTTTTCAGTGTCATCAGGCAAAATGTCATAGTAAACAAGATCACATTTAAGCTAAAATATCATTCGCCGAAGTAATCTTAAGTTTTATGGTTTTTTTAGCTCACCTGAACACAAGGTGCTCAGATGAATTATTGTGATCACCTGATGTCCGTCGTCTGTCTATCGTCAGTCAACATTTAACCTCGTGTGTGCAATAGAGGCTTCATCAACACTGGATCATCATGAAACTTTGTCAACCTAACTACCTTGATCAAATCTAGGTCGAACTAGAAAATGGGTTATCTGGGGTCAAAAACTAGGTCACAGGGTAAAATCATAGAAAGACCTTGTGTATACGATAGAGGTTCAATTTTTCATTGGATTTTCATGAAACTTCGTCAGTATGATTACCTTAATTAAATCTAGGTCGAGTTCAAATATGGGTTATCTAAGGCCAAAAACAAAGTCCCCGTCTTATCATTGAAAAACCTTTTGTATGCAATAGAAGTTGAAGTTTTAATTGGATCTTCATGAAACTTAGTCGGTATGATAGCCTTGATAAAACTAGTTCGATTTCGAACATGGATTATCTAGGGTCGAAAACTAGCTCACAAGGTCAAATCATAGAAAAACCTTGTGTATGCAATAGAGGTTGCATTTTTCTTTGGATTTTCATTAAACTGGGTCAGTATGATTGCATTGATAAAACCTATGTCATGTTAGAACATGGGTCTTCTAGGGTCAAAAACTAGGTCACAATGCCAAATCATAGAAAAACCATTTGTATGCTAAAGTGGTTGCATTTTTCATTGGACCCTCATGACACTTGGTCAGTATGATTGCATTGATGAAATCTAGGTGGACTTCAAACATGGTTCATCTAGTGCCAAAACCTAGGTCACCGGGTAAAATTGTAGAAAAACCATGTGTTTGCAATAGAGGTTGCATTTTTCATTCTTTCTAAATAACACTTTGTCAGTATGATTGTCTTGATAATATTTTGGTCGAGAATGAATATGGGTAATCTGAGGTCAAAAACTAGGACGGACGCTTAAAAACCGTGTGTGTGCCATACAGGTGACATTTACAACCGAATCATCAGTATCAAATTATTTAAAGCGACATACCCTATCACTTATGTCGATCTAAATAACCTCAAAAACACAAAAAACATAATATTCGGAAGTGAAGTATTATAACTTTACCTAAAAGTTTAAGCTCTGCATTCCAGTCCGGTTTTAAAATATGTTGCAGTACCGTAAATCATTCAATACTACATGCAAAGTTGTTATTGTACAATAAATGGATGGATGCGATTTATTACAGAAGGCCTTTATAATGAATAATTGTTGTAAAATAAGACATTTTTCGCTACAAGTTGTCCTTCAAACTTTTATTTAATTATCATTTTACGTGCATTGAACACATTGTGTTTCCAGAATATTATCCGCTTGATGTAGGGTATGTCCCTTAAACATACTTACTTAACAGTTTATGTATTTTGCAATTCATCATTATGAAAAGACGATTTAACAATATTTCCAGACGAATTGTAAGAAGACATATTTGAAAATAGACATATGAAAGTTATTAAAGCCTTGACACTCAATCAAATTCTAGTTTAAAGAGGCACTCCCTACATCTAGCAGATTATATTCTCGAAACATAGATTATGTGTTCAATGAACGTAAACAGATAAATAAATACAATTTCAAAGAAGAACCTACAACGAAAAATGCCTCATTTTACCAGAACTAATCAAATAGAGGCTTTTTAAAAAAAAATCGCATCCACCCATTAATTATAAAACACCAAGTCTACATAGATTATTGAATGGTTTACGGTACTGTAGTATATTTAATACCGCTGCTTTTATCGATATTGACTGGGAATGCATACCTGAAACTTTTATGTTTAGTTATAAAACTACCAAAGATTCTATAATTTATGCTTTGGGGGTTATTTATTTGACATCAGTTATAGGGTATGTCCCTTTAAATAAATATGTCGGAATTTAGCGTCTGACCTGCAAAGTTGGAAAATATTGGATATTAAATATTTGAATATCCCATCTTCGTGTCCTCTTGTTTGCTGTATATTTAGATTGTTTCACCCAAAGTTTCATTTACAGTCAGATTTCCAATTGAGGACTATATCTTCGTCACTCTAACACTTAAACAAGAGCTGTCCCTCACAAGTGACGAATGCCCCCGAAAGAGGTGCCTCACAGTCTGTGTCCTCTCCATGTGCTCAATAAATGTGCTATGTAATTTTAAAATCCTTCCATGCATGACAGAGTAACCATGCATACAGTTTTCCATTACTTTAAACACTAAGTGTGACCTTGACCTTTGAGGTAGGGACTTGGGTCTTGCACACGACACATCCGCTTCATGTGCTAGACATTTGTGCCTAGTTATTTTAAAATCCTTCAAAGCATGATAAAGTTATAGTCCGGACACAAATGTATGCATACATACAGGATTCCATTACCTATAAACTCTAAGTGTGACCTTGACCTTTGTGATAGGGATGTGGGTCTTGCACGCGACACGTCATGTTGATGTGCTTAACATTTGTGCCAAATTATTTTAAAATCCTTCAATGCATGACAAAGTTACAGTCCGGACACGAATGTGTGCATATATGCATATATAGAGGAATCCATTACCTTCAAACTCTAAGTGTGACCTTGACCTTTGAGCTAGGGACGTGGGTCTTGCACGCGACACGTCGTCTTGATGTGCTAGACATTTGTGCCAAGTTATTTTAAAATCCTTCAATGCATGACATAGTTACAGTCCGGACACGAATGTGTGCATATATAGAGGAATCCGTTACCTTCAAACTCTAAGTTTGACCTTGACCTTTGAGCTAGGGACGTGGGTTTTGTACGCGACACGTCGTCTTGATGTGCTAGACATTTGTGCCAAATTATTTTAAAATCCTTCAATGCATGACAAAGTTACAGTCCGGACACGAATTGTCATATTGCATTATGAGGAATCCTACCTTCAAACTCTAAGTAGACCTTGACCTTTGAGCTAAGGACGTGGGTCTGTATGCGACACGTCGTCTTGATGTGCTAGACATTTGTGCCAAGTTATTTTAAAATCCTTCAATGCATGACAAAGTTACAGTCCGGACACGAATGTGTGCATATATAGAGGATTCCAAACCTTCATACTCCAAGGGGACCTGACCTTTGAGGTAGGGATGTGGGTCTTGTACGCGACACGTCGTCTTGATGTGCTAGACAGTGTGCCAAGTTATTTTAAAATCCTTCAATGCATGACAGATTACGGTCCGGACACGACAGTGGGGGGGGGGGGGCACGAGGGGGCGGACGGGCGGACGGACGGACGGACGGACAGACGGACGGTGCGATTTTAATATGCCTTCCTTCGGGGGCATAAAAATAGTAATATTAATTTATATATTTAGAAGTCCAATTTATATATTTAGAAGTCCGATTTATATGTTTAGAAGTCCTATTCATCATCACGGCGTTGCAGAAATGCGAATATTCGTACTGGTTTATTGTGACTCAAAATCACAATATTTGACAGTCAGATTTTCAATCATAATATTTTCGACAGCTCGCCATACTGACTGTAAAACTTAATGTATTTATTTGTAAGTCGTAATCATCAAAGTATCCTTCGGACAACCGGCATATTTTAATAAACACTCGACAGACACGCCGCAAATAAACACTCGACAGACACGCCGCAAATAAACACTCGACAGACACGCCGCGGTGTGTTTTTGTAAACACTGCACATCGTGTTATGCCATTTTCATGAATTTTCATTGGCCTACGTACAGAGGTCTCGCGCAAGGGTCTATTTACATGCGCATGAACTTTTTTTTATATTTTTATTTATTACAGATCGATTTTAAGCGTTCTCTTAATGTACCTGGTTGTTCAGCACGACATGTCTGCTTTATATCTTTAAAACTGTTTGCACGCGATCAAAACCTTAATCCCATAGGGACGTTTAAGCGAACGAGGGTAAACTGAAAGTTTGCAACTCGGTAAAATTATGTCAATGTCATTTTCGAGGTTGTCATTTGCCTCAGATGTCTGATATTTCAATATACAAGAGCTGTCAGCATAGCCTTTAAATTCATACAGACAAAACGGTGTTGCTTCTGTTGAAGGCCAAACCTGTCTTAACCCGCGTACAAGGTTAATTGTATTAATGGGCTAATTTTAGAGCAAAGTCGATGTCGGAAAACTCTTGACAAGGATACATGCGTCCGAGAACCACATCAATGGGTGGACTTGTTTCTGGTCGATAAAATGGCTCATGCGGATGCGCTACTTGCTTGTGACTTGGCCAGTTCTGGCTTCTGAAACACAAAATGCCATTAATTTTATATCATTTTTTGTACAAGTAGTTCAGCCGTGTAAAAAGGCTTAAAATTGGGCGGATCTACTTGTTTGTACGGATATTCGCATTTCTGAAATTTTGATAAGTGCTTATAAATTAGTACATTATAATTATTATTCTTTAAGTTTTAGAGCCAGTTTCATTCTTTGACTAAGATAGGGATTCAAAATCTGAATGGATGGTGTACGTTTTGACATGTACATTAGATGGATAGAAGACATTCGAAAGTGCAGGTCAAAATATTCGCATCTCTGCAACATTGATGAATATGACTTCTTAACAAATACATCATTTTTACAATCTTTTAAGTTTTAGAGCCAGAACAGTTTGATGCTCTGACAAAGATATAGCGATTGAAAATTTGAGTATAAAATGAACATTTTGACATAGGTAGGATTCTTTATTTGCCTCCATTTAGGAGAGCTATCAACATCTACAATATTAAATTACAAACATAGAAATGGAATAAATTTTCAACATACAGACAATTATATTCGAAGGATATTAGACATCCGAATGTACAAAAAAACAAAAATAATATCAAACAGGGAATGCCACGTACCAAAAACGCAGCCTCCCCAAAACGAGCCCCACATCACCCAGAAGTGCACACCACCAACACACACACACACACACACACACACACACACACACACACACAATCATGTACACACACACATATACACTACCAACACACACTAGCATACAAAGCAAACACACGAGGACAAAACGAACAATTAAAGGAACACAGTGGGGCACCGCCTTGGAACGGTCAGTGGCAAAAACACCACTGGGGAGCTTAAACCGGTTTATGGTGCGCACCCAACCTCACTCTTACCCCCACCATGTTCCAAAGTCACAGGACAGTGTAAATAAAAGTAATCCCTGCTAGGTGAATCTCTAACACACACACAATGGAAACAAAAGGCATGGTAAAAAAAAAAAAAAAAAAAAAAAAAAAATGTAAAAAAAAAAAAAAATAAGGGGGGCCCGTACAAACCGGAAAACGAACACACAAAATGCTCGTGTATAAATATATAAAAAGCAAACCTTGAGAAACAAAAAAACGTATGTACTCAATGCCTTTGCAGAAGGCAGAGCACCAAGAGAAACACCCTTAAGGGCCCGACGAAACAGGCCAGAGGACAGAAATCAAAACAGTTTCGTCCCAGTGGGATTTAAAAACTGCCCATCACAGAGTCCTCCCCCTCTTCCGTCAGACACAATCAAAGAGGGAAGCATAGCGTCCAACTGTAAACGGGTTGAACACCAAACATGCGGTGTGTCTCAAAACAGTTGGGTCGTAACCTCTTTTAACAAAACGTTTTATAATTTTAGCAAATACAGTTGGAAAATTGCCATGACCCAAAATCTTACGAAGTTTGTAAACCACATCCCCATAAAAATCGGGTTTTGAAATACCTTCACGCAGAAGAGTCTTTAGATTACTACAAGTACATAGTTGACCCATACTGATATTCGCATCTCTGTAACATTGATGATATAGAACGTATAAATAAGAACATTATGGCTAATGTTAAAGTTTCAGAGTCAGATTGGTGCTCTTACAAAACTGTAGAGATTGAAAATCAGAATGTATAGAGTTACATGGGGTAGGACGCCTACCACCTTTCCATGGTGAAGTTACTTATATTGAGTCAATCCGAAGAAAAATGGTATCATTGAAGCATATACTTAAAAAGCATTAATTATAGTCCGTCAAAGTCATAAAATAAAGTAAGAAAAAGAGGTAATATCAAACTAAATATGTTTAAATTCAAGGGTCATTGTGTCTGGGGCAAGGCGCCTTTTGGTGGTGAGCAAAACGGCATTTTGTCTCATTCCGCATTTTTTCAATGAATAACGTTAACAAGTGAACTCATTACGCAAATAATTTAATGCAAGTGCATATTATTTCCAAACCTATAAAACAAATGAGCGTGTAAACTGTTTTTAAATAGAACATGTAATAACGCTGTATGCTCGGTATAAGTTCATTAGGCTACTATACTGATACCTGCAATGTCCAAGAATTTGACGTCGAAATATATCTATATGTAATATCGTGACCTTGAAGAAATTATCTTAGTCACAATTAGGGCAGACAAACTGAGGCAGTCCGTCAGTGCAAAGTTCATGAGCCCACATGTTACAAATCTGACATTGTACCCAAACGTCCCTAGGTCTAGAGGCACTGTACGCCTCTCCGCATATCAGACATAACCAATCCTGATTATTGTTCTCGTCTCATGTTTTCTGTGCGTTGGCTGAGCGAGATTTCTTATTTGAATCTTTGGATGAGCATCGATTCGTTTTAAAATTTTGAGCTAACCTTTTCAGCAGATCATGTTTGTAATGAGACGACGTTAAAACTGCTTCAGATTTTCTTTTTCTGGTACCTTTCTCTCCAGCTGAAGGTTTTTGAAAAGTGACAATTTATGTGTGATTTTATATAGTTCAGGAGGATATTCTGGTGCAGTAGCAGGGTGCAATTCGGCTTGAGCATTGACATTTACAAGACAGTCATAGTGTCCAACATCCTGACCAACACTCTGAAATTGAACAAACAAAGCTTCTGTGGAATTGGATGCATTAACACCGTATATCGATATTACGGACTTGTCTTTGCTCATTACACAAATTGGTCTGTTTAGAACGGCACTAGTTGCATTAATTTCAAGTTCTTCGGGATACATTTAGGGTCAGCCATGGCTGCTTTACATTCCTTTACCGATGAAAATCTTATTTGTGCTGGCCTTCAATATCTTAGTAGTTGCTGACATGATTACACATTATGAAACCATTTTAGCCCATCAGACTGACTTTGTTCATAAACCTGTAACTGGATCTAACGACTTCCCGTTATCATCTTTCTCGACAGTTTGTAAATTTGGATTCATTCCAACAACAAGACTTCGGAACAAACACCGGCCATCCCCTTCTACATGAACAAGCTTGTACTGGTCAGACGTGTTATCATTATTATTTGAGACACTAGGTCTAGAGTTAATTTCGTCAGAAGCTTTTTCCTAAACCCCAGAGGATATGTTATTTGTCAAGTCGTTATGTGCTGTTCCTGTTCGTTAGTATCCGACAATACCGGAAAATGGTCATCGCTACTAAAGTGTTCATCCTGTGTTGGCATTTGTTCCTGGTGTGACAGTACAGCGGTGAAATCCGCATCAGTGAATACATTCGGATTGTAAGGATGAATGCCACACACTTTGAAACCATTCATACCCTTGTCTGGCAAAGCTGTTTTCAGAAAGGCACAACCAGAAAGTTTTGCAATGTCGTGTATTGTAATACGACGTCCTGGGTTTGCTACCATGTAAGCGCCCGCTGCCTGATTAAAAGCAGACTTCAATGATTTTAAATAGGTGCGGTCAAGAGGCTGCATCTTGTGTGTGCTGTGTGGCGGCAAAGTAAGAAGATGTATTCCATGCTTACGACAGAAGTTCACGGCAGCAAGGGTTTTATGACTGTGGTGTCCGTCAAGTATAATGATAATTGAATTTCAATGGGAGGGGTTGACAAATATCACAAAGTGCTCTAACCACCTCCCAAACAAGTCTTGGTCTACCCAGCCACTCTTGTTTGCAAAATCTGTAGCCTATGGTTGAGCTCCATCCATTATAGAGTCAGACATCCTCTGTCTCGGAAAGATGTACATAGGCGGCAAAATGCACCAGCAGTATTATAAGGACAAAGCATAGTTGCCCGTGTTCCACGTTCACCACTAGTTATTTTGACAACATTCGGCTCCCATTTGATGTCACGACTCTTTGGGGATTCTGGACAGTGGTGAGCCCAGTCTCGTCCACATTCCATATCCTAGATGGAGGAAATTGATGTTCTTCTAATAGACCCTTGTACAGAGAGAAAAACGTACTGACTTCTCCCTTGTTAAACCCTGTTGCACGGTTAATGCTAGTTCCCTGTGGCTGGCGAAGCGACAAATCCTGATGCGCCAAAAAAACTTTGCACCCAGTCAACTCCCGCCATTTTACTATCTTTGTTGAAAGGATGTTGAATGTCCATCTTTTCAGCTAAATTGAATGCTAACTTTCTTATGTCCATGATAGTAAGCCAATATATGTGTTTTTTCAGTTAAGAGTTCTATTGCGTCCGGCAACACATTTTTGTAACGACCTAGCCTGACCGTTCCTGGTTTATTCACGCGTTTGTCTCTATGGCGTCTAAGCGTGCATGCCGGTATGCCATAATTCCATAATTCTTGCTTGCTCACAGTGTACTTTTCGCGAGTCTGTAGTAAAAGCTGAAAATATTCTTAACAGGATGATATATAACACTCCTGCACATCTCTGTGTACACAGAACCGAAGACTTATGATGGGCGGTCCAATTCTTACATCAGATATGCAGAAAAAAGTGTTTGTCATAAAATTGGTACCTTCAACTTCAGGTATATCTGTTTTGGTCGAGAAATGTCGACACACGCATACGTCATCAAAAAGGTATCACGTGCCTTTCTATTGATTCTATGTACCAATAAAATGGGCTTAGGCGTCTTACCTCAATTGGGCGCGTTGCCCCATTTTACTCTAATGTACATTTTGACATGCTATTCTAGAGAAAGTCGAAAGTGCAGGTCAAAATCATTATATACAGATATAATCATATCTTCAATTTTGATGATTAATTCTTATCAAATATACAAATGTATCTTTATTTCTATGATTAATGAATGACAGACGAATATTAAATATCTTTCAAACTTTACGTGGTACTGCAAATTTCGTTTTTGACATTAACAAAGAAAATGTGTTTTTCAATAAAATGTAACCGAGTGAAGCATTATAGCTTTGTATAACTAGTGAAACTAGTTTTAATTTATTCTTCAAGCGTTTGGCGAAACAAACACTGATGAAATAACATATCAACCTTTTCAGCATTGCAGTGGATGGTAATAGATCGCGTATAACACGCTTCCCCGGGGATTACCGTTAGATTAAATATAACTGAACGCGCAAACGCGACAGTCTTGGAATCGTTGTAGACCAATTATGATGAACATATTATTTTCTACTGATGTCTATATAAGTTTTCTTTATGATAACTTATCAATTCAATTACTTTCTGCCGCACCTATAGAGAACGTAATACATTAGAAATAATTAGATTGGCACATAAAGCTTTTATACCCTCCTTTTCGTTCCCTGTTGCCTTTTATAGTTCCATAAAATGTTATCTTAGGTTGACGTATGATCTTTCCCAATGGATGATGGTCACAAACATCCGAGTCGACGATTCCTAATAGACCGTCTAATTGATAAAACATGCCATTCATTATTTACGACTCTGTGGTCGAGTGATAAGAGTCGCTGACTTGAAATCCATGTGCAAAATTCCGAAAGTAGAACTTTCGCGAAGCGTTTCACGTAACGTACGCCAGGTTCAGATCTCCAATTTGAGGCGTTGATTGTCACCACTTCATCCGCACGGAAGAATCTGTCAGATAGGGATATATTTAGACTTACCTCCTGTCATTGCTGTCTCGACCTTTTGCCTGTTATTTAGGCATTTATTAGCACGTTAAGTATTCCGATAGCAAAATAAATATTCTTGCTTCTCGAAAATCCATATCTCTTGGATAACTGCCTCCACCATAAATATCCAAATTTGCAACAAATCATAGAGAAGTTTGCAACAGGAGGTCCAGAAGGGCCAATATTGCTCTACACTTAACAACTTTTCTAAGTATACACCTCAATTATGTTTTATATCAAAACCATTTTTAAAAATACGCTAATGAAAATTGGTGAACAAATTATTAGATTCATCCTTCTAATACTGGGTAAAAAGTTGATGATAATGAATGACAATTCCATTGTCTTACAATTTTTAGTTTATTTCACCGCACACCTTATTGTGAAATTTACAAAACCGTAGATTACGGTAATTATAAATTTGTTCCAAATTATCTAGAAAAGTTCACTTTTTATTATAAAACGGTTTGTTATACCAATTCGATATACGTAATATCCTGCCTTGATCAAAATATCCCCCAAACACTAAATTTAATGATGGAGTTGATCTTTCTAACCTTACTAGAATTTCCTTTCCCATGCATTTATCCAACAAACCTCGTTAATTGATTCCATACAGTGCTGTATTTTCTCCAAATTGAAGTTTTCACTCTCCAAACTGACCATGAGTGATAAATGAGAATTACCGAATACGAGGACGCCGAAGCGACAAATGAGTTGGAAACAAATTTAGGGTACTCATGTTCTATCAAATCTTCATCCGGATGAAATGCAGTTGAGGATTAAAATCAATCAAAGTTGTCAAAATTCATTTTTACAACTTTACATCTGCCAAAGAGCATCTTCTTTGAATGATCAAACATTTCCACAAGTCTGGTAATTTTATATTAGTGAATCAAAAACGATTGTCTGCTTTACGCACAGATTGATTACAGTCTGGTTATTTTAACGTGTTTGTGACTTTTGAATATTTGGGTTACTGTGTTTACAGTGCTGCGGATCATAGTGTTTGATACCTATCTTTATAAATCTGGTGGAATGTTAAATATCTATCTTTGATCTTAGATTTTTAAAATACTATCAAAATGTCTTAAAATTGAATAAACTACAAGGTTTCTTTTAGGTGTATACTTAGACAAGTGGTTGAGTGTACTGTACTGACACGACTGTTCCGAGAAAGTTTTGTGAAAATTGTTTGCAATGTAATTTAGGAAAAGCTAACCTAGGTCACTGTGACCTTGATCTTGTCCCACTGACTTTAAATAAACAAAAGAAACCATCTACAGGATGAGCAAGTTTTATTAAAGTCAAATGAAAAAAAAATGACATGCAGGGTGTTATCAAAGAAAATCTAACGGAGGTCATTGTGATTCTATGAAGTTTGAAGACTGTAGGTGATGTAGATCTCAAAATATTGAGTTGAAAAGATTTTCAAAATTCAGGTTACTGTGACCTTGACCTTGGACCAACAGACAGTAGATATCATCTACAAGTTGCAGGAAACCTTCCATGCAAGTTTGATGAAGTCAGATAAAAATTGTAACCTGAAGAGTAGTATCATCCACATGTTTACGGAAGGACGGGCGACGGAAAGCCATAATGATATAACTTAAGCTGGATCAGAGCTTTAACACTAACAGGGTAGTCAGGGTAGGTCTCAGCAAATTAATTCATTGTCATCATGACATGAACAAGATAATTCGACGTAATCAGTTGTAAGAATTGCTAATATTACAGACGTACTTTCTTCGAATTTACTAATTTAACTCAATTTGCAAACAGAAAATTACACGTTGTCACGAATATCAAATGCTTCCATCTCATACAGCTGCTAATTTTACAGTCTTAGAAATCTGATGCCGCTTGAAAACAGACAACATAATACATACAGATTTAATTTTAAACTTAAAGCCGCAAAAATCCCTGCCCTGGTAGGGATAATTTGGTAGGCGTGTTTATCAGATAACAAGATATCACTCTTGCAAAAACGCTGTACCTGTGCTAAATATAACTGAAGTAAACAAACACTACAGTAGAGCAGAGCATAAAATTTACTGGCCATGCTTTGCGTTGTATAAGCTTTGAATCCATTTATTCCAAATTGTTTCTTTATAATGAAATGTTTTTGATTTTTTTTAAACTGGTATAACTAGACTGGTATTTTGTATGTCATTTCTGGATTTCTTTTATAGCTAACATTTTTTTCAGATGTAATGTCCCTATTTATGTTTCCATTGCAGTCTAGTAATGCTAAGTCAATCATTACATTGTAAATGGAATATCTTGTCTACAAACTGTAATAGAACATTGTTGAAAGACGTAATGAGTGTCCATACAGTATTTATACTTTTATGTTTCTTATAAACTGGCAATCCTTTTTAAAAATCAGTTAGAATTTGAACAGCTCTGTCACTTTTCAACTGAAATTTGCGGAGGCTAACTGTTGTCACTATCCATGACTATTTTAATATCATGATATTTTTTTAAAATCCGAAAGACAATGTAAAGACTTATGTTTAACACAGTGACAAGGCACAAAGTGAAAATTTTGTGGAATGGTGCAGGCCTATTTCTATCACCAAATCAATTAATTTCAGTTATCAGCAGGGTTAAGATAATATAGGCAATTAGGGAGGACTGTCAAAACAATACACATTCATGGCATCAATTTCACTGATAAACTTTGGGCACTTTATAACTGGCATTTATTTTGTTGCCTTGAAAAATAGCATCAGAAAATAATGCATGTGGTGGGGAAAGAAGTATGTAATTATCATGACAAATTAACAAAGGATTTGGTAGTATACTGGTTATGTGTCAGATAAAAAGTTTTTTTCACTAACTTGATGAATTATTTATCATTATTATTATTATAAATCAGTTTCATAACAAAAAGGTGATTACAACTAAATTTCTAACTAGAGGTAGTGATTGTGAATCTCTTTTACAGTGAATTCTCGTCTGATAAACAAAACCATGTGCTAGTAATGTTTACATTCCTCTCTATCTAGGGCTATGACCTCTAAGCTCCTCCCGGGAAATTCAAATCTTTGACAGTTGGGTTTAAACTTTTTTTGAAAGAATACTTCTTTGACTTTTATTGAAAAAACTAAATGCACCAATAGAAATAGAATATACAAAATACACTGCAAATTTTGAAATTTTTCACTTCTGTAGTTCTTTCAGGGTTTTAAAAAAGGGTTCTCTGATGTTAACCATGTACATTTTATATAGAAACCTGCCCCAGCGCCATCTTCTGGCTTTTATATCCCAGTTGGGGGTTTAAAGCATTTAATTAAGCCTCATCTACGTGTTCAAGTGATATTACCGTTCATAATGACGATCTCAATTTTAAGAAAGATATTTCTCAAGAATTATTCACCAAGGATAATGAAAATTTCCAGTTTTGAACAAAATACAGTATATGCATTTGTGTAACAGTTTCTATCCCACTGAATAAAGATGATATATGTAAAAAAAATATTTCTGTTTCGTACTGTTTCATTTATATCTGTCAGTGAGAGAAATCACTCGCTCTAACTCATTTTTCACATTTTTTCAAACATCTACTGTGTTTGTAGATTCATTTTTATCGTAATTTAAGAAGGCTATTTTGAAGGGTAATATAACTTTAAATTTCGCTGCCACCATTTGTATGGAAAATCTCAGATTTCATTTTTCTTTATAGTAACACAACCTTATCCTTCTAACATATCCACTCGCTCATTGATCCGTGTTCACAATGTTTGGATGTCATTGGGCAATGTATGAAAGTCACAAACATATCATGTTAACATTTGAAATACAGTTTAGAAACTGTATTATTATCCTGTGAACCTCATATATCAATATTAAAAAGTCATATTATTATCCTGTGACAGTGATTGTCCAGTGTGCAAAATATTGCTGCCTTTCCTGTTAAAATGCAGAAGCAAGTCAACAGTAAAGATGCGAATGTACCAGAGTCCATGTTACTTGTAAGGACACTAAGTATTATAATGTCAATCATTGATAAGACTTGCAACGTTCTAATCAACATACACCCTTTTCCAAGTGGTGCTGTGCTGAACTCCTTTGTAATCCCTTACACTGGCGGGTCAAAACCTATTGACCAGTTATTCTAAAGCGAATAGCCTTGGTAACATTTTCCAGAGAAAACATCTTTGTTTTGTTGTTGTTGTGTTTCAAATAAACTTCTTGATCACATTTTGTGTTCTTGAGATACGGGTAATACGTTTGTCCAGATGCTGTCAAAGGAAGCTACTTGATCACATTTTGTGTTCTCGAGATACGGGTAATACGTTTGTCCAGATGCTGTCAAAGAAAGCTTCTTGATCACATTTTGTGTTCCCGAGATACGGGTAATACGTTTGCCCAGATGCTGTCAAAGAAAGCTTCTTGACATACTATGTGAAAATCTTGAGAAAATACCGCCGTTAAACCCCCTTGATTATACTTAGTACTATGAAGTCCGAGGAAACCCAATGATGAATTGTTCTCCGATAAACCTATTTAACAATGAGGTCAAGTTTGTCAGATTGCCTTCTAATTAAAAACTATAAACTGTGAAAAGTCATTATTTTTCAGATTTTTCTGACTCTGAAACTTTAGAAATCGACGATATGTACACGCTAGAGGAAGAACTACCCCCAGAGAATCGTCGATCTAGTTTAGAAGAGTCCACGGATCTACCGGAGCATGAAAAGAAGAGAAAACGGCCTAAACCATACCGACGGAGTCATTCGCTGGCGGAGATTCGTCGGCCAAGTGCAATATATATACCAGAAGGTAGCTTTATAACTAGCTTCTTGTTATGCATGATGCGTTTTCAATTTACTGGAATATCGCTGGGTTTCAGCATTTATTTCAGCTATACTCTAATACTGTAACCGCTGATGTTGTTTTATTTAGTATAATGTAGTTTTACTTTTAGTATGATAATATTATAAAATGATATTTCATTTGCTAGCATGCTAGCAGACTAACGAAGTCTTTTAAGGTATAGAGGACTCTTTTTAACCAGTTGTGCCATAAAAAATTCTACCTTATGATCCTGGAAAAATCTAATATCACAAAAGAAATCATCCCATTAAACTTATAAGAGGAATAAGAGATTAAAGACATACCCGTAACTGGAAGGACAAATTTTAAACCACTGTCAATCTACTGATTCTTGCGAGCAACTTTTCTCAGTCAGTATCGTTTTAAATACTGTGCAATAATGTTGCATCAGACATTTCATTAGATCAAGATCACTAGATCTATACTTATTTTAAAATGCAGGCTTTGAGAAAGTAAATTAATCATAAATAACTTGATATAAAGCGAAAACAATGTCGTCATCAACAGCACGATATAACTAACAGAACTTTAAATTATGTCTTGGCGCTCTTGACAATGGCTTTCGATTTTAAACTATAACAATGTCATCATCACCAGCACGATATAACTAACAGAACTTTAAATTATGTCTTGGCGCTCTATACAATGGCTTTCGATTTTAAACTATAAAATTAAGCTCATCAAAAGACGTCAAATAACTTATTTTAATTAAATTGTACCCAATATATATAGCCTTTACTGACTACTTTATAATTATTTTTAAGAGAAAACAACCGAACGTGTGTGATATTTATAAAAAAAATCAGAATCGCATGCTAACAGTTTATAACGACATTCACCCATATTAAAACTGAGTGATTTCCTTGCATGACGTTTTTCTCTCTCTTTTTCAGTTAAACAGCCACCGCAACCAGGTATAAAGCATTATTTTGTATAATGTGCTTCCTAGTTAGAAACTTTTCAATCATGTCTACCACATTTCTAAAATGGACTGTCCATCTTTCAGTTTGAACAAGAACCATTAATCGTTTAAAAGATGCCTCCTGAATTTATTCTGACTGAATATCAAACAGTACATACATCATGATCTGACATGGGTTTGCATGCCGATTATGAACAGCTGCACTGGTAGACATACTGAAGTATTTGCCACCAGTAGGAGAAAGGAATTAAATCTTTTATTCTAATATTTATTATTTCATTGATGGTCTTTTCACATTTTGTTTGAGGAGAACAGCTACGAATATTGTCTGTTTACGAATATTGTCTGTTTATGATTGCTATTTAGTCTATGTGTTCCTGACTCTAAATTGTTCTCTCTTTTTGTCTACTGTTAACGTTCATTCTCCTTGTTCTTTAATAGTTCAGGTCTCACTCTTGGTCTTTATGTCTTTCTCGCTGATGTTTTATATTTCAGACTCCATGGTGTTCTTTATTTCAGTGTAACTACCGATCTCTGTTAAAGTCTCACTCCAGGTTTATTCAAAGATTAAAAAAAATACAAAAGTATATTTTGGAAGAGAATTTATTTAAAAAGTATTGCAATGTCCGAACTACTAAAATTTAAAACGTTGAAGTTGATATGTGAATGTTTGATATCTTTTGCTTTTAGCTGGTCGTCCTCGTCCTGATGGAAGAAGAGTTACTTTGTCGTCTCTGGTGGTCAGTTCAATGAACGCGTTGGATCATACACCGAACCCAGTGGCACCACCATATCAAAGGAAGAAGCCGAAACTAGTAAATTTAACAATTATTTTGCGAACGCATCTATTCACATAACTTTTAAAATGCGAATTTTCTTGAACCTCGGGTGTTGGTTATTTTTTCGACTGTAAAGTATAACCGTTTTCAATTATTACAGTTTGTAGTTAAAACATGTAGTTAAAAGTTAAATGGTAAAAAAAGCTTTTATCACTGACTGACAAAACATAATTGAAATCCTAAATATGAAACATAATTAACTTTTGTATCATCATTGGGAATTTCTGTCGGCCTAGAGAGCTAGGCTTGACAAGTACGGAGTCGTTCTTATTCCACACAAAAAAACCCTATGCTGCATAAGATTCCGGCCGATCCTACTAATAGACAATGCAATTCAGAGTAACATAGAGCTCTCTCTTGTTTATTGACTGTATATCCATTAGTCAGTCGTGCTGGATCTTCCTGTAAGAATGTCGATTTGCCCATCCACATGATGGAATAATGATATTAAAACTAGCATTCGCATTTGAACCTCATAAAGTTGATACATTCGATACTGAGATGGAAAATATTGTTTTTTCTTAAATGACTATATCTATAGGGAATATAAATCAGATTGTTTTTCTTTAACTATCTGTATTCTATTGGTCTTATAACTTACTGTATCTCTTTCTTGAAATGTTTCCGGTACCGATAATATTATTATAACAAGTTAAGTTAGAATGCTTTTACGAGAGCTAATATGCCTAATTTTTTAATGCCCGAATTATGTTTATAACTGACAGACGTGACTACGTGGAGTACGTGCTTAGCTTTATTAGTGATCCCCTATCCGTTGTGAAGTCAATAGGTAGTAGGAAAATATTCACATTTTACAAATATATCATATTTCATGATGCGATATACATTGAAAACAAACAGCGGAATTTTTTAAGACATCAAATTAAAGAACTCTTACAAATGTCAACGTGAAATCAGCCATCTATTCAGTAATATGTCACCTTTCCTAGAATAAATAGAAGTAAGTAGCAGGAGTTAGAGTGAAAAGGCAACTTAATTTACTGATGCCTATTCTAACGTTTCTACATGTTTACATATTTTTTTAACAGAACAAAATCAGAGATATTTAAGCAAAATGTTGTCATAAGTATTTTGATTTTTGTATAACACGAGGTTTGCATAGAGTTGGAAAAATCAATATAGCGAAATTTTAGGTTCATCGTAATGAATTACTTTTTATAGTTGATCTAAGCGCATTTACTACGATACATGCTCAAGGAAAGTAATAAAGAAAAACCTAAATCATAGTTCTACGTCATCATTATATTGTTTAGACACACCATAACCTGTATCTACATTTACCATATAATTACTTCCTTTCGTGCAGACGCTTGGCTCTGAAGGAGTCACGTGGAATAATTTATTAAAAGTGACTTTCAACTCTATTACCAAAGATCGCATTACTGATACTTTTGGCTTGGGTTTAATTGAAAAAGAAAATAAGAGATACCATGGTAACTAAAATGCTGATTACGGACTAAATATTAAATTAATGTTTCGTGTATGTAAGCAAATGCACTCTTGAGATGTATGTGAATAATTACGGGAAAGGAAAGCATTTTATAGACATTTCCACATCGGTTTTGTTATTAAATTGTATTTCTGAGATTTGGTACGCACGTGCCTTACAGAGGTGTATCTTTTTTTCTTATTATTAAGTTTGATTATTTTCTTATAATTATTATTAAAACATTTTATTGAACAGCCGCTAAAAGTACAATATCTCTGCTGACTGCTTATACATATGAATTAAAGTTTAATCCATATGACACTTGGGACTCGCTTTAGTGAATCGTTGCTAAATCAAGGATCGATATTAACTGTGGAACATTTATGTCGGTGAATACAAATATACTGAACAAAAAAATAAACTTCCGATTTCTATACATATGTTTTTAATGTTATAAAAGGAAATAAACATATCCAATGCCCTACATATGTTCGGACGAACGATTATGTGTCATCAAGGAGGTATATCAGCGGCACGATAAGTTTGGGGATTAGGAGTTACGGAAACAACTACGGTTCGGTAAATCCGTAAAAACGGTCAGGGTCAAAACATTGATTATCGATTGTACTGGAATATGCCTAAGGGAGATATTGAACTTGACGCGTAACTTTTGTGAAAATCTTATGTTTTAATTTTTATCATTCCTACCAGAAGATAAAGAAAATTCAGCATTATCATTCACATTACTTGCAATTAATAATAATAATAAAAAGTAAGTTTTAACTAGGAGCACTATTTCATTACAGTCACATCATCAGTCTTAAAAATAGTCACAGAATAATACAAAAGCTACAAAATGTGAATTTGACATAATAATGAGAATGAATCTAGTGTGGTTTTCACCTGGTTTTCATATTCGGCTAACCCTTTCACGTGCGTAACGTTTGCTCGTGAGAATTGTTTAAAATTGTAGACCTGTTATTTTCAAGTACAGACGCACACGGCAAGTCTGTTGCAAAAAGATGGTGTGCTTTAGAAACGTAAATAGATGGACCTACATGTCCCCGGTAAATAGTACGCAACTTGTTTTATTTTGCGATCTTAAATTCCTAATCAGTGTTATTCCTGATCTGATAAAGACTGACAATTGATTTCGGTAGGCTTTTTAATTTGAGAAATAGAACAGTTTCCTTTCAGAATATCAAATAGATTTTACATACTCAGTAAACGCTGATTTTTCATCACATGGCTTGAAAAGTAATTAACATTTTAGAAGAAATAATGATTTATTGTAGGAAAAAACTTTTCCATTTCTGCAGTAGAACAATACCTGTTACATTTTACAGATTTTGTCATTTAATACTCTGCACACAGATCAAACCTTGCGTGTTTCTTTTTTCTTCTCTTTTTGTTATTGTAATAATCAGCTTATTTCTTCGGGAAGAAATGAAAGACAAAAAGATACGAGTAATAAGACTACCTGGTTTTGACCTGTGTATTATGAAAACTAGCTTTGGTCTGGAAGAAACTCTATGTTGACACCTATAAAATGAAACCAATTTCAGCGGAGCGAATTCTTGCCTTTCACTCGAGACAAAGAGAAAGTAAAACAAAATATAAAAGTACCCGTGCAAGTGTTTCGAAAAAAAAGCATTCATAGTGAATCTTTTAGTGTGCAAATTAACATCAAAAAGCTAAATAATATTATTGATAATTATACTGAAAGTTTCATGGATCCTCGCTATAAAGACGATATCATGTATATCCGGTTTCAATGAAAGGTTTTGCCTTTTATGAACAAAAAACTGAAGATTCTAACCCAGTTTGCATTTTAAGTAAAACAAAACCCAATATACAACGTTTTAAAGATCAGGGTAAATGTTACGTATGTCCGGCCATAAAACTTATCGATGGCCTGAAGCAGTTAGATCAATCATTCGGAAGTGTTCGGCCAGCATTACGGAAGCAACCGAGCTCCGATCGTAAAAATGAAATTATATACCTGTTAAACAAAAAAACCTTAAAAAAGACCATTCTCTTCTTTCTTTATTTTTATATAAAATATATCACTTAAACAGAGAATGATTATTTTATTCAACCCGTTTGTGATTCTAAAATAAAGTGTATAGTTTTTGAACAAAATTGAAGATAAGCTGCAAAATTTTCACTTAAAATTGTGACATTTTGGGCGTTTTTCTATATATTATATAGTAAAACGACGGGTAGAGTTTTTAAGTTAAAAAAAGACCAAACAAATAAAAGTCTCAGAAAAAAAATAAAAAAATATTCATTAAAAAGGAGGAAATGTTAATTTTATCACCCGTTTGTGATTTTAAAATAACTTTATTAGTTAAAAGTTATCGCGAGTTAATGACAGCGCTCCTATACAAACCTATAGTAAATTTGTGGCGTGTATTGGCCCTGGCTGTGACACTTTTTCTGCCACATGCAAATAAAACCAATTATAATTGGATTGTACGCATTACACAAAAAATAAAAATTCAAAATCGATTTTCTCGTGCATGCACGGACCAGTATAATACGTGTTTATAAAATCAAACCTTTAAGTCTGGTTTTATAGACTTTGTTGTCAATAAGAAAAAGACGTTGAAAAAAACTTTTTTCATCAAGTTTTCTTACTTTTTGATATGTCTAAAATTCAACTGAATTTGGGTGAACGTGCCATCGGCATGCTAAAGTTAGAGGTTTAAGTAATAAGCTAGATCAACTATAGATAGGATAATGCTCAGAAGCTCTGGTGTGTAAACAGAATGCTTTTAGCTAAATGACTACCATTTGAAACTTGTCGTGACATGATTATTACTATTATACGTGGAATATCTTTACTATTTCTGTTTATTGCCGTGTAAGTTTGCGTGAGAGATTTTCAGTAAACATTGTCTGTGATAAACAAACATAGCAAAATTCTGCCTTCAAGGTTAAATGTTATTTTCTGTCGTCGTTTCCTTTCCACGCAAACTTTATTCTATTTGAAGAACAGTTTCAAGACAATGGCAAAATCGTTCAGTGTGCTGTATTAATATGACAGTATACGTATTTCTTACATTGTTCTATAATCATGACATGACGCTGAATGACACCTACTGTGTTTCCTGATATTTCTACAATCAGTGTAACAACTTGTAGGTAAGAAGCATTCGGCGTTTTTCTTTTTATTTGTTTAATGAGAAAAACTTTTTAAAAAACTTTTAAAAATGTATCATCAACCTAGGTTGACAAGTTAAAAAAAATGATAAACTGAAATATTGTTTAAAAACCATAAAATTAATATATTTTTCCAGTATCGAAGTAAGTATAGCGTAAGTGTAGTATTTGTCTGAAATTCATAAATCAGCAGTTAAATAAATCAGCTGGCTGTTGTCGACGCCACGGCATCAGTTTAGTGTTGGGATAGTTTTCTTCTAAATAGAATTTACAACGTGTTACTTTATCTTGTTTGTGTTACGCCTCATGGACTTGATTCATCTTACTCTTTATCTTGTATGACACAAACATCTTTATGTCTTGTTTCCCTTCGATTCTTCAACCTTTTATTGAACCAAGCTCATTCAAGGGATGTTTTAGAATTTTTGCAATCACAATGAAGACTCGAATATTTCGTGCAATTCATAGATGCAAGTAAAAGGAAACTGTAGAATGGTAACCGATGAACTAACTGTATATATTCAATTGAAATTGCTAAACCGGTTCCTTTTCAATTTCGATTGCTTACAGGTGCATTGATATACATTGTGGAGAAAATTGTTTGAAAACTATTGAAAACGGTGCCAAAATACAACAGTATATTAAGGCTCGGTCAAAACTTGGAATATGTGCCAAATATGTGATTTATGTGGATGACCGAATGTCATATCTTACAAGACGGTTCGCTGAATTCATCTTCCAAAGATGTCCCTCATACTGGTAGACCAAAAGTCCAATGTCGGTGTTTAAATACATTAAGTACACTATTGAACAGTTAGTCGAGGCTATGAGTAGCATCAGTATATCCCATTCTGAGAATTGATATTGTAGTTAGGAGTATAGTCTCACAAAAAAGCTAAGCAGCCCAGTATTGTCAAGCAAACTATGACCGCGGAAGATTTTGTATGCAATATTCTTCCGAAAAAAGCGGGCCAATTTAACAAAACTCGAGTCAAAAGGGTAGAGGTGTCTCACGTATATATTGCTAGGATGTTGTTATCAAAATATTGAGAAAGACAATGATAAATAACGGCCAAAATGCGGTGTTAGAGGTCTTAATGTACCCCATGTTTAAACCTCATCTCATAAGGCCTCGGTTATAGTTGAAAGGAAAAGGTCAACGTTTTTAGTGCTAAAATTGACCAAATTGAAGTGGTCAGGTAGAGGCGAAGTCGATAGAAAACTTTTTGAGATTAAGTCTTTTACAGCCAAAGAAATTGCCGTCTGTAGAATCAAAGTTTGGAGAGCGAGATGGTATACTGCAACGACCAGAGAGCGAGATGGTATACTGCAACGCAGAGAGACTCATTTTAAGCGGAAATCATGCATGAGGCATGATTGTATGTGCCTCTGCAACGGGAAAGAAGTTCATGCGTCTACGAAAAAAGCATAAAACAAATCAAATGTACCTTACGGGTTTTGCAAAACATTCCTATTTGGAACTATAATATCCGATTTTTAAATAATTACTATTCTTCTACAAAGAAAGGATAAACTGGACCAGCTCATACCTTTTTCTGTAAAATAGTGCCGTCCGCGTCGCCTCGGAAAAACCGTCCATTGAAACACACATCTCTTTTAGAAGAAACGTGGGTGATTTACGGGCACGCCTTTATCTCAAGTTCTAGCCTAATGCGGCTATCTCCTGTTCCCGATGCTGAAGAAGCATCTTTTTGGGCGAACGTGCAGTAGGGGTCTATGCTGAGTATACCCAAAACAAATTGTACGAAAATCGTTTAAGAATCTGGATGAAACGTTGGATGCTAAGGATATTACTGTGAAGGTAAACGCATTTAGAGGCAACTAGCAGCTGTTTCGTAGGATATTTCCGAGACCTTTCACCGATCGCAAAAATTCTTAAACATCCTTTGTATGCTTATATTTGTAAGACGCCAAATTTCTAAAATATTTCGGAATTCCTAAAATAGATACTTATATTCCTAGATAAAATTAAAGGCGGTTGCTAATAAATTGTTAATAGCTAAAAGAGTAGACATGCCAAACTAATAACTTGATATTATGCATCTTTCTATTTGGTATTTTACATATTTGTGGGTGTAGTAAAGAAAATATAATTATATTTACAATTTCGTCCATTGATATAAAAATGCAGTAACTTAAGTCATAACCCTTATTTTGACATGTAGTAATACTCTCTTACTTCACAATTGCTCTTTAAAGATGAAAAAGAAAGACAATCTGTATGTCATAAAATTGATAGAAGTACTTTAACAAAGCAGATGTTATAACATCATGTATGAAGATTAACGAAAACTTTTAAGTTAAACGGAATGTTGAACTAAATATATTCATTGTGATACAAGTTTCAGGAAAGTAATACGATATATGTTATTAAGCCATTGTGCGACGTCATCATTATACTGATTTGGCACTTCATAGTCGGTATCCACATTTACCATATAATTGCTTTCTTTCGTGTAAACGATTGATTCTTTAGTTACTAAAACACAACATTGACAATATCAGATACTAAAGTTTGTTTTAATTAAAAAGGAAAAATGAGAATCCATTATGAATCAGAAAATTACAAAGAATGAATTACCAGACAGTACTTCGGATCATTCAAGTTTTTTATTTGTTTAATCAACTAGTGTTTACTCTTGAGAGGTAGGTGAATCATAAATAAATATTGACATTTTTTATTCAAGTTTGTAATTTATCTCTGAGAATACAATGCACGTTCCTTGCAGTTGTATTTCAAACTTACCATTATTCAAAGCCTTAAAATGTTGTGATTATAAATAGGGTGAGGGCAAGACCTCTCCGAATCTTTGAAATGGCGAGAAAAAATTTAACCTTCCCTGAAAAATGATGAAGTTAGAATTATGGTTCTTTATCACCGTTCATCCTCTAATTGCCCTAAATAAATAGGTGAAGTATTAATCGATTCAAATAAGTTACTTTTTAAGTATAAATTGATACATTTCTATACTTTTTCAGTTATGCTCCGTACAATAAAAATAAACGAAGAACAATAACTCAAAAACAAATTAGGCCAGAGTTATGGTTCTTGTATACTGCACTTTCTCTTATTGTCTTCTACCAATACATGTAGTACTAATTGATTTCCTTCAATGCTTTTGAATTTATGCTCCTAACAAAAGTGAGACGGACGGACGGTGCAATCGTGGCGGGAGTATAAAACATTTAAATGCAATTCGAAAGCATTACAAGTGAAGTGTGAAAGGACAGGCCAATACAAATACAATTGTTTTACTTGCATTTTTTACCACTGGTAGAAAAATTAAAAATATAAAGCAGTTCATTAACAAATATGAAAAGTCAATCAAATTGCAATGAACGATGGACCAATAGACTCTAAAAGCTAGCTGCTTGATAAAAACAATCGGTCAGGCGCTCTGTTGCATTTTCCTTGTCCGGAGCATAACTTGAAAACTACTGGCTGGAATTTGATAGAACTTCATACAATGGTGAATCACGTTGAGAGAAAGTGCAGTGCATAACAACCATAACTCTATCTTGAGTAATTACAGAGTTATTGCCCTTCGTTACTTTTCCTTGTCTGGAGCATAACTTGAAAACTGCTGGTTGGAATTCAATACAACTTCATACAATTATCAAGTATATTGATAGGAAGTGCAGTGCATAGAACCCATAACTCTTTCTTGACTCATTACAGAGTTATTGCCCTTTGTTACTTTTCCTTGTGCGGAGCATTTCTTGAAAACTACTGGTTGGAATTCAATTCAACTTCATACAATGGTCAAGTACATTGAGAGGAAGTGCAGTACACAGGAACCATAACTCTATCTTGACTCATAACAGAGTTATTGCCCTTTGTTACTTTTCCTTGTCCGGAGCATATCTTAAAAACTACTGGTGGTAATTCAATACAACTTCAAACAACGGTCTAGTACAATAGGAGGAAGTGCAGTGTACAAGAACCATAACTCTATCTTGAGTAATTACAGAGTTATTGCCCTTTGTTAATTTTCCTTGTCCGGAGCATTTCTTGGAAACTACTGGTTGGAATTCAATACAACTTTATACAATGGTATAGCACAATGAGAGGAAGAAGAGTGTACAAGAAACATGACTCTATCTTGAGTAATTACAGAGTTATTGCCCTTTGTTACTTTTCCTTGTCCGGAGCATTTCTTGGAAACTACTGGTTGGAATTCAATACAACTTTATACAATGGCATGGCACAATGAGAGGAAGTACAGTGTACAAGAAACATGACTCTGTCTTGAGTAATTACAGAGTTATTGCCCTTTGTTACTTTTCCTTGTCCGGAGCATATCTTGAAAACTACTGGTGGTAATTCAATACAACTTCATACAATGGTCTAGCACAATAGGAGGAAGTACAGTGTACAAGAACCATAACTTTATCTTGAGTTATTACAGAGTTTTTGCCCTTTGTTACTTTTCCTTGTCCGAAGCATTACTTGAAAACTACTGGTTGGAATTCAATACAACTTTATACAATGGCATGGCACAATGAGAGGAAGTACAGTGTACAAGAAACATGACTCTGTCTTGAGTAATTACAGAGTTATTGCCCTTTTTACTTTTCCTTGTCCGGGCATATCTTGAAAACTACTGGTGGTAATTCAATACAACTTCATACAATGGTCTGCACATAGGAGGAAGTACGTGTACAAGAACCATAACTTTATCTTGAGTTATTACAGAGTTATTGCCCTTTTTTACTTTTCCTTGTCCGAAGCATTACTTGAAAACTACTGGTTAGAAATCAATACAACTTCATACAATGGTCAAGTATATTGAGAGGTATTGCATTGCATAGAACCCATACCTATTTCTTGACTCAATACAGAGTTATTGCACTTTGTTACTTTTCCTTGTCCGGGGCATTACTTGGAAAGTACTGGTTGGAATTCAATACAACTTTATACAATGGCATAGCACAATGAGAGGAAGTACAGTGTACAAGAAACATAACTCTATCTTGAGTAGCATTACTTGGAAAGTGCTGGTTGGAATTCAATACAACTTTATACAATGGCATAGCACAATGAGAGGAAGTACAGTGTACAAGAAACATGACTCTATCTTGAGTAATTACAGAGTTATTGTCCTTTGTTACTTTTCCTTGTCCGGAGCATAATTTAAAAACAACAGGTGGTAATTCAATACAACGTCATACAATGGTCAAGCACATTAAGAGGAAGTGCAGTGCACAAAAACCATAACTCTTTCTTGACCCATTATAGAGTTATTGCCCTTTGTTACCCTTCCTTGTCCGGAGCATTACTTGAAAACTACTGTTTTGAATTCAATTTAACTTCATACAATGGTCAAGTACATTGAGAGGAAGTGCAATGCACAGGAACCATAACTCTATGTTGACTCATCACAGAGTTATTGCCCATTTTTACTTTTCCTTGTGGCAGAGCATAACTTGAAAAATACTGGTTGGAATTCAATAAAACTTCATACTATGGTCCAGCACAATGAGAGGAAGTACAGTGTACACGTCATAACTCTATCTTGACTAATTACAAAGTAATTGCCAAGAACAATATCTCTATTTTAGTTTTTTTGCACGGTATTCTGTTACTACGAACTTCCTCAGTTTATAAAGCAGACTTTCGGGGGTATTAATCACAATAAGTGATAGGTCTAGTTAAGGCACGGTCAACATACGATCAAATGAATACTTTTGTATATGAGTCCCCACTAAAAGTAAGCACTCATTAAATATTGCGGCAGAACAGTTTTCATTTATTTCATACCTAGAGAGCATACTCCTAAAAGAAAGAATGCTTTTGTTAAAATAGTTTATTTTCTACAGAGCAAATAAGAAATATTTCTAACGTCTAAATTTTATATTTGTATTTCAAGCACTTTCGAAAAAAACTTCCAAGTTAGGAATCTCAATAATTTAAACGTACACCATCTTCACCGCTGTTGAAACGAGGTAAATGTTCCGGTCGGTTCAAAAACAGGGAAAAACGGTCATTAAGGACCTGCACCGAAATTTAGCACAACATTTTCGAAGGTGGTGCACGTCTCGAAGGTTTTTGGCCTGGGGACTGAAAGTCCCTAAGGCCTAAGTTAGTATACCACATTTCAAACCCTGCAAGAATTTTAGCCGTGCTATGTGCGAATAACAACTGTAAACATGCGCTATGCGAAAGTAGTGCAAGACAGACCAGATCAATCTTCTGTTTGAATGCCGCATATGATAAGAACATGTTACAAATAAAAAGAGTACATAAAACTTCAAACGACTGCAGGAAGGTATATAGCTTACGGGCTGCATTACACATTTTTTTCTGTTTTAGAAATTAATGCGCTGTTAGCTGATTACGGAAGATATTCATATGCATATCACGGAAAAGTACGGAAATTTACGAAAACGTACGAAGCTCGATATAAGAGTTTGTAGTTTGATTTTCAAATTTCCGATGTTATTTCATTGACAACTTTGTTATTTACGAACGATTACATATATATTTACCTAAAAATAAATGTCTCTAAAAAAAGATATAATTTACGTACATTCCCGAGAAGGAACTAACGTGATCAAATTCACCCGCCATTTATCGAGGACGCTGCATGTCGAGGCCCAGTGAACGGTTTCACTGATTACAACTACAAGGTAACCCAGAATCATTTTTGGTTTTCTCTGTTATACACATTGTACAGTACTGTATTTATATTTCATTGCTGGTATTGCTTTGTTTATTTCTGTTTCAAGGTCTTGTCATTGGTACACAATAATTTTCGATCCACATCATCAGATCATATCGCTTGAAGTTGTACAAAGCGCAGATCGAATTATTTGTACTGGCTTAAACATTTTATAATGTTGACTATGTGATTATTTTTCATTTAACGTACATTTCATAATAAAACAAACTTCCCTGTCACCCATATATTTGTGAATCATTCATTCTGTGTCATATATTGAATTTCGTCCTCTGCACATTTCGACCCGCGCTTTAGGTAAGATTCAACTGAAAAGTTGTTTTTCGGGGAGTTAACCTATAGCCCCCAGGCCTTCAGCGCTCACAGCGCTTTGATTTATTACCGTTCTCACTAGCAGCCATGACGTATTGTCGGAATACTTTAGCTAGATGACTGTCATGGTATGATTGTTATTTTTGGACCCCCTTCAATCTTGGTCTTAAATGCATTTATTCTTATGCTTACGATAACGTGTGTGGGTGAGAGGGATTTTCAGTACAATAACGTCGTTAACATACTCAATAGCTTCTTTCTGTAACCTTGTTGTTGTTTGTGAATACGTTTACTCTGAATTTATTTACTGTACACAACACTGCAATGAGATTATAATTCAGTATCACCTTATGTATTATATGTCTGTTTGCTGGTGTTATTTTTCTTTGAAAACCCTTAGTATAGATGATTCGAGTCATTCGTTTATCACTGATCTCCGTTAATCAAGTTCGGGCAGTAGCGATCTTGTAGCGTGAACATATTATATGTCTGGCCTAGTCAGAGAATCAGAGGTCCTTCAAATTGTAAAAGTAACCCAGCGATTTCCGACTCTGTTGGACAGTCTGTGTAACAGCAATTTAGTTTTTAACATGAAGATATGCGGTATATTTCTTCTAGTGATATGAAGTCGCCCTGAAACACCTAAATTAGTTTTAATTACTTACACTTCGTTAAGTCACGGCTCATAATGCTTAGTGTGCTGTAAGTAGCGACAAGATAAGATTTATTTCTGGCGTGGAGTCAAAGCACGGGTAAACAAACATGCAATAAAACAAGATCGCAACATGAGCATAATAACCATGGCATGCATACCAACACCAGGGATAACACAAAAAACGAGTAAACTCTTAATTCCATTGTGGTTCCTTTGAGTTGATGGCATATTAGAGAGAGGCAAATAATAAATGTACAGTATCACAAAGTAGTAATTAGCTCTTACCTTACATTAACTACATACATAGTTTCGTGTTATTTTATATTTGGTATGCATAATAAAATGATTCATATTGTGATACTGAGCATTTTGGAGCTAACCTATTTTCAGTAGAAAATGAAATGTCATGGGGAATGGAAATTAAATTTTCCTTTTCATATCAAATGGTAAGAGGAGATACCTAACCAAAAAGCTATTAAACTTCATTGGCAAAGGAAATGACTGAACTACTTAATGAGAGAGAAAAATATTTTAATTGAAAAGCATATTCAGTGGTTATTTTCCGCGAGGGGAAATTTTTGCCTTATTAGTGATATTCAACCAGCAGCCAATATAATATCTGAATAGTTTTTTAAATTTTAATTTCAAGAACATAAACCTAAGATGTACAGAAAACAGCGCAACATTAAAACATTACACACAAAAAGAATGAAAAAACTTACGAATTAACCTTACCCGTGACATTAACCCGCCATACAATACTTTGAAATATGATATTTTATAATAATACGATATAGATATTTGTCATTTCTGAAGTAATTTCTGAATTGAGTTATTTTTGGATTTACAGCTTTTCTCTAACATTAAAAGAAAAATCTTACCAGGAAAATCAATGCGTATAATCTGCCTTAATAAGATTGAGGACTGCATAAACCGCGGGAAGTAATGAATACCATTACATTTCAAAGGCCGAAGAAATTGTCCGTGCATGCGATAGCTTTCGTGCTTGTTTAAAAGATATTAACTGCGGAAACAGACAGGATTCCTGGTCGTAGAATACGGATAAAGTCGCAAAGAGACGCCCACTTGCGAAGGAATGTATAATCTTTAGAAGTTGTTCATGAAAAATGTATTTGATTAATTCTACAAATGAAATAAGACAAGCTAATTTTATGGAATTTATGGTATATGTGATCACGAAAACTGGCCTTAGTGCGCGTAGACTTTGTAAGTCAGCTTGTTGTGCATGAAATGCCGTATAATTCGGTTTTCAACGCCTTTGACAATTGACCATATTGCAAGTTACAAAAGGCATTGTCTTAGATATATTTAGTGACCATATAAATGCGACCATATTGATTATGTCATGTATGATTTCATGTTTTCGTTGCACGAATCACTAAAGTCACTAGCACACTTAACTTATTACCTGTTATATCAGCTCTGACCTGCAATTATTTGCCCCTTCTAAACCGGTGATAATTTTGCAAGCTACAAATGTCACAGCGATGACACACTGGAAAATACAGATTAATAAAAGATTTGACTCAGTAAAACACTCATTGGAAACGAAGCAAAGAGTAACGTTAGCTTTCTACACATTTTATACTAATACATCTTTATCTATTTTACTGTTTTTGTCAGAATATGCTTGAGTTGGTTTGCCTAATATTGCAGACTAAGTGATGCCTCCATAAAAACTACGTTTTATATTTACGTTTCAGAGACCTCCTGGCATCGGATTGCCAGACACTCCAGTGATGATGCACGACTTGAACCTTGAGGAGATGATGGCTCCACGGTATGCCGCACCTTTACAGCCCACAGGAAGGCTCAAAGTGCAACTACAATTCACAGAGAAAGCATTAAATGTGATTATTATAGAGGTGAGAAATAATGGTCTCGTGAGTACAACACTTTGGTTTGATTATTTTCTTGTTTTGTTCATTTTCTTCCCCGAGACATCTCCCTTGATAATTTGTTTGTGAATTATTTTCCCATACAGTATTCTCATTATTTTCCAATTCAACTTAACAGTTCAACTTCACATTATTTATATTCATCTGTGTTTATCAAATGAATAAAACAAATGACTCTTAGGTATAATTTTCTATTCATTAATGACATAAGGTGCAGCATTAACGAGTCGTAAGTATATCTATTATACATAAATGACGAGAATGAACAACGCAATTTCTGATGAAGGCATTTATCACAAAAAGAGTGTATTGGTTTACAGATATATCGCCGAGCTGCGTTTCCGTTCCATCTTTTAATAAATACTATTGTTTTAATTTATTAATATTTCAAACTACCGCAATCTGTGTGGAATATGTGTTTAAAACAATATGATTCAAGTCATATCTTCAAAAACGCTGCGCTTTGAGGGACTTCACTCAGATAGTGTCTTTAAAAATCCATAAAACTTTGTAGAACACAGCACAGCGATGAATAATAAAGTTATATTACCTTTCACAATGTCAATACTACATATAAAGCATGTTTAAAAAAGTTGCATAAAACACAATATATGTTTTGAAAATATGTAAGAAATATCCTATACTACGTTATTACGCTCACTACCAATAAACATGAAAATAAACCTTTAAAACTCGGTAAACTTGGATAGCGAAGACAATATTTAACTATATGCAACTATTCTTGCCGTCCAACTTTCAGTCTTCAGTCATACAAAACATATATATATTTTACACTTTGATTTCAAATAGGCGCGTATGGCATGCCCCATGCCAGACATGTTCAATTCATATGTTTTTGTATGGTTTCTTCTCCACTGTTGATAGAAATAAATTGCTTAGGCTTGGAGGCGCAAATATAAAAGACACGTTTTATTTAGTGTAAACATAAAAAAGCTGTCTATATTTGCAGTCTTTATATTCACTAGTGATGTATAATTTAATTTAGTACTGTCTACCCCTTGAGGGTAGTAGGAAGTCAAGTTGCTTTTTCTGCTTATTAATTCGTAGCGGTATTAAGTGTATTTCAGCTTCTTCATAATTAACCTCTTGATTTACAATTGTTACAAATTCAGAAAAGTTTTTAATTTTCACAATTTCTTAAAAATGTTCCGTTATCAAACCCACGATCAAAAGTAGGTCACAGCAACAATTGTCAGAGCCCGATAAAAGCTCGGTAAAGGGGCCGAAAATGCAAAAAGTAAGTATGCAATCGCTTCACCTATGTAAGCTTTATAAAACAAATTGAACGGCTACACTACATGCTGCTAAGGTAGAAAGAAAATGCAAAAATTAAAAACCTCTCTCAATTTGTAAAAGTAACTGTTGTAAAGCTGTGGTCCGAAAAAGAGGCTTATTATGAAGAAGCTGAAAGACACTTAGTATCGGTAAGAATTAAATAGCAGGAAGAGCAACTTGACTCCCTACTACCCCCTCCAGGGGCAGACAGTACCAAATTTAATTATATGTCACTATAAAGATTGCAAATATAAACAGTTTTATATGCCTACACTAAATTAAGCGTATCTTCTTTTCTAAAAGAGTGCCAAACGTCTTTCTTTAAATTATGCAGCCAGGGCAATACCACTTTACACAAAAGTGTTCAAATTTATGCCCTTGTGAGTACGAAGCCTGTTCCAAGTAGACATGTTCTGCACGTCAATTCAGTTATCGAGTATCATACGTTGCCTTATACTTGACAAATCCACATATCACCTGTAACTTAGCTTATGAACGAGGGTCTGGTGAAAAAAGATCGTTGTTCATTTAGT
This sequence comes from Saxidomus purpurata, assembly GCA_022818135.1. Taxonomy (NCBI): domain Eukaryota; kingdom Metazoa; phylum Mollusca; class Bivalvia; order Venerida; family Veneridae; genus Saxidomus; species Saxidomus purpurata. The sequence continues at coordinate 25,222,544 of JAFMSR010000001.1, read as the reverse complement.
GCATTATAACAGAGTATATGTAAGTAACCTGTGTTCTTATATAATACTGATATTTGTTTAGGCGATCATCGAGTCCATTTTATAAGTGCAGATCTAACGGTTGCTTGTGAAATAAGTCTGATTCGAATAGACTGCCGTGCATTAGGTCCATTTAATAAATTTACAGTATGCTACTAACTTTTGCTGTCATCTTAGACTGATATCAAACGAACTAAACAAACTCGTGTTCCGTTGTAAGTTGAGCTTTTCTGAATCCTTTTTTTGTCCACTGGAAAAAAAAAATAGATGATAAATTTTTAACGTCTTAAGTTGAGCTTTTCTGAATCCTTTTTTTGTCCACTGGAAAAAAGAAATAGATGATAAATTTTTAACGTCTTAAAGCACTTGTTAAAACTGGGGCTAATCATAAGTAGCTGAAAAATGTAAAATCTCCTATTAGATCTCATCTTACTTCCATTAATAACATCCTTGATCTTCATCAATAGTGACTGTTTCCATTTAATCCATTTTATTTGTAGCAAAACACTTCAATTGTGTTTGACAGCTATTCTGACAAGATTTAGAATAAGGCAATAGCACAGAAAATGTACTTTTGAAACTGACTTTCCTGATACCTGTCAGGCACAGTGTTTTATCAAATTTCCACTCTCTCTTGTTACAGTTTGTGTGTATTTTTTTCAAAACATTTTGACAATGTTCTTTGTTTTATTTATTTTTTATTGTATAAACATAGATTTGTTTGTGTCTGTGTCAAGTTTCTAAGTTGTTAAATACAAAATAATTTATACTGCATCGTGAAGTTTTCGGCCATATAAGTGTCACATTTAGAAGCCAAATGTCTTAACTTAACCAAGTTTGTCTCCGTTGCGAAACTCTAAAAACCTTCTGAGATTCTACAGTCAACCAATTTCAATTAGTTCTGTACAAATATTATTCAGATTTAGAAAATTGAACATAGAAATTATTTGAGCAAGAATATTTCAAGTGCAAAATCACTAAACTCAACCGCTACAATTGCATTAACGTCACATTCTTCTTCTCTCCGTATCCATCTAATATATGTTAGCAATTTTCAAAGTCCCGGGTTATCATGAATATTTTGATAGCTAGAACTAATTGGAATGACTGGTAAATATAATTCAAAGCATACAAAAGAATACGTTTGTTTAATTTTAGTGACAATAAGTCTGCATTTACTTTGGTAGTATAACATGTTTACTTCCTTTACCTTATTTTAGAGACAAGGTATTAAAAAGAATCAAAACATCTAGTGATATATGTGTCTGATGATTCATGATGAAACTAGCTTTAGAAAAAATAATCTTTTATAGTCTTTGTTTCAAAAAAAGAACATATATAAATGAATATGACTGACTACTGAATATTTCAAGACATTGATGAGTTTCAAACAAAATATAAGAGTCCTTATATACGTGATAGATGGACAATCTAGAAATCTTTATGTTGATTTCATAGGGAAATCTGACAAAGGTAGCTCCGATGTCACGTAAACAAATACACTTAACGCCTAACAATGCTCGTTTATTAATCCCTATGCGTGAAACGAAATCCTTTGTCTGCAAGCGAAAATAACATCATTTTTCTCTAAGATACTTTATCCTTTAAAAAAACTTTAGTCTCGCGAGAAGCTCGCGGTATTGTGACAATAGACTAGGCTGTGCGTGTGAGATGACAAATTCTTAGCGTTGTCAGTGCGACTAAATTTATATTTCTCAATATTTGCTAGGCACCAGTACGATTTACTTTTGAAAATAATATCACTCTTGCCGTAACATCATTCCATAATGCATGTTATTGTACTAGTGTATTTGTTGGAAGCCTAAGAAGAAAAATCGTCTTATCGAAGTAAATTGAGCCTAGTAAGTGAAAGCAGTACACGCCAGGGAAAAGGTATAGTTTGGCCATTTTTAACTCCAAATTATAAGAACACACGATAGCCTCTGACATAGCATCTGTGGTTAAAAGTAATTCAAATATCTTTAACAATCAAAACAGTTCTCAGACTGGTGTTTTTAGAACACGTGTAACTTTTTTTCTTTTAATAAATCATGATTTGGCAAGCTTAATATAGCTGCATAAAAAATCTTAAAATTGACCAAAGAGACTTGAAATAAAATAAATTATAATATTGTGTATATTTGAATGATTACCTTAAAATATGAAACACATTGACTTGCACTTGTGAATGGTTATTTCATGTGTAAAGAATAGTCTCAGTGTTAAAAAAGTCACAAAGTCATATATGCTACATTTATGTAGTTACTTTTCTCACAATTTATAATATTTCAAAGTCATACTTTGGAAAAAAATTGCGGAAATTAAAGCCATTTCGTTTTACTGCTCACTCGTTTTCAAAGTAGACACGCAACTTTTATGTTTCTTTCAGTGTTTTCTCCGGTCACTTTGACAACGCCCAGTATTTAAGATATTTATTTCACCAGACAAGTAAATGCCTACTGTCTAGAACGTTATTTCGATATTACAATATTACCGCAATTATTTTAATACTTATATTGTAAAGGATTCCCCTAAACCACAGACAAAGGGTAATTAATCACATTGGTATCGATCAGACACAAAGAGTACGTCTTTGCAATACTAGTACATTATATGTTTCTACCTTTACAGTACATAATCAAAGCGCTGTGAGCGCTGAAGGCCTGGGGGCTATAGGTTAACTCCCCGAAAAACAACTTTTGACCTACGTGTTTTGCGCTGAACCTTACCTAAAGTGCGGGTCGAAATGTGCAGAGGAAGAAATTCAATATATGACACATAATGAATGATTCACAAATATATGGGTGGCGGGGAAGTTTGTTTTATTATAAAACGTACGTTAAATGAAAAATAATCACATAGTCAACATTATAAATTGTTTAAGCCAATAAAAATAATTCGATCTGCGCTTTGTACAACTTCAAGCGATATGATCTGATGATGTGGATCGAAAATTATTGTGTACCAAGGACAAGACCTTGAAACAGAAATAAATAAACAAAGCAATACCAGCAATGAAATATAAATACAGTACTGTACAATGTGTATAACAGAGAAAACCAAAAATGATTCTGGGTTACCTTGTAATTGTAATCAGTGAAACCGTTCACTGGGCCTTGACATGAAGCGCCCTCGATAAATGGCGGGTGATTTTGATCACGTGAGTTCCTTCTCGGGAATGTACGTAAATTATACCTTTTTTTAGAGACATTTATTTTTAGGTAAATATATATGTAATCGTTCGTAAATAACAAAGTTGTCAATGAAATAACATCGGAAATTTGAAAATCAAACTACAAACTCTTATATCGAGCTCCGTACGTTTCCGTAAATTTCCGTAAGTATCCGTACTTTTCCGTGATATGCATATGATTATCGTCCGTAATCAGCTAACAGCGCATTAATTTATAAAACAGAAAAAAATGTGTAATGCAGTCTGTAAGCTATATACCTTTCTGCAATCGTTTGAAGTTGTATGTACTCTTTTTTTGTAATATGTTCTTATGATATGCGACATTCAAACAGAAGACTGATCTGGTCTGTCTTGCACTACTTTCGCATAGCGCATGTTTACAGTTGTTATTCGCACATAGCACAGTTAAATTGTCTGCAGTGTTTGAAATGATGTATGCTAACTTAGGCCTAGGGGACTTTCAGTTCCCAGGCCAAAAATAAATGCACTTTTAACTTCAACAAAAACAATAACAAAACCACAATCTCATCAAATCCGGAACGCCCTCTTAAAAAATAAAGTCTCTGTTCTGTTCTTGAAATTCCGTTATGTTTGATATCATGCAATCGTATCAGACTGTTAAAAGGGTAAACACGACCTTTAAAAAGCATATCTGTGTCTCAACCAAGTAAAAGCAAGATTAATTGCTCTTTCACTGTAAACAATATCGACATGTTACATCTTGTGGCAGAAAAAATGACAAAGCAGAGCTAGAATCTAAAAGCCTTTTATATTGTAATACAAAAAGCTCGTTTCAGACACTATGATCTTTTGTGACAAACTGTTATTGACAGAAAACGATTTCTCTAAAAGACGTCGTTTTGTCGCCATTTCTGTAAACAAAAGTTCTATATAATTATAACATAGCTAAAAATATACAACGTGACTTTACTTCTGCCGACCCACCTTTTGTCTACAATGTAAGATATGTTTTTTTCTTCTCGGAGGCCTCACGACTTGGGAAACCCCTTTTATTTGCAAAGGTGTGATAGAGGTCGGGACGCCTTCTCTATAAGCTATGTTTAATGATTTACTGTCTTAAGGGTGGTTCTAGATGCAGGTAACTAGAGCTTCAAATGTAAACGTTTGCACTGAAGATAGAATTAGGTTCCATGTTTTTATTTTCGAGTTTTCTTCTAAACTTTGAACAATACACTGTATATCTCATTTATTCATTTCCGTTTGCAAAGCGACTTAGATCTTATTAATATCCGCGTAAGTGTTTCAAGCGTAGCTACTAACGTCCATTTTTTAGCAAGCCTCTATCTTGAGGAAAGTTTCAACCTTTGCAGATTTCGCCGTCACATACATGTATTTTAACTTTAACCATTAAAATACACATATGTGATCTGATCTATCTCGCTGTAAGACACCTGGGTCAAAATTGACCCCGCCCGGGGGTCACTTGGTTTCACAATTCTGACAAAGTACTATAATGTTAGAAGAGGATCATTTATATCATCTTTACTTAACTTGCTATTTTCAGGCTGGTGATCTCAAAATTGCTGGGCTGCCTAGTAACACAGAGGTTAACCCGTATGTAAAAGCATTCCTTGTTCCGGGCAGAGCATTCAAATATAGAACAAAAACAATAAATAAATCAAGGGTATGTATATCAGTTTACTTTGTTGTAAGAGTGGATGGATAATCAATGACTGTGATTATGGTTATTTTCGTAGCTGTTGAAATATTAGACGCTTAACATTATGTCATTGTAATAATGCACAATAAATATACTATGTCATTATCAAGCGTCAAAAGGTAACAGCGTATGCACGGGCGAACTATGTCAGGTCACTTGAAATTGTAGATGTACTTTTGAAGATGTTGGAATACTGAAGAAAGTATTCGGCTCAGTAAAAACTATGATAATCGTCCAATTATTTGCCTTTCTTAAAGATTTAACGCAAACAATACCCTTATTCGTAACACAAAATCTTTACTTGTTCTTGTGTGTGGTATTTTGCGTTGTAATGATTAATTTTATGGAACTGAAATTTTAGGCATTGTAATTGTCAGATGGCTTGTATGTAAATGGTCATTGTGAATAAAACGACATCGGTATACTTTTTGTTGTATTTAGACGCCAGTTTTCCTGGAAAAGTTCTCGATTCCAGAGATATCTCGAGAGGATATAACTGAGAAATCTGCTCTTGAATTCCAGGTTTGGATTTTTTGTTGTCTGCGGTTTTTATTAATTATGTAATGAGACTAGTGCTGTGAAGAATAGCTAAATGTTCTATCAAACAATGTGTCATCATTTACATCTTGTTTCCGCTATATGGTGAAGTGATGACTACACTTTGTCATTAAATGTGTATTAGCAACTGAGGCTTTACACGCGAAACAACGTGGTCTGCATTCTGGAGTATGCTTTCAGCAATTGTAAATAAAATGATTCATTGGCTGGAAACAAATGTGCCAGACACAATACACTTAACACAAAATAGGTAAAATCGAAAGAAAAGAGTCTTGAAAAATTTAATTTCCATTCATGTTCACGTGAAGTTCATACATTAAATTAATGCAGTTTATGGAAAACGTCGAGCTAACAAACATATTTTTGTTCTGTAGGTTTACTCGTCACACCACATAACTCGGCGACATTTAGTTGGCATGGCCTCAGTACAACTCAAAGACATAGACAGATACGAAAACGGTCTCATTGATTTGATCATACTACCACATAGCGTGTACAGGGTAAGAGCCTCGAGATGAGGTTTAATCCATCTGTGAAGCGTTTAATTTGTAGTCTTCTGTTTGTGTCTTTTCTGTAAGAAAGGTCATTTTATCAAAAACACTTATTTTGCAAGAAAATCATAACTGTGAAAATAAAGATCCATGTATGTCTAGATTTGTTTCTTTAGCAACAGACTATGATGTCAGCTTACCATTGTGATTTACTGTGTTATATTTTACTTCTTTCAGCTCCATCAAGGAGATATTCACATATCCGGTTGTTATCAGCCGGTTGCAGGGAAAATGGTGTTTAATGTGATAGAGGCCAGAACTCTACCACGTGTATCACTCCTTGGTGCTGTTAGTAAGTATTTAAAACGTAGACATTCATTTAGGCATATTGTACATGTATAATAAACAATGAATTTAGACTTTGTTGACATGTACCTACAGTAACATTGATATTTTTAAACCGGCCTCATTTTGTATGGGCTGTACTAACTCGGTCGCGATCGAAATCCACCACTTTTCATACTTTGTAACAGGGAAGTCGACCATCTTCCAGAAGAGACCAGTATTACTTAATAACATCAACCACAGTTGTATGAGATATGAGATTATGACAAATACTTGAATAACTGGGTTTTTTTTCTAAACGTGGGTGCCATTTAAACATTGCTTTCATGTTCATGCGATTCAGCATTGGTATATTATGAGAGACCATCGTGATTTCGTAAACCGTTGAGTGTATTTCCGTGTTGCTGGAGTATACAGCATATTTTATTGTTATCGGGTGTTAAGTCAGAAAATAAATAACGTTCTAATATAAAGAAACTTGTTCCCTTGGGATTCATATAATGGATATTGCGGAGTATTTCCTAGATGCTTAACACGAGAGAATAATGTTAAAGCCCGACGGAAGCAGAACTTTCCTAGAAAATAATCACTTAATTACGCTATTCTAGCCATTAAAACACCCCCGGGTCGGGATTTGGACATAAATCAGTAATTAGCTGTTTTTTGTTTCATTTCATTTTTTCTAGACAGACAAAGATATAAATGGACATGTCCGTTCCCATTTTCGGTGCATCAATAAAAAATTGTTCATTGTTTCATAATGGAGAATTTTACAGCGATTTTACGCCAGACGTAATCTTTATAACATAATTAAATCTCTTTATGAGTTATCACTGGGATTGATTTCTGCGTCTATTTAAATGCTTGTCTTTAATGGATATTTTACTATGTATGTGTAGTGTAAAGGTTTTCGGTTTGATAAGAAATAAACTTCATAAAAAAATCTGAAAATAAAGATATTTGTTCCGTATAATATCTATTCTTTCTTAGATTATGTGTTGTTACCAATATAATCTTACATGATGGTGGGGTGATACAACTTGGCCCTGTGCGATAGGGTGGAGTTACTGGGTTTGCTATTGCTAAATGTTGTCAACGTGCTATGATCGGTTTGAGGATGGCTCAGATCTACATCTGAATGTTTGATTCTGACCAATTGTAGATCTTTGTCTCAGGGGAAATGTTTAATTATCTTAGGTCTATTCTTGACACTTTTCGCGGCGTCTACATCAATGCCTTGTGAGAGATGAAAACTAAGTAATTAGCATAGTATCAATCCAAATTCTTTGCAAATACAAAGGCTGTTATTACGTTTTGAAAGTCTTGCATTACAGTCATTGCAATATTTTTCTAATACTTCATTGTATTTAGATCTTGGCTAGTCTTGCAATTATTTTGAAATGGAGCTTTATGTGAACTTTATTGAATTCAGAAATGATTATCTTACTGTTAACTTGTTTATTGTGTTTCCTTGTGTCAAGTATGATTATTGTGTTAGATTGCAAGCAGTGTAGATTTGATAAAATGGCACAAAAATTCCCAAGCAAGCTTCGTTGAATCTGTTACGTCACTTATCTAATGATATATTTCATTGTATGACACTACCTCTCTGCTCGGCAGATCCATATGTAAAAGTGGAGATGTACATAAACGGAATCAGAGAAGCAAAACATAAGACAAAAGTCCGTCAAAACACGCAAGACCCTGTTTGGAATCAGGCTTGCAGCTTCGATATCAACCGAGAGAATCCGAAACTTCTGGGACATGTTTTCGTTTTTCACATAATACACAAGGACATGATGATGGGCGTACAGAAAATTGGACAGGTGAGAATATGCAGAAATATCAGAACATGCCTTTTTTACCTACTAGAAATACACAAAGACAAATGTCGGGCGCGCAGATGAGAATATGTAGAAATGCACATCATTTGTTTTGTTTAATTTACTAAGAGACTTAAAGACCTTTAAATAAATATAGGTGTACATACTTTTCTAAGCATAACAAAAATATGTAAACCATTAAAACGTTTCAGCGAATAAGAATAAAATGTTGCTAAATATGTCAAAAAGAATCAAAAGGACAGCCAAAACTTTCCAAATTTAAAAACTATTTTAACAAATAATGTATTACATTGCAGTCTATGTTTATGTTAATGACTTATTCTAGAAAAGTATTGATAAAAGCGGAGTGAGCTCTGAATGTGTGAAAACGGAAGTAAGAATATCCACAGGCTGTTTTCCCTCTGTGACAGCCATCCTATTTTATATGCCATCTTCGTTGTCAAAGAATGTAATTTTCTCAGTTATTTCTCAAACATATCCGTGGGCTATGCCGTATCGACAAAGTCTGCTTTATCATATTTTGTATATTATGTATATTACTGTCTAAACACAATGGCGGTGACACAGTTGACAAAGTTCACACGGAAATAATGTTCAAAACACGAAATTCACATATCCTGTTTTCTCATATTCTCGGGGATTTAAGGGTTAAATAAGTCTGGGAATGGTGTTAACCAATAGGGTAGAATTATTTTTTTATCATAAACATATACATTCAACCTTCAAATAAAACTTGCAACCAGTAAAAAACAACTTGAATCTAACAGTAATACATTATTTTTGCCGTTACAAAAACTAACCTTCATGGTCTGATTCAGCAGAGCGCTTTCTCATATTCTCGGGGATTTTCATTGGTTGCTAGGTCTTGTCGCTACGTGCACCTGATGTTCTACAGTTAGGTTCAGTGACACAGTGTTATACATTGTCTATCTCGGGGGTGGTATACAGGCGTCTGGAGCTTTCGTTTTGTTATTTTTAAAAACGGTTGAACAGGTCTATGTATTGAAAGTTTATGTAATTGAAACAAACATTTTCAAATTGAAATTTAAATAAATACTATTTACATCTAATTAGCAAAGCAACAATAACTATGAACTGTCCGAACTTTGAAATAAATATCTAATTTTTGCAATGTATGCACAGGAATTCGCTATGCCGTCTGACAACTCGTACTTCGGTGCAGAAACTCAGATGTACCCAGTGATTGCAGACATCGCACTGTGCCCATGTGACTATTTTGATGTTTGGGTCCTCGCGCAGTTTCGGGGGCGTGGTCTTCCCGCAAACACAACATGGAACGTCGTCCTCTATTTCGTCATCTGAGTCTGTGTATGTAGTATTGGGTGCAGTAGTTGGTAACTTTAATCCACTAGTTGAAGGGCGTGGGCTTGAAGGCTCAACATTTTTTAACTTCTTTGGCTTTGGTGGTCCAGCAGTGGTAGCATTCTTCTCTGCCTCAAACGCAAGTAAATCATCCATGTACCCGTCCTCTGTTATCGCTCTTCCACCCGGTCTAGGTTTTGCAGACACCTTTCGCTTTTTACATTGGCATTGATGGACTTCGCCTTGTGAAGATTGGCTGCTTTCTATCTTCAGTCTTAGAAATTCTTCGACAGCTTCTTTACCGGATTTTATTACCAAAACCTTTTCTAACGGCCGATCTTCTCTGAAAGATTCGCATGGAAAGAGCTTTTCTTGTGAGACAACGTTTCTATTCATCGGAAGAATGCCACTTTTCTTAAATGCAGCCTGTAGGTTGGTTGGGCTCATTGCTTTCAAATAAGCTTTACAAGCCAGCTTAGCCATGTCGTAGCGAGTAACGTTCTGTCCCATATTTCTCTGCATAAAATAAGAACACTCTTGGTAATAGTAGGTCTTAAAGGGACCGAAAACTCCAACATCAAGAGGTTGCAGAACGTGAGACGTGTGTGCAGGCAATACAAACAAAACAACATGACGTTCCTTTGCCCAGTCAATCAAAGTCGGGGAGACATGTGAGGCATGCCCATCAAATATTAGCAGTATGGGGTCCTTTTCTGATCCACCTCCGCCGACGTGAGGGAGGAAGTGCTCTTCCAGGTATTGCTTGAAAATGCTGGAATTGGACCAACCTGAATCGGACATAATGCCACGTGCTCCTGGGGTTGCTCCTTTCAGTAAGTCCTCATTAAATCGTTTACCCTTGAAGATGAAATATGGCGGCACACAGTTTCCCAAAGCATTTGCGCAACCGATCAAAGTGGTTGTGGTCGTCCTCTGTGATGTAATTGCCTGTGGCTTACTTCCTGGTGTGGCAATTATATTTGGTGGTCGGTGATCGGGTTGAAGACCAGTCTCGTCCAGATTATAAATGAGATGCGGCTTATCCTGAAGACCGTACTTCTCCATAATATCCCCTAAATTTTGGAAGTACCGATCGACCGCTTCTGGTGTGGTAGACTTTGCTCTGGATGTGTCTAATTTTCTGGGTGATAAAGAAGCTATACGATTGCTCCATCGAGATAAGAACGAATACAGCCAATTGTTACTCAGTGGCTTGTTCTCTTTTCTTCGCCCTAGATTGAACATAAGGTCTCCCGCAAGACACTGGAATTGGCGGTTAGAAAAGCCATACCCTAGTTGAGCCATCACTTCAGCATGCTCTAACAACGTTTCCTCTTCTTCCGGTGATAGGGTAGTCTTTGGGCCTGTCTTGCAAGAAAAAGGATCTATGGCCCCTCTGGTCCTATCACGTACTGTCTGGGCAGGGACACCAAAACTTCTAGCTGCCTTCTCAACATTCCATCCCTTTTCTTTTACGGCCTTGTAAGCTGCAACCATACTCTCGGGATCATACTGAAGACTCCGTCTGTCGATACGAAAAGGTTTGTTCTGAAATTGACGAGTTTTAACAAATAAGGACGCGGAATATAAACTTCGAGAGTACGCACGGCAATCCTACAGAGAACTGGTCCCCCCATCGTAAATTTTGACCATTGGTTTGAAACCACTGGATTCGCAAACTGGGCCGCCATCTTTCGACTTGACCTTCAGCTCACTTTATTACTGACCTTTGGCCACCCATATTAATTAATGTCAATATAATTTAACTATATAACACACCGACATTGATTGTTTTATTAGAATACAGTATTTCAAAATAAGAAATGAGACATAGCACCACAATAATAGAAGAAGCAAAAATGATAAAACACAAATATGATAATCAAGAAACAATTCTTAATTGCCTTTTAATTGGCTTCAACATAAACAGTCGTGGAACAACTGTACTGAACTGCATTGTACTATTTAGTGGTTTGCAACCGCTGTAAACTGTAAGCATCTGACGATACGGATGTATAGAGCAGCCTCCTGCGTATGATGGAAGATCTGAACCGCTGAAATAATATTTTTGGGGTAAAATGGTGGTTTTTACTTGTGAATTTATGAATTTAGGGACATTTATTTATACATTTCAAGGATTAATACCTGCTTCTGGCGCATTTTCGTCTGGAAATCTGCAAAAAATTACGAGCTCCAAAAAATTGACAAGTTACCGGATAGCACTGAACGTCACGAGCGTTGCTTCGTTCCGGTTTCGCGAATCCCCGAGAATATGAGAATCCCCGAGAATATGGGAAACGGGTATAGAAATACTTTAAAACCACAAAATTCACAAAGAGTCTACATAAAATTCTTACAGAAATATTTTTTTCAATCACACAGAAATACTAGTTATAGATAAATCACAACAACGCAACACAGAGACATGCTGTGAACGCGGAGATTAAAGAAATAGCTGCATTTCTGTAGGTTGCATCCCCTAATTCATCGCTAGAACGATGGTTGCATATTTACATATCTTATAAAATTTTGGCTTCTTCTGTTTTTGAAAAGGACATTGTCTTTTTTAGGTTTGATTTTCTGAGCTCTTTGTAATTTAGGCATGTAAAGTCATCAACATGAGCAGTTTAGATATAAAGTAGAATTATTACCATTATTTGGTTGAAACGAGGGAAGGTCAGTTTATCAAACATGGCAACTATACTCACAGGAATAAGATTCGTCTTTGAATACGATGCAGCTGCTATATACCATGTGCATGGCCTTATTGTCTTGAGGGATCGAAAGATTAAACGATTCACCAACATTGACAGGAATAAGTTCCTAAGGGAAATGACACAACCATCAAGCAAAACTGAGTTCATTACGATAATTTACTGTCATTATCGACATCCTAAGTAGATATTAACCATTAATGAAGCATGTCAAGATAAATGAACTGCATTCAAGGTACCTGTCAAAGTCATTTTAATGTCATAAACATTTAAAAGACCTTATGAGATTTCAGTTAATAAATACTCGTCATTAGCAAAATTGTCTGTAAAATAAAGTTTAAGCAAGATTGACTTCGTACCGTGCAAAGATCCATTGATGGAATTCTGTTTAGATGCTACATTTAAAGTAATTGTTTACAGTGAGGTTAAAACCTAGAGTTTTAAAGATATTGTAGGCCATGGATATGTAATTAACAATTTATTAGCTTGATTACTTACTTAAAGCGTTTTCGTTTACATAAGTTTATGGGCTTGCTTGCCTTACTAATAGTATTTCATAGCTTTCAAACAATTTCTCCAGGAAGTTGGGCAAGACATTTTATTGTCCATTTTTATAGAGACTAATATATTTCTAGTTAGTTTCTAGAAAAATAATGATGGGTCGCAATAGTAATCTTTATTGAAACACCATCATCAAAGCGAGGTGCAAAATTCAATATCTGGTGGAATTCGTGAATAATAAACTTTTATGTCTGTGATATGTTTTTACATAATAGGTATAAATTTTTCATCTTTGACGTCGTGATTTAAGATGAAAAATTAGGGACACTGATATTTTTGTCATCACCTCAATAGATAGTATGTTCCTTATCATTACCGCACCCGTCTTTTACTAAAAGTCTATTTTTTTCTATTTTTGATAAATCAATTTTTGCATGATAAAGAAATATCGTGGTTTTTGAGATATAATGAACAAGACATTGGTTTTAGAACGCAAAAATTAAAAATGGAGATTGATGTGCATATCAGAAAGTAAATCAATAAAAACTGAAAAAATATGTGTTCTTTAAGATTTTGACAAGCTTTGTGAAATAACGACATAGGTCTGTTACAAAATAACTGTAACATGAACTTGTTACTAATGTATTTTTGTATCCTGACAATTCCCTTTGTAGTAACGTTTTAAATAGGTGAATATCTTAAACAGTTATTGAGAATAGGTATTTTTGTATCCTTACCCCATTTTGTTGTATGGCAAAATTTGTCAATTCAGTCACAAAAAGTGAGGTCAACAAAATTTTCTCAAAAATGTTCAATCTTTTTGCACTAAAATTTTCATATTGTGCCCAAGTTAGTTACTGCATAATCGTTTTGAGTCACCTGGCTATGCCAGGGTGAGTTTTTCTGATTGATGATTGTCCGTCAACATTTTGATTCAAATGACATCTCCTCTGAAACCACTGGGCCAATGTTGATAAAACTATGCACCTTGCATGAAGTTCTACCAAAATTGTTCAAAGAATTCCATTCCATGCAGAACTCTGGTTGCTATGGCAACAAATAGGAAAAACTTTAACAATCTTCTTCTCTGAAATCACAAGGCCTAGAGCTGAGATATTTGGCATGTAGCATTGTCTAGTGGACCTCTACCAAGATTGTTGAAATTATGACCCCCGGGTCAAAATTGACCCCGCGCGGGTGGTCATTTAGTTTTGCATAGGCTTATATAGGAAAAACTTTAAAAATCTTCTTCTCTGAAACCACAAGGCCTAGAGCTTAAATATTTGGCATGTAGCATTGTATAGTAGACCTCTACCAAGATTGTACAAATTATGTCCCCCGGATCAAAATTGACCCCACACGGGGGGTCACTTAGTTTCACATATAGGAAAAACTTATATAGGAAAAACTTATATAGGAAAAACTTACAATAGCTTCTTCTCTGAAACCACAAGGCCTAGAGCTGAGATATTTGGCATGTAGTATTGGCTAGTAGACCTCTACCAAAAAATTATGACCCCGGGATCAAAATTGACCCCGCACTGGGGGTCACTTAGTAGTTTCACATAGGCTTATACAGAAAAACCTTAACCACAGGCCTGAGCTATATTGGCGTAGCATTGGCTTGGACCTCACCAACATTGTCAATAGACCCCCTGATCAAAATTGACCCTTTAGTTTTACATAGGCTTATATAGGAAAAACTTTAAAAATCTTCTTCTCTGAAACCACAAGGCCTAGAGCTGAGATATTTGGCATGTAGCATTGTCTAGTAGACCTCTTCAAAGGTTATTCACATTATGCCCCTGTGGTCAAAATTTACCTTGCCCGGGTGGGTCACTTGTTTTACAAAGACATATATAGGAAAACCTATTTGGTATATAACATTATCTAGTGATCTTCACTAGGAGTAAAGCTAACAAAGAAAACCATTAGGTAACTAGCTTTCAGTAAAGTAGTTTTTCATACGGCTATGCATTAAAACACGGAAGCAATTTTTTCAAAGAAAACTTTCAACACCAGGAGATGATTAAGGTGCATGACCATTTATAGATCTAATAGAGCGGACACAAGACAACTTGGACATTTTCGAGCAATTACAATTAATAAACGAACATGTGCATATTGCACAACATTTATATTTCTTCAGTAGAGCTCACACGAGGAAATTCCCACGATGCAGATAAAAAGTCCAATTTAATCGTATTATAGCTTGTCTGGAACATGATGTCCTTTGATAACTGTGACACGACACCATACACACCAGCTTTTCTCTGTGTTCAATGGCAACGATGCCGTATACATAGATTGATAAAGTAAACAATTAACCTAGTTGCATACAGTACAGAGAAGCATTCTCATAGGATTTGCAACGGATGAGTTTTAGTAATAATGATTCCCAGACTTTAAATGAAAATAATCTGCATTTAGTAAAACTGTGAAAGTTAACCTGTCATAGAAACCTGCAGACGACACGGAAACAGAATCACAAGTTTCACTGACCGAGTATACATACTTTTTCAGAATATGTGTATTTTTTGTGCCCGTTGGTTCATCAAACTTTATTTTTACAGTAAATGGAAGATGTCAAACATATAATTACATGTACATGTATAACATAAAAACAATTTTATATATGTTGTAGGTCGAGCTTGGATGGTACAGTCACGGAGAACAGCTAGATCACTGGTATGAAATAATGGAGCATCCCCACAGACCAACGGACTACTGGCATCCAATAATAAAGACTAGCAAAATCACATCATGACCATACACTTTCGACTTAAGTGGTGACTTGGCTGTTGTCTATATACAAATATGGTCGCACTGACACACCCTAGGGTATAAAAAAATCTATACACATACAAACATTATGAATATGTTAAATGAGGAAACGTGGATATATTCGGAGTTTATCCTGGAGAATGGAATAAGCAGAAGATAGACATGTCGGTGACTGTTAACCATCAGCGGTATAAAGCAGTCGTCTGTATTTTACATGGAAATCTACTTTATATAATTTTCATGATACTTTGGGAACCTCACTTTTTTAAATAGTTCATTACATTGTATGCTTATGAAATGAAAGTTATTTGCGTACAAAGACTAACGTTAAAACAAGCTCTAAAAATTTTTGTTTCTCAAGTACTTCTAATGTTCCACTATTCTTAGTTTAAATGGATGCCCAAATATCTTCAATTTCGGATTTTTTTTATATAATTTAGCCATTTTTAGTAAACGGTTTGAAAGAAGAGAATACATTTCTTTGATTTGGAAGTTATTTTTCGGTCAAGTTTTCTCTTGTCATACATCTAAACGCTTGTCATTTTTTCATTGTAAAAGGAAAATTCAAGCTCATACAATATCGTATAACAAACATGGAATTAACAAAAGAGTTTGAAAATTTCATAATTTTAAGTACATAAAAAAGTAATTTATATCATCAAGTATCTAAATCGGTCGTTAAGAATTAAACTTAGTAGGTGTCATTTCTAAATATATAAAAGATACATCTTGTTTTGTGGATGTTTCAAAAGCGTTTATTAAGGTCTGTGAAAGTTTTGACAATTATTTGTCTGAGTATATATTGTTTGTTACTCTTCTACAAGATGTCAAATGTATGTGTAATATCCGCCAATACCTGATGTTGTATATTGCATGCATGTTTCAATATGTCAATCTAGATTTCGCGTAAAAAAATGCAAAAGTCATGGCAAAAAGGACAGTTGTTGTGAAATGTGTAAACCCAATGCATATGACAAATAATCTTTACATTTATTTGATTTCATGTACATTTATTTTTGTTTTGCATTATTTGCTAATCTTTTATCATAATATTTTTAGGAAATTATTTCAACAAGAAGTAAAGTAAATAATAACTCATCGGATCTAAATTAAACTCTGTCCCTGTCTCTGTCAGCGCTCACTTCATGACTAGCGATTTTCAAAATTTGTCCGGTAATTAAATGTAACCATGATTAACTTCTACATTGATGTGTAGGAACAATCGTTAACATCTAACGGATATTATTAAGAAATAAAATACATGTATTCGTTCTGTAAGTTAACGTGTATTAACTCACGGCTAGAAGTTAAGTCGTAATTAGGTCACGAGCCCGTTTACAACAACAGAACGGAATAGGCCTGATAAGGGCTGATGTTAAATCATCTGGGTACATATGACTTCATTTTCTACTTCTCATAAAGAAGTAAAACGCCGGATGGGTTACAATTATATTAGTTTCCCGCGCAAAACTGTAGATAAGACCTTTGGAGACAATTTCTCAAATATATAACATAAATTTAAACACCCTGCTGAATCAAATTCCCTGTGTGTAATCATTGTGATACCAAAGAGAAATATTAACCTCCATGTACGTTGGAAACGTGTATTATTCTTCCTTTTGATGGTTGGTGTTTTAAAAAATACTTAGTTAAAAGCCAATAGGGACACTTCCGTGGTTAAACATGAACCAGACTTGTGATTTATTTCGAGATAGACCACTGCAGGCGTGTACATAGATGAGATGTACATTTCTAAAATCAGATTGCCACGTGACTCCCTTAAAATTACAAAAATCAACATATTGTTTGTCTACATTAAGTTTGAAACTTGTCAAAAGGAATGCATCATAAAACAGATGTATGCATCAGTCCGTATTCCGTTTTATGTGCCTGGATAAAAAATAACAATAGAGTGAGCCCTAAGTCAATTTCAAAAGTGTCATCAAACTTTATTTTATCTGAGCAAAAGTCTCTAACAATTGAAGTATAATTTCGTAAGTTATTTTTTTAAAAGGCTATGAGTTCGTCTGGTACAGACTTAAAGGGACACTCCCTACATCTAGCAGATTATATTCTCCAAGCATAACTAATGTGTTCATGAACGTAAAATTATAAATAAATACAAGTTTGATAACGCAACTGTAATAAATCGCTATCCACCTATTAATTGTACAGCAACTTTACATAGATTATTGAATGTTCATTTTAAAACGCTGATTTTACTGACAAAGACTGGAATGTATAGCAAAAACTTTTAGGTTTAATAATAATAATAATACTTGTAAATATTCTGTTATTTACCCGTTTGAAGTATTTTGTTTTTGACACCAGTTTTAGGGAATGTCTCTTTAACATTTACTTTGAACCAGTTTAATTCGCATCTTTTTCACAAGTTACATAAACTTCTGACGTTCATAACACTTCATCGTAACACCAACCATTATAGCGTATAAAATAATTCAGATATATGCCATTACTCTTTTATGATACTATGTTTAAATGATATGATAAGGGATAATGATAGTCATGAAACTCATCGATGGCACATCAGGGTTGTTTTATTAGAAGCTTGTTTTCATGTGACAAGGGTTCGTATTATACAATGCTTTTAACTAGCGTGGAAGAATATTGATTTGTCTTCTGTTGTAAAATTCTGTATTTAGAATTTATATTTTATCTTAATATATCGCTAGATGTTTCTACATGGGAGTGCCAGTTGAAAGTGAATGTAGTATTTCACATATTATTCATCTAAAAAGTATTTTTTGCTATCTTCGACTAAAAACAGAACAAATAGTACGACTGTTTTTTAATGAAGACGTTTACGTAGAAAAAAATATGAAAAAAGACTTACAAAATCTGATTATCACGTGCCCTCCACAAACATTACAAAAGTCAAAATATTCTTTGAATTTTCAAATACTACTAATTACTGAAAAAATATATGTGTAACAAGAGCTGTCAGTAGGACAGCGCGCTCAACTTTTTTAGTGCTTGCCAATAAAACAAAACTTTGACAGTTAAGGGCATACAAGACTTTAACTAGGAATTTCTAAGTACAAATCAAGAAACGAGTTACCTTCTCTTGCTTACAGACAGGTCTCATGATGGTACATAAGTACTCCAACTTTCAAAGTAATATTTCAAATGGTTAAGTCAACAAGTGGACAAGAATGAAAATTTTAACTGAGTTTCTAAGTCAAAAAGGGCCATAATTCATATAAAATCCTTGACAGAATTACCTTCTCCTGCCCATGTTTTGGGATCATGATGGTAAACAAGTATTCCAACTTTCAAAGTAATATCTCGAACAGTTTAGTCAAAAAGTGGACTGGTACGAAAAACTTAACCAAGATTCTAAGTTGATAAAGGGCCTTAATTTGTAAAACAAATCCCTGACAGAGTTACCTTCTTTTGCCTACAGATGGGGGTAATGATGTTAACAATCATTCAAAGTTTCAAAGCAATATCTCAAAGGGTTAAGGCAATAAGTGGATTTTACCCATATTCAATGTATTTTCTAAGTAAAACAGGGGCATAATTCTGTTCAGAACCTTGACTGAGTTATGTACTCTTGTCTGTTGATGTAGGTCATGATGGTAAACAAGTATGGTTAGTTTCAAAGCAATACCTCCAATGGTTTTGAAATAAAGTGAGGTGGTACGAAAAACTTAACCAAGCTCAATACACTTTCTAAGTCAAAAAAGGGCCATAATTCTGTCAAAAACCTTGACAGAGTTATGTACTCTTGTCTGTAGATGGAGGTTATGATGGTAAACAAGTATGGTAAGTTTCAAAGCCATACCTCTAATACTTTTGAAATAAAGTGGGGTGGTACGAAAAACTTAACCAAAGTGTGACACCAACACCGAGGCCGACACCGACGCCGGGGCGAGTAGGATAGCTCCCCTTTTCATAGAAAAGTCGAGCTAAAAATGGAAAATTAAATACATCGTTTTATATTTTTAGTATTGGCAAATGTTTCATTTGCTTTTATCAAAGGATTTTTAAAAGTAACTCTTCACACACTATAGCCTACTAAAATGAACCAAGAATATAACAAAGGGGCCATGATGGCCCTATATTGCTAACCTGAGTTCCAGTTTACTCACCTAAGGAAGTCAAAGGAGTGAGTAGTTGCTAAGGAAGTCACTATTTTCAAGGGAAAGTCACTGGTTGCTAAAGAAGTCACTAGTCGCTAAAATTCACCAGCTACCGGGGGCAGTAAGTGGTTGCTAAGGAAGTCACTGGTCACTAGGGGAAGTCAGTGATTGCCAAAGAAGATCACTCATGCTAGTTCCTAGGGACGTCAGTGGTTGCTAAGGAAGTCACTGATGGCATGAAGATGCTAAAGGTTGCTAAAGAAGACACCGGTTGTTATGGCAACCCATTGGTTGCTAGGGGACTTTGTTTCTAAGAGAGTCAATGTTTGTTAAGGGAGTCACTTGTTCCTAGGGGAAGTCAATGGTAGATTATGGCTCTTACTGGTTGCTAGGGGACTAAGTTGTTGCTAAGAAAGCCTATGGTTGCTTAGTTAGTCACTTGCTCGTAGGGGGAGTCACTGGATGCTTGGGGAAGTTACTTGTTGCCAGGGAAATCATTGGTTGCTAAGGAAGTCACTGTGTCTTACGGAAAAAAGAGGTTGTTAATGAAGTCGTTGGTTACTAGTCCAAGTTGGTGTTGCTAAGGAAGTCAGTGGTCGTTGGTTGCTAGGTTTTTCCTATAACTCTATAAACAGATAAGGGGTCCCCAGGGCGTGGTCAATTTTGACCCCATGGGGCATGATTCGAACTCACTTAGTAGAGGTTCGCTCAACAGTGCTACATTTAAAATATCTAAGCTCTTTGCCTTGTGGTTTGGGGGTAGAATATTTTTAAAGGTTTTCCTATAAAAGTCTATGTATAACAAGTGACCCTCTGGGCGGCGCCAAAATTGACCCTATGTGAAAGATTTGACCAGATTTGGAAGAGGTCCAGCAGATGATGCCTCACAACACAGATATATATGCTCTCGGCCTTGTGTTTGAGAAGAAGATTTTTAAAGATTTTTCTATTTTTAGCTCTTTCTGCCATGTTGTTCAGTCAACCAGAACCATTTGAACAAATTTAAGAGATCTTAATGCCAGGGTGTTTCTGGCTAAGTTTGATGATACTCCATGAAGTGATTTATAAGTAGAAGTCATTTCAAGCAATTGTGGGCGGACGGACGGGCGGACAAACGGACATCTAACGATCCTAATAGCTCACCATGACCACTTCAGGGTCAGGTTAGCTAAAATGCTATAAAATAAACTCTTCTTTCAGTTATAAGGTGCAATAGTCACTAAATGTAATATTTTTCACAAAAGTCATAAAATTCAATAACAATTTTTATTGTTATTTATCATCGAGTTTTGAGTAATCATTGTTGACAGTAATTAACCATACAGTACTGTCAGTGAATGCATAAACTTCTATTAGATTCATGTAACTTAGAGCCTAAAATTCATTTGATGACAGATGTTAAAGAAGAGATACATTTCCTATTACTGGGAATAAAGTAAGGAATGCACAAAAACTTTAACTTTAGTCGCGAAGCTTGTTCACTAATTGAGCACGAGTAAGAAATTTAACCGGTATTACATTTGGTGACCTATCTTTTCGGACATATTAGCAAAATTAAATGTTTTTCTTCATTTATATAGACATGTCTTTTAAAGTCCTTTCTTAAACAAGAGCTGTCAGTAGGACAGCGTGCTCGACTTTTTTAGTGCTTGCCAATAAAACAAAACTTTGACATTAAGGGCACACAAGACTTTAACTAGGAATTTCTAGTACAAATCAAGAAAATTTTTCACAGAGTATCTTCTTTTGCTTACAGATAGGTCTTACGATGGTACATAAGTACTCCAACTTTCAAAGAATATCTCAAATGGTTAAGTTAACAAGTGGACAAGAAGAAAATTTCAACTGAGTTTCTAAGTCAAAAAGGGCCATAATTCAAAAAAATCCTTGACAGAATTACCTTCTCCGCCCATGTTTGGGAATCATGATGGTAAACAAGTATTCCAACTTTCAAATTAATATCTCAAACAGTTCAGTCAAAAAGTGGACTGGTACGAAAAACTTAACCAAGATTCTAAGTCGATAAAAGGCCTTAATTTTTAAAACAAATCCCTGACAGAGTTACCTTCTCTTGCGTACAGATGGGGGTAATGAGTGAAATAGCATTAAAAAGTTTCAAAGCAATATCTCAAAGGGTTAAGGCAATAAGTGGATTTTACCCATATTCAATGTATTTTCTAAGCAAAAAGGGGCATAATTCTGTCAAAAACCTTGACAATTATGTCCTCTTGTCTGTTGATGAAGGTCGTGATGGTAAACAAGTATGGTTAGTTTCAAAGCAATACCTCCAATGGTTTTGAAATAAAGTGAGGTGGTACGAAAAACTAACCAAGCTCAATACACTTTCTAAGTCAAAAAAGGGCCATAATTCTGTCAAAAACCTTGACAAAGTTATGTACTCTTGTCTGTAGATGGAGGTTATGATGGTAAACAAGTATGGTAAGTTTCAAAGCCATACCTCTAATACTTTTGAAATAAAAGTGAGGTGGTACGAAAAACTAACCAAGCTCAAAACACTTTCTAAGTAAAAAGGGCCATAATCTGTCAAAAACCTTGACAGACTTAGTACTCTTGTCTGTAGATGGAGGTTATGATGGTAAACAAGTATGGTAAGTTTCAAAGCCATACCTCTAATACTTTTGAAATAAAGTGGGGTGGTACGAAAACAACCAAGGTGTGACGCCAACGCCGACGCCGACACCGACGCCGACGCCGACGCCGGGGCGAGTAGGATAGCTCCCCTTTTCATAGAAAAGTCGAGCTAAAAATGTAGGTTTCTTAAAAAATGATTAGCATTAATCTTTTAACATTTTAGCAAACAGTATTTCAGCAAAGGGTTTAGCTTAAGATGAATAAACTGAATCAAAGATTATACAAACGAAAGCATATTTTGTGCAGCTGTGAACTGCATTTCATTGTCATTACTTTGTTTTCCGTTTTGAATTCACTGCCATAATGATATATATGCATGTTGTGTGAAAAATTAGAGACAAGTCCCTATGCCTACCTTACAAGCTCTCCTAATCCTCTCCCCTGTGGACAAATCATGGTCACACCCTGCTGTGTTATTGTTCATTTTTCCCTGCGTTGTTAACTGAACATGATAAAAAAGGTGTTAGTAATAGTTTGATGAATGGTTTTCGATAACTGTATTACAAACAAAAAATGCATTCATGTACTTAAAACAATGGCTCAGCAATATTAGAGGATGTTAACATCTATACATGTATATATATAATTATTTTATTATGTTGAGCAATTTGTATAATTTAATTGAATTCTGGGTCTGTTGTTATTATTTAGTTAGGATTAATTTCACTATTTAGAACAGTGCAGTTAAGCTGTTATTGTTGGGTTTTTTAAGCCGTTACAATCCTTTATTACAATATCAACGACTAATTCCAGAATTCGATGATAACAAATAATGCATTAGTTATAAAATACAAAATGGTCCTCATAATAGACAATGAAATAACATACAAGACAATTAAGAAATAATCCATTTAAAACAAATTAAAACTAACTTCTGCATTTGATATTTGGTAGTAATCAAAAAGATATAAAGATCACAGTACAAATGAAAACGAATATGTAAAAAGATATCATAAACACAAAAACAGAATACTGGACTAAGAATATTAACTCAGCAATCCAAATGAAAGTGTATACATTGAAAATGAAACAAAACTCAACATAAATGACAAAAAAGAATATCGCAATGTTTTACATTCCATAAATGAGTAAACGTGCATATTATGTCAATGTCACATTTCTTGTCATATGCCCAAAGTAAAAATACATGTCATGTATGTCATTAGTGATATAAATGTCACAATCTGGCCAAAGAAAAAGTAAAACCTTACAAGATAGTATAAAGCTATCGACAGATCAAATATGCATCAACAAATATATCTGCAATGTGTGAAACGATAAATTAATTTTAGGAACAGTCACTGTATAAGATTGTGAGTGAATTTGTTTGAATTTTTCACATGCATATCTAAAATGTAATTTATTTGTCTGAAATATGTTTGTCATTTGAAAATTTCATAGAACAGCTTAAATAACAGAACATGTAAGCATAAATTTTCTTTGCTAGAGTTACCTCTACTTATATTCATACACGAAATGAGTCAAAATAATCAATTTTTTAAATCATTTTACAAAACAACTGAATTATCTACAGTTTTTATTAACAGTAAAAACGAGGAAATTTTACACCGAAACCACGTCATGTTGCCTGTTATGCTATAAGTGTGTTAACTTACTGTTGTTGTTCGTAGTGTACATATTTTAACTATAAATATATTATGTAAATAATTTAATTTATTAGAATATTGTGATATTTGTAATATGATATGCTAGTAATACATGTACTTTCGATGAAACCCCTTTGTTGACTAAAAGTATTTTACCATGTGTTATAAGACTGAAAATAAATATTTTAGTTTGAGTGATGTTTGTTATTTATACGTTTCTTCCTGAATTAATATATAGTGGTCACTTCTTAGATAAGTATACAACTTTCATTTAGCAGGATTGATGCCTACGATAATCTTGGTTGAACTGAACATTTGATTGAATATTTTCTGTCCCCTGAAATTTGCATTGGTCTGCGTGAGAAAATTTAAACTGATAAATGTATTTTAAACATGCATTATTTTTCAAATGTCTTTTGAATTAAATTTCTGACTGTTTTTCTAAGAAAAAACCCGATGATGGCAACAACTATGTCGGTAATCCAGTACATAACAGAATTACGCAAATTATTAAAAACTATGGAAACAACTAAGAATAAAGTTCAAAATTACATGAAACTGTTTGAACACATGTCAATTTAGAACAGACGAACTGGGTTTCTTTCTGTATTCCATTTAGGCTGACAAAGATAGAATATCCTTTTTACATAAAATACCTATACACAGCTAAGAGAGTTTTGTTCTAACTTCGTATGTACAAGAGTTTCCTGCACTAAGACAGTCACTCCTTTTTGAAATCAGATACAAAATATAACTGCCCTTAGTCTGGTTTCCTCAGCAAGGTTGGCCTAAACTGGTAATACATATTTAAAAGTCATGAACGTAAGTGGTCATAAGATAATGATTTCGCAGTGTCCACTCATCATTATCAGAATCCGCATCCATGTCATGGTCAAGGTCACTTTTTGTTTGATGTTTGGTCAAGGATTAGTCATTTCAATCAATTGCTAGAAGTATATAAACGACGCTTAGATCATTTGTCCATCTGCTGAAAAATTCATATATTTAACTACGTTAGTCAGGAGGAACCCTGATCAACCAGTTTTGGTCAGAGCCAAAGCTACCCTTGAAAGGTAAACACTTTCTGTTTTGAAAACTTGTCCCACATATATTCAAATCGGGATGTAGGAATTACGTGAAACTTTTTACTTGTTCGCAATCCCATAAGAGGCGAAAACACCATCTTTTAACGTCAAAACAGTTTTTAGTAATGCCCAATGTCTGCAGAAGAAAACTCAGCTACCTCATTTCTGGCTATTCTGTGTTTCAAAGTGACATTGTATACCTTTGATCCTACCTTTTATTAAATGCTCTCCTTCTTTGCATGGTAACTTTGAAAACTGATCTTGATAAAAAATAATTAAATACATTTCAACGCTATCACTGCCAACATGAAGTACTGAATGTTGCCTGCTTCAACATTTAACGATGCTATAAAGGTCACTGAATGGTTAAAAGATGTAAAAAACTGAAAGATTTTCCAAAACCTTGCTGCAAGAGATGACAAAAGCCATGTTAGACATATAATCAATAAGGGGAGATAACTAGAAAAATAAAAGGTATCGTTATGGTTTTTGGACATTGAACTGCGTATTAATGTCCTCTCTAAGTGTATGCAGTTTGAATCAATTTGGTTCAGTACTTAATAAGTAACGTCCTGGACAAGAAAATTCAATAAAGGGAGATAATAAAAAAAGGAAAAGCTAGAGTTAAGGTCCTTGTACACTGTACTTCCTCTCAATGTCCTTTGTGTGTAAAGTTTGAATAAATTCCCTTGAATACTTTTTTCATAGTTATGCTCCAGACAAAAGTGTGATGAACAGACTCACAGACACAAGGAGTTCATAACCATATCCCCTCCGCCTTGGCGCGGAGATAAAAAGAACTTCAAACGGGATAAGGCAAAAGACAAGAACAAAGACAGTATTATTTCAAATGATTTTTTTTATTATCAGAAAGATTCATTAAAGGTCCATTACTAACACCAAATCAAATTTTCTTTTAAACCTGGAATTGTAACAGTGAAATACACTTTGAAACTGGCTTCTAAAACTTTACAATAGCCGTGGAGTACTCCCCTGTTTGAAATAATGCTGCAGAAAAAACAGGTGAATGTTTGTGTATTTCCTTAGATTGACCCGGGTGGTCATTTTGTCCTACTTTCATTTTATTGAATGTTCTAAACAGTCAGAGATATACTTTGCACATCATTGGAAGTAAACTTCTTCAATTATAATTCAAAATATGCATGCTTATACAGCCTCTCTCTAGGAGACTTCTGGCAAACTACAAAGATATTTGAAAACTGGAAAACCTACTTTCCTTTTTGAAAAGACAAATATGATTTATTAATTCTTAGTTTAATTTCAAATTTTCAACACAATATGGTCACATTCAATGCAGTATGTCATATTTTTCCTTCTGGGAAGACACCTGTTAAGATTCCAGATTTAAATGAAAATTTGATTTGTTGTTAGTAATGGACCTTTAAATATAAATATGGACGGAAGTTCACAAAACATAACCACCATTTAGAAAATTAATACAACATGATATTAAAATGTTTAATGAATAAGAAGTACAAATGTACACAGAAATTCCAATAAATAATAAATGGTGATATGCAACTGAGAATCACTTGGTGAGATTATGCTTTATATTTAGAAGTCAGTCTCTTTGCTTTTTAACTTTGTAACAGGGCTTTTTACAATCTTATCAGAAAGTGTTTGCTTCCATGAAACATCTCACTCTTTCATTTGAAGGTCATAAAATGTTTTTACATCAGAAGTTCACAATTTCACCAGTTCTTTTTTCACTTTAAAGATGGATTCCAGTGCTCTACTGGCAAGCAAGGAAAATCCGATGGCAAGGAATTGTCGGCGGATTTTTAGTTTTCCCGTTACATGCCTCTAAAACAGGTTTGTTTAAAGGGAGTTTTGATCAAAATCTATCGGAGGATTTGTTTTGAAGCTGACTGACTGAAATCATGAGTCAAAGTGTTAAATATTTACTAAGATATCGATTTTTCATTTCAGCGTACTCGCAACCTTGACATATGTTGTCAACAAAGTCACGTGGGGTCATGTGACGGCTGTCAACTTCTGATTTCCGTGCGAAAATATTACTTCAATTTTACTTAAAACATTAATAAATCAGGTTTAAATACATTTCAACATGCAATAAAAAGGTATTAATAACATATTCAAACCGTACACTAGTATATCGGGATGATTTGACTCTTCAATTCAAGGGAAGTAATATGTACTGATTGTATAGTATTTCCCCTTTGTTTGAGGGAGGCTCAATGCAGGGAAATCATAGGCTATATTGCCAAACAAACACACAGAAACAAATGTCGGGAGTTCTAATCTGATGTTAGCTACGACTGGAGGCTGTGCAAGGTATTTAGCAAATGAAGTTGCAACTATTTGACTAAGTAGGAAACGGTTACTCCTGGCAACAATGTCACATGTAGGTATATAGACCTACTTACCAAGCTGTAAATTAATATAATTTCTCAAAAACAATTTATTGTTAAAACCCATTAGAAATAATTATTTTTAATGCTTTTCAAATATTTTTGTGTTATACGCGTTATGAGCTGAATATCAGCGATAAAAGCAAGCCGCCGACATTTCCTGCTGTAATACCGATTTTTCGTGTGCTTTACGTACCCCTTTTAAGGCCCCATATTTACGAGCATGCGCGACCAATGTAAACAAAAATTATCTCTACCGACGGAGATCAAGGCCAAGATTTGCAAAATAGTCAACGTTTTTATTCTGTCTAGTCTATTTCTAAAATAAACGGAAAAAACATGCAAAATCCATCGGCTTTTCCTTGCTTGCCAGTATGGGTTGATTTAAAATTGAAAACAAATCCTAACAGAGTAAATATCCCATGAATGGCTATCAAATGGTAGCATAAATACTACCATAACCTTTATATTCTTTATGAGAATCACCCATTAAAATCAATTTTTCATTTTGACCCACTGCGTCTAAATAGATGTAAACAATGCTATTTATGGTGTAATTTCGTTTAATATTTTGTGATGTAGAGTTTGAAACGATCATAATGTTTACAACTTTACATAAATGTCAGTAATCACCAATAAACTTATACATGTAAAAACATGTATAATTTTTGCTAGTTGACGACTAATTAGTTTGGTTTAGCAGTGCCATAACATATTTGTAAACAAAAACAGAAAGTTCCGTCAAATAAAATGCATAAGTTTTACTATCACATAAATAAATCCAAATCTGCAAAATACTAATTTTTTTAGTAACACTGGATTCCATCTTTAACTTCGTACAGGGTTTTTTCAATCTCAACAATCAGCATACAACTTTCTCACTCTTTCACTGGAAGTTCACAAAACAAAGAAATCTATTTAAGAGTTTGCCTATTAAATTTTCATATAAACTTAAATGTCAGCCTTAGACAAACATCTGTTAATACTGTGTTTCCTTTTTTTCAACAAGACGCTGAACCACATTTCAAGGCGTAACAATGAACAACAAATGTATTATATGTTGCAACCATGTCCTCGTGTAGTTACATATCTCCCATAAACAAAATCTTTCCTGTCCACACCTCATCCAAGGTAGAATAAAATATTGTCGGTTACATTTTTGTAACATGAAGTCATAAAACAACATAGGTAATAACACTTAAGCTAATCAAAATAACAGTTATAAAAGACAGGTTGCTGTTCATTCTCTTTTCACAATTGATACTTCTGGAATGTCAAATATGCTATCAATTTGAATCCTTGTTAAACTACCACGAGGGTTTCGCTGACCGGCATGCTGATAACTCCAGTAATAATAGGAATACTTTTACTATTCTTCAATACATACACCTGCAACAAAAATTAAAACAACCTGAAGTAACATCAAAATGAAATTCAAAATATAATTAGGCTAGAAATTAAAGAAGTTGCTAAGACAGATACACTGTTGAAAGAAGTTTTATAATCTTAGTACAAAATATATTGAAGATACTCAAATTCCAAAATGTAGGATCGTGGAATGGATGCTGTCATTTTGATATCATGACCAAAATAGTAAATGGGGATCAAAATTAAGGGACATGTGCAACAGTGTAACTAATCTGCATATATCCTAAAACTCAAAGCTGCTATCTTATATTTCTATTTATTTTTAACAAGTGTGTCAAACTGTCACAAAATACACCTGTCAAGGACTCATAACTCAGTATCTGGCAATTCATTGGTTTTGTAAAACCTGTTAGAACTATAGAGCGGACAAGGCTAATTCACCTGTTTTAACTATAGAGCTGAGAAGGCTTATTTCATCATTTTTTGATAATTCAAGGGCCATTATCCAAAAGTGCCTTGGACAATTTGCTGGTTATCAAGCTTGACCTAGACATTATGCCCACAAATATTTTCACCAAGTTTGGGGAAGATCGGATGAAAACTGCTTGACTTAGAGAGCAGACAAGGCTAATTTGGACAATTTTGCATAATTCAAGGGCCATGATCCAAAAGTGCCTGAGACTATTTGGCTGGTTATCGAACCTGGCCTAGATATAATGCCCACAAATATTTTTAATAAGTTTGGTGAAGATCGGATAAAAACTGTTCGACTTAGAGGGCAGACAAGGCTAATTTGGCCAACTCTGCATAATTCAAGGGCCATAATCTAAAAGTGCATACAGTGATTTGACTGGTTATCAAACATTGCATAGATATTATGCCCACAACTACTTTCACCAATTTTGGTGTAGGTTTGACAGAGAAATCGGACAAGGCTAATTTGGCCAATTTTGCATAATTCAAAGGCCATAACTGGGCTGAGACGTTATGCCCAGAAACATGTTCAGCAAGTTTGGTGAAGATCAGATGAAAACTGTTCTACTTAGAGAGCAGACAAAGTTCGCCTGCCGCGGGTGATCCCATAATACGTCCCTCCGGGCGTATAAAAATTCTTTTCCTTTCATGTAATCCCAACAAGATTTCTAGATCGCAAAGAAGATTTTAAAATGTGTTTCCTACTACAGATATAACTGAGGAAAACTGAGAAGGAAATATAAATACTGGTTGTTAAGATCATATAGCAAAGAAAACCAAATGTAAAACATAAGAGCGAAGATATTACAGTAAATCAAAGACAAATGTATGCAATTACACCTGTAAATACTATTGACAAGATTCAGTAAAAATCCATGTAATTAATAAGGTGAAGGTCTTTTCTAAAGGTTGTACTGTCTAACTGGCTAAAAGTGACCTCTTTTTTTAAAAGCAAGAAATCTTAGTCTCATCAGAAAGTTTTATTTGCTATGATATACGGTCCTTTGCAAAACCTCCCCTGTGCAGCAAACTGACTGCAATGAAAATATTAATGGGAAAATCAATCAATCTTTCAAGTCTCAGACAAGCTTTCTAGAGTAAATTACACAGCATTTTGCACAGTTACATAAAACATATGCCTTGAATTACAATAAAAGAAAAGCACCTAATGATGATTTCTGTATTGCCTCACATTAGCTACGTTCACAGAATCAAAGCGCTGAAGACGCTGGATTTGTGTGTGTATTCAAAATATTTGTTCTTTGTTTTGTTGTGACGGCTATTTCAGTCTGTTATCTTCATAAGTGAAGACTATACCAGTTGGTAATAAGATATGAACAGAATTCAACAGTTATAAATCGTATTTTGGATCGAATTGTCTGTTTCTATTCCCAGTACACATAGACAGCAGGGATTTTCACTGTTCTCAACAAAATGTTTTCACCTACTAATCAAACACTGATCGAGCAGCTAGTTATGGCGCTTCGATAACACAAACGAGCAGGCAATAGCACTGGTCAATAAGGGGATCAATTTACTGTGTGGACCGACAAAGTAATAATGCGTATCTAAAATGCCACAATATACATTTATACAACGAATATGGTTGAGACCAGTAAGTAACAATGTTCAAATGTTTTTCTGCAGTCATTGATAGATAAGATATGAATGTATTTGAACAAAATAGCTCCTTCAATGTGTTTCAAGATAACGAGGCCTACAGTCGAATATAGGGTATAGGGTAAATTGCCTTCTACTTAAAACGATCACCGCCTATGAAATATAACAAATCGTTTAAACATCGACATTAACGTATCCTAACACTTGTTTTCTGCTTTAGGTGCTCAAGCGTATTTCTAAAACATGTAGGAACACAGACTAGCTCGCGCCATTTCCGCAGAATAAACATATCAGCAATAAGGAAAGTTATAGTTACGTCCCTTGCCTCCCATTGAGTAAGATTTATGAATGGATGGATATATTCGTAAAAAGAGAATGTGTAAACATACGCGTAAATATTCCTGGCTGTTCAAAATATTTCACTCTTTAAAATAAAGATCAGGGTTAGACATTTTTGTTGTCACAGGAACTCCAAAATATATGTTTTCTTTCAACACAAGGTTTAAGAAATGGCAGGTGGGTTAAGAAATCGGAACTATTTCTATAGGGTGTATATATATAGTAAATCGTCCAATATTTTTATGCATCATTGTAAAATGAAATACATCCGCGGTTCTTACTCGGAAACAGTTTACTTTAGTTATATTTACAAAATTTAGCTGATGCTGCATTAGTTTATAACATTATATATTGAAACAATACACCTTTAATGTCTGCGGTGGCCATATGGTTTCGAATGAAGAATCATAATTTGGGATTATATGCTGACTGACGTGCCGGAGCTACTTTCAGATTTGGTACTTAAGGAGTAGGCATTGGAAAACGGTAAGTAAATTTGTTTGTTTCACAAACAAATAAAAATACTAAAATATCTCCTGCAGAATGTTTGTTTTAATTTTTATGCTCTAAATCAATGAAGAAAATTGCAGAGCTATATGATACAGGCCCTAGCTTTATGATTTTTTCTTTAAAACCAGTCTAAAATCTCAAGCTTCTGACTGGCCACTGGTAAACTCTCTTTCAAATCTGGCCAATCAGAAACCGTTGAGACCAGTCTGAGGAAAAACTTTACAACCTTGAGGCAAGGTCAAACTCCACATGTGTAAAAACACAATTCCCTTGAAATTGGATACTTCCTACACAGATATACTGATATATTTTATACACTTCAAGCTTTCTTTTTAATTTTCATTATAAGCAAGTATTAACAGCAGAAAAATCAAGACAATGACATGTTGCCTAGACATAATTAGATACCTGAAGTAAGTTGTAACCCATAAGAAGACGTTTCCCCCAAGGAAAATTTATCATTCTGATTATTGGCTTTGAAAAGGGTGTTTTTCTATATTGAATTCAGTGAAACAGTCCAAACCAATTAAAGGCCTCCTAATTTCAGGGTTTTCATTTTGTATCATTAAGGCCAAACAGAATATGACCTGTAGTTTAACACAAGAGGGAGTTTAGAGCTTAATTTCTATCTTTTTGTAGGCATCATGTAACCCAAATTCTGCATTCAAGGTAAATCAAAATTACACAGGGAACCATCTCTAAGATACCTTTGCCAATTTTCATTTACTTCCATAAAGTGTTTCAGAGATGCCGTTTAGAGGAAGTTAAATGACTGACAATAGATGGTGAGTGGTAACAGGATGTCCCTTTAAACATGTTGTGCCTAATAGTATCTCTATACATTTCCATAACATTCTTTGTAAACTAAAATACTTTTTGATACTATTAAAAACAGCATGCTAGAATTCAGTCCATACCTATTTAGTGATTCAGAAATGAAACCAAATAACTTATATTATATTAATATTTGAGACAAATATCAGTATTTGCCTATCCCTACACCGCATGGTTTATTGACAGAAACATTAAACATTTTAATAAAGAAGTTTTCAGAAAATGACAAACATCAAACACCCACCTTTACTGTGTCTGACACACCCTTGTCATTTAAGCATTCAATGTACGTCTCAAAAGCATAGTTCAGGCCTGGAACCAGCATTGGAACCTGTAAAAACAAGAGCCATGTTACACATGGTTAATCCCCCCGCCGGGAAGAAGTTACCTGAAGGTTGTACTTTCGTACATTTTACTTGGTGAGAGGAAATCCTTAAAAAGCCGTATAGTTATGGTCATGCTGAGTACAGTTTTCAAGCAAGTGGAAAAAGAATAAGGCAATGAAGAGAAGGTTACTCAAGTACTTTTGGAGTTATGCTCTGGAATTTTTTTTTCAAGTAAATCTGATAAAGGGGAATAACTCTAAAAGTAGGCAAGGTAGAGTTATTGTTCTTGCACACTGCACTTTCTACCAATGTGCTATGTCAGTGTATTAAGTTTGAAGTAAATCCTCAAGTACTTTTTGGAGCTTGCTCTGGACAAAACTTTTAAAGTAAATCTGATAAAGGGGAATAACTCAAAAGTAGGCAAAGTAGAGTTATTGTTCTTGCACACGGCACTTTCTACCAATGTGCACGTCAGTGTATTAAGTTTGAAGAAAATCCCTCAAGTACTTTTGGAGTTATGCTTCGGACAAAGTTTTTCAAGTAAATCTGATAAAGGGGAATAACTCTAAAAGTAGGCAAGGTAGAGTTATTGTTCTTGCACACTGCACTTTCTACCAATGTGCTATGTCAGTGTATTAAGTTTGAAGTAAATCCCTCAAGTACTTTTGGAGTTATGCTCTGGACAAAACTTTTAAAGTAAATCTGATAAAGGGGAATAACTCTAAAAGTAGGCAAGGTAGAGTTATTGTTCTTGCACACTGCACTTCCTACCAATGTGCTTTGTCAGTGTATAAAGTTTGAAGAAAATCCCTCAAGTACTTTTGGAGTTATGCTTCGGACAAAGTTTTTCAAGTAAATCTGATAAAGGGGAATAACTCTAAAAGTAGACAAGGTAGAGTTATTGTTCTTACACACTGCACTTCCTCCCAATGTGCTCTGTCAGTGTATTAAGTTTGAAGAAAATCGCTCAAGTACTTTTGGAGTTATGCTCCGGACAAAATTGGGACGGACGCACGGGGACCATTTCTAATATCCCCTTCGCCTTCGGCAGGGGGATAAATAACAAACTCTGGGGTGATTCAGACAAACTACCATCGTTTGCACCTGTGCAAACAAATGTAACCATAATTCAGACACGTTACCTGCATACAGACATGTTACCTGCATACGGACATGTTACCTGCATACGGACATGTTACCTGCATACGGACATGCAGTATCAGTCCAGTTAATGACTCCAACAGTATAAATAACCCCAGTTTCAGTACACCTCAAATTTGACACATGAACTCTTTTAATATCTGGACAAAAGTTTTCAGGCCATCAAAGATTCAAATTACAGGTCTCTTGGCTATAATGATGCTCAACAGGTTCTAATTTTCTCCCTATAATTGATATAAAATCTTGTCTGAGACTTCACATCTTGGGAATATCATCAATACACGGATTTGTTTCCAAATTACTCCTGTAGACAGACTAAAATGTGAGAAACTGATGTTGATGAACAAGTAACTGACGGTTTCAAATGAACTAATTTTAGACTATTTGAACAAACTACCTTAACAATTATTCAACAATGTAATCTGAGACAAGAGTTATTGCCTAGAATTCTAAATTAAGAATTTAAGGATTGATAATCCACAAGATAAAACACTGAAGCTAATATCTCTCAAGTATCTCTCAAGAGAATATAATGTTACAAACTGCCTGAACCAATGGTTGAGATGTAAGGGATGGATAACACAATGACACATTAATGTTGTTCATTAAATTCCACAACACAGCTGAAGATTTGCTCTACATTGTATATACAGTCTCGGGTCAAAGGTGACTCCCAAAAAGTAGCGGTGGTTGAATCATTATATGGAAGTGCTACTGGGAAGTTATGTTGTCTGAAATCTATTACATTGATTAATTCCATAGGATTGATTGCATTTAGGGAAAGATGGATTTTCACTGGTATCAAAGAGTCTACTAACTTTCAAATTCTCTTCCCTCTGTTTACAAAATCCATAGGCATTCAAGTGTTGAAGAGGTACGACAGGAAAAAATATAGTCTGGCTCAAAAACACATGATCTAATGATTGTACAATGTCAGCATACATTTGTAAGCGGTTAAAAAATTCTCACAATCTCTGGTTTATACAAATTTAGTGTTTATTGTAATAAAATTAAGAAAAGGTCCTGAGAATCAGGTGTACATGTAGTTGTAATATTCATAGAGCTTTGGAAAATTAAGAGGAACAAAAAGGCCAAGTTGGCCCTATATTGCTCACCTTGCTACTACTGGCTATATACAATGTCAACAATAGCAGAAAGGGTCAATTTTGATTGGGTGTTCATAATTTGAACAATCTGGGTAGAAGTCCACTACATAATATTGCTACATTTCAAATGTCTAAGCTCTTGGCCTAGTGGACCTCTAGACAAGAAGAGTTTTGAAGTAAAATCAAGCCACCCCCAGGCATGGTCAATTTTGACCCGGGGGTCCTTATTTGAAAAATCTTGGTAGAGGCCCACTAGGCACTGCTACATGCTAAATATCTAAGCTCTAAGCCTTGTGGTTCTAATGAAGAAGCTTTTTTAAGTTTTCCCAATAAATATAAGCCTATGTTAAATTAAGTGACCCCCGAGCAGGCATCAATTTTCACCCAGGGGTCCTGATTTGACAAATCTTGGTAGAAGTCCACTAAGCAATGATATATGCTAAATATCTACATTCTAGGCCTTGTGGCTTCAGAGAAGAGGGTTTTTAAAGTTTTTCCTATATAAGCCAATATGAAATCAAGTGAACCATGAAAAATCTTGGCGTTGTGGTTTCAGAGAAGAAAAGCGTTTCCTATATAAACCTATGTAAAATCGATGATGCTCGGAGGGGTCAATTTTGACCTGGGGTTAATGATTAGAACAATCTTGGTAGAGGTCCACTAGGCAATGCTATATAAAATATCTAAGCTCTAGGCCTTGTGGTTTCAGAGAAGAAGCTTTTTAAAACATTTCCTATTTGTTGCCATAGCAACCATAGTTCAGCATGGAATGTAATTCTTTGAACACCTTTGATAAAACTTTATTCAAGCAAAATCCCTGCAAAGTTTCATCAACATTGGCCCAGTGGTTTCAGAGGAGATGTATTTTGAAGGAAATGGTGGACAGATGGACGGATGCTGGCGCTGGATGGTGAGTGGTCCTAATAGCTCACCCTGGCACTTTGTGCCAGGTGAGCTAAAAACACAATCTTCATAGGTGAGACTAAGGTTATGCTAGGTAAAGATATGAAGCTGTATATAATGAAAGTACACCCCAATGTTATAAGTTTAATGATAAAAAGCCAACATTAAAAACTAGTATATGTAATATGCTTTCAAGGATGTATTTCATACAAATATGTTGGCACTTTAGAACCTATTACTGGTAATATGGCAATATTAACTTTGAAACATAATAAAACACTCAAGACAAAATTTATGACCAGTGGCTGCCAATCTTTCCCCAACAGACCAAGGATTTTTCAGCACAACAAAGCCACAGCCCATACTTCAAGACATAACATGCAGTGGAAACTAGGTAACAATATCCATAACATGTTATGGCCTACATAAAGCATTTATGTTGATATCATTGAAACATGTAGACTAGTAAGAGACAAAGCATGGACAATTAATTGGCAATATTTGTCATCTGTACAGTAAAGAACAGGAGACAGTAGGATGCTTTAAAACTTGCTTGAACACCTGATGATTGCTCCATTAATGATATCTGATAATACCATAAGTGGACCAAAAATAATTTTAATGGGACTTAAACCATCTATCTCCAAAGTTAATGGTTTGCCTTAATACCATAGAACCACAGGGACTTAATACATGAACAAACTTCAATATACATTCAAAAGAATGAGCAACACAAAACTAACACAGATTTAAGCAACACACAAAAATATGCAACATGCAACACAGAAAACATACACATAAGCACAATTATGAGCTATGCATAACTGCATTTATTTTCGCAGCAATATAATTGGGTATGAAAACGCTTGGGTATGAAAAGGCACAGAAGACAGCCATTTTGTGGCCCTTGTTTAGTCATATGATGCAACAAAGCCTTTCCGTTTCCGGTTTTAACATAGAAAAAAACACTACCTTGCTATTTAGATAGTTTATGTTTTACTGTATATTTTCTTAGTCATGTTATACTATCCTATTTTGATAATGTTTTTACAAGAATATATGCATAATAAATGTACTCCATTGGCGCCTAGTCATAAGTCAGTATTAAATATTTTAATTATAATGGTTGTTATTGTTTCTGATGTCATAAAATAAGTATGGCAATAAACAAAACACAACTAGTCAACTACTTCTTTGTATTAATATAGAAATAAGCAACAAACAACAAATAAATTGTAAAAAACAAGTCATTGTCAGAAACATAAGAACAGAAAGTACTTACAGGAATATAGGTTCGACGAAAATTGTACAGTTTATCATCAAAGTCAAATGTTATATGGAGATTAGTAGATGCTTGACTCAGTGAAGTATTCTGCAGATTAACTGTCAGTTTGAAGGTTGGTCCTATACCTTGTACCTGAAAAAGAACAGATTTTGATAAATATTGTAAACATTCAAGGCCAGGTCTTACTAAAATCAGATGAAAAATGAAACCAGTATTATTGTGAACAAAGTTTTATATAATTCAAATAAATTTCTATATAAGTCAGTGTTTCAACTGGTTGTTTGACATTTACAGATAAGTCTCCCTTGTATAATTTATCTTTCATACAATGATTTTTTGCTTCATTTTCAGTTGTCATGACATCCAGAATTCTGCATAGAATGAAATTCTTTGAACAAGTTTGAAGAGGGTCCTCCAAGGAACTTTAATGACAAATATAACATGTAAATGTGTAAAGGATTACCTGTGCTGAGAGCTTGAGGGGTTCAGCTGGATCCGTTGAAATTGGGTTCATTGAATTGTTTAATGCCTTGGCATATTCTCTAGCCGTGTTTAATCTCAACAGGTACAGATCCCTCTGGAAAGTTCTGTGCATTGCTGAAATATGTGTGAGTTATAGATCATACAACTAATTTACTTATAACATACAAATACACATGATGTCCAAAATAAGTTTGAGACCTCCAAGTCTTAGCCTTCTTAAGTTATCGACCGGAGATGGTTTTTAAATGCAATGTCTATATGATCTTGACCTTTGACCTGGTGATCTCAAAATCTATACTGTCCATGACCTATGTGCCTTCTCAATTTACTGAGAGGAAAAGGTTTTTAAATACAATGTCACTGTGATCTGGGCCTTTAACCCAGTGACCTTCAAATCAAAAGAGTATATCTATTGCCCATGATTAATGTCCTTGCCAAGTTTGAGACCTCTTGGGCATATCCTTCTGAAGTTATTCAACGGAAAGCAAATATCTACCAGCGGGGCTGCAACCTATGACCCTTCTTTCACTTAAAGAACAACATCACTGAAAAGGTTGAACAAGACAAATACAACAAAAATGGCTACTTACTGACTGCATTTTCTCTCTCTCTTAAAGTTTGATCAACAAATAGTTTTGTTTTCTTTGGAACATTCAGCTTGACATTCTGAGCTGCTGGTGGTCCTACACTTATATCTCGCTCTTCAAATACAGCTGTCCTTCTCAGAATCTTAATCAGCAATCCACCACCTGAAATAAGTGATTTTATATTACAATTTTTTTAAACAAGAGGGCCAAGATGGCCCTATATCCGTCACCTTGCTACTATTGGCTATAGTACAAGGTCAACAATCCCATCTCAGAAAGGGTTTAATTTGCCCTGGGGGTCCTGATTAGAACAATCTTCATAGTGGTCACCACATAATGCTACATTCTAAATATATTAGCCCTGGGCTTTGTGATTCTAGAAAAAGCCAAAGAAATCTATACTGTATTAAATCAATATGTGTCACATTCTGGAGCAAGTTTTTTTTAAATCATTTTGGAACTGTGATACAAAACATACTTCAACATTCATTCAAAAAAACTACAAAGGCAATGCTGAAAGCAACACACACACAACAGCAGGTGATATATGTGTTTTATTCATCTTTACATAGACAAGCTTACAAATGGCAAGACTTCTGCAATGTGAAGCAAGTGACACACAATATACAGGATAATAAAACTTACTGGCAGTACACATAACCAGTGTCCCATCTTCTCGACCAAACCGTCCGAATCTCATGGCTGTAACAACATCATCCGTCTTTATAACATCTACCAAGTACTTTTCCTGTATCAGAATTCAAAACTGTCATGTAAATTAAAGATGTAAATTATCTAAAAGCATAAATCTAGACACAGCTTAACTTTTTTAAGATGTCATTGAACCATTATACCCTGCAAGATAAAATGGGAGAACACAGTGCTCTATTCGTCTTATAGGGAACACGTACAAACAAAGACTGCTGTGTTTTCCATGACAATATTTCATCCTTTACAAGAGCAGTCTCATGACAGAACGCTCGACTATTCGAAAGCTTGTCAGTAAAATGGGTTTTTTTGTCTAAGAACAGGTGTATTGTGTAATTGTCTATAAGAATTAAGGTCAAAGATATGAAACTTGTTCAAAGACCTTTGTAAATGAACATTAAAAGGGGAGCGGTGGTGTAGAGGTTTAGGTGTCTGCTGCTCATCTGCTGCTCAAGCCCCACCAAGGTCACGACCGTACCTCCTCATATGACACCAGTACTGGTTTTTCCAGGAAGCGGACTCGAGAGTGACTCGATAAGCTCAAAGCTTTCTTCACAATCGAGCTAAAATAAATTAGTATAAACTAAATGAACATTACTTGCAAAGCCTTACTCTGGATTATGTAAGCCAACTGGGGCGAGGAGGGGGGGATAATTTCAAAGAAATACATCACCTTGTATATTTGATCATGAATAACTTTGTAATGTTTCAAAATTGATATGTATAAAATTAAAAAAGCATGACCGCTGCATGCTGCATAATTATTCTATGACATTTCAAAAGTAAGCCATTTCGAGTATTTCTAATAATAGTCTGGTAAAAACTGTGGAAAGTTAAAAAGGGGCATAAATATGAATCAAAAAATGGTGAAAGTGATAGTAAACATACATTTTAGTTTCAAGCAATACGTTGATAGTATTCAAGATATTTTACTTTATAAAAATCTTTAACTAAACATTCTAAGGTTAAAAGGGGCATAAATCTAACAAAAATCAAAACAGAGTTATGGGGATTGTTTCCTCAGGTGAAGATGTTGATGGTGGACACATAAGTTGAGTTTCAAGTCAATACCTTTGAAAGTATTCAAAATATTTGAATTTATAAAATCTTTTACCAAAAATTCTAAGTTAAAAAGGGGCATAAATCTGTCAAAAATCAAAACAGAGTTATGGGGATTGTTTCCTCTGGTGTAAATGTTGATGGTAGACATATACTTTGAATTTCAAGTCAATACCTTTGATAGTATTCAAGATATTTGAATTTATAAAAATCTTTAACCAAAAATTCTAAGTCAAAAATCAAAACAGAGTTATGGGGATTGTATCCTCAGGTGTAGATGTTGATGGTAGACACATACTTTGAGTTTCAAGTCAATACCTTTGATAGTATTCAAGATATTTGACTTTATAAAAAACTTTAACCAAAAATTCTAAGTTAAAAAGGGGCATAAATCTGTCAAAAATCAAAACAGAGTTATGGAGATTGTTTCCTCTCATGTGTAGATGTTGCTGGTAAACATATAGTTTGAGTTTCAAGTCAATACCTTTGACAGTTTTCAAGATATTTGACTATATAAAAAACTTTTACCAACGCAGACGCCGACGCCAACACTGACGCCGACGCTGGGGCGAGCGCAATAGCCTCCTTATTCTTCCAATAGTCGAGCTAAAAAAGAAATCTATCGTATAATGTTTGAACTTCATGTACAAAGGTAGAAGATATTTAAATTTATACCTCTTATCACCCTTCACCAAAGTTTGCAAACATGCATTCTTTTATCCTGTTGACCATGTTGACAAATTACAGATGTGCATACAAACAACACTTAAGTATTCACAAACAGTCTTCTTTTTCATTATTGTATACATAAGTATATTCAGAAATTAGAACTTACCTTATAAACATGTACTTCGTTGTTTGCTAAAGCAACTAACACTGCCTTGAAACCCTTAGGTTTGTAATCCACTACTTCTATGGTTGTGATGCTCTTTGGTAACTTTACTGTCCACAATTTCTTTCCCTGTAATAAAATGTAAGTTTTCTAATGACCCCAAATTCAATACAGATCATCTACTGTTCATGACAAGCATATTTCCCACATTTTTGCTGGTTATTTAACATCGTCTTTAAAGGTGAACACTGTCTGATATTTAGTTTAAACAGTATTTAATTTCTTTATTTCTAGAAAGATAATACATCATGTATGACAATTTGTAAACAAACATTTTAACAATAATATACACATAAGTTATCAGTTGTATTAGGATTTGTAAACAAGTCCTTTAAAGGCTTATATGAATACAGCTCCAGTCTGACATTTAATGGCCCAAAAGGTGTGTAACATTAAGTTCAAGCAAGCAGTAAAAACCCATAATATCATT
This sequence comes from Saxidomus purpurata, assembly GCA_022818135.1. Taxonomy (NCBI): domain Eukaryota; kingdom Metazoa; phylum Mollusca; class Bivalvia; order Venerida; family Veneridae; genus Saxidomus; species Saxidomus purpurata. The sequence continues at coordinate 25,181,167 of JAFMSR010000001.1, read as the reverse complement.
TTCAAAAACAGTAAATTTTAACAAAATGAACACATAAATTAACACACAACAGTACCTTAGAAGTAAAGCATCTCAAGGTTTGGTCCATACTTGCTACATAAATGGTTTTGTTGAGCCGTTCCATACCTACAACCTGTGAACTCAGTTCTATAGAGCCTTTAGTTGGGTCCTCTATTCCTCTGATAAACAGAAATAACTAACAGTGTTATACACAGTCATGAAATTTCACTGAGTGGGCACCAAAAGTGATATTTTCAAGAGCGGCCCACTCATTAGTGAAAAAAAATACATTTGTATTCACAAGTAAAGTCAACGTGATAATACATCTATACAAACAATTTTTCTGATTATTTTATGTTTAAAACTCTACTTTTGGTGAGTCTGTTTCAATAAGATATCAAACAAGAGCTGTCCATAAGACAGCACGCTCGACTATTGTGGGTGTTTGCTAATAAAACAAACTTTTTATGAGTATAATAGCAAAACAAAATTCTGCTAACTATTAAGTATAAACTAGGAAAGTTGAATCATAAAAAAAGTCAAAATCTATAACTATAGATTTAATTTTTGGTAAATTAATTGTTTGATACAAAATTTACCCTGAACACTATTGCAAGGTTTGATATAACTACCATAAGTGGTTACTGTGATATGTGCATGATAGTACCTTGCATGCAAAACTTTACCAAATTTTCAAAGTCAAACAAGGGCCATAATTTGCACTAAATTTAAACAAGAGTTATCTGTCTTGACTGTGTGACACCTCTTAAGACATTAAAAAAGTTTCAAGTCAATATCATAAGTGGTTACTGAGGTATGTGCATGATGATAGTACCTAGCAGGCAAAACTTTAACCAAATTTTCAAAGTCAAACAAGGGCCATAATTAGTACTAAATTTATACAAGAGTTATCTGACTTGACTGTGTGACACCCCTAGAGACATTAACGAAGTTTCAAGTCAATATCATAAGTGGTTACTGAGATATGTGCATGATAGTACCTAGCAGGCAAAACTTTAACCAAATATTCAAAGTCAAACAAGGGCCATAATTTGTACTAAATTTATACAAGAGTTATCTGACTTGATTGTATGATACCCCTCAAGACATGAACAAAGTTTCAAGTCAATATCATAAGTGGTTACTGAGATATGTGCATGATAGTACCTAGCAGGCAAAACTTTAACCAAATTTTCAAAGTCAAATAAGGGCCATAATTTGTACTAAATTTTTTCAAGAGTTATCTGCCTTGATTGTATGACACCCCTAAAGACATGAACAAAGTTTCAAGTCAATATTATAAGTGGTTACTGAGATATGTGCATGATAGTACCTAGCAGGCAAAACTTTAACCAAATTTTCAAAGTCAAACAAGGGCCATAATTTGTACTAAATTTTTTCAAGAGTTATCTGCCTTGATTGTATGACACCCTAAAGACATGAACAAAGTTTCAAGTCAATATTATAAGTGGTTACTGAGATATGTGCATGATAGTACCTTGCAGGCAAAACTTCAACCAAATTTTCAAAAGTCAAACAAGGGCCATAATTTGTACTAAATTTTTTCAAGAGTTATCTGCCTTGATTGTATGACACCCCTAAAGACATGAACAAAGTTTCAAGTCAATATTGTAAGTGGTTACTGAGATATGTGCATGATAGTACCTAGCAGGCAAAACTTTAACCAAATTTTCAAAGTCAAACAAGGGCCATAATTTGTACTAAATTTTTTCAAGAGTTATCTGCCTTGATTGTATGACACCCCTAAAGACATGAACAAAGTTTCAAGTCAATATCATAAGTGGTTACTGAGATATGTGCATGATAGTACCTAGCAGGCAAAACTTTAACCAAATTTTCAAAAGTCAAATAAGGGCCATAATTTGTACTAAATTTTTTCAAGAGTTATCTGCCTTGATTGTATGACACCCCTAAAGACATGAACAAAGTTTCAAGTCAATATTATAAGTGGTTACTGAGATATGTGCATGATAGTACCTAGCAGGCAAAACTTTAACCAAATTTTCAAAAAGTCAAACAAGGGCCATAATTGTACTAAATTTTTTCAAGAGTTATCTGCCTTGATTGTATGACACCCCTAAAGACATGAACAAAGTTTCAAGTCAATATTATAAGTGGTTACTGAGATATGTGCATGATAGTACCTTGCAGGCAAAACTTCAACCAAATTTTCAAAGTCAAACAAGGGCCATAATTTGTACTAAATTTTTTCAAGAGTTATCTGCCTTGATTGTATGACACCCCTAAAGACATGAACAAAGTTTCAAGTCAATATCGTAAGTGGTTACTGAGATATGTGCATGATAGTACTTAGCAGGCAAAACTTTAACCAAAGAAGCAACGCCGACGCCGACGCACAAGTGACTGTAATAGCTCTCCATATTCTCCAACGCACAAGTGACTGTAATAGCTCTCCATATTCTCCGAATAGTCGAGCTTAAAATGCAGCAAGCATCATAAGGAAGCATAGTACACATGATGTCATTACAACGACGATGACGTCATCATCATCTGGTTTCCAGCATTCATTTTGCTCAGTATACTTCTTGATTTTAATCTGGGTAAAACATTTTTAGAATTTCATTGTCTGAAACTTTGAACAGCGAATTACTCTGACAGGTAACAGTCTGCTGTTATATTTTCATTAACCACCAAAAAACACAAAATAAAAATATTTCTCCGATATACAGAATTTATCAAGCTATTTCTCTAAAAACTTTGTTCTGATCTAAGATTAAATGTCCTAATGTATATGAAATATGAAAGGAGTTAAGATCGTTGGGTGTTGAACCCTTCCACTGGTTCAAAAAAGTCAAATATGTCAAATACTTCTCTAACAAAGTTTTATAAACCTTTCAATACAAGACTGCATACATAATTCTTGCAATATGCAGCATAAGTACGTTTTAAAAGCAGCATAAATACCTTTTTAAAGTGTAGATGCATCCATTTCTACATGCTACAACAATTCTGTATTCCACATCAAACAGTCCTGTTACACTAAGAAACACTGGAACACTTGGTAAATTCATCTGCAATGTACAAAACATCAGCTAGAAAATATGATATCAACAAGACAGTATATGAAACAAAACCAACTCTGATGATCTATATCTTAAATGGCACCAGTGGATTACCTGGGATGTGGCTTCATTTGGGTAAATGACTGTTTCAAGAAGTGAGAGCTCATAGTTCAGTTTGTCTGACAATGCTTATATGAAACTGCTCTTGTTTAAGTGGCCAGCACATTTGAACAAGAGAGTAAATCAACTGAATTTTTCACCATGCACTATGAAACAACAAACACACCTAATCTGCCAACATATCCCTGGCTGTACTTCAGGTTAAAACAAATACAGTACAACCTGTCTTATCTAACAACTGGTTTTGTTGGAAAATTGCCTTATCAAACACAGTCTTTTGGTAACATAAAATGTGGAATGGTAGACCTGATTTAACCTGCAACCAGCTTTAACAATAATGACCAGCTGGTTATGTTGGATTCTAGACAAGATAAGTTTTACTGTACTATTTGTAAACCAGCTACACAAGTTATACAATGAAATAATGCATTACACACTCATTAAGATATTGTATACTCTTATGTTGGTATATAGTATGGCTTACACAAATGAGATAGGTCTTCAGGTCAGTTTGAAATCTGGTCTGGTTTTGAAAATATCATCAGATTATCAACACTTAACATCTACATCTGTGATGTCTGAACATGACCTCCATTGTTTGTTACTCAGTCAATGACTTTTCATTTACCCCCCACCCACCCCATCACCTTTCCGCAATTAACGGTACTGCTCAGATTGAATGAAGTCCATTTTAGACATTGAGCCAGGTAGGAGTTAACACAAATGCCTTCCTGAAACACTTACAGTAGCAAGTACAGTGAATGCCTTCCTGAAACACTTACAGTAGCAAGTACAGTGAGTGCCTTCCTGAAACACTTACAGTAGCAAGTACAGTGACTGCCTTCCTGAAACACTTACAGTAGCAAGTACAGTGAGTGCCTTCCTGAAACACTTACAGTAGCAAGTACAGTGAGTGCCTTCCTGAAACACTTACAGTAGCAAGTACAGTGAGTGCCTTCCTGAAACACTTACAGTAGCAAGTACAGTGAGTGCCTTCCTGAAACACTTACAGTAGCAAGTACAGTGAGTGCCTTCCTGAAACACTTACAGTAGCAAGTACAGTGAGTGCCTTCCTGAAACACTTACAGTAGCAAGTACAGTGAATGCCTTCCTGAAACACTTACAGTAGCAAGTACAGTGAATGCTTCTGGATCTAAGACGTAGATAGATTTATCTTCTGTGCCAAGTACCAGACAGCTGATTGCATCTTCCTCCGTCATTGACTTCTTTAACGTACTGAGACACGTTATAACAGTCTGCCGTTTTAACGGAGCATCTTTGTAAACCTCACAAAACTGCATCATATCTCCTGCGTCTGTTAGCTGCAGGTATCGTAGAGATCTTACAGTCAAAGTTGTCCCATCTGCCCTGTAAGGTAAACAATGATACATTGTATACCTAATGAAAATTTTTGCATCAAAGGTTGACCAAGTCCTTACTTTCAACAGAAAAATTTACTTGTTGTGGAAACTGACAAAAACAGTTTGTAAATTTAAGCTGAACTATTTGCTGACTTGACTCAACAAGGCGGGCTCGACTTTTTTAGTGCTTGCCAAAAAACAAAACTTTGACAGTAAGGGGACACAAGACTTTAACTAGGAATTTCTAAGTACAAATCAAGAAAAATTTTCACAGAGGATATATCTTCTTTTGCTTACAGATAGGTCTTACGATGGTACATAAGTACTCCAACTTTCAAAGTAATATCTCAAATGGTTAAGTAACAAGTGGACAAGAATGAAAATTTTAACTGAGTTTCTAAGTCAAAAAGGGCCATAATTCAAAAAAATCCTTGACAGAATTACCTTCTCCTGCCCATGTTTGGGAATCATGATGGTAAACAAGTATTCCAACTTTCAAATTAATATCTCAAACAGTTCAGTCAAAAAGTGGACTGGTACGAAAAACTTAACCAAGATTCTAAGTCGATAAAAAGGCCTTAATTTTTAAAACAAAGCCCTGACAGAGTTACCTTCTCTTGCGTACAGATGGGGGTAATGATGTGAAATAGCATTAAAAGTTTCAAAGCAATATCTCAAAGGGTTAAGGTAATAAGTGGATTTTACCCATATTCAAGTATTTTCTAAGTAAAAAGGGCATAATTCGTCAAAAACCTTGACAGAGTTATGTCCTCTTGTCTGTTGATGAAGGTCGTGATGGTAAACAAGTATGGTTAGTTTCAAAGCAAACCTCCAACGGTTTTGAAATAAAAGTGAGGTGGTACGAAAAACTTAACCAAGCTCAATACACTTTCTAAGTAAAAAAGGGCCATAATTCTGTCAAAAACCTTGACAGAGTTAGTACTCTTGTCGTAGATGGAGGTTATGATGGTAAACAAGTATGGTAAGTTTCAAAGCCATACCTCTAATACTTCTTGAGATAAAGTGGGGTGGTATGAAAAACTTAACCAAGGTGTGACGCCAACGCCGACGCCGGGGCGAGTAGGATAGCTCCCCTTTTCATAGAAAAGTCGAGTAAAATCAGCTTACAATTCACCAGACTGCATTAATGAAATATTTCAGGTAAACTCATTTTTAAAACACTTATCTATTTTACTCATCTGTAATCTAACTCCTTAATATTTACAAAATGATACCAAATTAAAACTAATGGGATTAGTCTAAAAATCAACATGCTGGATGACATGAATAAGTCAAGTTAAGAAACCAATGTGTTTAAATCTTACCTCATTCCCTCTAACATCTCCCTCAAAACATGAACATTTATACGACGCTGTAAAAAGATATATATTGCATGGTTGACTTGTAGATGTCTATACATTTAAGCAGCAGAATGTAAAACAAGTTACTTAAGCAACAATTAACATCACATCTTATTAATTCTAAGCATATTCTTCAAGATTACATTAAACAGTTTCACAAAGTCTCTGAAGATGTTATGTAATATGTCTAAGTGTAAAATGAAAAGCATCTGCAACTAGAATTGATTTTGAAAATAAAGCATGTCTCCCCCACTAAATAGCTATAATGGGTATTTAATGAATAAGTGACTGTGACCTTTACCTTTAATCTACTGACCCCAAAACAATTGGGATCATCTATTTTATAAGACCAATCATCATGTGAAGTTTGAAGACTTCACGAGTCATTGAGCGGAAATGATTTACTAAGTTCAGGTCACTGTGACCTTGACCTGTAACCTACTGACCCCAAAAAACAATAAGGACCATCTACTCAATAAGACCAATCATCATAATTATGAAGTCTGAAGACTGTAGGTAATATGGATCTCAAGTTATTAAGCGGAAACGAAGTGTGACAGACGGATGGACAGGGGAAAAACAGTCTCCACCAAGTTCGGGGAGAGGCATATTCAACAACAAAAAAACTAGATCATTTGTACTAAAGCACACTGATAGCTGTCTAATCATCAATGATACATATTAACAACACATGGATTCAACAGCAGAACACCTGTCTGAACACCTCTTTTTGTTGTTTTTGTTTCTTTGACATTTTACAAAATCAGTGTTTGCTTGATCTTCATTATGCAGTTGCTCATGTGGGAATCCTATTACAAGCCTAAGATTACTAGGCAATTACCCCATTTTGAAGCATACTCTCATTAACTAACAGCCTATATTTAACATGTGTATATGTCACACACAGTCATGAAAATATCAGTCTGTTATTGACAGTCTGTCAACAATGTATCATAAAACAATTCAATGTACCTCTCTCACTTGATTCCATAGGTCTTCCTCCACTGAGTTCACTTCTAATGGTGGTAAAGTAAACTTGAAATATGGTCGAAGATTCTTGTATATGTAGATGAATGGTCCTGATGCAACGGCTATGGCTGAAATTGAATGATAAAGCAGATGATGTCAGTATCAGCTGCAAACATAAGTTCTATTCTGAATGTACACACTAGACTATACACTTAAACACTTTTGAGGTCTCAATCTACATAATGTGAAAGTCTGGTCTTCTACAAATATATTAGTTATTACAGATATTGGGGTTTTAGATACGACCTCACTAAATATAGAAGATACAAATACAAACAAGAGATATCACTGTTAACAGCATATCCCACCCAGTCCATACACACACCTTCCCAGAATGCTTTTCCATTGATGTGAGAAGTTTCACTGAAATCGGGAATTACCCTATGATCAGTAACAAATAAAGTAATGACTGCGGTACACTAACTAACAAAAGGATAAATGGGCAGTAATATCAGTAAACATGATGTATGGCCCCCCCCTCTCCACCCCTTCTGGGGCATAAAGACTAAACAAAACATACCTGGAGTTCTTGGCTCATGAGTATCCATATAGAAAGTAACAACACCAGTGGGTAGATCTATGATCGTATTTTCACTTATCAAATCAGTTCCTGAAAAAGTAATAAATGTAACAGGTATATTTTATATCTACTCTTGTAGTACAAATGCAGTTATATCAATGGACATGAGGTTTTGTTATTAAGCTTCTTTGGCACTAAATGTTGTGGGTTTTGATATGTGTAGTTCTAAACAACCAGGAGAAATGTTATTCATGGGGATGTACTGTTTCTGTTTAAAAAAAACACTTCATGTCCCATGAATATGTGTTTTCATGGTATGAGGGATTTTTCTAGAGCATCTTAGCAGGATGATATTCACTGTTGCCCCTTTAAGGCTCCCCTGTCTTTGTTCTTGTTGCCAACAACAAGAGGGCCAAGATGGCCCTATATCGCTCACCTTGGTACAAGTCCACTTGCCTGGTGGAAGATCACTAGATAATGTTATATACCAAATACGTTTTCCTATATACGCCTTTGTGAAACAAATGATCCCCCCCCGGGCAAGGTCAATTTTGACCCCAGGGGCATAATTTGAACAAACTTTGAAGAGGTCTACTAGGCAATGCTATATGCCAAATATCTAAGCTCTAGGCCTTGTGGTTTCAGAGAAAAAGATTTTTAAAGTTTTCCCTATATAAGCCTATGTAAAACTAAGTGACCTCCGGTGCGGGGTCAATTTTGACCCAGGGGTCATAATTTGAACAATGTTGGTAGAGGTCCACTAGCCAATGCCACATGCCAAATATCTAAGCTCTAGGCCTTGTGGTTTCAAAGAAGATTTTTAAAGTTTTACTATATAAGCCTATGTAAAACTAAGTGACCCCCGGCGCGGGGTCAATTTTGATCCGAGGGTCATAATTTGAACAATCTTCGAAGAGGTTCACTAGCCAATGCTACATGCCAAATATCTAAGCTCTAGGCCTTGTGGTTTCAGAGAAGAAGATTTTTAAAACATTTCCTATTTGTTGCCATAGCAACCAGAGTTCTGCATGGAATGGAATTCTTTGAACAACTTTGATAGAGCTTCATGCAAGGAACATCTCTGCAAAGTCTCATCAACATTGGCCCAGTGGTTTCAGAGGAGATGTCGTTTGAAGGAAATGGTGGACGGACGGACGGACGTACGACGGACGGAATGCGATGCTAATAGCTCACTCTGGCACTTTGTGCCAGGTGAGCTAATAAAAGCCATAGAAATCTTTACACACATGTAGTCTTTGAGAAACATTTTTTTCAGCATTTGAAAGAAGACTAAGCTACATGTACTGCATCATTTATTACAAAATTTAACATAAGCACACATTTGTAACTTTTAATTTTTGATTTCTAAGTTGTAAAAAAACAGAAAGTACTCTCCCCCTCACTCAGTTACTCAGTGACAGTGCATGCCCCTTTTGATGGCACCTTGCACTTTTTGTCTGTGTTAGTCCAGAAAAATGCCTGCAGTATCACTGACAAGTTGAAATGAAAGAAAGGACAAGCCTGCACTTTCTAAAATTTTCTTTCTGTTGTTTTTTTTTCAAAATAATGCCATACTGTTCAGAAGATCAGGGCAAACAATTATTTGTACCTATAAACTACTGGCCAAGTAACCAATACAATTCCTAACCATCTATAAATCAAAGATCAAAATTAAATGACCGTCATACAATAAGGACCAATTCATTCAACCAGAATCCACAAATCAAGATCACAACTTAATTTTTCACATATTTCAGGTGTGATATTTTGACAAATGATGGCGAAGTATTTTATGATACATGTAAGCTGCTAGTAACATTATTCCATCTTACCTTTATAGACCTTGAGCTTCATATTGCTCCATCCTGAGCCAAGGTCTGCAATGATGAGTTTCCAGTCCCCATCTGCCTGTATATCTGACAGTGTTATACATTGTGTGAATGTGTAAAGGGAGGCAACTGGATCATGGTATGCATCAAGCCATTTTGAAGGCTTCTGATCACTAAAATAATCAATAATGACAAAAATTATGCAGGCAAAATTTTGATAAAAAATCTAAACCTTTGTACAATGTACAAAACAATCCCCTGCACAAGCAACTAACATGAAGGGGTGTATAATCAACACCAAGGTTGTAGCTCAGCTTTCAAAAAAGTTAATTCGGTGAAATTCTGTCAAATAACTATCAAATAACTATGATTTAACATGTGTTTACATTTTTGAACTACCGTCTTGAATTAGTTGTGTTTATTCTAATTGGAAGATTCTCTGAATATTTCGTAAATTTTGTGGTTACCATGCAAAACTAAATGAAGAAGTTGAGGTATATTTTCATGTTTTTTAACAAGATTGTGACAGTAATGACAGGGGTTCCACTAGCCCTTGAAAGCCAAGGGTCACTGTCCCTTGGGCATGAAATTTGAAGGGTCATTTTTAAATTCTCAAGGGTCATGGTCTAAAGGGTCAACAATCTGCAAAGGAGATGAAACAAATGTGGGGTTTTAATTGCGTATACATCAGTTTCAATACATTATATCATTAACTAAGAAGCAAAGACATTGTTAAAAGTCTGTATCTTTACTAAAACTAATAAAACATATGAAAGCAGTTTAATCATGATAATATGCATTTTACAAATATATATCATTCATTTATAGACAGTTTCTATAATAAAATATATTTGTAATACAGACTGTAACTGCAAGCAGTTCTGCTGATCTCTGAAATGTAATACCTATAATAGGCTATTAATAACTTCATGTAATAAAGCAACATCAACTCAAGAATTGGTGCTTTGCTAACACAGAATATTATTTCTTAAATTCACAGTTAACAAAAAGCAGTTTCAGTACCATAAACTTAAGATGCTGTGAGCACTTTATGTATTTATAACACTCTCCTGTTACTGACCACTTTGTAAACACAGACTGCTCACAAGTCCCTAACATTTTCTCCTGTTTTTTTTAGCATCAAACTTGTTAGCAACTAGCTGAGCATCAAAGTCAGCCACTAAGGGACCTTCTTCCATGACACGGATGAGCTTTGTAATTCTGTTATTGTCAAGTCTAGCACGGTTTTTAGTTTTGATCCTGTTTTGACTGGAGAATCCCCTTTCACAGGGAACACTGGTGAGGGGGGCAGTTAACAAGTACTTTGCAACAACACAGAAATCTGGGTAGGAATCACTATATTTCTGAATAACTGTTTCACATACACACTGAAGGGACTTGCCAGTCAACTTCTTGATTGTAAGTTTGAACACTAATGCATTTTTTTTGCCAAATATCTTTGCTTCTATGTGCAAGGGAATACCTCTGGAGAAATTGGCATAGAATTCGGACACGTGCTGTGCAAGTACTTAGCAGTAAATGACGTCATATTTAAAAACACGAACTTGTAGGTACACACAAACTTGAAGGATTCAATGCTACATGTTAATTTGAGGCCAAATAGCGCACACTGCATGGAATTTTCAGAAGTTTTGATGGTTGCACAATATTTTTGAAATGACAATCTATTAAATAAAATCAAGTAACTAACTGAAAAATGATTTTGCAAATTTTTTAGCATGTTTTTAGCATGTTTATGTTAAGACCACCGTTTACTGGGTCAGGAAGCCTTTGTGATATTGTACCAGTCACATGAAGTTTTTATAAAACACCCAGGACCGACTATCAAGCATATATATTATATGCTTGATAGTCGCACTTTTTTTTTTATAAAAATGACTTTTGGGGGTCCAAACTTCATGTGACTGTGGTCCCAAGTGTCACTCTGGTCCGAAATGTCCGTGGTCCAAAGTGTAGATAGGGGTGGGCCATATATACCAAAGTGTCCGTAATTCCTCCCAAACTAGTCTCACTTTTTCCACTTTGGAGACAAACCGATTTTACAGGTTGACACTTTAGAGTTGTCTGCCTTCTACTGTGAAGGTGTGACAGTTATTAAATATCAGATCTGTGAAAGTGGTCACACTGAAATGCCAAATTAATTAGGCTACCCCCAAACTAAAACTTGGGGAAAATACCCTGTTATCATGTTATCTAACGTCTCTGATTTATACAAAGACCTTGCATAATGCATGGTATACATGTGTTTTACCTTTTTAAACTTTCCTGTAGCGGTTGCTTAGCAAGGTCTATCGTTGACATTGTGATCTGATTCTCTGAACACTTATGAACTCATTTCTGCATTGTTGTCGATGAAAACAATTTCACCGGAAACGCTGTAGCCCCGATTGATTGTATTCATAGCGTATAAATTTCAGTTCTAATATTTATCGAGCTTGACATTTTTTAACGATTCACATACAAATTTTAGCAGTTTCAGAACTGTTCCATGGAATAGATTTATTCCTTACAGATGTATGGGACTAAAATACCATGCTAAATTTATTTCAGTCTTTAAATGAAATAATGAATTGAACATATTCAGTTCCATTTGGTGCGAATATTTTCCAAACAATACAGGATACCTTATTCTAATGTGTCTGGAATGACTAACACAGGTTGCAAACCCCTAAATTAGTTTTACTGTTCATGATTTAACCAACTCTCTATATTAGCATTTTTACCATTTGCACATTAACAAACCAGTCCCCGTGATTAAAAATCTTTTTTCATGCTCGACTTAGGTAAGTGCTCAAACTTTGAATAAATGCAATATTAAAACAGTTAACAAATTCATTTACATTATTTAATTGAAGAGTAGTACTTTTGCAATTGAGATAATGAATACTAGTTAGGTATAAGCGCGTGATATGGAATGAAAATGTAATCCTTTGTTAATTTATTTAAGAAATTATTAATAATCTTAATAAGGTAGGTATCAAAAAAGATTGTTTCATGCTGTGTATGACTTAACGGGTATGACTATAATTGACTTTATTTCTCAAATTAAAACATACGAGAGCCACGTGCGCGTGCACGTATCATTTATTAAAACTTACGATATTCAGTTATAACAATTACATGTTGCATGTCACAGAAGCAACACTACCACAATGAATCTCTGTATATATATTACAATACAGAATCAAGAAGCGCCACTTGGATATACAAATAATAGTTTATTTCAGTGTATTCAATATACATACATGAAGAAAATATAACAAACATGTACGTCCCATATCGGAGACATTAACAATTACATAGCAGTAAAGTACAGTTAATGTACAATGTATTATAGGAGTTGGATTTGCGACGATATTGGTTTTAATGGTCGCAAATATTTTTAACGGCGACGGCGTTAGCGGAGCTGTTAAAACTGTTTGCGACCATTAAAACCGTATATATGGTCGCAAATATCAAAATCACTAAATAGTTATCCCTTTTCTAACGCACAATGTGCTAAATGCGATAATTAAAACGCCGTTTGAATTTGCGACTATATAACGTTATTTAATAGTCGCAAATTTAAACGACGTCACCAATCAGAAACGACGTTACATCGGTACTGCGTTAGAATTACAAATATACAGGGTAAAAGCACTATTCCTCAATAACTGTCTATATTCCATTATAAAGGTACTATAGGTAGTTGGCTTTTTAACATAAGCCACATACAAAGTCCTGATCAGTTGTTGATATATCAATAGGTGCGTCTATACAAGACTTATGATACCAAGTGGCACATTTATCACACTCTACCATAACTGTATGCTGTCAAAGATTAAGTCAAAACATAATTTCCTTCTCAGACAACAAGATGTTACAAATGCTTTTGCATAGAGACCACAGTCAATATTATTATTTTGTTTCATTATACTAGGAATATTAACCGTTAATGTTGATTTCTCTCTTCCGTATATTTGAGATAAATGAATTTTTAGTCAATTGGGGATTATTTTATCAACCGGTCGATCACTGCCTAAATTATCTAGAAGATACATGTATATACAGTTGTCGTGGTAAATAGAAGAGACCCAGTAGTCGTTATGGTTGTGGTGGATCTGGCAGGCTGGCGAGTGTACTGGGTTGATTGGCAGTTTTGTTTTCTATCGTTTTTCCTTCTGGGAATATACTGGAACTTTCTCAGTTAATTGTAAGCCCATAATGTCTTTGACCACTTTTCGTTTTAACAGTTTATTCACAGCTTCCATGTGATTAGAGTTTAGCTTTTTATTTTCGTTCAAAGAATTTATATCTTCATTTGTTAACCCCAAATATATAGTCATTCCAAATTCCAATATCGTCGCTTTCTGCTAATATACTAGTGTCTCTACTGCTGTTGCAATTTTATTTTCTTCGTTTATGATTGACAGATCAGGCTCAATTTTTGGGATTTTATAAGATTTATAATGCTGCTCAGATTTCCTTTTTTTGCCTGAAGAAAGTGGAAGTTTCGGCGTCTTATGTGATTTTGGTGTTGAATTATTAAAATTTAATGTTTTATTTTTTTTTGCCTTTTCACTGTGCTCTGTTTCTGAACTTATGTTTACATTCGGTGTTTCACATATAGAAGTATTAACTGTTTTAAGTACTGAATCTTGTGCAGTTTCTATTTCATAATCGGAGTCACCGGCTCGGCCTTTTTTGTACCGCACTTTTTAGCATGTTTAGGCCTTCAGTTCTTTCGCAGTTGGGTCAAATTAAATACTTTCTTTTCATTTGGGTATGTTCATGCCTATTGATAATGTGAGAACACCTAGTTGTTGCCGGGCATGAGCAGGATTCTTTCGGGAATACTGTAACCGAATATTTGTTACCTTTTTTTCCCCACCATAAACGCACCCATTTGAGGAACTAATACAATGTCATTGTCGGATATAGCTTTTACAGCCAAAGATCGCTGGGACAGTAAGCCTTTATTAACATTGACTTTCTCTGTTTTTGATTGGTGTTTTTCTTCTGGTACGTCTATATCTTGAGAATCGGTGTCTTGTTTATTAGTAAGCATTTTGTTGTCAACTATTTCGGAAAGTTCACATTTAATTAAATTGATCATTTTATCTGGATGACATACATTTCTTGGCATTATGACTGTGTCCGGGTCGCGAGCTGCAAACTTGTATTCGTCGTGCAGCATCCACAGAAGGCTTTTATAAGATCACATTGGTAGTTTCCTTGCAGATAGTTGAGGTATAGTACGATTTCATTAATGGCTCTCTCTTTATAATCCAGTATGCGTTCAAACATTCTGCGACATTATTAGTTACACCAGAATACGCACAGTACATTGATAACGGCTCCAGAATCAAGCGACCTGCATAGTTCATAATTGTATTATAGATATTGTCCTCAAAATAGCTGACAAAGGGTATTTACTTTCGAATTCATCGCGTGTTGCACAGTGCATAAGTTGAAGGGTTTGCACATCGTACACTCTTTTATCTGCGCTTTTACCACCGTGTTTAATTAACCAGAATTTAATGTCATTCAAGACGTGGTTCCAACACATTAACACTTTACAATTTACTAAGCCATTTTCAAAGACATTTATTATTCCCTTTTCTCTATCTGTAATGATACAAACTTTCTCATCGGCAAGTTTTGGAATTTTGGCTATTAAAGCGCTGCACTCCAAATTCTTAGTAAATTTTAATTTTTTGGTAAAACAATATATATTCAATTGTCAGCATCAAGATTATTTTCTTTGTGTAAGAGTAAAAATAAAAGGTAGAAAAAATATTTACCCGAGCCAGGTTTTGAACTCGGATCTTTGGGCTACAAAAAAATTACAGGGGCTAACCCACTACCATGGAGTCGTGATTGATGGAGTTAAAAATATGATATACCAAAGAGCCCACCCCGTTAGTCACGGGGTGATATTTTCTACAATAAAAGTAAGCAAAACAACACATTTTAATGTTTCTTTTGTTAGAAAACTGTCACGTTATCATAAACAAGCCCCTGATACAGTAATGACAATGTTTTCTTGAAATGAAAATTTTCTTTTTTAGCGTAACTGTCCATCTGGAGGCAGTCGCTTTATAGCATTATATTTATGAATTGTTCGTGGCATTTTTGAAATTTTCTTTCATGAAGCATAAAAGCAACAGGTATAATAGGCTTGTTTTTAAACATTGGATGTCTGCATACTAATGCCGAAACATAAAAGTCACATAAGTTAAATGTATGGTTCGTGTAGGTGATGTTATAATTTCCGGTGAGCACCAAAAGGCATTTTCACGAGTGGCGCAGCCACGAGTGAAAATAACAACTTGGTGTTCACGAGTAAATAACGTGATATACACCGAACCAACAATTTTCTGTTTTTTTATGGTTAAAACTCTACTTTTATTGAGTTTGTTTCTACAAAATATCGAAAATCGCGGGAAACGTCACCAGAAACATAGCGCAAATGACGTCATTTAAACGACGTCATCGTCGCATGTTTTCCAGCATTAATTACGCTCGGAATACTTTTTGACGTAAATCCGGGTTTAAGATTGCAAAACAGTGAAAAATAAAAATGGTAATCCACTGTTTCAAAACTGTGGATTATCACTTTTATTTCACTGAGAAAACTCTATAATTCACTGAAAAACATAAAATAAAGTGTCGTAATACAGATCTAAGGTGACGTCTTTAAGTTGTAAACGTCTATTTACTTCATTCATTATATCAGTGTTTCCAACAACTTCTAAATCATGTGTGGTTTTTATACTCAAAATATAATTGTCCAGCTGATTTATTAGAAGGTGCAATCCATATAGTGTGTCGTGCGACAACTTAGCTTCTTCTCTTATGTTTGCCTGAATGTTTTTAAGTTGTTTTTCATTTCTGGGTACCTTCATTCCTTCAAATTGAGAGTCCGGCGACGCGGTTTGTCCTTAATTCCGTGAGATTTTACCTTGTTCATAACTGACGGCATTAGCATTGTCAAATAAAAATGGCACAGCTATATTTCGAATCTGTCAAAATTTGTTTAGGGCTTTCCCGTTTGTTGTATTTTGCAAATATTTGGTGTCAGTTTACCTATCTAAATATTTGATGCATTATGGGTAATATCCGGATATCTGATTTTCAGGTAGCACGCACTTCCTTTTCCGAAAATTCGCCATGGGTTTCGCAAACATTTGGAATTCGCATCCCAAAAAGTATGGTCCTGGCTCAAGATACTGGTAACTATATTGTTATTTCTATTCATTGAAATGCTTTAACGTAACGCAACTGAAGGCCAGTGTGTTGAATCCCCAGACACATTGAAAAATTATGAAATTGTAGAAAATTTATCGTTTTTCGCGATCATGACGATTTGTACCTTCTGGGAGTCGAGTGGACTGTCCGTCTACCTTACTTATCAAAAGGTTACATCTGGTTTGATGCAATAATCACTTTTAACACGCATTTATTCAGTGTTCTCATTCAGATTACAGTTTTGCAATTGTACGAATGAAAACAAGTTTGAAAAGTATCCACATATGCCACATGGGTAGCATGCATGAACATAACAAGAGAGCCTTATAACATCACCTGAGAACAAAAATGTGTTTGGTATTCTAACCATGTATTGGCTTGAACGCATGATCCAAGAGAATAATTAATTCTTGTAATGAAGATTAATTAAAGCTAAACATACTGTAGCAGGACCATTGACCTTCAGTAAAACATACAGACCAGGGCGTCCGGTAGGCCTTGAAACTCAAGGGTCATTGACTCTTCAGCCTAAATTTTCAAGGGTCAAAATCAAATTTTCAAGAGTCAAGGTGAGATTTTTAAGGGTCGAACCATGGATCATAGGGTTTCCAGCCTTGTACTCTAGCGCTAGCACATCATATTTTTCAGTTTGTGTTCTGAAGCTGTAGTTATATTTTCCAAAAATTCTTAAACAAAGATAGATCTAGTTGCTGATCCCTTTCCCAGGCTAAAAGTCGTTGTTTCCCGTTTTCACATATTTTGCGATCTCGCATGTCCGCGATTTTCGCTTTTATCCCCGCGATTTTATTGTAATTAACAAATATTGAAAGGTTATTTGACACGAATTTATCAGGCTCATTATTTTGATTATCTTTCCATATCAAGTTTTTTAAGCATGATGGAAAAAGAAAGGCTCTTGGAAGTGAAAATAACGTTAATTAAACTTTCAAATGGAAGTCAATATAAAGCGCTCTTCGAATAATTTAAACTCGCGCGAATTTTTCACATTTGTTGTTGGTTTTAGGGTTTTTCGTTGGTACCGGTTTCCCATTGACCAACGCCCCCAGAAGAGTTTAGTTATTTTAGGTTTTCGGGGATAGTGCAAGATACAGAAAGCGTCCCAATTCCAGAGACACCCCTGGTTCTTTATCATGCCAGGTTTTCACCCGTACATGGGACCTCGGTTTTAAAGTCTCATCCGAAAGACTGCTAGTAATTTTAGTTGGTCAGCCCTAGGAATCGAACACACAACCCCGAGATTACAAGTCTCGTGCTCTACCTATTGAGCTATCCGGGCTGACATTTGTTGTCGTCTAGGCCGCCAAAAAAACATCCACTAATTATCTAATTCGAGTGTCACCATCATCTACTTAATGATGCGCCAACTCTTTTGATTGCATCATTCATATGCCGCGTGTTTACAACACCTTATACACATAATAGATGCCGAACATGTGTTTATTGCTTGTCAATTAAATCCAATCATCCATTGATTACGTCATTACCAAGCCGAGACAATGTGCCGCGTGTGATCGCCGCTGATTGACTGGCGGTAGATTAAAATACAAGCTCCGCCCCCGTTCTCACTTTCTGACGCGTCAACGGTTGCAACGGCCAGATTGTTTGGAATTAACAAGTTGATTGACACACACGCTAAAGAATCGACGCATGAATGAAAATTCCTACGGGTCAAATATGACTTGCGGGCGTTTTGATCGCGGGTCAAATACGGGTATTTCGAAATTTTCACGGGTCAAAACCCGGGAGCTCGGGTCTACCGAACGCCCTGCAGACAAACTGACTGACTTAAAAGTATATCTGTATAGGAGAGATTGTGCTTGCAAACAAAACCATGTATTATGCAGTGTTTTCTTCTGATAAGAGATCAATGCGGTGGGCAGCAGTCGGTAGTCCAGGGATCGGCCTAGAATCAAATTTTAGGGAGAAGTGACTTCTCTCTTCAGGAGTTTTTCCTGAACAGTATCTACCAATTCTAACAATGAGTACTCTTTGTAGCTACCAATTACAATCTGCTTGTAATATTGGTATTCAGACAGACAATCATCTTTGTTCAGACTGAATTCTGTCCCATAATGGTCAATCAAACAATTTCCTTCACACCAAAATGTCCAACTTACAGCTACTATGTCTGCTGTGGTTAGTTGTTTTGCCAGACTTATCGTGCCCTTTTGCATATGCATTGTCCAACTTTGCAAACTGACACAATTCACAGTGCCATTTGCCTGCCTCATCTTTCACATACAGTACACGCAAGGTGTTTTTTCCAATTGTCACCCATCACCGCGATGTCCAATCATCGTGACCACGCAAATTTGGTCACCCAAATGCACCCCTGAGTCACCCGTCACCACGAATCGCGGTGACTGGTCACGGTGTTTCGCTGTGTCCACATTCGGGTCAAGACTTGAATATTTGTTATGTTTTTTTACTGATTAACTTTAAATTGTCAATAAAAAAATAGAAAAATAATTGTAATTTGATGTTTTTCGAAACTTTCCGACACCCAAATCGTTTTAATTATGATGCCGCTATCAACAAACTAACATACTGTAGGATCAAGTAAAACAACCCCGGCAACACAATAAATCTAAAAAAAACAAACTTACTTTAACTATTCCAAACTTATGATCTAATAATCCAAAATATCAATCTATTGTCAATGTCTCAAACTGTTTCTTTTTAATACCACGTGCTCACTTAGATCAAAGAAACCGGCCATCGCGGCAGCATTCTTTGATCTCATGACACCTGCTGCTTTACGTTTGATATAGAAAACACTTTGCAGTAAAAATAGCTTTATTTGGCAAAATGAAAAAAATGTAACTGGGAAAGCATGGACGTTGGCAGTTACTGAAAAATTAGAGGCAATCGTAAATTACAAAACAAAAAGTACACTGCGAACAAGCAACTCGTTTTGATATTCCAGTGTTCTTTTTGGGGCCGAAATTCGGCCCCATTCCCCTCCCAAATTAATATATATTTTTCCCCTTTTTTGACAAAAAATTCCCCTAAAATGTTGAAAAAAATCTTTGATTTATTTAATCAAAAGATGGCCAAACTTGTTATAAAAACACGTTTTCATAAATTTAAACGGTTCAGAATCATTTCTTGCAATAATTTGATACCTTACATGTGAAATAGTCGGCGAAAATCACTGATTTTCGTTTGTCACCTATTTTCGCGACCAATGAAAACGGTGTTCCAAAGATTAAAAAAGATACTAATACAATGTTTTCAATTGAAAATAGCATTATACTTATTATTCACATGTGTTTAAACATCAATGCTGCTAAGTTATGCTCCTGACACCAGTATTTTTATGCCCCCAAAGGGAGGCATATTAAAATCGCACCGTCTGTCCGTCCGTCCGTGCGTCCCCACTTACAAATTCGTGTCCGGACTGTAACTCTGTCATGCATTGAAGGATTTTAAAATAACTTGGCACACATGTCTAGCACATCAAGACGACGTGTCGTGTGCAAGACCCACATCCCTACCTCAAAGGTGAAGGTCACACTTGGAGTATGAAGGTTATGGAATCCTCTATATATGCACACATTCGTGTCCGGACTGTAACTTTGTCATGCATTGAAGGATTTTAAAATAACTAGGCACACATGTCCAGCACATCAAGACGACGTGTCGCGAGCAAGACCCACGTCCCTAGCTCAAAGGTCAAGGTCATACTTAGAGTTTGAAGGTAAATGATTCCTCTATATATGCATATATGCACACATTCGTGTCCGGACTGTAACTTTGTCATGCATTGAAGGATTTTAAAATAACTTGGCACAAATGTCTAGCACATCAAGACGACGTGTCGCGTGCAAGACCCACGTCCCTACCTCAAAGGTCAAGGTCACACTTAGAGTTTGAAGGTAATGGATTCCTCTATATATGCATATATGCACACATTCGTGTCCGGACTGTAATTTTGTCATGCTTTGAAGGATTTTAAAATAATTTGGCACAAATGTCTAGCACATCAAGACGACGTGTCGCGTGCAAGACCCACATCCCTACCACAAAGGTCAAGGTCACACTTAGAATTTATAGGTAATGGAATCCTGTATATATGCATACATTTGTGTCCGGACTATAACTTTATTATGCTTTGAAGGATTTTAAAATAACTTGGCAAAAATGTCTAGCACATCAAGCGATGTGTCCAGGCAAAACCCAAGTCCCTACCTCAAAGGTCAAGGTCACACTTAGTGTTTAAAGTAATGGAATACTGTATGCATGATTACTCTGTCATGCATGGAAGGATTTTAAAATTACATAGCACATTTATTGAGCACATGGAGAGGACACAGACTGTGAGGCACCTCTTTCGGGGGCATTCGTCACTTGTGAGGGACAGCTCTTGTTATATAAAATTTTGTTATGTTAAATTCCTATGTCTTCTCTTTATATTTGGTCATTAACATGCTTGATAGTTTTTGTTCTTAATTACATTTTTAAACAGTATATTTTATACATTTCCTAAAAAATTCCCCTTTTCTGGCAAAATGACTAAAAATTCCCCTCCTGATGGGCCCCGCCACCTTTCCCCTCAGACTGAAAAAAAACACTGTATTCAAGATTTCTTTATAAATAATGTGCATTTCCGTAATATTCCGGTTGTGTGATCCGTACAAAATAATAAAATTAAATATTAAAGAAAGCATAATTCGCAACAAAGAGAGGTATCACAACTGAACCTTGCGGTACACCAAATATAGCAGACGGTAATTGTGTTTCGGGAACACAACATTCAGAACTTTTTAATATAAATCTAGATAATTTTAGCATTTGAAAATTTACGAACATTGGGCAATAATTATTATACCCCCACAAAACGAAGTTTGGGGAGGGTATATAGGAGTGAGCTTGTCGGTCGGTCGGTTGTATGGTTTCCGGATGATAACTCATGAACGACTTGACCGATTTAAATAATATTTGGTACACAGGTGCAACATAAAAAAATACAGGTCAAGTTCGACTTTGGGGTCAGTAAGTCAAAGGTCAAGGTCACAGTGACCCTGAACAGTAAAACAGTTTCTGGATGATAACTCATGAACGACTGGACCGATTTAAATAATTTTTGGTGCACAGGTGCATCATCAGAAAGTACAGGTCAAGTTCGACTTTGGGGTCAGTAGGTCAAAGGTCAAGGTCACAGTCAACCCTGAACAGTAAAACGGTTTCCGGATGATAACTCATGAAAGACTTGACCGAATGAAAAAATTTTTGGTACATAGGTGTTACATCATGAAATACAGGTCAAGTTTGACTTTGAGGTCAGTAGGTCAAGGTCACAGTGACTCGGAATAGAGTGAAACGGTTTGTGTAACTCCTGAACGACTGGACCGATTCATATTATTTTTGGTACACAGCTGTAACATCATGAAATACAGGTCCAGTTCGACTTTGGGGTCAGTAGGCCAAAGGTCAAGGTCACAGTCACCCTGAACAGTAAAACGGTTTCCGGATGATAACTCATGAAAGGCTTGACCTATTGAAATAATTTTTGGTACACAGGTGTAACATTATGAAATACAGGTCAGGTTTGACTTTGAGGTCAGTAGGTCAAGGTCACATGACTCGGAACAGTTAAACGGTTTCCGGATGATAACTTAAGAACGCTTGGGGCTAGGATCATGAAATTTGATAGGGAGGTTAGTGATATTAACATGTTTGAAATAAACCTATTAAATTTAATAATAATCCATACTTTCCCTCCTGACATATTTTGTGTGCTATTAAAACAATACATTTACACAACTTATTGTATAATAACTGAAATGTATGTCCTTGTGGCCATTCCTTTCTTATGGTTGCCATACTTCTGTGACAAAGCTGTATTGTGGGGGTATAATTCGTCACTTTTGTGACAGTTCTAGTTACAATAATTTAAATATTTACGCACTTTCGATGCATTGTCTGTTGACTTTCGTAAGACAAGTGATACTCAAAATCTCCCCAGACAAATATGCGTATTCACTCAATATTGACAGTTATCTTTCCTTTCAGAAGTAATTGTGTCAAATAGCTTGGGTTTGCAAACAATTTTTTGAGTTAAATATGTCATCCTTTATTACAGGCAATATTTTTCACACCCACCGTGATTGACAAAAGGCAAGTTGGGATTAAAAAGATTGACCAATTACGGCACATTGTTTACGTGAATTATTATTTTAAATCTACATAAACGTGATAAATATAAGTTCAGGTAGGAAAGAAAATGTTTTGAAACAATTATACATGTATCTAAAAAATGATGATTTTTTATGCAGTAATACTCGAGCGGCAATTCGGAACAGAAATACCGCGGCTACGATGTTCTAATAACAGAGACCGTAGATGATAAATAAAAAGTATTTACAGAAATTGATGTATTCTACATTTTGTACATCAATAAATATAATAAAATAATTGTAAAATACTTTATTTCAGTCAAGTTGGTCACCGCGACCGGTCACCGTGAATCACCGCATTGTAAATGGTCGCAGTGGCCGTTTAGGTGACCAAAACTTTTTCAGGGTGACCATGTCACCGTGACTGGTCACCTAGAATGAATTTCTGTCGCGGTGACTGGGTGACATTTGGAAAAAACACCTTGCGTGTACTGTACCAGTCAAATGAATTTGGATTGAACTCTCTTGCTAGCGGATTCCTCAAAGTCGGACACATTTTCTATCTTTCATTTTGGTCGCGGTGGCCGTTTAGGTGACCAAAACTTTTTAGCTCACCTGAGCTGGCTCAGGGTGAGCTATTAGGATCGATGAATGTCCGTCGTCCGTCCACATTAGTTTGTTAACACTCTAGTGGTCACATTTTGCCTCAATTGTCACAAAATTTGGTCAGGATGTTTGTCCCAGTAATTACTCGGACGAGTTCGAATATGGGTCATCTCGGATGAAAAACTAGGTCACATGACCCAAAAATAGAAAAATCTTGTTACATTGTAAGGCTCTAGAGGCTACTGTTTCAGTCCAAATATCCTGGCAATTTGTCAGAAAGGTTGTTTGGTTGATTTCTAGCTAAAGTTTTAATATGGGTCACCTGGTCACACAGCCTGAATATGGAAAAACCTTGTTAACACTCTAGAGGTAACATTTTCAGCCCAAATATCCTGGAAATTTGTCAGAAAGGTTGTTAAGATGATTTCTAGCTCAAGTTCGAATATGGGTCATCTGGGTCAAAAACTAGGTCACACAGCCTGAATATGGAAAAACCTTGTTAACACTCTAGAGGTAACATTTTCAGCCCAAATATCCTGGAAGTATGTCAGAAAGGTTGTTTTGATGATTTCTAGCCCAAGTTCGAATATCGGTCATCTTGGGTCAAAAACTAGGTCACACAGCCTGAATATGGAAAAACCTTGTTAACACTCTAGAGGTAACATTTTCAGCCCAAATATCCTGGAAATATGTCAGAAAGGTTGTTTTGATGATTTCTAGCTCAAGTTCGAATATGGGTCATCTAGGGTCAAAAACTAGGTCACACAGCCTGAATATGGAAAAACCTTGTTAACACTCTAGAGGTAACATTTTCAGCCCAAATATCCTGGAAATTTGTTAGAAAGGTTGTTAACATGATTTCTAGCTCAAGTTCGAATATGGGTCATCTAGGGTCAAAAACTAGGTCACACAGTCTGAATATGGAAAAACCTTGTTAACACTCTAGAGGTAACATTTTCAGCCCAAATATCCTGGAAATATGTCAGAAAGGTTGTTTCGATGATTTCTAGCCCAAGTTCGAATATGGGTCATCTTGGGTCAAAAACTAGGTCACACAGCCCAAATATGGGAAAACCTTGTTGACACTCTAGATGTTACATTTTCAGCCCAAATATCCTGGAAATTTGTCAGAAAGGTTATTTCGATGATTTCTAGCTCAAGTTCGAATAAGGGTCATCTGGGGTCAAAAACTAGGTCACAGAGCCCAAATATGGAAAAACCTTGTTAACACTCTAGAGGTAACATTTTCAGCCCAGATATCCTGGAAATTTGTCAGAAAGGTTGTTTTGATGATTTCTAGCTCAAGTTCGAATATGGGTCATCTGGGGTCAAAAACTAGGTCACAGAGCCCAAATGTGGAAAAACCTTGTTAACACTCTAGAGGTAACATTTTCAGCCCAAATATCCTGGAAATTTGTCAGAAAGGTTGTTTCGATGATTTCTAGCCCAAGTTTCAATATGGGTCATCTGGGGTCAAAAACTAGGTCACAGAGCCCAAATATGGAAAAACCTTGTTAATACTCTAGAGGTAACATTTTCAACCCAAATATCCTGGAAATTTGTCAGAAAGGTTGTTTTGATGATTTCTAGCCCAAGTTCGAATATGGGTCATCTGGGGTCAAAAACTAGGTCACAGAGCCCAAATATGGAAAAACCTTGTTAACACTAGAGGTAACATTTTTAGCCCAAATATCCTGGAAATTTGTCAGAAAGGTTGTTTTGATGATTTCTAGCAACTTTGTTAAAAGCAGTTGTACTCGGGTGAGCGATAAAGGGCCATCATGGCCCTCTTGTTAAACAAACAATTAATTTTCAATTTTTCATAAATGAAACTAAATATTTTGATACTTTGTGGGCTTTTTACGATACTAATATACAAAGTATTTGTTCTGTTTTCCCTGATTAGGTATATATTATCCGGCTCCGGCCCCGATCTGCAAAATTAATTACAGGAACATCTAAAACCCAATATGAAGACTTTATTTCAACCAACAAGACAATCTTCAAGACGGGTTCTCATTTTCCATGTTTGTTTTTGTAAAAATATTCATGAAAACGATTAAATTTAGCAACATCCGAGATGTCAGTAAGTAATAGATACCATTTTGGGGAAATAAATTACCATTCGACCTTGCTATGCCTCCCTATGATGTCATCAAATAAGAAACACGAACTCGTAGGACAGCTCTTCATAACTGTGTTTATGAAAGGTGAAATTTGTTTTTCGATAAAAAATACATGTTGTAAACAAGTTAATGTTAAAATGGTTTTGCAGTTAATTCAACTATGGGTGGACGTAACGTTGGGTCTGGTCCAAATTGGATGACCAAAACATACGTCAAAAAAGCATGTCAAAAAAAGTTCCAAAAGAAAAAACAACAGGAGGAGAAGATTGTTACTTGCGCGATATCAAGCGCTATAAACAAAGAAGGAAAACAATACGGCACGTATTTTCACGGCCCTATTCACAACTGACCTCTTTTTTTTAAACAAAACTTCAAATCGTGGAATTAATATTTGTTTGCGTATCTTTGATTGCAGGCTTACCTGAACAAATAAATCAAACAAAACTGCTGTGTTTTAACAAAAAAGACTTTCACTTTAGCCATCATTTTGAAAATGGATGACTTTGTTTCAATAGCAAAATTTACGTTAAATTTCTCTTTATACATTTAATTGTGCTTAATTAACTAATTTATTTTACATAGAATCATTATTTTCACAATCAACCTCTCGATTTCATAAAAACATGACGCGGCAAACATCAAATGCTTTAATTGGTAGGTGGGTGGCTGAGTACGCGTATACAAGAAACCAGCGGCCGATGATCAGATCGCGTATAAAAGAGTCTCACTTATAACGCGGTCTGACCAGTTGGACCCCGACTACCGCATTATAACGGGGTTGCAGTGTAGTACTTGAAAGGAAACATTGGTCAATAATTGGTTCAAGATTCTTCTGTTTAGTGCGCATGTGCAGGTTTAAAGATTAACAGACACCAACTTGCAGGTGTAGAGGCTAGGTCCATTTTCTATATAGACTGCGATTGTCAATAACTTGACCGTCGCCATACTGCCAGTATCATGGCTGTCCACCAGTAAGAATCTGCAATATTTGCAAATCGACAACTATAAATATAATAAAAGAAGGAAAACTGAATATTAGTCTGTGTTTTATTTTACTTGCGCATTATTTTACAAAAATATGTGTGATAAAAAAATTATATTTTTGATTATGTGAAAAAATTAAATTGACATAATTATATTGGTTTTACTCCAGGGCTTTTTAGCTCACCTGGCTACGCCAGGGTGAGCTTTTCTGATCGATGATTGTCCATCGTCCGTCAACATTTTGATTCAAATGACATCTCCTCTGAAACCTCTAGGCCAATGTTGATAAAACTATGCAGGAATGTTCCTTGCATGAAGCTCTACCAAAATTGTTCAAAGAATTCCATTCCATGCAGAACTCTGGTTGCTATGGCAACAAATAGGAAAAACTTTAAAAATCTTCTCTGAAACCACAAGGCCTAGAGCTAAGATATTTGGCATGTAGCATTGTCTAGTGGACCTCTACCAAGAATGTTCAAATTATGACCCCCAGGTCAAAATTGACCCCGCGGGGGTGGTCACTTAGTTTTGCATAGGAATATATAGGAAAAACTTTTAAAATCTTCTTCTCTGAAACCACAAGGCCTAGAGCTTAGATATTTGGCATGTAGCATTGGCTAGTGGACCTCTACCAATATTGTTCAACTTATTAGGCCCCGGATCAAAATTGACCCCGCACGGGGGGTCACTTAGTTTTACATAGGCTTATGTAGGAAAAACTTTAAAAATCTTCTTCTCTGAAACCACAAGGCCTAGAGCTTAGATATTTGGCATGTAGCATTGGCTAGTGGACCTCCACCAAGTTTGTTCAAATTGTGACCCCCGGGTCAAAATTGACCCCACACTGGGGGTCACTTAGTTTTACATAGGCTTATATAGGGAAAACTTTGAAAATCTTTTTCTCTGAAACCACAAGGCCTAGAGCATAGATATTTGGCATGTAGCATTGCCTAGTAGACCTATTCAAAGTATATTCAAATTATGCCCCTGGGGTCAAAATTGACCTTGCCGGGGGGGTCATTTGTTTTACAAAGGCGTATATAGGAAAACTTATTTGGTGATCTTCCACCAGGCAAGTGGACTTGTAACAAGTTGAGCGATATAGGGCCATCTTGGCCCTCTTGTTTAATCTAATTTTGTGAGATAGTAACACAACTTAAATTGGCAAATGATAATGTGCTATATTTTTTCACAATTTGGGTCCCGGCGCACTAATTTTTTCACAAATGTATAGGCTAGAGAGTCTTCACAATTTGGGGTGAAAAAGCCCTGTACTCAAAACATACAATCATGTACATTTAACTGGAACACTGAAAAGTGAAATCATTCTCATGTGAGTCATGACATCTTAATTTACCAATGTCCCACTTCAGAACTTCGTAAAATCCCTATTGCCAGGATGAAAAAGGACTGCATATTCAAATGGCATTTTTCTCGTCCATTGATAATTGACAGGACTGGTCTGACTTCCAAACTTTTGACCCAAGACTTCCAGCTTTGAAAAGTTAATGAGGGACCTATATGTAAGGATATTCATGATGGCATCAGTTTGTAATGCAACAAATATGGCACTGCCTCGAGAAATTTTAGGTGGCCACATCAACAGTCGCACATTCACTATTATTTAGGAAATTGTGTTTTATTATTTGGGAAATATTAACATATAACATTTAATGTCGGACAATAAATTGATGTTGTAATAACAGTTTTTAAAATCTTTTTTCAGCCGGGTCTGCAAAAACACACATGGTTTGATCAGAAAATATGGTTTAAATATGTGCAGACGCTGCTTTAGAGAGTATGCTGATGACATTGGCTTCAAGAAGGTAAATATCTGGCTTTATTGATAATATGAACAAGATTGATAAAATACCCTTGTGTGATTTCATAGCAGTTATTAAACAACAATGTTTGAAATGTATGGTAATATTGTAACCACAAACCAGTAAACATAAATTTCAAAGATAATTTTTGCAAGAAGTAATAGTGACCTATTTTGAAATTATAGGTAGATCCCTCTGTTCTCACCTATTTTGTGGCAGACATTTTAGCATGTTTCAAATACAAACTTTTCACCACAGAGTACAGTAATCTTAAGAAGGCAATGTCATATATTTTAAAATAAGTTTGAGACTTTTCTGTTGGCCAGATGTTCAAATCTTCATACTTTATTTCAGCTTGACTAATGTGCACTGAAGCCTGATAGGAACAGATTCTGGATTTGTTACATGACGCTCAAAGAGCCATGCTGTTTGTGAATTGTAAAAAATGAACAAGAATAAATGCTGAATTTGTTTCTTAAAAAGATTTGTTCTTTTTATTAGCTCACCAGGCACAAAGTGCCAGAGTGAGCTTTTAGGATCACTCATCGTCCGGGGAACGTCGTCCATCCACCATTTCCTTCAAACGACATCTCTGAAACCACTGGGCCAATGTTGATGAGACTTTGCAGGGATATGCCTTGCTTAAAGGTCCCATTGATTGAAAATTTCACCTCTTAATATTTTGTAAGCCATTTGTTAACCAGGTTTTCCGAAGGAAAAATCCTGGTTATTAGATTGGGCAATTGCGGGCGAGGGGGGGGCGGGGGGGGGGGGGGGGGGGCGTAAACAATTTCTTCGTGCGCAACTCCTCCATTTACATTTCTCAACGGATTTCAACCAAACTTTCACAGAAGTATTGTCATGAAGTGCCACCTGCGCATATTTTTGGGGTTTTGTGATTTGGTCATTTTTGACAGAGTTATGGCCCTTTGTTTTTTTTTCACATGTAATTCTTCTGTGCAACTCCTCCTACATTTCTCAACGGATTTCAATCAAACTTTCACAGAAGTATTGTCATGAAGTGCCCTGGCGCATATATTCCGGGTTTTGTGATTTGGTCATTTTTGACAGAATTATGGCCCTTTGTTTTTTTTCACATGTAAATTCTTCTGTGCGCATCAACTCCTACACTTCTCAAGGGATTTCAACCAAACTTTCACAGAATTGTTGTCACCAAGTGCCCTGGCGCATATTGTCGGGGTTTTGTGATTTGATCATTTTTGACAGAATTATGGGCCTTTGTTTTTTTCCACATAATGTAATATATATAGAGAAATACTCTTCTGTGTGCAACTCCTACATTTCTCAAGGGATTTCAACCAAACTTTCACAGAACTATAATTGTGAACTAAAAGAATTTTGAATATAATGTTCTGCCCTGGTCGTCCGTCCGTCCGTTAGCAATTTTGTGTCTCCTTATTTAAGTATATATAAAAGGGAGAATACTCTTGTTATTATAAAAGGGAGAATACTCTGTTATTACTGTCTATTTTTAGAATAGATTACCAGTCCTGTATACTTTGGAGTATTCTGTTACAGTAAGATGACAAAATTTCTCATGAGACCAGCAGTTCAAACCCCACACAGAGCAAGTTTTTTTCTTTTCTTTTTTTTTTTTTTTATAATTTTTGCCTGAATTATGGCCCTTTGCTTTTTTTCCACATATGTTATATATAGAAGAATACTGTCACGTGCCCACTT
Organism: Saxidomus purpurata; assembly: GCA_022818135.1. Lineage (NCBI taxonomy): Eukaryota > Metazoa > Mollusca > Bivalvia > Venerida > Veneridae > Saxidomus > Saxidomus purpurata. Next base: position 25,151,272 of record JAFMSR010000001.1, on the reverse strand, counting down.
CCTCCAACATTTCTCAAGATATTTAAACCAAACTCTCACACAACTGTTGTCATCAAGTGCCCTCGTGCATATTGTCTGGGTTTTGTGTTTGGATCAATTTTGCCTGAATTATGGCCCTTTGCTTTTTTTACACATGTAATATATAGAAGAAGACCTTTGTTTCTTTTTCACATTATGTATATCTACTGACTTTAAAACACATTTGCGCTCGGCCAGCAGACTGGAAAATGAAAACCTGGTTTTGTGACAATTTCCTGTCACTTGTTAATTAAGTGCACTGAACCCAGATGGGCGGAAATTTTCGACAAGAAACGTGTTTATTAGGACATAAATCACCAATACAAATTGGCCGGTATTTCACCGAAACGCAAATATTACGATCCTCGGCGACTTCCGTAAAATATCGGAAAGTTTCCGTGTGACGTCACTTGCAGTACTCGAGAAAGATCCGTTACATTGATTATAGTAAACGAGCACACAAAACTCCGTGTAAAAACACGATAAACTTACAATTTATATTATTGGCCTGGGGACTGAAAGTCCCCAAGGCCTAAGTTAGTATACCACATTTCAAACCCTGCAAGAATTTTAGCCGTGCTATGTGCGAATAACAACTGTAAACATGCGCTATGCGAAAGTAGTGCAAGACAGACCAGATCAATCTTCTGTTTGAATGCCGCATATGATAAGAACATGTTACAAATAAAAATAGTACATAAATCTTCAAACGACTGCAGGAAGGTATATAGCTTACGGGCTGCATTACACATTTTTTTCTGTTTTAGAAATTAATGCGCTGTTAGCTGATTACGGAAGATAATCATATGCATATCACGGAAAAGTACGGATATTTACGGAAATTTACGAAAACGTACGAAGCTCGATATAAGAGTTTGTAGTTTGATTTTCAAATTTCCGATGTTATTTCATTGACAACTTTGTTATTTACGAACGATTACATTATATATTTACCTAAAAATAAATGTCTCTAAAAAAAGATATAATTTACGTACATTCCCGAGAAGGAACTAACGTGATCAATTTACCCGCCATTTATCGAGGACGCTGCATGTCGAGGCCCAGTGAACGGTTTCACCGATTACAACTACAAGGTAACCCAGAATCATTTTTGGTTTTCTCTGTTATACACATTGTACAGTACTGTATTTATATTTCATTGCTGGTATTGCTTTGTTTATTTCTGTTTCAAGGTCTTGTCATTGGTACACAATAATTTTCGATCCACATCATCAGATCATATCGCTTGAAGTTGTACAAAGCGCAGATCGAATTATTTGTACTGGCTTAAACATTTTATAATGTTGACTATGTGATTATTTTTCATTTAACGTACATTTTATAATAAAACAAACTTCCCTGCCATCCATATATTTGTGAATCATTCATTCTGTCATATATTGAATTTCGTCCTCTGCATATTTCGACCCGCGCTTTAGGTAAGGTTCAGCGCAAAACACGTATGTCAAAAGTTGTTTTTCGGGGAGTTAACCTATAGCCCCCAGGCCTTCAGCGGTCACAGCGCTTTGATTTTTGTAAATGGGAGGCGCTTGGTGTGTTCTGGGTGGATGCAGCAACAAATGGAGTGAGAGAATAAGCCTACATCAGTATACCTTGGGACTCTAATATAAAAAAATCAGTGATAATAGGGACGAACCGCAGTCGCATGAAGTTTGGGCCCTGGAAAGTCATTCTTATAAAACACCCCGGCCCAACTATCAAGCATACGAATTATATATGTTTTATGGTCGGCCCGGGGTGTTTAATATATAACTTTTCGGGTCCGAACTGTGACTGTATGACGAACGTTTCAAAACTCCGTCGCTCATGCACGACAAGAAAAACAGAAAAATTAATTTAAAATTAGGCCTTTGTAGAATGATCTCGATCTATTCAAATTAATCATTTTCTTTAGGAATAAGTTTAAGACTTTGTTACAAACTTTTCCAATCTAGATTTCCCCAAGTGCAACTTTACTTGTATAACTTAAATCATGCCGAATTACATCATATACGAGAATATTGGGTTGAAACTTTTGTTACAAAATGTATTTTATTACAAAATATGATATTATTTAAGACACATGTTTTTAAGATATAGTCTTTATAAAAAAAAGCTGGCATTTATATTAAAAATCATTTAAATAAAATAATGTAGAACAAAAGCCCTATATAGAATAAAACAGTTACTCTACTTGAAGTTTAACTTACATGGTGCGAAACACTCCAGTAATCCATAAAAGTTTCAAATCCTTAATAATATCTCGTTTTAACAACGTCGCCATGGTAAATAATTAGCGTAGATCTAACCATTGAAGGAATTACAGTTAATCTAGCCCAAGGGCATAAGTCACAACAAAGGATGCGATATGATTTGTTGTTAATTGGCGCCCCCTGCCAGCAATCTAACTGGTCACACATTATTGCATATTGCACACTGGTCAATTGCATTTGATAATTACACAACAATATACAACAACAAAAACAACAACAATATAGATCAACATGCAAAGTGCCCAATTAAAATTGTGAAACCATTATTTATGTTTTCAAGTTTCAATCTTGAAAAACATAAATATATACAACTTGGTAAAAAGCAATTCAGCAAAAGAAAGTTTCCAGCAACCCTATAAATGTTCAGAAAGTATATATTTTTGGTTGCCGATGGCACATTTTATGTACTGGAATGAAATATTTTTCTTAAGTAAAATTTGACACGTATTTAGGTAGATATCGTGATTTTAATTATTAATGAGTTTTTATAGATTTGCGTCAGAATTGTTTTTTAACCAACAAAATCGTGTAAACTATTTTGATTTACATTCTTAATTCAATTGTAAATCTAATTCTTTAAACCACCCACAAGAAAACGTGTCCTGAAAAATCAAGCTCATCATTTTAGATATTGTAATTAGATCGGGCATTTGTGTTCTCATTTTCATCATCAATGGAAATAATATCGTCCATATTTGTATAGTTTGTAAGTCACGTGCATGCGTACATTTATATCGTTTCGATACATTTACATGGTACTTTTCTTACACATTTAAGAATGAAACATAGATTTCATTTTGATAGAAACAAACAGAAACAGAAATTGGTGTCATTTGTATATAAAAAAAAAACTCGACATAACTGCTGTATTTTTATACTTTAATCAAATAATTTTAATAACATTACACGGACTTCGTTCTATACGTTACGGGATAAAAAATATCCTCATCTCTACTCTCTGAAGATGCCTAATAAGATGAAATTATCGCTTTCGTTGTTGTTAGAGTACCTGTAACTCGACATAACTGCTGTATTTTTATACTTTAATCAAATAATTTTAATAACATTACACGGACTTCGTTCTATACGTTACGGGATAAAAAATATCCTCATCTCTACTCTCTGAAGATGCCTAATAAGATGAAATTATCGCTTTCGTTGTTCTTAGAGTACCTGTTATCCGCCACGATTGTACTGCTTATGACGTCACTCCAGGTTAGCGATTCCGAAACTGCCGCTCGTAGGTTTCCGGAAATATTATCGTCACTTTCCGTACAGGTGTGTTTTTTGAGAACTTTATAGGCTTACGGACAGGTAACCACTCGGTATTTTTCGTTAAAAATTATCAAATTTGCATTTGCTGACGAATAATATTCAAATGTTAAAAAGAAATTTTTTCAATCAATGGGACCTTTAAGATTCTACCAAAGTTGTTCAAAGAATTCCATTCCATGCAATTGCAACAAATAGGAAAAACTTAAGAAATCTTCTCTGAAACCACAAGGCTTAGAGCTTAGATATTTAGCATGTGGCATTGACTAGTAGGTCTCTACCAGGATTGTTCAAATTATGACCCCTGGGTCAAAATTGACCCCACCCGGGGTGTCACTTGGTTTTACATAGGCTTATATAGGAAAAACTTAAAAAATCTCAGAAACCACAAGGCCTAGATACATGTAATTGGCATGTAGAAATCTCTAGTGGACCTCAACTAAGTTTGTTCAAATAGTGACTTTAAAAAATTGTATCCTGAAATCACTCTAGTTCACATAGGCTTATATAGGGAAAACTTAACACCCACAAGGCCGACAGGCAGAGAATAGATATTTGGAATGTTACTTAACATTGTGTTGTGGACCTCTACGAATTGTGTTGAGAGTCATGATCCCTTGTATAATAGCCAAGGTAGTCCGGTGAGCAATATAGGGCCATCATGGCCCACTTGTTACTGAAACCCAAAATAATTTTCCTGCAATAGGCATCCTCCAGAGTTTTAATTTTGTCTTAGGAGACCTACCCGAAAAGTAAAAACTATGAAAATTTAAATTACGATGAAAACTAGTGGCATAATATACACCTAGAAAAAGCACCCCCTGGAAGATACCTAGTGACTAAAAAATTGTGTCCTGAAATCAACTAGTAAACGACGGGAAAATGCTGTAAATCATAAAAGCAACCCTCTGCACGAACTGCAAACAGTTTTGTACTGCGAGTGTAAGCAGATTGTCTTGAAAAAGATCCGAGGTTCATCTGGAGGCAGAATAGTCTGGGTCAGGGTGGTCACCCAGGCACAGTGGAGGTTTACTCTGCTACTGAACGTACGAAGTACGGTTGCCATCTGAAGAATCAAAATTGCATTTTATATATAGGAGTGAGCTGGTCGGTCTGTTGGTTTTATGGTTTCCGGATGATAACTCATGAACGACTTCACCGATTTAAATAATATTTGGTACACAGGTGCAACATAAAAAAATACAGGTCCAGTTTGACTTTGGGGTCAAAGGTCAAGGTCACAGTGACCCTGAACAGTAAAACAGTTTCCGGATGATAACTCGTGAACGACTGAACCAATTTAAATATTTTTTGGTACACAGCTGTAACATCATGAAATACAGGTCAAGTTTGACTTTGGGGTCAGTAGGCCAAAGGTCAAGGTCACGGTGACCTTGAACAGTAAAACGGTTTCCGGATGGTAACTCATGAACGACTTGACCGATTTAAATAATTTTTGGTACACAGGTGCATCATCAGAAAATACAGGTCAAGTTCGACTTTTGGGTCAGTAGGTCAAAGGTCAAGGTCACAGTGACCCTGAACAGTAAAACGGTTTCCGGATGATAACTCATGAAAGACTTGACCGATTTAAATAATTTTTGGTACACAGGTGTAACATCATGAAATACAGGTCAAGTTTGACTTTGATGTCTGTAGGTCAAGGTCACAGTGACTCGGAATAGTAAAACGGTTTCGGATGATAACTCCTGAACGACTTGACCGATTTATATTATTTTTGGTACACAGCTGTAACATCATGAAATACAGGTCCAGTTCGACTTTGGGGTCAGTAGGCCAAAGGTCAAGGTCGCAGTGATCCTGAACAGTAAAACTGTTTCCGGATGATAACTCATGAAAGGCTTGACCTATTGAAATAATTTTTGGTACACAGATGTAACATCATGAAATACAGGTCAGGTTTGACTTTGAGGTCTGTAGGTCAAGGTCACATGACTCGGAACAGTTAAACGGTTTCCGGATGATAACTTAAGAACGCTTGGGGCTAGGATCATGAAATTTGATAGGGAGGTTAGTGATATTAACATGTTTGAAATAAACCTATTAAATTTAATAATAATCCATACTTTCCAACCTTACATATTTTGTGTGCTATTAAAACAATACATTTACACAACTTATTGTATAATAACTGAAATGTATGTCCTTGTGGCCATTCCTTTCTTATGGTTGCCATACTTCTGTGACAAAGCTGTATTGTGGGGGTATAATTCGTCACTCTTGTGACAGTTCTAGTTTACTCTAGTTCGTCACCTAAAATCTTCCTGTGACCTCTACAGTTCCATACTTAAATGTGTTTTTGATTTCGGATAAAACGGCACCCGTTGATTGTTCAACAATATGACCCGAAAAGCCCAACATAATATTACAGTTTTGCCGTTTTCTGTTTGCCAGAGGGTTGCTGTTATGGAAAACATTCTTCTTCCCTAGCTCAATTTGACGGTATTTTCTTGATAAAGCTTCTGTACTGACCACTTAAAACCTAGCTTGCTCAGATGGGGGAAGGGGTAAGTTTGCTCTCTCTTTTTACGTACATTCTGCATAGTTTTAGCTTGTAAATCTGCTATAGAATTAGCGTTGGCATTAAAAGTTGCAGCGTTCTGTCAAGCTTTTGTGATGTCTTTAAGGGACTAATTTTCTCTGACCGGTAGTCTAACAACAACTTGAGTAGCATACCCTAAAACTGGATGCAAACTAATTCATTAATTGTAGAATTGAGACCAATGTTCTGTAAGTCACCTAGTTGGGTTATTATTTAGTTGAAAACCCAGAAAAGACGAGCAGTATGTTGCTTCAATAATCTTTTAATTGTTTCGTCGTAAGAATCGATAATCGTGTAAAACTATATTTAGTTCGCGGCAGGTCAAGCAATACGAGAATTACATTGTTATGGAATGCCTTCTGATGACATCATTTCGTTCTGTAGATTTGCCATTATGCTCTGTAGTTACGTCATTTCATTCTGTGCATTTGTCCTTATGCTCTGTAGTAACAACAATTCGTTCGGTGCATTTGTCATTATGCTCTGTGGTTATAACATTTCGCTCTGTGCATTTGTCATTATGCTCTGTAGTTATAACATTTCGCTCTGTGCATATGTCATTATGCTCTGTAGTAAAATCATTGCGTTCTGTGCATTTGTCATTATGTTCTGTAGTTTCGCTCTGTACATATGTCATTATGCTCTGTAGTAAAATCCTTGCGTTCTGTGCATTTGTCATTATGTTCTGTAGTTTCGCTCTGTGCATATGTCATTATGCTCTGTAGTAAAATCATTGCGTTCTGTGCATTTGTCATTATGTTCAGTAGTTATATCATTTCGTTCTGTACATATGTCATAATGTTCTGTAGTTAAGTCATTTCGTTCTGTACATATGCCATTATGCTCTGTAGTTATATCATAGTTCTGTACATATGTCATAATGTTCTGTAGTTAAGTCATTTCGTTCTGTACATATGCCATTATGCTCTGTAGTTATACCATTTCGTTCTGTGCATTTGTCATTATGTTCTGTAGTTAAGTCATTTCGTTCTGTACATATGTCATTATGCTCTGTAGTTATACCATTTCGTTCTGTGCATTAGTCATTATGCTCTGTAGTTATAACATATCGTTCTGTACATATGTCATTATGCTCTGTAGTAAAATCATTTCGTTCTGTGCATTTGTCATTATGTTCTGTAGTTAAGTCATCGTATGTCATTATGCTCTGTAGTTATAACATTTCGTTCTGTACATATGTCATTATGTTCTGTAGTTAAGTCATTTCGTTCTGTGCATATGTCATTATGCTCTGTAGTTAAAACATTTCGTTCTGTGCATTTGTCATTATGCTCTGTAGTTAAAACATTTCGTTCCGTACATATGTCATTATGTTCTGCAGTTAAGTCATTTCGTTCTGTGCATATGTCATTATGCTCTGTAGTTAAAACATTTCGTTCTGTACATATGTCATTATGCTCTGTAGTTATAACATTTCGTTCTGTACATATGTCAATATGTTCTGTAGTTAAGTCATTTCGTTCTGTGCATATGTCATTATGCTCTGTAGTTAAAACATTTCGTTCTGTGCATTTGTCATTATGCTCTGTAGTTAAAATATTGAAGTTGAATTAATGAAATTTAATTATTTTTCCTGGACTTCTCTGTATTCATTTTATTTGAAAATCCTTAATCAGTATTACAATTACTTACAAACTGCCATAGGGAAGACATATACTTTTGTTTCAAAAACAACTATCTAGTTTGTGTGTTGAGCATTTTTCTTAACCAATTTTCAAAATGGCCATTTTAAAGAGTATTTTAAATTCAATAAGTAAGCTATTTCTGTATTCTGTGACCAATTTCTGCAGAATGAAAGCCCATGCTGGATACAACTTGAATAAATCTTTCAGTGACATTGCTTGTTCTGTGATGTTTTCTTTTAATACAAAGCCATGCACAGTAAAGCGGTATCACTGTGCAATCGCTGGTCAGTCTCCCAACAGTAGTTACTTTCCCTTATAGTATACAGATCGGAGCTCAATCAATCAAAGCAATCGCTGGTCTTTGACGTCAGAGTCTGCTGTCAGTTTAACAAAGCATGTTTGTTATTGCCACAGTATTTGCTCTGATACTTGATTAGTGTTCATAACTAAGACACACTCCTACAAAGCACGCCCCTCGCTGCAATGTTACGCTATGAAAAATACAGATAAAACACTGGCACGTTTGAAATAACAACAATCGTTCTTGAAGTGTCGCAAAAAATGTCTGTCTAAGATGAAACTGCTCATTGTCTCTAGCGGTCATACAGCCATGCTAGTTTATACTGGGCCCTGGACCGGGAACAAGATTGCATGGAAATGTTTGATGGCCATCGTGTTTATTCTTTAACATTTTTATTTTACCAAACTGTGATTCCAAATGAAATCAAAGCGTGGTGAGCGCTGGAGGGTATAGATGGCTTGGTGGAAATTTACTATAAAAATAACATGAGAATTAGATATGTAATATTTCGAAAATAAGGTTTTCAGTGAAATTACATCATTAATTTGAAAATTATATCGAGCTCCGTACGTTCCGTAGATACCCATACTTTTCCGTGATATCTTCCGCAAACAGCATTGACATTTTACAGCACAGTAATTTTTAAAACAAGAGTCCATGAAAAAAAAAATGTATAATGGACCCCATACACTTGTACTATTCTACAATTGTACTGTTTTCGTAATTGCTACATTCAAACAGCAGCTTGATCTGGCACTACTTTCCCACAGCGCAGTTTTACAGTTGTTATCAACACATTTTACAGATAAATTGTCTACGGTGCTTGAAATGTAACTTTGGCCTTGAAGCAGAAATACTAATTTAACCGTGAAAAAAAACACCAAAAACTCTCCAGTAGAATACTCTTTTGAAATTCACCGACGGTCTAGGAGAATATGGAGCGTGTTTTCTTCATCTTCGCTCTTCTCTCCTTTTCCCGTCGCTCTTCTGCGATGGATCGCCGCAGATGTGTCCTGAGCGGTTGCTCTCGTAGAGGATCTTTTCCACAGATAACGAGGTTGAACACTGACCCAAGCTCACTAAAAAATGATAATATTTTTCAGACAAAATGCTCTTTGACTAATGAGCTAGAATGTACCTATATCATTTCAGTTTACGAATATTTATTTAATATCATTATGAAGTCTGTTCATATATGGTATTAGAGAGAAAAAACGCTTAAATTGGCTGTACTAATAGGAATCATTTCGCGCAATTTAGAGGAGAAATATCAGGTTTTATTTGTAAATAACAACTACTCAAAAATAATAGAACGCAATTTCAGATGCTAATTTTCTAACATTTAGTTGAAGTATGCTGTTCTTTTTAAACAATCTATTTTTTGTCGCTGGTGTCCGTCGTCTGTCCTTCCACACTTAATTTTGTTACGCAATAGGGGCTGCATTTTTCACTATATCTTCATGAAACGTAATCAGTATGATTGTCTTGGTGTAATCTAGGTCGAGTTCGAACATGGGTCATCTAGGGTCAAAAACTAGGTCACGGGGTCAATTGGGGTCTATTGTAATCGCTTGGTGTCCGTCGTCTGTCCTTCCACACTTAATTTTGTGTACGCAATAGGGGCTGCATTTTTCACTATATCTTCATGAAACTTAATCAGTATGATTGTCTTGGTGTAATCTAGGTCGAGTTCGAACATGGGTCATCTAGGGTCAAAACTAGGTCACAGGGTCAAATCATAGAAAAACCTTGTGTATGCTATATGAGTTGCATTTTTGATTGGACATTTATGAAACTTAGTCAGTATGATTGCCTTGAGGAAATGTAGGTCGAGTTCGAACATGGGTCATCCAGGGTAAAAAAAAGGTCACGGGGTCAAATAATAGAAAAAACTTTGTGTGTGCAATAGAGGTTGCATTTATTATTGGACCTTCATGAAACTTTGTCAGTATGATTGCCTTGATGAAATCTAGGTCAGGTTCGAACATGGGTCATGTAGGGTCAAAAACTGGGTCACCGGGTCAATCATAGAAAAACCTTGTGTATCCATAGAGGTTGCATTTTTCACTAGATTTTCATAAAACTTGGCCAGTATGATTGTCTTGGTGTAATCTAGGTCGAACATGGATTATATAGGATCAAAAACAAGGTCACGGGGTCAAATCATAGAAAAACCTTGTGTATACAATAGAGGTTGCATTTTTATTTGACCTTCATGGAACTTGGTCAGTATGATTACCTTGATGAAATCTAGGTCGAGTTCGAACATGGGTCATCCAGGGTCAAATACTAGGTCACGGGGTCAAATCATAGAAAAACTTTGTGTATGCAATAGAGGTTGCATTTTTCATTGGATTTTCATGAAACTTTGTCAGTATGATTGCCTTGATGAAATTTAGGCCGAGTATGAATATGGGTAATCTGGAGTAAACAAAAACAACTAGGTCACCCGGTTAAAACCTTGTGTATACAGGTGACATTTACAACCCAGTCATCATGTAAATTGGTCAAAAGGTTTGCCTTGTCAAGGTCAAACAGAATGTTTGTGTTTATGATATATAGTTTAGAGTTGAAGTTCTGGTCACATATTGTCATGAGTCACAGGTGAGCGATACAGGGCTAACTTGGCCCTCTTGTTTCTTTACGAGGTGTTGTCGCCATATTGAAATCACTATTGAGAAGGTCACGTAACACCAGGCTACTAGATGTATTGGTGGGAGCGTAGCGGAAACGATAACTCATAGTTACAGGCAATATAATTACGCAACCAGCGACTGTTCGACGAGTTAAGTTCTAAAATTATTATATATAATATACAACTGAATTACTATACGCAATCCGACACTCTCTTACACTATCTGCTATCATTACAATCATGAAAGTGAGTGTAAGGAACGGTAACTCTACAAAGGAGATTGGCAATCCGAATGTGTTGCTCTTATACATTTTTGTACACCTACAATTTTTGAATTAGAGTTTCGGACATTTTGTCAAGCATTTCTCTCATAAAGATAAAGAAATTTCGAGTTTAGTTTTGCCGCCACTTTACAATTACCGTAATTTATATGAGGGTCTTACCTGATTTGACATTTGCGTCTTCTGCCATAGCGAAGTTGTGCTTTCAATTTCTGGAGTTTTTCTTGGTTCGTTACTTTTCCAGAGTACTAAAAAATAAGCAATTGCATTAAAATGGTGATTATTTTTAATTATTTCATTTTATATTCGCAAAAAGTTTGAGTTGTGTGTAATATAACGTTCGGATATAAAAGAATGTTCGTAGAGACGTGCTGCTTATAGATTTTGGTCCTTTCTGTAAAGATATTTTAAAGCATACAAAGTTTACGTAAGCAGACGTGGCAGCAAGTCTGCCATTTTACATTGAAATTATTGTGAAAAGCCGTTAATATACATGTATCTACTAAAGTGTTGTTACATTCAGACAGCCACATTTCGAGATGATTCTTATTACCTCCAAGGCAAAAAGAGCTTCTTTCACAGATATCATGGCAGGGTCATCTTCTTCATCTTCGTCATAATCCGGAAACAAATCTTCTACCTCCAATTCTTCCTCTGCAAAAACATCATTTTGACTGTAAATTGTTGCATACAAATGTTACATTGCCTAATTTAGTTAAGGAGGATCTAAAAATAGAAAGAAATAGAAGTACATGTATATAATGTAACTTACCTTCCATGAACTCGCACAATCGTTTAAGGTTCCTTGTAAGAATATCTGACGTAACGTCACGTTTAGACGGTGGTTCGTTGTATAAGACTGTAACATTGTGAACAACATGGAGAGCACTCGATAAACCCTTGAAGTCTTCGCCAACGTCAATTCCCTGATTTTCAAAAGAAAAGTCTATGTTAAAATTTGTTCATATTTTGAAGCAGAAACCTAGGATTCGAACCAACACCGGGTGGCCGCCCAGAAGACCCTTGGAAATATTCTTTTCATCATTAAAGGCAATCAAAAACCCTTCATAATCTGAGTGACCCCCTCCAATCGAAGGAGGTGTTATCAGATAAGACGCTGTCTGGTTAGGTAACTTTATACTAGACATTTATTTCATTATTCTACAATGTACAGATATTCCTCTCGGGCTCCAGCTGTGACTCTGATGTATGAAGCTGTATCTTACAAATAAACAAACTCCTTACAGGACTTAGATTAAATGATCTACGTCACTATAATAGTATGATGGGGAAGTTGACACCTGCGCTCAGTTGTGTGCACTTTGATGCTATGAACAGTCTATTATCCGCAGAAGTTTAGATAAATATTTCTTTACGGAAAATTGTCGTTATGGAATGTATTGACGTTTTGATTTCTGTCACCTCTATAACTCTAGTCAAAGATTTCGGTATGTCAAATTTGGCCACCACGGTGTGAATTATACACGTCAGTTCTGACGTATTTCCCGCAGATATCCTTGACCTTTTGTTGCATCTTTTGCCTTGACATCTTTAAGATTGAAAAACTTAATTATCGGGATACCAGACTGGCATTTTAGCTACACTTTATTAGTACGTAATAATGAAATACTTGCAGTATCCACAACAGAAAAGTTCGTGTTAAACAATACTCCATTGATTCATTGAACAAATTCTGCGAAAATCGTTTTTAAAACTTTCTGACTGCCTTTCACAATATTGACAAAATAAAAGTTAGGAAAGGTAGCAGAAATTTTACTCTATCGAAAGTAACACGAAACAAGTCCGGAAAATGTATAAAAGTGTAAGCAGATGTTAATTAAGTAAGTTGGTCTTACCTCAAAATTGACCTCAATAAAAGAGCCAGGGTTTGCCATTATTGCTGTGAGAAATTCTGCCGCAGGTTTTGTGGTTAAGCTGTTATTCGCTAACTGCAAATAGAGCGTTATTTTGAAAAAAAAAACCCACCTCAATGCTCACAAACCATGCATACGACAGTAAATTCCATAGTCACTAACTTCTAAATTTCTTTGTACTGCATAAATAGTCGCTGCACGGCAACTTATGAATTAAGACATGTGAATGACATGCGAACTAACCAATTCAGATAGATGGTACTATGTATTTCCTTTGAAAAGGTGACATCACCTATTCAAATAGGTGAATTTACAAAATTCCATTACATAGTAAAGCGGCGCACCATAAACATTAGCCATTTGCCGTATTCACTTGCCACATATTACTAGTAAATGCCACGTGGCAATTTAAAATTACTTTCCCACAATTCTGTGAATTTTTGCAGCAATATAAGCCGCTAATCGGATACAATACCGGTATCTTTTTTAAAAGATCTAATTTCGCTAGGCAGTAATTGTGATGTCCTCACATTTAAGATGGCCAAGTTCGATATTTCATCCAAAGAGTAGTTGAGGTACTTTAAGACTGAGTCTTTTATTCTATTTGCCGACAGATCCACCTCTTTGATGACGGCGTTTTGTTGCAGCACAGATACCATCGCCTTTCCTCCATCAACACCAAATCCGTTCATAGAAGCCAAAAAGACTTCAAGTTCTGTATTTTTCTGAATAAGACAATGTAACATAAATGTTCGATGAAAGGGATTTAATATTTACATGATTATGTTTATAGTTTAAAGTGATGCACCGCATATGAAAACATTACGAAAAAGCCTAGAAGTCTCAACCGTGCTCGAAAAATTCCGTAAGTGTAACTCAAGGTATAATACATGTATATAATTATATGTGTGGCATATGTAAAAAAATAACATGAATTTAAATTAACCTGAAGAAATTATTGGAAATATATATTTGCGAAAACAAGTGGTCTGACCTTCCAGTCTTTATAAATACAACTCAACTACATGTATCTTGAACCATAAGAGCTATTACATTAAAAACTTCCTATTTTCTGGTTCTATATTATATATGTGAATGATGAGCAAAACTAGGTGTGAATACTCGTGAGTCTCTTCCGATAAACATGGTAAGACAGACCAATAACGGCTACGTAAAACACAACTGTTGGTTTTCGTAAAGAACGGCCCATGTTTTGTTTAAATCAGTTATCCAAACAGAAAATGTTACCTTTAAAGCAGAACACAGATTAACAGCACCATCGGAGCGTATATTGTTCCAGCCAATGTCTAATACTTTTAACGAGACATTGTTTCCTGCAAGACAAATTTCATTTCTGCAATATTTTCGACGCAAGTTACTGACCGACTCTGCATTTACTAGTTTTTACTAAACTTTAAATGAAAATAGGAATAAAAAGAATATTGTCAAATGGTTTAAAATAGATTTTTCACTGGAAGTGATTAGTACCCCCACTCACGCGCTGGTCACATATAAATATCTAAGCTCTATGCCTTGTGATTTTGGAGAAGAAGATTTTTAAAGGTTTTCCTATATAAGCCTATGTAAAATAAGTAACCCCCGGACAGGGCCAATATTGACCCCATGGACAAGATTTGAACAGACTTGATGGAGGTCCACTAGACAATGCTACAGACTGAATATCTAAGCTCTCAGAGAAGATGTTTGGGTTTAATTTCCTAAGTAACCTATATATAAAATCAAGTTACTTTCGGTCGGCGTCAATTTTGAGACGAACACCCTATACCACTGAGCTATGGAGGCCTAAAATATCAGTCTTACCCAAAGCTTTGCTTATCAGAGTGGCCCCTGTATCACCGATGTCATTGCCGGATAGATTCAGTTCCTTCAGGGTGACGTTATCCTGAAAATCATAGAAAACATAAAATGTAACCCGTTGTTTTACGTATTTGAAGTGTTTCGATTTATGTTGTATTTATGAAATACGATTCATAGTTGGCTCATTGTATGTTGAAACGCAATATTTACAAACCTAGTATTGCAAATGGTGTGCTAACCCACGCTTGGTAGCTACCAATCTGATTAAAAACGCTACTGCAGGAAGATCGTGCACTTTACTAGTCAGATTGCGGTAGCTACGATATTAAAGCACCATTATATTTAGCTGTAAGAGATGACTTTCCCCTTGTCTAGCTAATTAAGGACACTGCTTCACTGTAAAATGAGAAGATCATTACTTTAATTAATTATTAATGGACCTTATTTCTATGTTTATTGCCTTTTGGTAACTATGTGGGCTGTAGATATTATGCCATTCTGTGTTTTTCTTGAATAAACCTGACGTTAGTCTCCATTTAAATTTAACCTCATTTATGTTGCTATCCTGACCACACCTTAATATTTATTTATTGTCAGTCTTCTGAGCTTGTACGTGTAAGCTTTCTGTGTTTTTCACTTGCAGTTTCTTGTTGTAATCTTAAATGCTTTGGTAAGAAATGGTGACATTTATGAACACTTGAGAGAGAGAGAGAGAGCACTGGAAATTTGTGAGATGCTCTTCATTATCTCTTGCTAAACTAAAGGTAAATAAACTGTTCTTCAAAGGAAAGGCCTGACGTGTCTCAGTGCTATCCAGTACCACTGAGCACGATAAAGAACCAAGGAGTCTATCCGAAGTGCTATAGGTATCGCACCCCGATTTCCTTGTATCTGACTACATGTCCGTTCAGCACACCTACTTCCTGCCTTGACACTCGAAAGAGGAGTTGGCAGTAAACATATATATATACCGTAATCTTTTCATTATACAATGTAGGAGGTAGAAAAATGCGTCTTAATGAAAACAAAATATATGAAAAAAAATCCCTATAAATTTTATAAAAAGTTCGGTCAGAATGTCTAAATTAAATATATAATTACACAGGCTTACAGTTTAAGAGATTCAAAGACAGGATTAAAAAAGAGAGACGTTAAGCAAAACATACCTCAATAACGCCAGCAATATATTTAGCACCTTTATCGCCTATGTTATTCTCTGAAACAAACGAAAAAAGGGGACATGTGAGGAATTTCACGAATTTAACAGTAAAGGCGCAAAATACATTACAATTGATATATGCTTACCGGCAAAAGAAATGCAACATGACCTTTGAACTTTAAATGTATGTGCTCGGTTAGACCGAGGTTGGTACGCAGAGACAGATGGTGTTCCGGCACAAATTAAAAACAGTTTTCAATGTCTGATAGCGAACTTTACCACCTGCAAGAATTCATGAAAAAGTATGTGCTGCCTTTTTCTACACCTGATAATAAATTGAAAAATGTCGCGTTTCTTTAAAATGTTGGATGATTTTAAATTATACACGTATTAATTTTGATAATAAAACTTTAATTTGATGCTCTGTGACTTGATACATCACCTGTTTAAATTAGAATTGTGTTAAGTACCTGAAATGTCCAGCATTAGCAAGAAGCAGTTACCCGATAACGAAGAGCGAAGATATTTCGCTCCCTGGGGACCTAAGTTGTTTCCAGCAAGATTCTGAAAAGATAACATGAAAAAGTCTTAAAATTTCTTTTTCACTGTCGTCTCTTGTGATTTACTGAGTCAGTAAGTTGATGGTGTAGCCGTAAAAAAGGGATTCGTCAATACGATGTAAACATTTGTATCTGCTTGGTTGTTTAATTATTTATTAATCAGATGTACGGCCGAGTTAACCTAAATTACAAGCAACACAACACAGGAACGACTAAGTTCATGACGAAGAACGTAAGGAGATAATGTGGTCGTCCTTAAGGTATGGACATATACGAGCAAGAAACGAAACGCTTTTACCATCTAACTCCGAGGCTCTGGGACCGCATTGGAGTGATTCAGACTACACGTTTCTAACGTATTTTGTGCAGTACACCCCCTACCCCTCCCCTAAAATCATTTATGTTCTGAAGATTAACATTGATCTTCATGAATGCCATTTTTTGTGCTCTAACAATTTCTGAAAGTTTGCACAATTGCTTCCATCCAAAGCAGACGACTTCGAGCAGCTAACCGTGTATAACGCTCATGAATTAAGATCAAAATAATCTTACCATCTCTGTAAGGTGTTTATTCTCGTGCAGTACTTCTTTAAAATATTTCATTCCATGAGGTCCTATTAAGTTATCCTCTATGTCCAATTTATTAAATGTCAAGTCATTCTTAAAAGATAAAAACAATTTACTTTTAATGACATGCAGGATATGCACAACCGTGTTAGTTGTTAGTATCCATTCTTCAATTTCTTTAAAACATATTTTAAAACGCTTTTCTCTCATTGGCTTAGAATTATTTAGGTTACAACGTAATACAGGTTCCATAAACTAGATACACTATTAAGCCCCTACCGTTCTATTAAAAGCTTGAAGCATTGACACTGTTCGTGAATTAAAACACGCTGAAGATGCATACTTCCCAAGACACCGCCCGGTCATTTTGATCTAACTTACAAGTATACAATTGTATTCTTACCTTAATGAAATTGGACAATGTGATAGAGTCACCCTTGCTGAGGTATCTGTGTCTCATGTCCATCTCATCATCAAGACAATGCCGTAAGAAATATGAATTCGGATTACTTCTGAATTTACGGCAGTCATGCTTGTATTCTGGAAACGCGCCATCTTTTAAAACTTCTCTAGCTTTTTCGTCTGCTATGAGTTCAAAACCTAAGAAAGCATTCATATCGTTAAACAACTATCATTCATGAAACAATATCATTATAAAATAAAATTCCCATCCCTGCCAAACATAAATGCATTTAATTAGCATACAGTGCGGATGCTACTTTATACTTTAAAATAATTATTGTTACCGAAATTATACAGAAAAAAAATGGCGACAAACCTAACTGTTTATCCAAGTCTGTGTCATAGCCGTCGTCCTCACTGTCTGATTTGTCCTCCCACCAGTGGTTTTCAATCTTAAAGTATTTTGACATTTGGTCTTTTAATTTTCCATTAAGCAGCTTTTCCTTAGCACTTTCATAGCTGTCTTGGCTAATAGTAGGCGGATCCCACGCTTTCACGCTCCTCCGGGAACCCTTTGAGGATAACCTTCTGTAACTAGATCTAGCACTATTTGTTAATTTTAAAGGACTTAGTCTGGAATAAGAAACATCAGTATATGATTTTGCAATAGTTTGACTATTTTTGGCGTTTTGAACGACCGGTACAGTATGATCGCGTACGAATCTGCGCTTTCCACTCTCTGCCATTAGTTTCGAATCATCAACATTGCTTCTAGTTAAATCAGTATTTTCGTGAGTTTTACTGTAGGAAGAATATTGTTTTGCAGGCCGGTTGTCACGATTTTTTTGTCTGACATCCAAGTTTTGTGACCCATCGCTGGAAGCAGAATTCCTTAAACGTTTACTGGCCATTGTACCGGTTTGTGAATTCGTTTCCTTGGCAACAATTCTCGGATGGCCTCTGATTGAAGACATATAATCACTTCCGGGAGTATCATATCCTGTCTCAATTCGCGGTAAACTTGGAGTGCTGCCTCCTAATTGGACATCCATACTGAAAAATGATAGCAAAAAATAGTAGAAAGTAAAACATACACCACCTGATGCACACCCGCAAATGACCCGGCCGCTTTTCCCGATTTAAAAAGAGGAGATTGGAAAATTTCAGTGGTCATCTTCCGAGACAACGAGGTCGGCACCATTTTACAGAAAAAAAGGCTCCTTATGTGGTATTCCATTGTATTTTTCGGACACTCGGTTACCACTTAGCTCTTAAGCAAAATAGAGTTAATTACCACCGTAGACAACCTAGCCCTAAACGACATTCGGTGCCTATTCGTCGAATTATGCGAATGTTATCACCGAAAGACGGAAGGATGGAAGGACGATGCGATAAATATCTGGACATAAAAAGCATATTTATTTAAAACGAACCAAATGTACGTTACAAGTACGATGTATACCATTACCATTCCTAGTGAGATGTACATGAGTTAATTCCCCGAGTTTTTAAAAAAGTCACTATAATTATTCAAAGAAATGATAAAGCTGGATAAATCCTTAACCATTTTCTGTAAAATGATGAAAACCGCGTTGCCTAGGAAGATACTACCACTGAAATTCCCATCTCTGTTTAGAGGAAAAGTGGGTGATTTGCGGTCGTGTAGTATGGAAGGTAATAACAGCAGATGCGATCACATGATAAACAAGGACAAGGAGAAAAACATGCACTCGGACCGGGACCTCGAACCCGGGACCCTTCGCTTATAAGGGCGAATCGTCTCTAGATCGAGCTATAATCGTCCACTTACACATTTTCTCTCCAGTTGTGATTAAGTCCGCATCAATCCATGTTATTCTGATCAAATTATAATACTCGAAATATTGACCGTTATTAACTGGCCGAGAAAATTAACATTAGGTTGCAGGTAACAACATAATTATGTTGATATAGATATGAACAATTTACGTATTTAAATTATAAAACCAATCATGAAAGACTGAAAACGCAAGGGTATTTAACTGAACTTTTTCATGCGGTATGATCCAATTAAAAGGTGCCTTATAGAGTTAATTTTTCAATCCAAACGGAATAAAAGTTTTACATTCTATTTTCACTGGCGGTTGGAAGGTTACCAGCGAGCTTAATACGGAAATGTACAATTGTGCTTGCTCATTGAAGGAAAGTAAATATTCGTTTAAATTTATTACCAGACAAGAAGTGTGCTTTCATGTACTTACTTTAAACAAATAATTATCTTATTTTTACCTCAAGTCCTGTTAATATATACAAGTGGCAACATAGTCGAATGCAAGCGAAATGCTACCAAATAATAATAATTTAAATGAATTAAAACCGTAAACTTTATTCTATGATGTTTTGTAAGTATGAAGTGACAGACGAAAATCTCGATATTTCAAATAGGTAGAAATAAAACGTGCATGTCAAATAGTTTTCCACCATATTTCTTTTAAAAACAGTACTAAGAGTTGAAAATAGTTTACCTTTATTAGTTATTCGCTTTTTACAAACTTGCCATGCATGGAACGTCCGTCACTAAGTTCAAACACCAAATTTATGTTCTCTAAATATTTATAATTGCATATTAAATCAAAATCGATCCGTGTGTACAGATACTGTAAGTCATTACAGGACATGTGTACCGTTTTATTTTAAGAGATTTAAAGAGACATAATTTAAACAGAATGGTTTAGATTGGGGTTGCGTGTGCATGGAAACAACATTACATGTAGAATTTCAAGATGCGCTTTAATATAGAAAAAGTGTCTAGTTATTCTTATTTATCCTTCCCACTGTGACACAGCCACATTAGCAGTGTAAATTGCATTTAAGTATCTCCGCGAATGCACTTTATTAAACCTTATCCCTTGTCACAGTCGTAACATAACAAAATTGATTCATAAACATAAAGTAAACAAGAAAACTTGTGATACAAAGTATCACAGCGGGCCAACAAACAATAATCCCATGTAAATATTTTTGAAATTGGTGATGGTTGATATTGAGGCATGGCCCCAAAAGAACTCGAGGAAACCAATTCTGGTTGAACAAGCAAAACCTGACACGACACCACATCTACTGACTGACCTGTAGTATCGAAACTTTACTGTTATCAAATAATATTTATACAGTATGTCCAGGAATGCTCTATAGACCGTTCCTGGTATGTCTCATTTTTTCATTATCATTATCCTTATTAATTTGACATGAATGAAGATTTTTATGATTATTTGCCGTAAAATATTCTAAAATGGTTAAAAAGCTAAAAATGATTATTAAAACAGCAGATTTTTTTTTTTAAATTGGGTGTTGATGGGATTCGAACTCGTGGATTCGTAAAAGTACACTAACACAAAAGTGTATGAGCTTATAGCTTTATCCATTACACCACGGAGACAGGCGAAAAAAGAGAAAAAAATACTAAAAAAATCATAAAAAAAAAGGCCATCAAAAAATATTCAGCCGACTGCACTTCGTTTCTATAATGTCAAAGGCTGTGTAAGTGCAAAAAAGCAATCATATATCCATTTTTCTCAGCGTAGATTGCGCCTGAAACGTGAAAAGCGCTTTGAAATTCTCTATTTTTATCAGCGTAGATTGCGCCCTCTATAAAACGAACGACAACTCAATTACAAACGACAACTCTTGCTTTTCCAAAAAAATGACTGTGTCTACAGTTTTCATCACAGAAGTACCTCAATTTTATAATGAAGGGAGACGCATATGTTCAATCTAGTGCTTAAGACTCCATGCATCTTTTACTCACCACGTATTAAATATAGCGGGCCGCTGCTGCGGCCCGCAATAAAAGCTATTTTTTATTGACGTAAAATGATTAAACATATTAAAAGACGGCCCATAATTTGATAAAAAAACACCTAGTACATTGGTACACTTGTACCACAATATCTATTGATAACTGTGGATTATCGCAATAAAAATATACAGCTTAAATATACATAATTTGCTTTCATCTCTATAACCTTCACAAGAAATTAGTATACTAGTAATCCCGTGTTAACGTTTATATTCTAAGGGCAATTTGTTAAGTACGGGTAATTTCCTTACCGAAGGTCGCACTGTATACAAAGAAATGCAATATACAAAATGTATACAGTAATTAAATTGAAAAGTTTCAGTTTAAGTTACGTGGGCCGCCTGTGTGTTGCTTTATTGCCTGCTCCTGCGTTATAACTGAGACGATAAAGCACGAAAATTTAGAACAATACAGGTATTGAAAAGTACAAAACAAAGAAAAACCAAATACATTTGTAACTTAGAAAACTATTATTCATAATAAAAATCTAATGTGTTTATATTCAACACTCGGTAACGTGCTACCTATAGAAATGTTTTCATGTATATATATTCTGGCCTTGGCGGTTTGGTCGCCACATTGAGGACCCGGTAAAACTTACGAAACTGGCACATCGGGGGTTGAATTGTTGCAAGTCCTTCTTTGGTTGACCGCGACACTGTTGTAAGTCCTTCTTTGTTTCATAAAAGTTACTGTGATTTTGCGGTCAAGCCTAGAAATGTCCAATGCATTAGAGTTGAGATCCGGCGCTTTATCCTGTTTTTCTAACATGTCGGAGATTGGTATTCTGCTAGATACAGTCAGATGGATTTTTCGTGACCTTAACAGTTTTTCTTACAAAATCAGCGAACCTTAACAAATATTTTTATTACAGTTAAAACATGTCTTGTGTATTAAATGTCCAATAATTGATTTGATTTTGATGCGCTAAGTAGATCACGTGATGACATCGATCACGATCACTCATTGCCAGTACGCTTTTAGAAATATGGAATGTGGGGTTCCGACGATATAACAACAGTCCGCCCCTCCCCATTCATATAATTTCAGACAGCCCAATAACTGGCCGGAAATTAAAAAAAGCTATACACCTTACCGAGCCTCAATCTAACGCTAAGGCTATTGCAGATTTTCTGATTCCGCATCATGGCACCGTCAGCAGTCTTAAAAGTTCAACAACTTTCTCTAAATTAAAAGTATATTCTGCTTTTAAGCCAGTAAAGTAATCTTCTTCCTACTGATAAAGATCTAAAATAATCGATGTTCACCACTTCACTTCACGTGCACATTTGTTTGTACTGACACATTTATTTATGACTTTAAGTGTTAAACTTGTTCTGACCTTTTTATTAGAATTTGCAATTGAAACGCAGCAAAACTTTGCAATAATGGAGATATCATGTGAAATACTGAGGCCGTTTAACCCAAGTCTACTATTACATGGTCACCTCAGTTAAAAAGTAACCTTCCTAAGCAGATATTTTTTTATGTTGAATATCGCATGTTATACAGCTGCTCTGTATTCTTGCAGACGAGGTCGAAATTTTGTGTAATTTTATGGGGAGTGGAATAGATATTGAATGTAACATTAGAGATGAAAAAAACTCCACCAGATGCATAGATTTATCTGTTTATTGCCAATCCCGCTGTTATTGCTGTTTGCTCTCGTCGTAAAAGATGCGGTTTTAGTCCTTTGACCGGGGAAAGTCAGTGATTTTCATTGCATGCTTAATTTGTCACTTCAGCTTATCCGTAACTGAGTGTCACAAAAGTCAGAGTCATGTATACTTGTCTGAAGCCTATCTTAGTTGATATGTGCGACTGTTCTGTCCTGAGTCTGCGACTATGGAGCGCATCAACCGACTTTGGATATTGTATTTTATGTCGTTCTGTATATTTGAGAATGCATTATGATGTGCAAAATATTAATTGTTATGTAGAAAGTATACTTGTTTTGTGGAGATTCTAAATTGTTACATGTATGTGTATTTTACGACGTTTTTTTTTATCTTGCACTGAGTGTTTTAAGTGATGAATTATGCATTTATTCTGCTAGGTGTATATCCATTATATACTGTGTAAATTACTAATTGCCTTGCAACACCGAAAGCAATTTCCCAACCAGTGAAGAGTACTCCCGTCGGTGTACCGACATGTAGTGGTCATACACCCTGGATGTACACGGAGACCCAAAAGGATCGTAAACAAGTCAACAGACCAAGGACTCCTAAATGCCCATTCCTTCACTGTTGGCCATTTGTACTAAACACTCCTCATCATAACCTTTTAGGTATAACGAAAAGCTTCGTGTGTGAAACCCGTCATTGTAAAGAGTCAGATAGACTTCTGAAAATTTAGTACAACCACTGCTAATCTAATGGTCTTCAAACCACTTTACATTCCGAAAGTGTTAACCAGGAAATTTTGTGAAGGGTTGAATAAAGGCCTTCACTAACTAGTTGTCTTGTAAAAGGGTGAACACCATGAACTTCCTCTTCCCATAGCAGTGTTTCCTAAAACAATATTCTTTACACCAAAAGGTGGACCCCCCACCCTTTCTATTCCTTTACAGAATGTAATGTAGATATTACAGAATGGTCTGTGCTATATTCCATTGTAAAATAGTTGGGTGCATTGTATATGGTGCTTTGCAAGCCTGCAATGAATTGCCGAGCATTTGTCAAACTTGCTGTTGCTATGATACCCTTAAGCTCGCTTGAACAAAGCTCTGAGTGAGCTATTAGTATTAGGTGATACCTCCGGCGTCCGTCTGCCCGTCTGTCAACACTCTAGAGGTTACATGTGATGTGCAATATTGACCAAACTTAAACCAAAGATGCATGGCTAAAAGATCTCGGACGAGTTCGATACTTGGTCACGTGGGGTTAGAACTTGGTCACCAGGTCAAACAATAGAAAAACCTTGTTAAAATTGGTGCGCATTTTTAAATGGTGATAAATATTTCTGCAAAGTGTCATGAATTCGGCTGTAATACATCGAAATTGCAACTTAAAATCGTCTGTCTGTCGGTTGCCGTCTGGCCACACTTACCTTGTGGACACTCTTAGAGGCCAAATCTAACTTAATTCATCAAGAAATTTGGTCCGAGTATTTGTTTTTATGTCTATGTTAACTTTGAATTGGATCAAGTGGGTTCAAAACTAGGTCCATATGTCAAATCAGAGAAAAATATTGCAATCATTTTCAGTTTAATCATTTTGAAAATTTGACAGAATGTTTGTCTTGATGGTCTCTATGTCAAGTTTGAATGTTTGTTACCTCGTGTCAAAAGCTAGGTCACCCGTTCAAATAGTAGAAACACATTGTGAACACTCTGGAAGCCAACATTTACACCCAATTATCCTGAATTCTTTTTTAAATGTTTGTTTAGATAAGTTTAAACTGGATCACGTGAAGTCAAAAGCTAGTTCAAACAGCCAAATCGTAGAAAAAAACTTGAATACTCAAGAGCCATGTTTGTAGGCAAAGATCAAAACTGGGTAACGTTGGGTCAACAATTAGGCCAAAAAGTGCTATGATGTTAACCTTTGACATTATTTTGGCTTTCGAAGCTACTGAAATGCCATTTGGATTGTGTGTACAGTTATGCAAGCAGATTTCAAAAATGTCTTTGGTTGACCTTGATCATGTCCCTTTGGCCTACTTTCTTGTCTTCTGAAGCAATAGTTCTCAGATGAGCGATAAGGGTACATCATGGTCCTCTTTTGGCTAATCAAAGGACCGCGATATGGTTATAGCAAATAAAAACCCACGGTGCAAAACTTCGTTGACGGGGATGATTAACATTTCTGTAAGGTTTGATTCTAACTGTAATAATTTGAGTTATGATACAAAACTTGAATGTTCGCATTAACTTTTTAAGGCAATGTCCATAACTCTACTTGTACTGTGACTGATGTGAAATAAAACACTATAGGAAGTAATTTCACATGCTGATATACAGTTTTGTTTCACCTGTAAAGTTACTTTAAGTTAGATTTCTTCTTCCTAGCTATAATATTTCCGTGCAAAATATACTTGTATTGTGCATAAATAATTCATAACACAACCCAGTGGACATAGCATAAATGCTCAACATAAACTGGCATGATCATTCAACATGCACCCAAATACATAGCCAATTACCAAATGCACGGATGAAATTGTTGTGCCTACACAGTACATAGTTTCACCTCATAAAATGCGTTTACATAACAATGCACATACTAATTTTGGACTGTGCATAACAATTTTTAATGCACGTTACAATTACGAAAAATCCACAAACAATTGCTTATCTACATAATAATCAGAATTTTGCTCAATACATATCGGAAAAAGCCATTAACAAAAATTATCGACTTCGCTGTGATGTAATACTGGCCAGTGAACCAATCGAATGAATGGATCGCGTTCATTTCTTCATTCGATAAAAGGTGAAACTCTGTCTTCACTGTAGAGTCATAAGCATGGTTGAAATTTAGTTCAAACGAAACAAAGATCTTTAAACAGCATATAATAATTATAAAGTCAATTATTTGATTATAAACTATAGTAGGCAGTTGTCTTCTTTCATTTTTTCTTGAAAGTTTATACAATTTATGCTTGAAGGTGCATAGAGACCAGCGATGAAGCCGAGGAATTACCTTTCCCGAATATAAATAATTTATCAGTATCCGGATGTGCGAAGCCGAAAATAAGATATTCACATTACAAATTGTCAAATGTAATACATGATCAAAAGACGATCGAGGCGTTCCATAACTTTATGTACGTACGTCTGCTGCAATTTAATACATTGGCATTAATTACATTGACCGAACACTCAATTTCCGCAAATATGTCTGCCAGTTAAGGCAAAATTCGTGACGCAAATCAATACGCTTTCATTAATTTTATGAAAGCATAATTAGTCGTATAGGTATTACGTCACTTCATAGCGTGCATCCACTTTAAATTCCATACAGCGGCCATTGTCAAAGATATATTGTGTCATATTCGGTGTCATATCTTCATTCAAGTTACCATGGAAACCAGAGCTTGCTGTAAAACATATGGCTATGCATCAGCAATGTTCAATTGTACGAATACAACGGTTAGGTGCATTGACTAAAAAGTGTTAAGCATTAATTTCAATTAAGTCCATGTAGTTTCAATAATTTTGATTTTGTTCTTTGTGTGAATATGATGACAAGAAAATGGTTTTTGGAATCCTTTAAAAATGTGGTAAGAGAAACTCGATTCTTTTATAACAATACACTTGGAGCCACTTCTAACCCGACACTTTTCAAACTCGATTTTCTCGAATACAGTTCGGATATTTATTTCAAATTAAATATTATGTTGTTTGGCAACATTAGCTGTATAAAAATGATAAAACCTTTCAACTGTGACGATCGGTTACTTTTGCACGTGTGACAAGTACGATTTCACCATTTTGCACGAGGAAATGTAGGTGAGCGGAAAAATATCGATTTTCATTTTCATTTTATCATTCTATAACGCAATTCAAACCGTAAAAACAGAATTTTGATTTTAAAAATCAGTCATTTCCAATGAATAACCAAGAGCGTGGTCGCGCAATTGACATGTTGCTTGCCGGCTAATCACTGAGACAGTCACGTATATAAATGTATGATCTTTATTTAGCAATAATTTCATTTGCAAACATATGCAGTATCAACCTGTTCGCTATAAATCGTAACAAAGGTGGAAATTTATCTGTAAAATACAATTACATTGTATTTCGTTTCTTTACTCCGATGTACGGATTTTATTGTGAATCGGTGACTTCTATCATTGTAGTGATTGCACGTTATGCCATTTTGTGAATTCGGATTTTACAGCGATGTTTTTTATTTGTTAAGTTTTATATGTATTTGGTAATCAATTAAAATTAAATTTCTGAGAAGTATGTATTATGTACGGCGCCCGTGAAGTGACATGTGACACTTTTTTTTTATTTCGTAATTACGAAATACATTTCGTATAAACGAAATAAGATTTCGTAAAAACGAAATAAGATTTCGTAAAAACGAAATGTTATTTCGTAAAAACGAAATCTTATTTCGTAAAAACGAAATGTATTTCGTAAAAACGAAATCTTATTTCGTAAAAACGAAATGTATTTCGTAATTACGAAATAACATTTCGTTTTTACGAAATAACATTTCGTTTTTACGAAATAACATTTCGTTTTTACGAAATCTTATTTCGTTTTTACGAAATCTTATTTCGTAAAAACGAAATGTTATTTCGTAAAAACGAAATAAGATTTCGTAATTACGAAATAAGATTTCGTTTTTACGAAATAAGATTTCGTTTTTACGAAATAAGATTTCGTTTTTACGAAATAATATTTCGTTTTTACGAAATGTATTTCGTAATTACGAAATAAGATTTCGTAAAAACGAAATAACATTTCGTAATTACGAAATACATTTCGTAAAAACGAAATAAGATTTCGTAAAAACGAAATAACATTTCGTTTAAACGAAATAAGATTTCGTAAAAACGAATTAAATATATTTCGTAAAATCGAATTCTTATTTCGTAAAAACGAAATGTTATTTCGTAAAAACGAAATGTTATTTCGTAATTACGAAATACATTTCGTTTTTACGAAAAAAGATTTCGTTTTTACGAAATAAGATTTCGTTTTTACGAAATAACATTTCGTTTTTACGAAATAACATTTCGTTTTTACGAAATCTTATTTCGTTTTTACGAAATAACATTTCGTTTTTACGAAATCTTATTTCGTTTATACGAAATGTATTTCGTAATTACGAAATAAAAAAAAGTGTCACATGTCACTTCACGGGCGCCGTAATTATGTGTTGAATTAACTATATTCTAAATTTGAAAGAAATCTGCAAATGAGTAATTCAGTTATACGTAATTATATATTTATAAGTGTCGGGTTAGAAGTGGCTCCAAGTGTACAGGGTTAACAGTTTTCTCTTTTATAAAAGTACTGTCAATGATGTTAACCGGATCTCATTAATAATTGCTGTATTTGCGAACTGTTTGATAATCATTTACAGTGTTCGCTTTACAGTAGGAAAATATTCACATGTACTATTTTCTATTAATTGATTAAAATTTCGTCTGCACTGTTAGATCTATTTACTAATAGAAAATGTTCGCCGGCATTATTTTCTATTTATTAAGTAAAACGTTTGCTATAAAATTTTAGTAAGAAAATGTTCATCTGCACTGTTTAGTAAGAAAAATTGCAGTGAGCATCCCTTTGAATAACATATAAAAATAACAATACTGTCCAAAATATGGATGAGTTTTATTAATTAGGATATGGGTAAAGAATGACAAAACGAACTGTGCAACGAAGTAATAGCATGATTACAACATCTTGCAAAATAGTGATTTGGTATAAAGATAGAAGCACTGCCGTTGTAAAGATTTTGTGGCAAAACTGTGTTTCTCTGGCAAAACGAGACCGAAAAGTCACTCACCGTCACATCTAAAATTTTGATAAGATTTTAAGAATAGGTTGCTGTAGCACTATGCATATTTTTCGGCGTAGCTGAATAAGCTGGATTTTGACCTATTTTTTGGACAAATCAAACAATACGAGTGAAAGCACGGTTCTTTTGATTGAAGGTTTTATCCTCGGGCGAGTATTAAATTTGTTCTTTGGAAGACCTATCTTCTACTGAAGATATGCAGGCACCGTCAAAGGTTTTTTTTCCAAAACGATTTCATAGGACCACTTTCGATTTAGAAAAGTAATTATCATCTCTACTTGATATTTGGAAGAGCCGACAGATGTAGGTTACGGTTAGGATAGTGAATTCGCTCTATGAATGTATTCTGCTTTATTAAATTGCAATCTTCCAAAAGCTCAAATAGCACATTATGATGCATGTGCTTATTCGCCGTATTCAATTGGTATATACCCTCATTACACTACAACTCTTTTAAACTGTTTCGTTATTCAGTCCTTACGATATAATTTAAAAAATAAATACATTAACACTACAATCATCTTATAATTAGGATCAACATGCATTTCTTCAAATATTTTGTAATTTATTAGTAGATATATAACATGACCATGAGAATGACTTCGAAAAGATCGTCTTGATCAGGTGATCGCTTCATTGATAAATGTTGTAACTGCCGGTCTAAAAATAGATCGCTCCGGTGATAACTTAATTTCCTAGGAATTGTGTTTAGCCTCTATTGACTACTTTCCAAAGAACGATGTTAAAGTATTTACTTAAAATATGCGCCTGTAAAATTACTGAAATGCGTTTGACAAGACAAAAATTGCACGAAGTGGCAGATTTTTCAGACCGAACACATTCCATGGAAATGCGACCCCCGTAAATGACGTCCGAACAAACCACTTTATGAATTAATGTGTAAATTCATACGCAAATAAAAAGTTTTAAAACACGTATGCAATGACTGGCTGCATGTGTGGATCTCGGGTAAATGTTTTGGTGGTAACTCGGCTCAACGCCATCTATTTTTTGAAAGATATTTCTTATTTTGTCAAAACTGGGTATCTAAAATCTCTAATGAAATTATTGAAAAACGAGACCATGGCACATTAGCCGCCTTCATTGACAACTTGGCCTTGGTCTGTACCAAATACCACTTTTAATAATGATTTGCCGTGTGAAATTCTTCCACAGTTCTAACACGAACAATTAATGATTTCCAATTGATGTCACTATAACAAGGTTTCGACATGACATTAACATTAGCACATTGTAACAGTATACTCTCTCATGTATATCGATGTCACAAGCAACAACATTGGAGGATAATTAATCAGATGTGCCTAGTCTTCCACCAATCGTGCTACATACGAAAGCAATTTGTTTGTAATAGAATGTTTTAATAATATTGGCAAGTCCCCCAATATATCTGTCAAAACAAGCTGTGACATTAATGACAATAAAATGTAGATCTACTGAACATCTTTTCTTGAAGAAAAGGATATTGGTGATCTGTCATTTTTGTATTTCAAACTATAGTATATATGTTCGGTCTTGTATAGTTTTTTTTTTGTAAGTTGAGCACGCAATAACTTCTCGGAAGCTGATAAAAAGTGAAGAGAAAGAAAAAACCATGTAATTTGTTGTGCATAAAAATGCAATTGAGTCACCATGGTAGTTAGGTAAACAAAACTCGATGTACGTATATACGTGCATTGTGTAATGCAGATATTACAAACGTGAAATTTATACGTGTATGATAAAATTTTATTCACACTGAATTAGCTATCATCGTAATTAAAATTGCTGATTTCCATCACCTGCATTACATGCAATTGAATACTCGCTTTAAAAGTCAAAGATAGTCTAAAACATCGTGAGAAGCGAACTGACGCTTTATTAAAATATTTGGTTATTATATGTGGTTATTAAATGTTAATGGTTTAACGAAAAAAGGCATCTAACTGTTTATCTAAATTGACACGGACATTTTTAATAAATGGAATGGCTTAAACAGACTGAGAATGAAGATCTTAGTATTTCTGTATGTTCCTTGATTCCCCGTTCGCTCCATGTTCACTGACAACAGTCTTGTATTCTTGAAAATATCCATTATAGGTCTATTTTGACGCACAAAATAGATTGTTTGTGTATGTTCTTTTTTCTGAAATTCGGATTGTTTGCTGTATAAAATAGTCATGTTATACAATTATTACATAAAACAAGAGACTATATTGCTTAAGGCTTTGATTTACTGAAGCCCAAGGTCGCGGTAAACCAAAGCCTTACTGGGTTTTTGCCAACGAATGTTTTAATATATCTTCCAAATTTATCGTCATCACATGTTTAGATAGCACTATAAGTGACAAGGTATAGCCTATGTTTTCAATTCAACAAGATTTTTTCTAAAATGTAACAGAAATATGACAAGGTAAAAAAATTAGCAGCATCTTATTACACCTTTGCAGACGTGTTCTTTACCTTATAACACTAAGGACAGAAAAAAACAACAAGCAAATGACAGACAATGACAAGACAATCGCTGCAGAAAAAAATGACTGCAGAAATTTATTTAACTGGAAGTAAACATATTGATGTTGGTATTCTTTTTTCTAAGTTAGATTATTGCGTATCAATCTAATCTCTCAATATTTTCTTAAACAGTTCAGTTTCATTTTTTACACCTACTCCAGCGGCCGCAGATGATTGGTCGAAATTGCTTGCGTAAATATCAGATCTGTTAAAGCTGTACTAGATTGGATCCAGCAGTGCTTAAGCCGTCGTCCGTTCGCCTGTCCGTTAGCTTTTCCTTGATAACCCTCTACAGGTTACAACTTTCATTCGATGACTTTCATGAAACTTGCTCAGAATGTTGCATGCAACCTGTAGATGACCTTTATGGTTTTGGGGTCACTTGGTCAAAGGTAATGGTCACTGTGACCCGAACTTTGAAAATGGATTCCACTCAATATCCTGACATTTATATCACCCGCAGTCTTCAAACTTCATATGATGATTGGTCTTACTGGGTCAATGGGTCAAACGTCAAGGTCACAGTAGCCTCCGATAGCTTTTCGTTGGTGACACTCTACAGATCACAATTTCCATTTGACTTTTATGAAACTTGCTCAGAAGGTTACATGCAACCTATAGATAATCCCTATTATGTTGATGTAAAATGTCAAGGTCACGATGGCCTGAACTTTGAAATCGTTTCCGCACAAGATCCTAAGATCTATATCACACACAGTCTTCAAACTTCACAAGATGATTTTTCTTTCTGAGGAGATGATCCCTGTTGTAATGGGGTCAGTGGATCAAAGGTCAAGGTCACAGTGACCCGAACGTTAAAAACTGTTTCTGCTCAATAACTAGACACCCATATGACACAGAGTCTTTAAACTTCATATGATGATTGGTCTGATAAAACAGATGATTCCTATTTGTTTAAGGGTCAGTAGATCATCGGTCTCCGTGACATAAACTGTTTGCCCGAGGAAGACATTCTTTTCTTTTTTCAAAAACAGTTTCTAGTTGTAAAACCTTTATAACACAGCTAGCATGTCAAGAATTTGTGACAAAAATCTTATTTTGTAAAACATAACTTAGGGTTTAGTTGCAAAAAAAGATTAACGACTGGATTGAACTAAATCAAAGTGTACGGTAATCTGTTAACGGAAGGACTCATCGTCAAACCTCAAAGTTTATGCTAAGAATTACAGCAATAACAGTAGCGAAAGAAGATTAAATCTTATGCGACAGTATTTAAGCTCACCTAAAAACTAGGTCACGGGGTCAAATCACAGAAAACCTTGTGTATGCAATAGAGGTTGCTTTTTCCATTGAATCTTCATGCAACTTGGTCAGAATAACTATCTTGATTTAAATAAGGTCGAATTTGAATATGGTTTATCGGGGGTAAAAAACTAGGTCACGGTGTCAAATCATACAAAGACTTTGCGTATGCAATAGAGGTTGCATTTTTCATTGAACATTTATTAAACTTGGTATGAATGTTAATCTTGATTAATTCTATGTCGAGTTCGAATATAGATTATCTGGGGATAAAAACTAAGTCAAATCATAGGCAAAACTTGTGCACGCAATATAGGTTGCTTTCTTCATTGGATCTTTTCGAAACTTGGTCAGTATGACCGTCTTAATGAAATTTAAGTCGAGTTCGTATATGGGTCATCTGAGGTCAAAAACTAGATGACCCGGTTAAACGCTTTGTGTATGTCATACAGGTGACATTTACAAACCAATCATCATGGAAATTGGTCAGAATGTTTGTGTGGATCACCTGGGATTAAAAACTAGGTCACCAGGTCAGTTCCAAGGAAAACCTGGTTGGTACTCTAGAAGTCACATTTTATAGCCAATCATAATATAAATAAAGGTTTGTCTTGTCAAGGTCGAACAGAATGTTTGTTTTTATGATATATAGTTGAGAGTTGAAGTTTGGTCACATATGGTCACAGGTATATAGGTATCAGGTGAGTGATATAGGGCTATCTTATCCCTCTTGTTACAATTTGGGTTGGTTGCAATTTATGATTATTGAAGGTCAGCTAGTTTGGCATTTTGTGCACAAAAAAGACATTTTTTAGTCGCACAAAAGAGACATTTGTTTATTATTTTACGTACGTTTATACATTTAGCGTTAGTTATAGGGTATGTCATATATGTACAAAATATTGTTAGTTCACATGCACTTAATTATACTTTAAAGATTGAAAGACAATGCGACTAACTCATCGGAAACGTGACAAATGTGTCGTAAAATCAGTGTTCTTCCTCTAGTCTAGGATGACACGCTGTGACAGTGACGTCAATCGTTAGAACTCATTAGACTGTTGAACGAAACAGTAATCATCTCTGGCAAATGATAATATAAAACATCAAAGCAATTCGTGATGTTTTGTTGGAATAATAAATTGATACCCTAGTCTGAATAATGGGAGAAACGCTGCTTCTGCCCAATATTAGTAATTAATGATTTTCCCATGTAACCATGGTCTTGCATCAAATATCCATTATTTAAATAGGACTTTATAGAGGGACAAAGCTTTATAATACTAGTTTCGAATCAAAATGCGAATCTACGACTTGTAATTAACTCTAGTATGATATGGAAGTCTGCTTTTTAGTGAGAGAAAATAATTGTTTTGGTTCATAAACAAAGTTGATTGAGAATTGTACGGAAGTTAGAATCTGTGCTATGAAAAACTGGAGAAGGAGACTTAGAAAGATTTTCACGTCTAGACGAAGTGAAAAATCGCCAAGGATTGTTGGTAAATTTCAGTTTATTTTATATAGCTTTTTATGTATTATATCTTTTGATAATGTAGATTTCTTACATTCTGATGGAAATATTTTTATTTGATATTGAATGTATTCTATCTTTATCATTATTATTTATTTATTTATTCATTTTTTATTTATTTATTTTATTTTCTAATATTTTTTTTATTTTTATTTTTTTTTCGGTATTTGAAAGACATAACATAATACAGTCTTTTATAAAAATAATAATACAATTAATAAAACGGTAAACGAAAATCACATTGGTACAGACTAAAAATTCATTTTCAAGTACAGACACAAATTTTGAATTTAAATTTAACAGACTGGAACATATTGTCTTTCACAAGGCTAACACACAAAAAAGAAAGTGAATTTCCAATGTGGTCCTAACTCTCACATATACATGTACATGTATTCGGAATATTTTTTATTTACTATAAGATTACTAATGATACACTGAAGATTTTTCCCCCTAAAAAGAATCAAAACAAGAGGATATGATGTACGTGTTTATTTTTTTAAGAAAATACTCATTAAGCCATTTTTTTTCATGTTAAAATATGACAGCTCATAGTTTATACGAATTTATTTTAGTTCGA
Organism: Saxidomus purpurata; assembly: GCA_022818135.1. NCBI lineage: Eukaryota > Metazoa > Mollusca > Bivalvia > Venerida > Veneridae > Saxidomus > Saxidomus purpurata. The sequence goes on along the minus strand of JAFMSR010000001.1, from coordinate 25,116,690 downwards.
TTACGAAGAAAGCTCCGCAGCTTATTAAATCGCTCTCGGACACTCATTCCAGATGTAATTACGTTCGCGATAGGGAGGCAGCGACTTTTTCATCACTGCTACCCATTTACAGCTGGGTGGACTGAGTTTACGTGTGGCATCAGTGTCTTTGCCCAAGGACACACTTCGTGATTAGGCTGGGATTCGAACCTGGGACTTCCTATTCTGGAGGCGAACGCCCTAACCACTGAGTTATCGAGGCCCACAGCTCTTTTTTTGACCAAGGAAAAAATTCAAAAGTTTGAAGTTCAGAGGTGTTGGCACCTTCTGACTTGTATTTCATTTATTTGATTTAATAGCTATTTCAAGTTTAAAGCTTAAAAAAGTGAATAAAATCAAAAACATAGGGCACAGTCAGTTTGATGAATTTCGAAATAATTCTTCTGTAATGTCGTTTAGTGATTGATAATACCGAGGGGTCAATGTTTATTTTTTTATCAAGGTTTAGAAGTTTAATTTAAGTTTAAGAAAAAAAATGCAAGGGATCGGAAAGTTGGCATATGTACATATTTATGTAAAATATACAAAGGAGTAACATGAAATGAATACTTAAAACAGTTGGTCCTTAACATCTAACAGGTTATAATAATGTGTTCAGTGAACGTAAACTGATAAAGAAATACAATTTCAAAGATCAACATAATTGTATCGAAAAATGCCCCATGTTAGCACAAGTAATCAACATAGAGACCTTCTGTAATACCATTTATTGTACAACAGCAACTTTAGATAGATTATTGAATGTTTTACGGTACTGCAACATATTTTAAAAAGCCGATTTTACCGATGATGGCTGGAATTTTTGGTTTTGTAATAACTCTTGCAAATATTCTATCATTGATGCTTTTGAAGTTAAAGTTTAATATGACACCAGTTTTAGTGAGTGCCTCTTTAAAAGGAAAACACAGAACATAAGTCGCAAACGCTACTAAAATCACATCATTGAACATGTCGTCAATAAAACATTAAAGAATTTTAGTAAATGCGACAGATATTTATCTCACATATGCATAAACATGTAAATGGATTCCTAACTTGCTTTCATCAAGCTGATAGAGGATTGCATATTCTATGATTACTTTTGTCACCAAGCTATTGGTGTTGAAGAATGATAAATATGAATAAATGTGTATTGATCAACATACAACTCAACGGCGACTTGATGCGCTATGCATCAAATATTTGCTTGTTCAGGTATGAAACACATCCATTCAAGTTAATTATGTGTTTTGCGCCGCGGGGAAGTCTAGACAGACTGAAGCGATGCTGGTGTTTGTTTCCGCATGTTTCCGGACACAGTTGCGAAAAGCCTTATATGCATGCTTAAATATGAAGGGAATGAAATAGTAAAAAAACTGTTAAAATGCAAATACAAAAAAAACAACAAAAAAACAAAAACTGCTAAGAATAAAGTAAATCGACGACCAATTTTGGAAGTCATGTTTGCAGCTAATTTTTATCTATAGTAAAAATGAATTAAAATTGTGCTGCCTATTAAACTGCCTAAACAGTGCCTCGTGCTAGTACATAATTTCATGTACTCGCTTTTTCACTGGAAGACATTTTTTTCAAAACTCCTTCCACCAATATACATGTATATTAAATTGCCGGGAAAGTATCATAGATTTTCGTCCCTCAGTGGTAACTCCATGACACATCGCAGCTGCCTTCTGATAGTGTTTTTCTGTTTCCAGGTTGTTTTGTGTTCTGTGCATTCTACAGTCGTTTTGTAGTTACGACAGTTTGTCCTGTGTATATATCATTTCGTGCTGTACATTTGTCTATATATTATGTACATTTGCTAAGTCGTTCTACATGTACGTCAATTTGTCAGCTTAAATGCACATAACATATTGACAATTGATATATGTACAGGACAAACTGTCGTGACTACAGAAGGACTTTGAAAATGCACATAACATATTGGCAAATGTACAGAACGAATTGATATATGCACAGTAAAAACTGTCGTTGCTACAGAACGATTTTAAAAAAGTACATAGCATATTGACAAGTGTACCGCACGAAATGATACGTGCACAGGACAAATACGTCAGTGTCGTATCTACAGAACGACTTAGAACATGTACATAACATACTAAAAATGTACAGCACGAAAAGATATATGCTTATGACCAACTGTCGTAGCCAAAGAACGACTGTAGAAATGCACATAATTTATTCTAATGTAATTGCTACAAAACAATCTGGAAAGTGCACAGCACATACAGAAAAAGGCAGATCCGGTGCTCCTTATTACTCGGTCGAAACTTCATGATTGCAATGGCAACACAGATTTTTCTTGGGTCACTTGTCTCTATTTGATTTGTAAGCACAAAGTAAATGTTATAAACTTAGCCTTAAATCGAATTTCTTCAGTCTTCAAAACAGAATTTTTAATTCCAGACAGCGATTCCCTCAATATGATGGAAAAGAGAAAAGATAATCTTACGCCTCACCACCGGAGCTTGCCCTCAGTCCCTAACGTTTATAGAAAGCAGATGACATTTCCAACATCATACAGGGGCGCCAATGACTGGCTGGATAAAAATCAGCCAACAATTGATCGAGCTCTACAAATAATTGAACAATATCCGGACCTTATCAAGCAAAAGTCTTGCGAAAGATTACGTGAGTTTGGTGCAAGAATTGCTTTGAAAAACCGCAATGGGGCGAACAGAAGCGCCGGCACGTTAAAACAAAGAACAGATGCAGACACTGATGTCGAGATTAATATAGAACACATACCTCAAATGGACACAGAAGATAACGGTGTATCAGTTCCGGAAATTCTGGTTTCACAACCTGAAGATGACGAGCTTTCGTTTCTCGGGAACAAGCCCAAGCGCGTATTTGTTTGCGGGTACGTAGATAACGACTTGTGGCATCGTCTACTTGTTGATTTGTGCAAAAAATATTCGATTCGTTGTATGGCGCAATCAGATTTCCCAGAATGCAGTAGATGGTTATCAGAAACGGATGTTTTCTTGTTCTTAATGGATGATGTATCTGTGAGGGAATATCCCTATCAGGACCAGCTACGTATGGCTGTCATGTTAGACTTGAATATTGTTTACGTTCGAGATTTAGGATTTGAACTAAAGACGGACTATAGCTTGAGAAACATTCGCTCTAAAAATACACACACTGCCCGTACACGTTCGCAGGGTAATATAAATTTGAACACAGAGAATGCGAGTTTTGCAAATCTTTTGCACCCGAATAAACCAGTGGAAAGAAAGAAAAGTTTACCATCGGATTCAACAGTTGTTGATATTGAAACAGACGAAAAAATGTCACTGCCGCAAGTTTATTACGGTAAAGTTTCACCCCCACCTTATCGCCGAACGAAGTCCTCGGTAGAGCAAAGTGATAAAGGTCGTCAAGAAGTAGATGTAGCAAAAATCACAAAAAAAGAGTACGGCACTGCCTTGGTTTATCACCACCTTTACCACAGCAGGTGTCTGGACAGAATAATATTTGCTATAAATAATCAAGATAGCAATTTAACTGACCAATCAGAATGCGTTGCCAATAGCCGTCATTCTCTCTTAACGCCCGTTTCCAACTGTTCTGTATATTCGGGGTTCAGCTGTGATTCTGCAGTAGCTGATATGTACCATTCTATGACGCCTGAACCCATTGACCCGGAAAGAGGAAACCAAATTTTGCTCGAATATGAACATTCATTTGATGAAACGTCCATCCCAAGGAGATTATCAAGTCCGACGGAGACCATTTTTCTAGTTTGCCCTTCTGTCGGTGATGAGAAACCGAAAGTGTTCCATTGGCCAGAGGATGTGGAAAAAGAAATCATTAGCAACTCTCCTTCGGTAGAATCGCTAGGATTTCAAGACATTGACTTAAGCAAACGGATTAACCAGATTGATCTGTTCGAGGAAAACATTTCGGATTAAAAGGAAATCGAGAACTTACTTGCACATCCACTATGACTTCAAATATAACATATGAATAAGACAAAACAGTTTTTCCTATAGAACCCTCGGAAATCATGGCTACTTTGCGTCAATGCATTTATTTTCTGGCATTCGGGAATAACCTATGTGAACGAATCACCGTGTGTATGAGACTATAAATCTCAGCCTTTTTTGAAAATAAAAATATGACGAGATGTTTTATACGAAACAAGTAAACTGGCAAGTTTGGATGTCATTCAGAATAATGTATTGCATGTTCTAGTAAGTGAGGGTACAATGACTACTCATTAATTAATCAAATTAACATACAATGTACATGTACTTATGAACATGATCATGGCCATAATGTCGTTCGTGTATTTTCTGTGTTTTGCTCAAACCTTCATAGTTGTTGTTTGATGGTCATGCAAAATATTATTTTATTTCGAATAAACAATGTTCAGTTAGTTGTTAGTACAATTACTTTACTAGTATTTAGGTACAACGGTAAACTCTAAGGAAAACGTGTCGGTCATTTCTCATGTACTGCTGTTGAACTGACTGTCCACTGTAGTAGACGTCTATGCTGGGACGCCATGAGGCTCTGGTGAATTTGATTATACAAAAAAGATGGTCTACATGGCCCTATTTTGCTCACCTGGCTACCTTGGCTAAAATACAAGGTAAACAATCACGTCGCAGAAAGGTGGGGACCCTGATTTTATCATACACTATATAATACCACATACCAAATATCTATGGTTATAGGCAAGAGTTGTTACGTTTTCTTATAGAATCTTATAGAAATCAAGTGACCCCCGGACAGTGTCAGTTTACACCCAGAAAATATTCCAACCAGTATTTCTAATTTACCTGTAACTTACGCAAAAATAGCGAAAACGTGTTTTTTATTGCTAAGTTCTAAAAATAGATATAGTCAAGCGCTTTTTGATTATTTACTATGCGCATAAAAAAGGCTCGCCATTATACTTGAAGGGACTACTTTTTAAAATTTAATACAGAAACAAAACATAATGAATACAACATCTCATGTTCTGTCCAAATTCAATGATTTTCGAATGCCATGGTACGGAGCCTTCTGCATAGATATAAATATTCTTTGATCAACTTTGGTAGAGCTTCAAAGAAGAAACTTTGCAACCAAGTTTCATTAACTTCATTCAGATATATCACTTGATGTTATTACTGTGCAGGGCAACATACACAGAGCGATATTCTCAACTTTCGAGCAATTTATGCTCCAACAAAGGTACGTTCACACGTAAAGGAAGTTAATAAGAAAATTATAAAAGCCATAACGTGCAGAGTGTAAGAAACATGTTGTTTTAAGGAATTCCTACATCAATCGTTTTCTTCATATTGATATTTTCTTTATATTCTTCAAATCAGTGCCATGAAAACAAACATACAAGAACTCAAAAAAATGCAGATGTATGCCTAATAGAGACTGATGTGATTACAGATCGCTAACTTACAAGCGAAGATAGTATAATTAGGTCTGTTTGGATCTACTTGACTCCAATCAGCATGGCTTTAAATGGCTAGTTACTACTTTATGTAGTATCGAGTTAATGTGATTGCCCATTTGACCGCTGACACTGTACTTTCATTGAGTTAATTGAAAAAGAGGAAGCACACGCATAACAGAAATTTTCCATTTCCTCAGTACATGTAGGCCTACTTTAATAAAATTAATGGAAATCATAGGAATTCGTGTGACAGGCTTATGACGTACGATTTCGAACTACTTTTATTTGCAGAAGGTAATGAGTGTTTTAGACACTTTGAAAAATTAAGCATCTGTTCAACAAAGAGTCTTTGAAAATAACGTCAGCTTTGAATTGAAAAAGTGAGTCATGATTTTTTTTCTGCAAAATTTAAATATTTTTTTCGTTTACAGTTGAAATGCAAAAAAAGCTAAAACAATACACATGTATTTAACATTAAATCTACTCATATTTGACTACGGATCACTGCAAATAAATTATGACTATGGATAGCTATAGTTAAAACTGATAAGAAGCAAAAGTAAGTTCGAGTTCTGCATAAATCGACTATAGCATAGCATAGCGTGTCACAAATGTTGACGTATAAATTGTAGTTATTAAGGTAAGGGTAATGAGCGATGACATTTCTTGTAACGAGGTTCAGCGATATCTCTAGTTTTACAAATTGTCGACGACGGATTGTCCCTTATTAAATTTGTCCTGGATACTTCGTGATCAGGTGAGCTAAAACGTAAAAATCGAAGCATGCAAAACGTTGAAGTTTGAGCAAATCTGATATAATAATTTAAGAAAGTTGAGATGTTTCTATCCCGAAAACAAAGAAATAATGAATCGTTTCTTTCTTCAACGGACTCGGAACTATGTACTCCCTGAAAATTCTTTGACATTTACTCAAAATCCACAATTCCCCCTACATTTGCTAAAACCCTGAAATTGCAACAAAAAAACAAACATTTTAATTTCGCGGACTTAAACTTTGCGTAGGAACGTACTCTTAACAGTTCAAAATCAAAGGACTGAAAGTGCTGGAGGATCGATTGTCTCTGAACAACACAGTCTGCACACATACATGTGTAAATATCAGGACAACATAGACTGTACACATACATGTGTGAATATCAGGACAACCCTTGCACGAGTAAAGTTATAAACTGGAGACACAACTGTCCACAAATTTTGACCTTTCACCATTTGTGTAAACTTTACTTTTGAGATAGGAACCCATGTGCTTACATTATGTCATTCAGTGACTATGTTCAACTACCCTATGAAGTATTAAGCTGTGGATCGTAACTGAGAAATGGATTTTGACAAAACTGAACTGAAAATTTATGGTTTGAACAACTTCCAATGTCATTTAAAAGTTATGGGATATGCCCATAAGGTTGATTGTATTGTGCGAATTAATTCGGATTTAACGTCGCACCCAACAGCTAAGGTCATATTGCAACTTCCAGCTTTCATGGAGGAGGAAGACCCTGGGTGCCAATTCCCTGTATCATAATTTGGGGGTCATTTAGAAACTCCGAGGGTCATACCCTTTATTGTAAAAAAATAAAAGGCATGACTATGTGTTAAAGAAGTTTTATTCAGTTTACTTCTGTAAAACTGCATGTGATACATCACAAAATGGTGGGTAATCAAAGGGTTGGCAAGACAACAGGTGTTTCTCTTTGGATGCTTTCCATTTTGTCACTGCATCTCAAAAGTCAAATTTGTCCACAAAGCGAATTTTTTAATAAGTGCATTCAACCATAGACATTAAACTTGGATATTATTTGGCACACTTAAACCCCTTTCAATAGTGACAGTCTGATCGAAATGACTACAAAATGATCATTAAAATCACTCAGAAAGACGTTTTTGTTTCCCCTATTAAGGTTCGTCGACCATCTCTTGTTGTGCGTCTACGATCTTTGATGGCGGTATCATAGGAATCAACACACACAAAAACGCAATGGAACAAAATGCGGGTCGTTCCGAAATCAGACGACAACGACGACGCAATAGGGTCAAAATTTGACATTTCCCATACCGGAAGCGTATTTTATCTTGCATTTCGAAGCGTTTTGAGAGGTTTTGAAATGTTGTTTTTGTAGTAATTTGATCATACACATTTTAATTGCGTCATAGAAGACGCTCTTTGCTATTTCTGTTGCGTCATTGACAAAATGAGTGCGTCAAAACCGCAGAAAACGCGCTCTCGCGGAAACACTGAATTTAGTGTATCCGGTGTAGCGATACGTATTTCACGGGTCTTACATTTCTCATGCCACACCGGTCTGACGATAAAAACCGCGTAGGAATAGTTCTATACAGAACAGATACCTCGTTGATTTAAGTTACAAATTATAAGAAAACAACAATATAATATTATGTTTTCTGTAATGTTTTGATATTATTTAGATATGTTACTATATAATTTTTAAAACAGAGGACAATAATATAGAACTGCTTTTCGGTCGTTAAATTCAATCGATCCAAAAACATTTGAGTAATGAATTTCTGCAAAAACGTTCTAAACTAGGAATAGATCTATATTACTTTCTTTCCCTTAATTCTGCAAGTCCCGGGGGTGTAATAACCAGTTAATTTAGTAAACTACGATACATCGCTATTGAAATCTTCATAAATTCTACTCCGTTGTCATAGTTTCGAATGACTGTAATCTTTATTAATGTATATGAAGTTTGACGCAAATGATTGACAATTCTCCAGCAAATAGTTGAATTTAAAGCGGCTACACTTTACGGTTACCTTTCAAAGCATCAACAATATGGCAAATCCATTAAGCAGACGAAGACTTGGAAATAATTCCAACTTAATCACCTCCCCGAGTATTGCTATGTCAACAATACAATTTTGAATTGTAGAGATAGATAGTTTCCGTGAGTTTTGCGCGCTGCTTTTATATTAAATACTCTCCGCGACGTTCACTTAATTTTTCGTTAATCATTCAATCATTTTCTCAATTTCCGGTCCCATTCCCGAACTTTTCTCGAACATTTCAAGCGCCCTGTAATATCGTATGGTGAGTTTGATTGATTACGATGTTTATATGGTCAGGCCCAATACTCACTTTTTGAGTAATCAAACCACGCTAGCATTTCTCCCATAATGCTGTTTAATTCGTATGGCGAGTTAACCTGCAACTAACTTTTCTAGTCATTTTGAGCAACGTAGAATCGCGATTCAAACGCATTTGTGAGAGACCATGAAGATGATCTAGGATAGTGTAAAGCGGGAATCGATTTGAATGTTTTTCCCACACGCCAAACATAACTTCCTCAGTATCACTGGACCCTATCTGGTAATTACTGTGCATAAGCAGGGCAAATGCAGTATTACAGATTTTCAAGACAAAGTCTTAGATTGATTAGGTATACATAGCTGGGAGTAAACCTCATTCACGTGACAGCTACCAACAAAACGGAGTGCCCGAATGCACGAGAAATCGTGCAAATGCCAGTGATAAAAACAAATTTAAACGACACCTTGAAACTAGCTGAATTTAACCAGGAATTTATTTGTTAAAATAGGGGCATAATTTTCCTAAAACTCATGAAAAATGTACACGGACTTTGTGCTTTGGCATTATACTTATTGACCGAAAATATCTGGGTGAAGTTTCATTCAAGATTGCAACTTATATGTAAAACCTTAACCAGAATTTCGTCACTCGATGATGCCCAAACGGGTAATGAGTTTACTAAATCTCAAGCGAGAGTTATGGGAATATTATAGCAGCTAGTCCAATAAGCAAGAAGACCTGCTTTCATCTTTTTTGGAAAAAGCAGCTTGCATGGAAATCTTTAATCAGGGTGTAACAGTAATGCCAGGGTGAGTAAAATAGCTTGCTCTATTCTTCCAATAGCTGAGCTGAACTCCTATGCGTTCACTTTCTTTGCAACAACGTATAATAATCAACAGAAATTAATCTTTACAATGCTAATATATTTGAAACAATAATAACCGAACATTAATTGACTAATTATTAAACCCTTCCCTTGGTTCATGAAGTTTCATTCAACTACAGGTATTTCACAAAACAGGATTGTCAGCAGAAATTAACTTCATTATACAGACTAAACGGTAAAATCAATGATGGTTATAGGGAAATACCGTTTGATCTCAAGTAATAAACATGTGTAATAAATCAAGTAATGATGCTGAAACTGACATGCTTCTGCCAATATTGCTAATACTCATGAATTACAGGTTACTAAGACACTGCCTGAATTATTATTAATTTTCATCTTCTACTATTATGGTTTCAGCTTTTAATAAAAAAATATAATGTGATGCATCATTTCCATCAGTTAAACTCCAAATGTGTTAAGAAGGTACAAATGTAGTTGTAATTGATTGATTTACCAGGTGTAGCTTAGTCCGTGATTTTACTCTACATGTCACAGAAACTTTTTTAAGTAAAGACCAAAGACCCATTATTGATTACGTAATTTCATTTTAAATATTAGCAGTTTAAGGGCAATATAGAGCATCCTGATGGTATACATAACTCACCTTTGTATCAATTAATTCTTTAAAGTTTCAATAAAAATTTGATTAGCAGGAAAATCAAGTGCAGATAAACTTTGTGACATTCATCCATCATAACAGGCAGAATTGCCTCCCTACCCCACTGTTTTTTTTGATGGGACGGCTGGTTGGGTGTTGGCAATGAACACTATCACCATGTAGAAATTAATGAGTAGTTTTAAAAATCTAAGGGCAGTTACTCTACCGTTTTGCCAGCCGGTTCAACCTACTTGGACACAGAGCACTGCATATGTGTGCTGCATGCTAATGGTTGTGGCTACTTTTCATCAAATATGTAAAAAAAATCAAGAAATTCAGCCACATTATCCCAGCACAACATGCTGGCTATATATTCAACAAAGATTGGTACACACTCCTCAGAAGTTTCATTGAGTACAAGTCAGAGGCCTGCCCCCAAATTTATTTGAAGTAATTTATTTACTCTTGACTGCAAAACAAGTTCTTACAACTTAGATTAATCTTTCTTGAGACTCACTCCAGATGAAATCAAAACCCAAAAATTCTCAATGTACATGTACACTATACTGTACCAATAATTCAAAAGTACAAAAATTCAATGAAGTTTATCCAGGTGTAATATGCACAACTTAGCTTGTAACTTGTGGATTTTCATTGTATTCTGACAAGTAGAACAGACAAACATCTCTCTACATATACATGTATTATGAAAAAATCAAAGGGCAATAACTCCATCAAAAATTATTAGGGCATAATAATATGCACATCTTAGCTTTGGAATAATCACTTCTGTAATAATTATTTAATTCCAGTCAGTGGCTGCTGAGAAATAGCATGGAAAAATCTCTTTATGTACACTACATGTATGTAACATCAAAGGGCAATAACTCAATGAAAAATTGCATGAGTGTAACTGGACACAACTATGCACAATTCTGCTTGGTACTTAACACTTATGTGCAGTTTCACTAAATTCCTCCCATAGAATGCTGAGAAACAGCATGGACAAATATGCATATGTACACTGTATGAAAAAAAGGGCAATAACTAATTACAAAATTATCTGAGTAGAACATGCCAAGGATATGCATGGAAAGGCTTGGTACTAGACACCTGTATGAGGTTTCATTGAATTTCAAATTTTACTGACCAGTGGTTGAAAAGAAATTGCCCGGATGAATTTTGTCTACACAGAACAACCAATGGACTGACAGGCGTGATTCAAATATAGTCCCCATAAACATTGTATTTGGAAGTAAAATAACCAGATAGATACTGGAAATACGCACATATCCCCTTGCTAATGAAGCTTTCGGCAAAGTGTTGTTGAATTTCAACTCGTAGTTTCCAAGCAACAAGAATATGAGACGGATACACCCAGGGAGGATGTCTACCACTGAAAACAAACTTTTTTCTTCAAGAATCATTTTATTGCACAACCCAAGCTGCTATCACAGGCAAATAGGTCATAAATAAAAAGTAAACATAGAGGTCACATTTACATAGGTCAAAAGTAAAAAATATGAAAGTGTACAATATTCTACCTTAAGGACTGGGAAAAAATATACATAAATAGCGAAAATAAATGATTCATTACGGGTAACAAATCATACCTTTTTCTACTGATCACAATTTATTGTATATTCAGGTGTTTTAATATGTCACAGGGTTTTGTTCATTGGCAGAAAAATGTTATTAGGGCATAACACCTCTTAAAGCACTGATTCACTGTATCCAACTACATAGCAAAATTCTATTTGAAGATAACTAATTTTCACACTGTTAGGGAATCCACTACTTGCCTCCTTTTAAAATCAAATAGCCATTCATGTATTCCAGAAAAAGGGGAATATAATTCTTAAAAACACTACAACAATTTAGTTCACAAATGTACTGACATAAGCAAAAAGCAAAATTTATTTTTGTCACAAACATAAGTTTGTTTACAATATTATATAATCTACTGAATGAAATCTGTTTAACAAAAATTTCTGTCTTTAAACTACTGTAGTTTGTATTCATATGTATTCCCCATCTTCCCAGTTGTCTTCTGACAAATCATTATCATACACAATTACTGTCCATGTACCAATTTGTAGAAATATGTATCTTGACTCTGTAACAGAAGTCCTGGTGGCGCAAATTCTGCCACTTTCCCTTCAGTCATTACAAGAACTCGGTCACTGTCCATTATTGTATTTATTCTGTGAGCTATCGTAAGGACAGTGCTATCGGCAAATTCTGATCGTATTGTCTGCTGTATTAACATGTCTGTCTCCATGTCTACACTAGCCGTTGCCTCATCTATACACAAGATCTGTGAATATAATTAAACAATTCTCCATTTACTGAACTAGCTGCACTACTGCACTGATGAAAACTAAACATCCAGCCCAAAGGTATCTCTGTAGTTGACTTCTGGTTCTGCATAAAATTATTGAGACAACAACCAACCTTAATTTTCTAATTTATACTCTATATGTTTCATATATTCTTTTCATTACATCAGTACATTGTGTACAGCTAATCCTAGCTAGTCCAAAACGTTCTTCAGTTATCACTAATATTGCCATTTTGAAATCTATCAATGGTGCAAATAAAACTAGAACTATCACTGAAGGTGATAAATACCCCCCTAAACACCCCACTGACACAGTACATAAAATTTATGTAACATTTGACGATTTAATTATTGGACCTGCACAACTACCGGTAAAGGCATGGTACCTTATCACTTCTGTAAAGTATAATTAAATTCTGACAGGTTTTTTGGATATTAAGAGCGCACAAGATTTTATTACGTCGAGCCCCTGGGACCTTATCCTAGTGAACCGAAACATGGACCATGCACAATTAGGCATGGTACTTATCACTTCTGTGAAATATCATTAAATTCTAACTTGGATTTGGAGATTTAATGTCCACACGATTTATCTTTCTCAAGCCCATGTGACCTTCACCTTTGACATAGTGACCCAAAACATGGACCATGCACAACTAGGCATTGTACTCGTCACTTATGTGAAGTATCATTAAATACTGACCAGGGATTTGGAGATTTACCGTCCACAAGATTTTACTATATCCATCCCCTGTGACCTTGACCTTTGACCTAGTGACTCGTAACATGGCCCTACACAACTAGGCATTGTACTTATCACTTCTATGAAGTATCATTAAATTCTGACCAGGGGTTTTGGAGATTTAGCATCACTAGATTTAACTATCTCAAGCCCCTGTGACCTTGACCTTTGACCTAGTGATCCGAAACATGGACCATGCACAACTAGGCATGGTACTTATCACTTCTGTGAAGTATTATTAAATTCTGACCAGGGGTTTTGGAGATTTAGCGTCCACGAGATTTTACTATCTCGAGCCCATGTGACCTTCACCTTTGACCTAAGTACCTGAAACATGGACCATGCACATCTAGGCATTGTGACTTTGTTTGAGTATCATTAAATTCTGACCAGGATTTTGGAGATTTAGTGTCCACAAGATTCCGTCTACAGACGGACAGATGGACGGACCGACAAACTGAATCCAGTATACCCCCCTTACACTTTGTGTTGGGGGGCGGATATAAAAAGTTGGCAGTTTAATGTCTTAAAGAGATTTTTATCGTGACACCGACCTACAAACTCAAGGTCAGTAACTGCAGCAGACTGACAATTTTCTGAACAAAATTTAACTTCAGAAGCTGATTTTCACCAGATAGTATAATATAAATTCAGAACAAGTCATGACAGAACAAAACCACAGGGAACTTATACATGTATTCACCTTTTGAAGCTGAAACAGGTAGCACATATTTTGTTTGTTTTATATTCAATGGAGTGTGTGATGTCAGAAATTCAAAGTATATCAGTTCTACCTTGAACCGTGAATGCGGAGAGAAAAGAGTAATACCCTAGCAAACAAACTGTATTACCTTACTTATCCCTGTAACACTTTTGCATCAAACCCGTGAAATATACATCACAACTGTTCAATTACCAATTTTATAATAAATGAACTACTGAATATCTATTATCACATCAACAGGTCATGATATGTGGATGTATTAACCCTTACAATAACTACTTCACACTTTCTTCACACAATATACCAAACAATGTAACTGTATCACCATGACTTTCATGCAAGAAGCAGTTATATAGGCATATTTTTCATTAAGTAAGCTACTCTTTGCTTGTCATGATTACACAATCTCAGCAAAAACAAGTTTCAGTGATGAGGATTTTGATTAAGGTCACTAGTCTTGTTTAATCTAGTTTACTGTTACAAAATATACTTATTTTTTGGATTTCCAATTTATAATTTCAGTGTTTCACTTGCGTCATAATGTATAGACAGAAAACTTTCCCTGTATTCCCCCCTGTCTGACAAGAGGGTCATGGTGTTCCCAAATTCTAAAACTAAAATTTCTATATAGTATATAGTAATATCAAAACATCACATAAATTTTAACCTCTAAGAATCAAAATTTTAATAAAAAGTTAACCTTAGCTGATGTAAGTTTTGTTCATTTGGGCACTGGTTTTGACACCCTAATTTTATTTGTCTGAAATCTGCTCTTATCTGACATTTTCAGTCCTTACCTTTGCTTTTGTTAATAAAGCTCTAGCTAGGCACACTAGCTGTCGCTGACCCACTGAGAAATGGCGGCCTCTCTCTGCCACATCGCTGTGTAAGCCCCCAAGTCGCTCTACAACCTCTTTAAGGTGGCACTTATCTAGCACAGACCATAACTCACTGCCGGTATATACATGCGTTGGGTCAAGGTTTTCCCTAACTGTGCCACTAAACAGGAATGGATCTTGAGGAATGATTGCTATTCTTGACCTGTACAAATATTAAAATCCAACATATACACCCTGTAAGACATACAACAACTATACTTTGTAAGACGTATAGAAATACTATTTAAACAATATATTAAGTAGGTAAGTATCTGAAATACTGGAACTGTTTGTCTGGCCATTTTTCAGTTTATGTTTAGGTATTTCTATACAGAAACAAGCCTTTAATAAGGGTCTCCGATGTAATGTATTTTACGTCTTCTTTGGACCTGCGGCCATACTGGTACATGTAGCTATAATACTGCAACTGTGAAGTATGACTAGCAAAGAAAACACCCCTTGTTTGCCCGTCCAGGCATTTTAAGATGTGATACAAGCAGACAGACACTTATGAATACCTTCTAACATAACAGATATGTATAGGACTATACAATTACTTTGATCAACAGTCAAAAGAAATCATAACAAAGCACAGAGCACTTTGGCTCTAATAATATTACATGTCCAGCAAGTGTTTGACAATTATCTCCCTTACAACCAGTATGCTAGAGGACTGTTTCAAGTTTTCTACGAAGAACTATAGAATTAACTAGTGCCAATCAGTATATTAATCATAAATCTACAAACAGCTTATTTTAGATGGTGTGGCATTGCCTGGCAGCAAGAGGATAAGGTGCTTACTTAACAAAATTGACTTCTCTTGTCTTTTTTGCGAAATCAAAATCAAATTTTTGTAGACAGCTATCCTGTCCTACTATACTAAAAAATGTCAATTTTTGTTTTTTAAGGCTTTTTAAATTTTCCATTTTTCAACTGGAACATGCTTCTTATACAGGTCCAAATACAGTACAACCTCTCAGTCTCAGGAGCAAACATCCTTTGGAACACCGAAATGTGTTTGGTGTTGAGATGTGTTGTCCGATTCCCTGCATAACTGACGCAAGGGGAATGAAAATGTTTTTCTTCTTTGATAGGGTGTTGCTACAGGGAGGTGTTGCTCGAAGAGTTGGACTGTATCAGTAAATACCATTCTTATCAACTCTAATAACACTTATAGTAGAGTTTGGATATTGGACAAAGTCTGGCTTCACATTTTCTACAAATATAAAGTACAAAAATCTTCCAAAAGTTTAGGTCCACTTTAACGGTAAAAGTAGTCTTACCTAATATCTTTCAAATCCAGGTGGATTAAATCTATTCCATCAACAAAAATATTTCCTTTATATATTTCAACCATCCTGAAAAGAGCCAGGAACAAGCTGGATTTCCCAGAACCAGTTCTTCCCACAATTCCAACTTTTTCTGCTGGTTCCACTTCAAATGAGACTTTGTTGAGAGCATCTGTTAGATTACTTCTGTACTTTAATTTGACATGCCGGAAAACAATTGATCCCTGTATAGGCCAGTATGGTGGCGGCTGTAAGACACAGTTTTGTACTATAATGTTTGCAGTAAAAATCACCCCTGGTTACAGGATGAAAAGTGATTTGTTAGAGAAGCATTTATTAACACGGAATATAATTTTAAAGTACAAATGTTTAAATTGAGTATCTAGAATACAAGATAATACTGGCTTAATTTAGCATGCTTAGCTTTGACAAAACTAAATTTCTAAATTTGACTCTTCCAAACTTCAAGTTTGACTGTATCATTTATTTTTGAAAAAGATGCTCAATAATCATATTAATCAACTGAACAGTAAGCACTGTACACCATCCTCAGATTGCTCAATGTTCTATGCAATCATTGTCTACATTTCTAGAAAAGGCAGGTAATTACTGGCAAGAACAGATGAGAGTAAGGCTGATATTTCTGTATTTACCAGTAGGGAACCTTCAAATCTTTCATTTGGAACATCATCTATATACTGCTGTGCCCTCTCTACACTAACCATCTGTTTCTCTGTCTCCGCAAACGAATTCACCACACCACTCAATAGATTGGTCACAGATAAAGCATACGATATGGCGAGACCTACAAGACCTGTCAAAGGAACAGACAACGTTAAATGCCTAAAATAGAAACAATACAGTTCAGTCTGTATAACTTCTTCCCAGAGGTCATGTGGCTAAGGCAACCAATATTGTTCTAGTTTTCTATCAAAATTTTCTACCATGCCTTACGGGGCATGAATGGGATTGAACATGTGTCCTATGGGTTGCTGAGTAAAAACTGTAACCACTATATGACCGAGGCCTACTCAAGATACCTCTTTTTACACAGGGAATACCATGGGTGTGAATTAAACAGAATGTGGCAACACTTTCAGGAAATGACAGTATAAAACTCTCTTTTTTTTAAAGAATCTAAATTAAACCTAACCAGTGCTTCTTAATTTCTACACCAACAATTACCTTGCTTTATGAGTAAAAGACAATGTTCCCCCTAAATACAAATGTAGTTCATTTATCATAACAGAATTTTCATTCAGTCTGGTGACAAGCAGAAAGTATTGGATATAAATTTTTACCTGGATTAACTGTTTGGAAATGATGTTCAAGCACTGCAATGAATGCTATTCCTGTAACCATGGCAACACCCAACATCTGGAGATGAAAAGATAGCCAGCTAGCAACAGCCTGGCCAGCAAACTGAGCTCTCTGATTGGTGTCAAGTTTGTCTAAATTTTCTTTCTGGAACCTGGATAGTTGATTAAAATATCGTCATGATTGTGATATAAAATCTTTTGACATTTAAAGTTTCTATTAAAATAAATACATGTTATTCTATACTTGAATTTCTTTTCGTATCTACAAGTTTTAGAATTGCTGACAGAAGAATGACGAAATTAACAAACAAAACAGAGTGAAAACAAGAGCTGTCCCTCACAAGTGACGAATGCCCCCGAAAGAGGTGCCTCACAGTCTGTGTCCTCTCCATGTGCTCAATAAATGTGCTATGTAATTTTAAAATCCTTCCATGCATGACAGAGTTATCATGCATACAGTATTCCATTACTTTAAACACTAAGTGTGACCTTGACCTTTGAGGTAGGGACTTGGGTCTTGCACGCGACACATCTGCTTGATGTGCTAGACATTTGTGCCAAGTTATTTTAAAATCCTTCAAAGCATAATAAAGTTATAGTCCGGACACAAATGTATGCATATATACAGGATTCCATTACCTATAAACTCTAAGTGTGACCTTGACCTTTGTGGTAGGGATGTGGGTCTTGCACGCGACACGTCGTCTTGATGTGCTAGACATTTGTGCCATACTATTTTAAAATCCTTCAAGGCATGACAAAGTTACAGTCCGGACACGAATGTGTGCATATATGCATATATAGAGGAATCCATTACCTTCAAACTCTAAGTGTGACCTTGACCTTTGAGCTAGGGACCTGGGTCTTGCACGCGACACGTCGTCTTAATGTGCTAGACATTTGTGCCAAGTTATTTTAAAATCCTTCAATGCATGACAAAGTTACAGTCCGGACACGAATGTGTGCATATATGCATATATAGAGGAATCCATTACCTTCAAACTCTAAGTATGACCTTGACCTTTGAGCTAGGGACGTGGGTCTTGCACGCGACACGTCGTCTTGATGTGCTAGACATGTGTGCCTAGTTATTTTAAAATCCTTCAATGCATGACAAAGTTACAGTCCGGACACGAATGTGTGCATATATAGAGGATTCCATAACCTTCATACTCCAAGTGTGACCTTCACCTTTGAGGTAGGGATGTGGGTCTTGCACGCGACACGTCGTCTTGATGTGCTAGACATGTGTGCCAAGTTATTTTAAAATCCTTCAATGCATGACAAAGTTACAGTCCGGACACGAATTTGTAAGTGGGGACGCACGGACGGACGGACGGACAGACGGACGGACGGACGGACAGACGGACAGACGGTGCGATTTTAATATGCCACCCTTCGGGGGCATAAAAATTAGAACCGATGAATCAATCAATAAACTAGAGCTATCGCTGATGGTGATGCTGTTCCAGTGCACCTGAACAATCAAGGTAGTCTTAAAGACAGCTATATCCCCGTTGTAAACAGGAACATTGAAGCAATTAATGTTAATGAGTGTAGTTTACTCTCAGAAATTTCTAAAAAGCAAATGAAGTTACTGTCTATTCATTGACAAGTGGCCAAAGAAAAGGTCTCAAAAAGTGTTCTACCCATCACCTGTATTTGATTTCCAATGCCAAGATCATGGGTTCTGCATATCATCTGGATGAGGTTAACATTTGGCCAGAGTTACTTTCCAATCCAAACTGCCGATAATATGCACAACTGGGCTTGGTAGTTATCACTATTATTAAGTTTCATTAAATTCCAGACAGTCGATGCCAACAAAAAGGCCGGACAAATTTAGTCCACAGAGGAACAGACAGACTAAAAATTGGCAGTTGTGTGGCTTTTCCTTTGTTCTCTCGATTGTTCTTTTTAGCCACATAAGCCAAAAATAGCCACATAACAATAACGTAATGAATGACATCAAAGAGAATTTACTCTTACGTATTGTTGCCATGACCACTTAACCCCCACTTTTTGGGCTTGAGTTTACGAGTATAAATGTGCTTCCAATACAGCCCCTATATACATGTACATCCTATCCGGGGTATATCTAATGAATTCAGTTAAAGTTTAAATTCTGCACTGCCAATGATGGTGATTCAAACATGTAAATGATAATTTTATTGTGAATAAATTCACTTTCAAATTCCTCAAGTTTTGAAAAAGTTCCCTATAACATTAAATAATTGACACAAGTATCGAGGAAGGATGCATACCGATCTTGTTCCCTCATAGCTCTAATTGTGGTCATACCAGAAATACTCTCTGAGAAGTGAGCATAAATAGGTGACAGGGTAACGCTTGAGATTCTTTTTATTTCCCGTGATGTATGCCGGTAGTAGTTCTGAAAATGAAAACAATCAACAAATGTGCGTGTGTATAGTTCTAATACTTCACTATGAGAGAAAAGGTACAATTCCCTATAATTACTAAAATATCTATGTATGCAAAACTTGTAATATGTGTTAAAATTATTTGGAGTCATTTAAGTTTAATCATTTTCAAAATTTTAATGTAACAGAGAACTGAGCAGACTCAGAAATCAGGAGTCTGGCCATCTTACCTGTATTTTATAATACAACAATCCTAAAGGCAACAGTAGGACAGCAAACCATGGTAACCCATAACATGTGATCACAATGGTCCCAAAGATGCCGTAGATTTGAGCAAGAAATATATTCATGATAAATGGCAATGAGTCATCGATGGAGAAAACGTCTGATGAAAATCTATTTACGATGCGTCCTATTGGTGTGACATCAAAGAATGAGACGGGAGCCTGAAAACAAGCAATTTCAACTTTTACAAAGAGATGACAATATATAATCAGCATGTATGGTTCTTAAAATTTATATTTTAATAAACCTTAATGTTTCATAATCTCATTTGAATCATCTTCCTTACGAGTCAGTAGAAACCTGAAATACTCTTCAGTTTTGAGATATCTATTGTACATCTGATATATATGCTCTTGTTTTGTTAATTTTTGAACTCAACTACTAGGCAGAGAACTTAATCATTAAATAGGCATTTAATATTGTTTTCGAAAATCCCTGAAGTAAATTATGAAACTGCAGGCTTGCAAGAAATCTTAGCTTGTACTGGGTCCTAATATAACGGGTCCGGAAACAAACGCTATCTGTCAATTATGCTGTCATGGCTTTGTGTATCATTTCAAATCTTCAGGGCTATATGGATTTCAGGCTCTTAATTGATCGTTTACCTATTAAACTATTTCGCAAATTGGCCACTGCAATTCGTTCAAGTACGAGCAATTTTTTTGAAGTTTAAATTTAGTTTTGTTACCAAGAGCTATGAACTTGTGATAAATAATAAGTTACGTATAATTTTTGGCTTTGTAAAGGAAACAAAAGTATGTATTTAATTTGCAGTATATGTACATATATCACTATTTCAGACTCCGCATTTAGTTTTGTTCCAGAAGTTCAGAAAAATTAAAATTTATATGCAACTTTCAGGAATGTAAAGGAAAACAAACATGGTGCCAAATGACAAAAATTTTAGCAGGTGCCATAAGTTCTAAACACGTTTTCATATTAACATAATCTGTTTTTTAAAGTATGTATGTAATTTGCAGTTAATGTATCACCATTTCAGACGCCATATTTAGTTATGTTCTAGGAGTTCTGAAAAATTACTATTTATATGTAATTTTCAGCTATGTAAAGGAAAAAAACATGGTGGCGATCGAAAATTGAGAAGATGCCATTCCTTATGTACTACTCTGCAGATTTACAGAATACATGCTTTTATAAAATATGTATCTAATCTACAGTTTATGTTTCACTTTATAGAAATTTATATTTAGTTTAGTCCCTTAGGCTTCTGGTAAATAATAATTACTACATAATTCTCATCGTTGCTATGTGGTAGGCACTTCGCGTTATCTTCAAATTCTATTGTCCAGCAGGGACACGATAAAATCGATAATTGATATATACATGTATATAAAGAGTGTTACCAGACCCGTTATATTAGGGCCCAGGCTTGTATGATCTTTATTTAAATTTGAATTTCTTTCAACCTAAGAAAATAACCAAACTAAAAATACAAAAAGAATCTAGCAATGCCAAAATCTCCAGAGGTTTCCCCTGACCTTGTTTTTCATAACCTTAACATTTTGATTATCTGTTCATTACCGATCCAATTTTTTAGGTTATACTTTTTATATTGTTTTCTATCAGACAAATTTAACAGGAATATATCAAAGTTAAGTCCACTGTCCTAAACATAAATTTCCATAGCATTATAACAAATATAACACAGAAATAAAACACAGCATCCATAACATGACATGTTACCTTCAGAATATTGTTCAGTAACTTTCTATGTATGGTCTGGGCAGCACAAATACCACCATAGGCAAACAGGAATGCTCTGAACAAGGTGAAGATAGAGTTAGCCCCGGCCAGGCACCCGTACACTGTCAGGTAGAACATCACATTATCTCCTGCTGTTGTTATATTATGCATGCTCATATTTGATGAATTTAACCTAAAATACATGATAACCTGCTAGTAGTATATCATATGAAGCATATACATAGCTTCATAACTTAGTAATAATCAAACAAATAAGTTAAAATAAGAATATGCCAATAAATTAAATGAAAAATTATTCTCAGGACATCCTAAGGGAAAATGACAGTAAACAATGTTCTTCAGATTTGAACTTTGTTGGGGGTAAAGACCTAACTCTCCTCCAAGGTACATGTACCTGTTACCACCAGCTTGATGTGAGGAGTGACTAAATTAGCTTCATGTATTCATTACAACCAAGAATGAAATACCAGTACAACAAAATTAGTTCAAACTAAACTTATTAGATTGACATGATATTATATTGACACATTATGACAAAGTATAAAAGTTGTTTTCATCTTATTTACAGGTAAACACTTCTGTGATAAGATAATTACAATATCTCACAGTATTTAAATTGCCCACGATCACTTATCAATTTAAAAATGACTTAACCAAACAAAAAATACCTGAATGTATCTAAATATCTGTCTTCAGAGTCATACAATAATAGTGAACTGCTTGAATGTTTGGTAACAACTTGGCCTGGTTTTTCGGAGTGTGAAACCCAGTAAGACAACCACCAGTCATTGATATTCCGTGATGCTATAATTAGAAAAATCTGTTAAAATCACGTTCCTCCATTCTTTCATTTATTTACTTCATTTTTTTACCAGGTTAACAAAACAATGGGTAAATGCAGAAAGTCTGTCAATGAATATGATTTTTTTTCCAACAACATTGATTACTGGTGATGTGATTTTGTAATGTAAAATTAATTTTATATTCCGGGAAATGTTACCTAGATAAACTGTACATAAGGTCTGAAACTCTCATAGTGCTGCTGTTTTTTTACTTGCTAAATTCAGAAAGGTTCCTAACCAAAAGTTTTTGGGTTACCGTAGCCAGCAGTATTCATTCTAAAAGTTCCAATGCTACACCAATGACAACAAATCGCAGACTCATCCATAGTGATCAGGGAAAACAATTATGTGACAATACTTGTAATGATTCTATTAGGAAGTACCATATCATTGTATCAAATACAGTATTCTACACAGTAATGAACAGATACATACCTTGCATTAGAAATAGAGCTAAAAGAACGCTGGGAGCCAGACAACCACCAACAGCTTTCCAGTAAGACTGATAAATACCCAGCTTCACTACACCTGTCTCTTTCTCTTCTTCTTCAACCAGGGTACCATCATCAGTTGCTATCGGAGATTCTTGGTCATGTGACTGGGACTCGGGTTCTTCCTTGTCAACAAGGGAGGCAAGTTCAACCGAATCTAAAATCTCTGAAGGTATTCCTGAAAACAGTATCAATCGAAAATCAAACATAGACTTCACCGCATCTTTCACTACTTTGTACCAGCTTCCAAAGTTCAAAAAAGACCCCTTATTTTCAATGAAACACTAGAAATATGGGTTTTGCAGTTTAATATCGAAGATAGAGTCATGGTCAAAACATTTGTGAAAAATATCTTAATACAGTACTAGCTTGATAAGTAACTTAAAAATCTACCAAAAAAGTATGACCTTTACCTTGATGGATCTACTTTGTGACAAAACCACTTTATGAAGTAAACATGTATGTCAAGAAACTTCCCTCTGGTACTGGTTATACATGATTGTAGTTTCCTTACAGGACTGACTTTAAATATGGATTGAAAACATCTGGCCTTGACCAAACAGGGAATAAACCACGAAATACCATGCTAATGAAATTTACATACTAAATATGTATTAAGACAATCACTGTACAACAAGGATTTTTTATACCTGTTTTTACAATTTTCCCATCATGCATCAGTATAATCATGTCAGCATTGACTAGATACTTTCTATGATGTGTACACAGAATACGTGTCTTTCCCCATAACAATCCCATGATGCATTTCTGGTACAGATGCTGTGCGACATGAGCATCAACTGCTGATAATGGGTCATCCAGAAGAAACACGTCTTTGTTCTAAAATGACATAGAGGTATCTTAAAATTCAAGACCAATTTCTCTAAATTGATTTGTCAAAAGTTTTTATGTCAATATTATTTGATCCACTGATAACCAAAATTCAAACTTTTAGGCCTTGGTTGTATAACAGTTACAGCATTTGCTCAGCATCCAGAGGACCAAGTTTGATCTTCAGTCAGGCCATCTGGACTGTGCTCTTCCGCAAGACAGCAGGCCTCATTAAAATTTATAGCTTATAACTCATACCTGGTACACAGCTCTAGCTAAGGCAACTCTTGCTTTCTGTCCACCACTCAGTGTTACTCCATTTTCACCAACTTCAGTCAGGTCTCCAGCTGGCAAAGTCTGGAAGAAACATTGTAGCATTCCCAAGTTTAACTAAAGTCCTACTCTGCTGGTAGCTAGTATTTCTGCCATTGCAACCATCACAGACCCAGATCTGCCATGATCTTACAGCTTTCATTTCATGCTCACGAGATTCAAACCATCTGGCTCTTTTTTTTTAACTTGTGACAACAAAACAAATAAAAATGCAACTCAATTAATAATCCTTAGGTTTTATATATAAAAGTTGACAAAAATCATCAATGTTCATACTCTGTTACTATTCCTGTTATACCAAAAATAATAGATATCAAAGAAACAATATAAATATTACAAAAAAGGGCCAGGGTTAAAAAGTGTCGAAAACAGGGTTTTAAAAATGTTGTTCTATTCTATACTATAGTATATTTTGGATAAGATTGCTATGAATATTCAAAAGATTATAACATGACATGAAGGAAAAGATAATATTCATGAGAATACATGATAATGAGTAGGATGTAAATTTCGGTAACAATATGTCTCCAAGGAGTGATACTTAATAAGAGACAACAATTTGAGTTAAATGAAAGCAAGTTGAGAGGGTTCTATAGATGTTTTAGTACAATCATTGAGACATCAACTGCTGAAAAAGAAAGCAAATAGATTATATGAAAATGGGCAACAATGTATCAAGTTACCCGACTCTATATAGCAGCCCACACCATTTTGTGATCAAAATTCTTCAAAGGGTGAAGAGTTACAGAGCGGACAGGATTTTCAAGTAAGTCACTGTGACCTTGACCTTGGAGCCAGCCATGCGGAACATGCGTCTGCCGTCATCTTGAGGGAAACATTTGTCTGAAGTTTCATCAAAATTCTTCAAAGGGTTGAAGAGTTACAGAGCGGACACAATTTCGGTGCGCCCGCCCTTGGCCGCCCATCCGCCCATCCGCCCATCCGCCCGCCATACCCCAATCTAATAACCAGGATTTTCAAAATTGAAAACCTGGTTAAAAACAGTACTATCATTAAATGTGATTAATACCCCCGGAAGACTGCTTTATAAACTGAGAAAGTTCTTAGTAACAGAATACCTTGCAAAAAAACACTAAAATAGAGATATTGTTCTTGGCAATAACTCTGTAATTAGTCAAGATAGAGTAATGGTTCTTGTACACTGCACTTCCTCTCATTGTGCTGGACCATTGTATGAAGATGTATTGCATTCCAACCAGTAGTTTTCAAGATATGCTCTGCGACAAGGAAAAGTAACAAAGGGCAATAACTCTGTAAATACTCAAGATAGAGTAATGGTTCTTGTACACTGCATTTCCTCTCATTGTGCTAGACCATTGTATGAAGTTGTATTGAATTCCAACCAGTAGTTTTCTAGTAATGCTCCGGACAAAGAAAAGTAACGAAGGGCAAATAACTCTGTAATGAGTCACGAAAGAGTTATGGTTCCTGTGCACTGCACTTCCTCTTAATGTACTTGACCATTGTATGAAGTTGTATTGAATTCCAACCAGTAGTTTTCAAGTTATGCTCTGGACAAGGAAAAGTAACAAAGGGCAATAACTCTGTAAATACTCAAGATAGAGTTGTGGTTCTTGTACACTGCACATCCTCTCATATTGCTAGACCATTGTTAAAGTTGTATTGAATTCCAACCGGTAGTTTTCAAGTTAAGCTCCGGACAAGGAAATGTAACAAAGGGCAATAACTCTGTCATTACTATAGATAGAGTTATGGTTCTTGTGCACTGCACTTCCTCTCACTGTGCTTGATCATTGTATGAAGTTGTTTTGAATTCCAACCAGTAGTTTTCAAGTTATGCTCCGGACAAGGAAAAGTAACAAAGGGCAATAACTCTGTAATGAGTCAAGATGGAGTTATGGTTCTTGTGCACTGCACTTCCTCTCAATGTGCTTGACCATTGTATGAAGTTGTATTGAATTCCAACTAGTAGTTTTCAAGTTATGCTCCGGACAAGGAAAATGCTACAGACCGCCTGACCGACTGACCGCCCGACCAACCAACCGCCGGGTGACTCCTATATACCCCCCAAACTTCGTTTCCGGGGTATAAAAATGCAGATTACCTTAAAATCTTCTATTAAAGCACAAGCATCTATGACCCTCTCATACTTTCTGCTATTAAACTGTCTTCCAAACAAGATGTTGTCTTTAATAGTGGCATGTTGTATCCATGGTTCTTGTGTTGCTATAGCAAATCCAAGTTCAAGGTCATTTACACGTATATGACCCCTGACCCTATGCATCTCTGCTAATATGCAACTAAGCAATGAACTCTTCCCAGAACCCACTTTGCCAATTACTCCAACAAACTGGCCCTTAATGAAATATTTCATAAATGTTTTATAACAAACTTAATCCATCAATAAATCAATTTCAACATTACCTCACTTTACACTTGAGTTAATCTACATTTAAATTAGGTAGTGATCTACATTTAAATTAAGCAGTGATACCGTCATATTTTTTATTAATAAAATTTATATTTATTATATTTTACCAGCTGAGAAAACTAAGATTATAACAGCCAAGCAGAATCTAAGTAAATGCACAGCAGTTTAGTAGTACAATGTAGTAGTTTTTAAAATCAAACTTATTCTTTTGATACAATGCTTTTAAGATAATGAAGTATACTTACTTTTGTAATATGCATGCATATTTCAACAAGGTTAAGTGTCTTTGCCTGCACTGTAATTTCTGTGTCCTGGTCTGGTTCCTGATATGCTGTCCCTTCTCTACCCTGTGGATCATCTCCGCCTGGTACCCGGTTTAAGACTGTCTTACTCTCCTCTATATCATCTGGTCCCCAGCTTGATGCTCTCTTTCTACTGTGGGTATCACTTTTGTCTGGTTCCTGACTTGATGCTCTTTTTCTGTTTGCTGCCTCATTTAATTTTCTTCTCTTTAGCTGGG
This sequence comes from Saxidomus purpurata, assembly GCA_022818135.1. Classification (NCBI taxonomy): domain Eukaryota; kingdom Metazoa; phylum Mollusca; class Bivalvia; order Venerida; family Veneridae; genus Saxidomus; species Saxidomus purpurata. The sequence goes on along the minus strand of JAFMSR010000001.1, from coordinate 25,089,573 downwards.
CAACAGGGCCTGTATCTTTCCATGAGAATTCTGCATCTCTGATATGTAATGCACAGTCACTAGGTAAAACTGAAACAGACAAATCTGACTTCAGGATAGAGTAGAAAGCCAACAGCTTTTTTATAACCTATCTCCTTTTGTTCTTATTAAAGGGGCTTTACAAATAATCTGTAACAATTTTGCTATGATTTTTGGAAAACTGCTCTTTACATCAATACACAAGTCATCCATGTAGTTTTAATGCATTTATCTACGTGTTACATAATGGGAGACACCATGGTGTCTGGGTACAGTCTCTTGTACCTAAAATGGAGAACGCAGATTTGAATCCTGTCGGCTCAACTCTTTCTTTCCAAGTGAGTGCTGACCAGAACTACAGAACAGGCAGTAGTAAACGTTAATTGATAGAAGTCTTCAGAATTTACTAATAGATCATGTATTGAAATATTATAGCAGATCATTTCATCTACAGGCTGTGGACCTATAGTTTGTGACCCCAAAGATCACTTTCATATGCTTTTTCTTGTAGTCAAGTTTAAAGTTACTTCTTGAAAACAAAATACAAGACCTTGGCAACAATACTAACTGTGCCATATGTATAATAGATAGAAACATTAAATTTTATACTCTTTTGAAACTGTTACTGTAAATGAATTTCTATTTCTATTTATGATTATTCTTTGGTAAGTGAGTTGAGCTGGAGACTATTTCTTCGAAATTCTTTCAATCTGTAAATACTTTTCATGATATAAAAGAATTAATATTTTTTCAACAAAATTGAATCTATGTTATGTTATATCTGACATCAAATAATCAAAATGAAACTGACACATCAGTAAACCAATCCAAAGTAACAGAGCTTTGCAAACCTGCACTCGATGAGTAATACTGTTCCAAATCCAAATCTTTCAGCCCAATAAACTCTTGTACTCTTTTCAAAGAGACCCAGGACTCCACTAGACCATTCAACACCCAGGGAAATGCATTCAATGGACTAATTAACATCAGGAACAAGGAGAGACTTGTGAACACCTGAAATATTACAGAATTTTTACTTTGATGTTAGTCTACATTATAGATAATGTAACCTCAATGCTCTCAATGTTTTGCAAATTTACAACATACAAATTCCATAATAGTTTCTAATGATTCAGGGAATGAGTAATCAAAATTTAGAGGAAAGTTGCGGGGTTCAATGAAAAACAGTAAACAGAGTGTCACTTTTCACCTTAACAGCCTTGAACTACAGACACAAATGTAAACATTTTAAAGAAAATAATACCAAAATTATACCTTTGCAGCTGTCAGTTGGTTACCCATCAATGAATATGTGGTAAATGTAAGAATGGAGATCAAGACTGGAGTTGTGGCCCAAAAATAAACACACATAGCATCCAGGTACTTCCTACCCTAAAACACAAAGTAGAGATCTAACTATTTCAGCTAACAGTGTGAAGTAGGAGAGAATTTCATAAGTGACAAATAATCAAAGGACTGAAAGTGCTGGAGGGTCGATTGTCTCTGAACAACACAGACTGTACACATACATGTGTACAGTTATCAACAAACTGGAGACACAAATATCCACAGAGTTTGACCTTTAACCATATGTGTAAACTTTACTTTTGATAGGAACCCATGTGCTTACCTTTTGCATTCAGTGACTACATGTATGTTCAACTACCCTATAAAGTATCATAGCTGTGAATGGTAACTGAGAAGTGGATTTTTACAAACCTGAACTGAAAATTCAAAGTTTGCACAACTTTTAATGTCATTCAAAAGTTATGGGATTTGCCCATAGGGTTGAGTGTATTGTGTCAATAATACAAAATAAATTCCTATCCTAAATTGTAGGCAAAAACTGAACAATGAGCAAGATCAAAGAAGACACAGAGTAAATTAATAACTGAACAAGAAAAACTGTGATACAAAGTATCACAGCGGGCCCACAAACAAAACTGACATGTAAATATTCTAGAAATTGGTGATGATTGATGTTGAGGCATGGCCCCAAAAGAACCCAAGACAAGAGCTGTCAGTAGGACAGCGTGCTCGACTTTTTTAGTGCTTGCCAATAAAACAAAACTTTGACAGTTAAGGGCACACAAGACTTTAACTAGGAATTTCTAAGTACAAATCAAGAAACATTTTCACAGAGTTATCTTCTCTTGCTTACAGATAGGTCTTACGATAATACATAAGTACTCCAACTTTCAAAGTAATATCTCAAATGGTTAAGTTAACAAGTGGACAAGAAAGAAAATTTTAACTGAGTTTCTAAGTCAAAAAGGGCCATAATTCAAATAAAATCCTTGACAGAATTACCTTCTCCTGCCCATGTTTGGGAATCATGATGGTAAACAAGTATTCCAACTTTCAAATTAATATCTCAAACAGTTCAGTCAAAAAGTGGACTGGTACGAAAAACTTAACCAAGATTCTAAGTTGATAAAAGGCCTTAATTTTTAAAACAAATCCCTGACAGAGTTACCTTCTCTTGCGTACAGATGGGGGTAATGATGTGAAATAGCATTAAAAGTTTCAAAGCAATATCTCAAAGGGTTAAGGCAATAAGTGGATTTTACCCATATTCAATGTATTTTCTAAGTCAAAAAGGGGCATAATTCTGTCAAAAACCTTGACAGAGTTATGTCCTCTTGTCTGTTGATGAAGGTCGTGATGGTAAACAAGTATGGTTAGTTTCAAAGCAATACCTCCAATGGTTTTGAAATAAAGTGAGGTGGTACGAAAAACTTAACCAAGCTCAATACACTTTGTAAGTAAAAAAAGGGCCATAATTCTGTCAAAAACCTTGACAGAGTTATGTACTCTTGTCTGTAGATGGAGGTTATGATGGTAAACAAGTATGGTAAGTTTCAAAGCCATACCTCTAATACTTCTGAAATAAAGTGGGGTGGTACGAAAAACTTAACCAAGGTGTGACGCCAACGCCGACGCCGACGCCGGGGCGAGTAGGATAGCTCCCCTTTTCATAGAAAAGTCGAGCTAAAAAACCAATTCTGGTTGTACAAGCAAAACCTGACACGACTACTGACTGAACTTTACTGTTATCGAATAATATGTATACAGTATGTCTTATTAACATTATCCTTATAAGTTTGACATGAATGAAGTTTTCTATGATTATTTGCTGTAAAACATTTAAAATGGTTTAAAGTCTTAAAATTATAAGTAAAACAGAAGAAAAATGAAAAAAAAAAAACTGTAATAGATGGGTTTCAAACTCGCGTCCGCCGCAGTAAGTCAGCGCAATTTCAATTTCCAGCATCTCTACCAACTGCTCTATGTATTTTGTAATTGTGCTTATTAGGTCCACCAACCTCGTTCGAGGTATAATCGGTACGACCCGTCCAACTGCTCTATGTCCGCCGACTATAGAGTTATAGGTAAAAAACGAGTTCTTATAAATTTGTATGTCCAAGTCGTTCGTTCGCGCATTAATAGTATTTACGATTAATTACACATTTAAAGAATAATAACGAGATAATATTATTCTCTTCTGAAATGTTTTTAAATTATTTAGATTTATTACTATATAATTTTGAAAACAGAAATCGCTATAATGTCTAACAACTGTTTATATGGAACTACTTGTTTGTATGTTGTGCGTTCGGCCGTAAGGCCGATATACTCTGTTAACTTTGGCTCGATTTTAGCAATCGACCCAAAAATGAAAAATATTAATTTCAATTTTTAACATCTCAAGCAACTAAAGCAGACTGATTCAAAGGAAGGGAAAGAAATTTAAGAAACTAGTCCATAGTTAAATTCTTTTTATTTTATTAACAAACTATCAACGGATTGCTATCAAAAAGTAAACACCTCACTAAGAATCCGCAGGAAGATAAATAAATCAAACATTTTTAATGGAGAAAAGCACAGATCTATGAAGCTCTGTGAATTAAAGTGAATTTCTGAAAAGCAGTTCTAGCAGTGATGGCATTCATGGACCACTTCTATATAATTTTCATTCATTATAACAATACCTATGTAAAATATTCAAAACAAGAGCTGTTTGTAAAACATGTATGCCCCCTTTGATGCAATCAGTTATGTTGAAAAAGCGATACATATGGCATGAAAAAAAAAATGTCCCGGTGGCTTTGACCTTTCACCTCAAAATATTTAGGGGTCATCTGCTGGTCACAACCAACCTCCACATCAAGTTTCAAGCCTACACGTTCTCGAATTATCATCCAGAAACCGTTTTACTATTCCCGGTCACTGTGACCTTTACCTTGGACTAACTGACCTGAAAATATCTAGGGGTCATCTGCTGGTTATGACCAACCACCACACCAAGTTTCAAGATGCTAGGCCTACATGTTCTCGAGTTATCGTCCAGAAACCGTTTTACTATTCCCGGTCACTGTGACCTTGACCTTTTACCTACTGACCTCTAAATCATTATGGGTAATCTGCTGGTCACGACCAACCTCCACACCAAGTTTCAAGATGCTAGGCCAACGCATTTGCTTGTTATCATCCGGAAACTGTTTTACTATTCCGGGTCACTGTGACCTTGACTTTTGACCTACTGACCTCAAAATAGGGGTCATTTACTGGTGATGACCAACCTGCACACCAATTTGAGGATTTTAGGCCAAAGCGTTCTCTAGTTATCGTGACCTTAAAATCAATACAGATCCTCAACTCATGATGATTAACATACACACCAAGTTTGATAAATGTATACCAAAGCCTTCTTAAGTTATCGTCTTGAAACCATTCTCTATCAACCAACCGACCAACAAGTGCAAAGCAATATATCCCCACTTCTTCGAAGGGGGGCATAATAAGTGAAAACTAAGATTATGCTGTCACTATACAATGTTATATTTACCTTCAAACTTTTTAATTCAGCATCTCTAAGAGCATTTATTTTTGACTCAAAGTGGTCCTCCCAAGCATAGAACTTTACCACCCTCATGCCAAACAATACCTCATTCATTACCTGCAAATAAAATAGCTAGTGCATTTTGATAGCTTAAGGATGTTTAAATGCTACAGTTTGCTCATGTATATCAGCGTATCTTGACATCTGATCCAGCGACACAAAAAAAGATTTACTCTGAATTTACAATATAACAATAAACATGATGAAGTTACAACAAATCTCAATTGGCTTACCATGAACATGATGTAAGCATAGATTAACTGAAAATATACACACCAAACTGACTATTCAAATATACTGTTAAAAGTGAACATAAAACAGAACAAGGTATAATAGAAATAAACACTAGAACTCACCTTTACTCTATTATCTTTTTGTTCCATCATTGCTTTACTAAGCTGACCAATCTTGATTGCTAGCCATCTGTTTATTGGAATCAAGATCAGAGCAAATGCTAAACCAGCAAGAAATGCCAGCCCAACCTGTAAGTCACACATTCAAAAACTGTTACATTCTGTCACAAGGTTAGGTACAGTTTGTTCAGTAATTTATCTGCCAACTGCCTAAACATGTTACAACCCACATGTAGTCAAGACTGCACATATCATCATCACAAGTATAGGCATATCTTTTCCTTTGACAAGACCTTGATGACGGAAATGTTACCAAGTATTCCTCATACAATTTATATGGATATAAGTAAGTATGAAGTCATTCATATGTCCAAATGTATGTTAGTGGGCATATATACTTAAGTACATTTACATGTTGACAATCATTAATGAACAGATGTTCCCTACACTACACCATATAACTTAAGAGAATAGTAATGAGAATTCACCTGCTGATGTAGAAGATACAGTGAGACAGCAATCTGGAAAGGCAGGCTCCACAGAGCATGAAAACTGGGACAAAAATTCACTATCCTGTCTGTATCAGTGCTCATAAAGTTAGTAATCTGTCCACTAGTAAATTTCTTCACACTCACATTGCTCACTGACAGCGATTTTCTGTACACAGTTGTTATTATGGCTGTCCTGATTTTCAGCCCCACAACATTGCAGTTATAATCAAACTGTGTAGAAAGAAAGGCTCCTAGTAAAGTGGATAAACATAAGCCCGTAGCATATAAATAACCATTTTCTACCTTTTCCGATTTTGTTTCCATGTAGGAAACCAGTAAATTTAACAAAATTGGTCCAGCAAATCCTACACAGTCTGCAAGAAGTTTAAGAACACCAAGTGTGTAATATTCGACGCCAAAAGCTTTGTTCAATGCCCTCAAAAGGCTTACAGGTTTTGACCCAATGGTTTCAGCAAAGGCATTTCTTGTACCTGTGTCTGAAAATTGAACATCTGGAATACTGTTTATACTAGAGCTTAAACTTGATCGAGAAGTGTAACTTTCCCTTCTCTGAAATCGGTTGTCCAATTTTCCTGTTAATATATGGGTAAATTTAACATACAAATTCAATGTACTCAATCTTACTGGCAATAAAAATAAATCATTAGCACTTTTGATAGATTTCTTGGCGCCTTTAACGAGCAGCTGTCGTACCCAGTGGAAAGTCAACCAGGAGAAGCAATTGACATCATGTTCTGCTGTAACAGCTGTTGCAGGTTGCCGAGATATACTTCTGTACGAACTCCTTGCACTATCCAGTAAGGAACTACTTTCATCCACACTTTCATTAATAACTCTGTAATAAATATCTTCATCAACAAGTGTAACACGTTCTCCACCCGGAATGAGTGTTATCAAGTATGTTATCTGCAAGAATGCTGAGACATAAATGGAAAATTCTTCCACATTGTTATGGCTCGGCGAACTGTTCAACCTTTGTACGATATTTGTATGCAACTGAGCTGCTAGTGATATTAGTGACAATATATAGATTAAAACCATCGGAACTGCACCACGCCATGAGCTCCAATATAGATATTTAAGTCTGTATACATAAATACTATGTATTAACCAAGAACTTGACAGTACAAATGATGTTACAATGTCTGCATAACTTACAGACAGTTGGTTTAAAATTCTTGTCAACACAACCTGTACCACAGCCAATACACACAGTAACACTGAACACAAAAACCTATATTTCACGTTCCACGGTAATGGCAAAAATGCGCCACGTGTATTATGTTTGGCAGCTGCAATGTAGTACGCACTGAATATTGCCAGAATGATATAGCTGGGACATATCACAACAATCTGTTCAAAACAATGTCCAAAGTCCCCATGCTCCCATGTGGTAAAATTCTCTCCATGACCACAAAATTGATGCCAGAATAAAGTGGACATAATGTGTCTTTAGTATCTGAAAAGTGTCCAAAAAAAAAAAGAGTACTATAAGTCATAAATGTAAAATTTGCTATTTAACATAAAAAGTCATTTATTTATATAATGATACCAATATCATTTCATTTTGATCTGAAATAAAAAGATGGCCATGATGGCCCTATGTAGCTCACACTTTAAAACAAGACATACCTTCAGTTCGAATTTCTTTGCTTTAGATTAAAAAAAAGCAACAAAATAGGTCCATGGGTCAAGGGACCCCTGGTTTTACTCTGAGACCATGTGGTGGCCTCAAAATCAGTAGGGGTTATATACTGGTCAAAAACAACCTTGATATCTAGTTTGAAGATCAAAGGCCGACTCAGTTATGGTTCTCCAGATCAAGGGGTCGAACGTGTACCGGTTCGATAAATTTTTAAGTCAGGTCTAAAAGTTTGATGGACTAAAATGGAAGGATTTGAGCAAACCGAAAGTAGGTAAGTGATTGTTTTTTCATATTTTTTCCCACTGCATGTTTTAATCATCTTGTGCAGTTGGTGGAGACGTTATTTCTGCTTATGAGTAATCAACTTAAAGCACGAAATACAACAAGATGAAAAAGTTATTGAATGCATTCGTGGTTGCAAATGTAAACATCACTTTGACACGAGTTCAAAAATGATACATTTTCCATAATTTGCGAGCAGTTGTTCCTCTTCTTCTATCATAGAAATATGTCTTTCTGTTTTTCATTCACGGTCCCAACGAAAGCTGTTATTCAATCGTTCACCGTCTGTAGAACTTTCCGTTTTCCTTACTGTATGCATGTCAATTCATTAGATAAAATAACTGTACGCATAAATTTTGGTTCCTGCACTATGTGACATAAAGTGTAAACACTGGAATAACTTCTAAAAAAATTTCTACTTAATTTCAACACAACTATAAACGATCGATGCACTTTGGATTATTCAATAAGATCCATATTGATCATAGTTCCGTATACCGTGTATAACCTGCCGCTATTTCGCTTTGATATAAAGTGAATTTTACAAGATGGTAACGTAGAATAGAGAGCGTGGAGATCGGACGTGAATACTAGATACTCTCCCGTCCCCGCATTATCAATTTCTTGGGTGCTGCTGTTAAGGTACATGCATGTGGTAACGCGGGTTGCATATCACCGTACTGCCACGGACAAAGCTCTCGATTATTTTTAATTTTTCCGTCCGTCCGTCCGGTGTCATATAAATGAAATGTCATAATTGCCATGTAAAATCAGCGTTTGATATTTTCTAGAAGTATTGTAACCGTTTTAGATCTTCATACAAATAAGAAACTATTGTTATCTTTACCATGCATATCACCCGTCCGGGGGTAGTTGAAATAGCCTGATCAAGGTAAAACATAAATAAAAGAACAGTACACTTCTTTCTAATAATCTTGATTCTTCCACACACACAAAAAAAATGATTTAAACAAAACAGAGCTGATAAAAACATTATTTTTGAATTTTACCAACATGAAATTGAAATGGAAGGTTCATATTCACTAAAGTTACCATACTGTACAAATATAGTGAAATAGATTGACATGTACTTTGACATATCAAAACAGATACTGAAGAGTTTGCACTTTTCTATTGTTCAAATTTAGCTTGATCTAGCTATGTTGAACCGTATATGTCCCGGAACGTATATATCACACGAGAGAAAAATTCGACCGCATAAGTCACACGTGTGATATATTCGGTCGAAAATAGTCTTCGTGTGAAACGTATATGGTACATAATATGTGATGTATACGTTTGACTTCGAATTTTATAGGAACACAAAAACGAATATCTCACATGCAGAAAAAGGCAAATAAAAACGAATTGTTCAACGAATACGTCATATTTTAATCAATTTAAAAAAAAACAACATATTTAAAACAATCAAATATGGTTGATTAAGGTATACCGCATAGATTCTGCTTAACACAACCAAGTCGATCCGATCGGTCCCAACACATTGTATGGGAACTAGACATTCCCACTCGAAGGTGTGGTCTGTATTATGTCTTTAATTTGTATAAATAATGTTTGGTCAAATTTCGATCGAGTGCTCTTGAAAGTTATCGACTGCGTTCGTGTGGCCCATGAGTGGTGATTATTAACAGGAAATTATCTCAGAACAGCATTGATTATAAAACATCACTATACATTTTTTTCTGTATAACACAATACATTTATCACAGATTAAACACAGATCAAACTTGATATATTTGATGGCCGGTGAAACCATGTAAAGTAACCGTAAGATGGTAATGACCCTCGATCATTTTTGTCGAGCCCACTTGCGGTGAGCTCAACATAGTCGCCGCTTTTGGCAGTCGGTGTATGTGCATCCGTGCGTCTGTGAGCCCGTGCGTCCGTCCAGACTGATTTTGTCCGGACCATAACTTTGACATGCAAGGAGCAATCGTGTTTATATTTGGCATAAATGTTAACCTCAATGAGAAGGAGTGTCATTTGTCGAATTAAGAATGACTTTGTCCGGAACATTTCTTATATATACTTGAAGGGATATTGATGTAACAATGCATAAATGTTTACCTTAATGAGACAAAGAGTCATACAGATGAACAAATCCCTAAGTCTACGGTCAAGGTTTGAGGTTAAAGGTCAAATTGAAGAATGAGTTTTTGTACTGAAGGATGTACTGAAGGATTTTCAAACCATTATAAGACAGGGTGTATTGTGCAAGAACCAGGTCCTTAGGTCTAAGGTCAAGGTCACACTCGGAGGTTAAAGGTCAAACACAGGATTGAAAATTGTGAATGAAACAATCGTATCTCCTTTTATTTCCCTGCAGCTACAATATCCTTTGTGTAACATTTAGTTTCTTCCATTCAAATCCAGCTAAAATGACCAGAACGAATATATCACACGTGTGAAAAATTCGACCGAACATCGCAGACTGCAATATCAAAATGATTTCAAGACGATCACTAAACAACATACACATACACAATTCAAGGGTCTAAGATCACCAGATTTCAAACAGAAGTTGATTTCATTATTAGCATTAGCAAATCTTTGTCGGTTAAAGTCTCAAGCTTTGAGTTATTCTAGCTAAAATGATTTACACGTCAAACCTTTTCTAGCGTACAGTTAATGTATCTAACCATAAGTCATTCGTACACAAGAAATATTTGGCTAGGAAGTTAATTTCTTAATTGGCACCCGCTTGAATTTGTCATATAGCTGCATAATGCTCGAACAAACGCAAAAATATGAATGGGACATTGTGTTTTTACATATTGTGCTGAAAATTAAGGATTTTGTTTCCAACGGAATACCGACAGTTGTCAGTTGCCCTTCAATAACTTTTTAAATACGATACCTGTAGCTTTGGAAATTTACAGAAATAAATCATAAACATACCTCCACATGATGCACAACACTAATCAAATAAGAATTGTAAACTTCCGCTAAAATCCGAAAAAATACCGACCTGAAAGTTTGTTTATACTCCAAATTGCCACCATTTTAGTCCATCAAACTTTTAGACCTGACTTAAAAATTTATCGAACCGGTACACATTCGACCCCTTGCAGATATTGAACAGAATACATCTGACCTTTACCTTTGACTCAGTGCCATAAATATCAATAAAGGCCACTGTATGGTTAAGATCAACCTGTCAATGAAATCTGAGGATCCTATGCCAATGGTTCTCCAGTTATTGAACACAATAGGTTTAACCTTGTAATCCCAGGTCAATTTAGACCCCCGGGGGGCAAATGTGAACAAATTTCGTAAAGGACCACCAGACAATGCTATATGCTATTGACCACAAAGTTTCAGACAAGGAAGTTTTTTCCTGCAACTCTATATACGGACAAGCAATCCCCAGGGCGTGGTCAATTTTGACCCCTGGGCATGATTTGAACAAACTTAGTATGGGTTCACTAGACAGTGTTACAATTTACATACCAAAATACCTATGCTCTAGGCCTTGTGGCTTTGGAGAAGAAGTTTTTCCTATACAAGTCTACATAAAACAAGTTATCCCCTATGTAGGGTCAATTTTTAACCTGAGGGCATGATTTCAACACACTCTGTAGAGGTTTACTAGACAATTCTACATATACACCGTTTCAATTATTCAGTGATTTGAATTATCTGCCCTTTGATGACGTCATGCGGGGATGCGCCTTTAAAACGAGATAATGGCGCAAGCGTGATTGTTGACCACTGCATATATTATTTCATCGAAGGAACGCTAAATCTAGGTATTTTTGTAGCTTTTACAGCTTGAAACTGTAGACATATACCATATAGAGATAACTTAAAATAACACTCGACCATCAATTGTTATATTTTGCTACATACATGTACATTATTCAAACAATTATTTTACTATTCTAAGGCAAACACATTTTTCTCTCTTTTGTCTTTTGTTCAAATCATTGCAGGTTCCCAACTGTCAAACCAAATTTCCTATGTGTAGGTGGCAACTGTGCAGCCTCTTTAAATATTCTGTTTTTGTTTGATAATATTTAGAGTTCCCAAACTGGGAACTGTCATCCACGGCGTTGGGATCTCGGACACAAAATATTTAGTTAAGAAAACAAGTACTATGTATTTTATATTTTTAATTAATTTGTTTAATATTTTCATTCTGGGAAGGGCCGTTTACTAAGTTGGAAGAACTTGTGGCCCGACAAATTGCATTTTGTTCGTTGTGTATATATGTCATTGTATTAACATATGTGTTTGTTGAAAAATAAAAGATGATTAAACTAAACTAATCTGTTACTCTTGATTTGTAAAATGAGACAGATCTAGTAATATCAAGGCGTGACAGTAGCACTTCTTAGATTTCACTTCTTAGATTTTAGGCTATAAAATCATAGTCCAGATTGATGCCAATCTCTAAATATCTCGTATAATTACACCTATTAATGTTAAATTTTTAAGACATTTGTGTTTTTAATGTGTAATACATATAGTCTCTTATAACTCTTAAGAGTGGTTCTGTATATTGTAAATGTAAGTGTCAGTTGTAAATTGTATTGTATATGCAGAAATGAGACTTAAATAAAATATAAAATATATTAGTTTCACACTCAACCATAAATTCATATGAATGCTACGTATATCAATAACTGGTCACCAAATTTGTCACTAACTGGTTAGCTGTTTATGCGATCACTGAACCTTTCATAGGGGTTTTATGGCACTCTGTGTATTGTACATGATTATGCCCAATTTCGTAAACTTTATTCGAAAATACACCAGTTTTTTTCTAAAATATTTCTACTTAATCGCCGACTTTTTTCACAGTTAACATATCTACGATATATCTTATATCTTATGATAATTACGTAGAAATGATGTATAAAATGACAAAATCATTACCAATTACGCCGTAAAAACTTGTTAACCTGATTGATGTTTACGAACTATTATAAAGTAAGTGTCAGCGATGGTTTCATTTGTGCAATTTATCATCGTATGACGTCACAGCCGGTAAGGGACGCAACTCTTGGTCGGTAGATAATCAATTAATTGAAAGGGTGTATAGTCCTAATAATATCAGGGCTCTATTCCTTGTGGGTTTGCAGAAGATTTTTCCTGTAATATTTACAAGTGACTCCCTTTCCCTTTTTCAGTTTAGACCCTTGGGTCATGATTTGAACAAACTTGGTAGGGGACTATTAGACAATGCTACATAATAAATATCTAAGCCTTAGGCCTTGCAGTTTCAGAGAAAAGGATTTTTAAAGTTTTACCTATAGAAACCTATGGATGTAAAATCAAGTGACACCCAAGGTGGGGTCATAATGAAGATGACCATACAAGGACCATACCTGTGAAGTTTAATCAGAATTGACCTAGTTGTATAGGAGAAGAAGTTGTTTGAAGCAAAATGTTGATGGATGCAAAGGACGGACAACCGCTAACCACAATAACTCATCCTGAGCACTTAGCGATCAGGTGTCAGAGCTAACAATAATGAATCATTGTATCATCATCAGAGGAGCCTACTTTTCTTGTTAATCATATGTGATGTACAACTGAATTTCAGCGCAATGTGTCTGAAAAATATGTGAATGGTGCAGCCTAGATGCAACACCGATGATTGGCTTATTACTGTAGAGAAGTGCTGTGTACACTTTTGGTAGATTAGGTGACAAAATGATGTTTTCATGTATATTTTGTGTTCACTGTGACTGTCAGTATCATCCCGGGTCAAGGCCTGGGGGATAATTAGCTGCTGATTAGCATTTTATGATATTGATAGCAATGATTTTTTGCAAGAGCTTTCTTAAAATTGTATGTGTCTCCTGGTGTCATTGTAACCACGGACCTATATACACATGGATTGGCAACTTCTGTATTTTCCTACAAAGCTCAACATTTTTGTCGCTAGCTACAAGACTTTGGCAAAAAATGCAATCGTGTCAGTCTGTTATCTGCCATTTTGAAATGAATCGAAAAAATTGTTTTAAAGAAATTAGTTTTAATGGTACTGATGAATAATTTACATTCGGGAAAGGTGATTCCTCGGCTATCATTGCTGGTCTCTATGCATCTTTAATTTTAAAATGTACAAAAACCAAGAATAAAAATGAAACGAAACGACGGTCTACCATCTAAGCTTGTAACTATCAAATTCGATTTATAATAATTCGATGTTGTTAAAAGCTTTTTGTTTCGTTTGAAATACATTTAAACTTGCTATGAGTCTACGGCAAAGACCGAGTTTGCATCTTTTACTAAATGAAGAAATGCGACCTAATAATCTGAGTGGTTAACTGGTCAGTATGACGTCATGGCGAAATCGAGCATTGTGTTTTCGCAAATTTTTTTGCTCAATGGTTTGTACTTTTCATTTCTTTTTGTAATTATTGTATTCATATCAGTTTCAATTTTTTGTAATACAAAACTTTGATTGATTTCATTTGCAGGAAATTTGTGGAATTTGTCACAAACAAATGAAAAGGAGATGCTAATCCAATATATTTTTAACATATTGGATGCCTTATAAAACTTTTGTCAGGTATGTAAAAATATTTAAATGGCAAGAAGTATAATTAAAACAGGAGCTGTCCCTCATAAGTGATGAATGCCCCCGAAAGAGGTGTCTCACAGTCTGTGTCCTCTCCATGTGCTCAACAATTGTGCCATGTGATTTTAAAATCCTTCCATGCATGAAAGAAATACCATGCATACAGTATTCCATTAAGTGTGACCTTGACCTTTGAGGTTGGGACGTGGGTCTTGCACATGACACGTCGTCTTGATGTGCTAAGATTCAAGTTATTTTAAAATCAATCAATACCTGACAAAGTTACCGTCATGACACGAATGTGTGCATATATACAGGATTCTATTACTTTCAAACTGTTAGTGTGACCTTGTCCTTTGAGGTATGGACATGGGTCTTGCACACGACACGTTGTCTTGATGTTCTGAACATGTGTGCCACATTATTTTAAAATCCTTTAATGCATGACAATGTTACAGTCCTGACACGAAAAAAATGTAAGGGCTTTCGGAATAAATGACATCAAAGTGTATTTACTGTTACCTATTGTTCCTATAGCCACATAAGTATCCAAATGTAAGCACAGACTGACAGACGGACAGGTGGACGTTCTAACATATGGATACTTATGTGGCTACTATATTGTTCTCTCCTTTGTTATTTTAGCCAGGTAAGAGAAAACATAGCCACCTAAGAGCTTATGGAATGAATGACATCAGAGTGTATTTACTGTTAGTCCTATTGTTCCTATAGCCACCTTAGTATCCAAATGTAAGCACGGACAGACAGACAGACGATGCAATTTAAATATGCCACCCTTCGGAGGCATAAAAATTTACACAGCAATTGTGTCACTCAAACATTGCATTTCGTCCTTCTTTATTTAAGCAATGTAACAACAAGTGTGTGTAACATCAAAGCTGCCGCCAAGCGTGCACAAGGTACATTTGTATTATGGGTGACTTCTTTCCAGGTATTGTTATTATGGGTGACTTCTTTCCAGGTATCGTTTTATCTATTTTTGAAAGTTCCAATCCATGTGTATATAAAGGTGCATGATTGTAACATAAATTAAAAAAATTAAAAAAATCATTGAGCATGTTGCTTGATGGCAACTGCGAGATGTAACTTTTTAAATGTGACATTTCATCAATTTTTGGAAGTTGTCAATCCATATGTCCAAGTTTTCCCAAATAAGTGGTAATTTTAAAGATCTCTGGTAGTCAAAGAATACCTTGCTATATATCCTCAACAAAGCAATTAGTGAAAAAGAATAAGTCCAGGATTTAAAAAAAAACAACAAATTATCATAAGCGTTCACTGACTCTGATGCTACATTCAGGAAAACGGGCAGAGATAAGAGAAGCATAATAGTTTTGTAATGCCAATCGATTAATAAGACTCAATTGAAATAGAAGATCATTAAAATATATACCCTTGTCTGATTCTAATGTAGCTTGTGTTCAAACATTGTTAAAGTAAACATTTGTAACTATCCAAGCGTCTAATCGACATTAGAGCTCTATGTTTCATCCGCGCCGGTGTACGCCGGTATATTCGTTTCATATAGCCGGGTACGCCGGACATACGCCGGATATGTAACGTATAGCCCCATTGGGTGTCAGTTTTCAGGGCTTAGGCTACTAAATCTTTTTGCTGAAGACGAAGGCAGACATTTTTAGCTTATCAAGTATTTACTCTTTTGGGCTGCTCCCACTATGTTTAATATCGACCGCAACTTTCAACACAGAATCTGGTAAATTTGGCGTTGGTGCTTGAATTCGTCTTTTTTCGTAGCACAGAGCGAAGCATGCGCTTCTAATGTCACTTTTTAAGAGGTTGTATAAGTCATTCCTTATTTTACTTTCATTTTTTAATTTTTTTTCTTTTGTGACTTTGATAATGGTGCGTATTTACTCTTCATCTCTATTCTGTGTCTTTCATCTTCCTCATTTTCCAAACTTTTGTCATACTGTCCTTCACTCCAGATTATATCTGCAATTTTATGACAGGCTTGCCTTTCGGAACATTCCGTTCTGATAACTCGCTAGTTGCAGACTTCTTTGTTTCTCATGTTTTAAAAGCAAGCTCCACTCTAAATGTCAAGAACAAACGCGCGAGAAAGCGTCACGAAACAATATTGGCATTATAAATACATTTACCCGTGTGAATAAACACATTTTAAATTAATATTAATTCTTTTGCTATGTATATATTTCAATAATGTAATGCAACAATGGTCTTTTTATAGTTATATTTTGTTTCCAAGAGAAATAAATGCATCATGAGTGAATAGAACTGTGCGTTTGCGGGATTGCAACAAGAAAAACTGCCCTGTCGTTTGAGTTTAAAGAAGGATTTCGAAGATAAAAACACATAAAATATACAACTTTTGCTGCAGCATCTAACATAATTATTTCATTTCAATGTTTTACTGCTAAATTACAACTTAAAACCAAGTTGAATTATAAAAATAGCTTCTTGACGCTTCGATCGTGACGCTTCTTGGCGCTTTTTTCTCCTTGACGCCTTTTTCTTATTGACGCTTTTTAGTTAGACCGACTCTAAACAGCAAACCGGCAACATGGTTACAAAAACCAAGCATTCCTGCTGTACAAGTGAAGTATGCAGAAATAATCCTTTCGCACTATGTCCTAAGTTACAATTGCCCATACATTGTAACTTTTACTATACAGTAGCTAATTATGAAAAACAGAAGCAAGTCTATCATTGGCTAAGACCCCTACTGTGAATTCACAGGTCTGTCTGGACCCCAATGGCCACATATCTCACATTCCTGTTCAATTGTCTTTAATAGATTGTGATGGTGTCACTTTTGTCTTAAACATACACTTGTTACTATTTTTCCGAACATCATGTATATGGACTTCTTTAACCCACTCGCTGGCAAAGTATCTATACGCTTTTCTAATTATGTATTCATTTAAGAGTCTGCTTATGACTTCAATTGGAGTGGAACAACCCATGCAAGTATTCAGAAATGTCTGTTATACAGCTATCATGGCTTGTATTTTTGAAGACACTGGGTAGATACTTCCGTTACATGATTTTCAAAATGTTCGAGTGGTACAAATTATATGGCAGAGAATTATAATTTAACGTTGAAACCTCCGTAGACTTAACATGGGTTATTGCCTTGATGCTCAACTCTTAAAATTCTCTTACTTCTGAAATTTGTATCACTCGATTATTTTGAAATTGATGTAACGCAAGTATCTACCCAGTTTCTTCATAAATACAAGACATCATAGCTTTCGTGTAAAGATAGCTAAATATAAGCTGGCAGATTGGAAGGGTTGATAATTAAATAAAGAAGGAAAGGGGCAGGTGGTGCGTTAAAGGTTTCTTTTAAAAAGATATTTTAAAATGCTGATTTTACCGATAATGACTTGAATATATAGCTTAAACTTTGATGTTAAAGTTAAAATTCTTGCAAATATTCCAAAATTTATGTTTTTGAAATTATCTAATTCGAAACCCCCAAAAATGCATTAAAATGGCTTTTGAGAACGGAAGAAAATGACAATATAATACCTTAAAGAGGGCTATATTTTACCGCGGAGGAACACCGGCAGCAATTTACGTTATTCACACCCATAAGAAACATAATGATTAGCATAATAATCAAAGACTAAATAATTAAAAAGTCAGGTGTTAACTTGGAGGATTTTATAACTGGTGATATTTGGATAGTGAGGGCCATATCAGCTATAATTCGCAAGTCAGAAACAGACTCGCAAGCGTCAGACGAATATAGCACCCACCTAAGATCGAGATGGTAGCTACAAAAGATGCTAGCTGTATCATACAGTTAGTGGTAGTATATACAAATATATGTACCACCTGTAATTAAATCACTGTTATTTCGTTGCTTCTCAATCACTTATGATATAAACTATACATATAGAAAATTGAAGAATTCGGTTTTCTATTGAAAAATAAATGTACCGAATTAAGGTTATGTTATGATTTACCCCAGCAATAGATAGTGTCGATAGATTTCAATTTATGTGTCTTTGAAGGGTGTTAATCCCTCTGGCGAGAGGATAATAATATTGTTCATAAAAACTCCAAGTAGAATTGTTTCAGCCTTTCTCGACCATCTACATTTTGGGTGGCGAAGGGAGTCAATCTGGTACGCATAAGTGGACAGATATTCACTAATCAAGATAAAAAACAAAAGGTAAATTTAAGGACTGAATGCCAGTTTAGCCCAAATCCAGAAAGGCCTAGTGCCAAAAGGTCAAGTGCCAGAAATGACCGGTCCCAAAAAGGGTCATTTCTGTACCATAATTGACATGCTGAATTCAATTCCATGCAGAACTCTGGTTGCTACCGCAACAAATAGTAAAAAACTTTAAAAATCTTCTCTGAAACCACAAGGCCTAAAGCTTTGATATTTGGCATGTAGCATTGCCTAGTGGACCTCTACCAAAGTTGCTCAAATCATGAACCATGGGTTAAAGTTGACCCCGCCTTGGGGGTCACTTGATTTTACATAGGTTTCTATAGGACAAAATTTAAAAATCTTCTTCTCCAAACCACAAGGCCTAGAGCTAGGATATTTAGTATATAGCATTGTCTAGTGGACCTCTGCCAAGTGTCTTCAAATAATTCCCCTGGGGTCAATATTGGCCCCGCTTAGGGGGTCACTTTTTAAAATTGACATATATAGGAAAACTTTTAAAATCTTCTTCTTCGAAACCACAAGGTATTTAGTGTGCAATAGTGTTTAGCGGACCTCTTTAAAGTTTGTTCAAATTATGCCCCTGGGGTCAATATTGGCCCCACCCTGGGGGTCACTTGTTTTACATAGACGTATATAGGAAATACTTCTCTTCCAAAGCTACAAGGTTTAGAGCCTAGATATTAAAGCGTGTTCAAATCATGCCCCTAGGGTTAAAATTTACTCTGCCCAGAGGGTCGTTTGGTATAGAAAAATCTTTCAAACTCTTCTTTTCTAAAACTACAAAGCCTAGAGCTTAGGTTTTTGGTATGTAATATTGTCTAGTGGTATTCCACCTACTTTGTTCAAATCATGCCTCTGATGTCAAAATTGACCACACCCACCATGCAAGTGCACTTGTGCTCAGGTGAGCGAGATAGGGTCATCATGGCCCTCTTGTTTACATAAAAACAAAAATAATATCAAACAGGGAATGCCACGTACCAAAAACGTAGCCTCCCCAAAACGAGCCCCACAGCACCCAGAACATAAAGTTCTGAGTGTTTTATTGTACAACTGCTTGAAAATCATGCTGAGGTGTTTGCACTGGGTTAGAGTTTAAAAACGCTCGGCAAAACTTCTTTTCTCTGTATAGTATTTCACAGTAGATGAAGTGATGAACGTGCATGTATACAAATATTTTGATTTATATATCAATTTCATTCTAAGTGGGCTTTTAAAGAAACGGGACTTTCGGCTAAATTTGAGCATTAAAATTGAATATACTAGACACCCAACAATCAGAAAATACTAACACTACTAAATTCAATACTAAACGCCTCCACTCACTTATAAAAAATGCCAACCAAGATAACCACGGTATTACTCCATAGCGTGGAAAAGTAGAAAAAATCATCTAAGATAATCTTTGTCAAGCAAATATTCTGAATAAAAAATACAGCCTGTTTTTTTCAGGTGTTTCTCCCTTGTCCTTGTCCCAGTTGTGTAGAATTGCCTTGGGAAAAATAGAATACTCTGCAATACACACACCCAGGTCCATATAATTATATAAGCTGGGAATGGTCCAGATGGGTCAAAACTGATTACTCAATAGTTACTAGTGTCATAGACCTGCAGAACCATCTTGGGTGGAGTACCCTTGAGATCAGGCGTCTAGTCTCCAAACTGGTTATTTTCTACATACTATACTACAATCTTGCAGCAATCTCCTTACTCCGTTATCAAGAAGTCCCAAACAGGTTAACAAGGCATATGCACCCCCTTAGTCTCCGTCAAACCAATGCCAAAAAAACAAAAATAATATCAAACAGGGAATGCCACGTACCAAAAACGCAGCCTCCCCAAAACGAGCCCCACAGCACCCAGAAGTGCACACCACACACACGCACGCACGCACGCACGCACGCACACACGCACGCACACACAACACACACACACAACACACACACACACACACACACACACACACACACACACACACACACACACACACACACACACACACACACACACAATCATGTACACACACACACACACACACACACACACACACACACACACACACAATCATGTACACACACAAACATACACAAACATACTCTGACTTCTCTAAGTACACTTTATACCCCATACCACCGTCCCGTTGAATAGGTTATCCCCCACATATTTCAACCCTGTCTGACATTGAAGCATTTAAGCAGGCAGTGGCCCAGCTTAGTTTTTAATCATACAGCAGTTGTTTTCAAACTTTTGATTTTTTTACTATTTTAACAATTTTAACAATCATGGTTTTCTTAACTGGAACTATTTTATTTTTACTTTTATTAGTACGCGCCATGCACCCTGTCCATAATACTCATGAGAGGCGTGCGGCACTATTACAAGATGGAAGATAGATAGAAATGTGTTTCACCTATAGCTTTGTACACAGGAAAAACAGAGGTGAAGCAATATTTAAGGTCATTTAAATGTTTATGGAAGACATGTTAGACATATTTATATTTAGAATTTAGTAAAAGTTCTAACGTTATACGGATTCAAAGTTTGAGTACAAAACTGAGTCAGGCATGAAACAAGTAATCACAGGTCCTGGTCTTGATTAAAGTGAGGCCCTCTGGTACTAAATCTAGATCTACGTCTGCCTTTTGATTTAATTATATACCAAGGGTTCTTCTGTAGAAGTACCCTGTTGTTATACGGGCGGAGTTTCTGTTATACAGAAAGCAATAAAATAACTGATTTGACATATACATATGCGAAATTACAAAGTGTTTTGAAAAACGCAGCACTTTTCCGTTGAACACAGGTTTGTACTTTGAAATGTAAAGCGTTCCTTTTGACGCAATAAAAAGCACCATTTCTTTTCGCAATCAACCCTCGATTCATGACTTTATGGATATTCGGTACCAACAGGGTCCGTATATTACGTATATACGGACACTGGTACCAAATAATTTTCGTAACTTGAACCGTTTTGCGTCCCCTGAAAATTCGTACCATTTCTAAAATGAAATTCTTGTTATGCTTTCGCCCGGTATAGGTATTGCCTATTTTCATATCATCATATAATTCGTTGTTATGGACGATATTGTCCAATGAAAAGTTCTAAGAACTTATTTTTGCTGTTGGTGAGTTTGAAATTTAGTGTTTTTTTTTCAGTAGTAGCATTGAACCTTTGTGCAATTTTGTTACAGTTACTTTTCTCACAGTAACAGGAAGTTGACCGGCGTCATGGAAGAAATTGGACTCACTTTACCCGAAAAAGTATATATTTTAACATAAAGTGAATGGCGTTTTGCTGTTCAAAGGCCTAAACATATCATTAAGTTACTATGCAAATTAAGGGCAATCATATTTATTTTCAATATTTATCTAATTAGTTTTGACCGTCGAGGAACATTCATGCTTCGTCATTTGCCATAGTTTTTAGTGGGTGGGGTAAGGGTAGGTAAAAATATGACCAAAAGAAGACAACTGTCACAGGCTTTAAGATAATTAATTTTTTTTAATGACATTTATCTTTTCAGTTTCACTTTTATACGCCCAAACGGCCATATGAGAACACCCGTGGCCGGTGGGTGGCGTCCACACTTTATCGCTCTCTATTTTGGAACAGGTTTCATCTGATCTTCAGCAAACTTGTTGAAAAATTTTGTAGACATAATGCCCTGGCCAAATTCGATAACCAGCCAAAGCTACCCAGGCACTTTAAGATTATGGTCCTTGAAATGGCTTGAATTATGCAAAATTGGCCAATTTAGCCTTGTCCACTGTCCAAGTCAAACAGTTATAATCCGATCTTCACTAAACTTGCTAAAATATTTGTAGGCATTATATCTAAGGCCAAGGTTGATAACCAGCCAAATCACCCTAGGCACTTGAATAATGGCCCTTGAAATATGTCAAATTAGACTTGTCCACTCTCTAAGTCAAGCAGTTTTCATCCAAACTTCACCAAACTTGTTGGAAATATTTGCAACATGAGCATACTGTCAACGCCTAGTTTGGTAACCAGCAAAATCAACTAAGGGGCTTTTGGATTATGGCCCTTGAGTTTTTGAAAAATGATGAAATACTGTAAGCATTAGCCTTGTCCACTCTATAGTTCTAACAGGTTTTACAAAACAATACAGAGTTATGCCTCCTTGACAAACGTAGTTTGTGACAGTTTGACACTCTTGCAGCAATTCTTTTTTTACCAAATTGTGATTTGAATGGGTCTAGTACCAGGGAAATCGTGAAAAATAGCGTCGTTTTCTCCTACATTGTGAATAATACTCCATTGAATTACAAGTGAAATTTCCTTTAGTTGGAAGACATTATTTAATTCTGCGTTCATCAGATTCAAAAACTGATTTACGAATCAATCAGACACTTGAAAATTAGACCAGAAGTAACTTAATCCTGAACATATTAAAGTCAGGTGGGCGAACATGAATATAAAAAATTGCTGACGATATCACACTGTATCGGCAAAACACACTGGCTCCAATTTAACGATACTGCTCCGACTAACGTAACGAACCGGCTCCGATAAAAAATGGCTGATTTAGTAAACAAAACCCAAGTCAGTATAACAGATTCGTGTATTTTACATGGTAAGTCGCAACTTCTGAAGAAACGAATACTCTTACGGAATGCTCACTTCTTTCCTGCATGGCCGTAGCTAGTCGGCTGTTTCAGACATCGATGCGTGTGAAAGTAATGCAAGTTGAATGCAGAGGATTCAACAGTAAAAAGTGCAAAACAGACCCAAAATGCATGGATTTTGCTCAAAATTATCGAAGTTAAGGTGTTTAGCATAAAAGATATGCATTGGCAAGTAACTTTGGGTCAAATGTCGTAAGCATGTTCCAACACTTTACCGATCTGTTATTTTTATAGGCAAAACTGATTCATTTAAAAATACAACGATTCAGGCTCCAATTGACAATACAACGAAAATGTTCTAATTGGTGTTTGACGGATCATTTTCAAAGACGTTTTTGAACAATTACAAATATAAAAGTAACTCTTATCGGACAAATTTATGTGTTTTCTTAGTGAAAAAATGAAAATTCGACTCAGAACTTTTAGATATTCAAAATACTTACCAAAATGGCAGGATTCATGGACACAGTGTTGAAAGCTGCTCGCTCTCATTTACCGTTGAAAATTTTTTTTTTTCAAAAACAGTGACATTCTTATTCATCAGTATACAACTGAAAGCTAGAATAAAAAAAGCAAAAATCTACGTAGGAATTCGCAGAAATCGTTTGAAAAGGTCGGTTACACGGCACTGCTACACTATATGTTTATATTCAAATTTGTTAGCATATTTTTCAAAATTTAGAGATGTACGTAACATGAAATTATACTGGAGCCTTTTTATATCACCATACATGATGTATGTTCTAAAATACGTTATTGACATACATCAATAATCACATGCAGCTTAGACTAAAATCGAAATTGTCATCTAATGAAAATTTGGAAAGCGACGGTTGAAGAAGTATATGATTTTGCATTCGCTATTTATGCTTTTTCTTCTTTCTGTGAACTTGTACACGACCACAATATAATCTATCTGAGCTTTTTTGCCTAAGTGTGCTTATTGCGATAAACTTTCTGGAATTCTCACCCAGCCAGTTCGTGTTGAGTTTATTCTGGTCAAATACAAAATAGCAAAGGTACTGGCACTTGATATCTACTGAAATAGTACTGTAGACTTTAAGCCATTATTAAAACACGCATAAAACCATTCAAAAGTAGAATATTTGCCCAATTAGTCGAGGTAGAAGTGGAAGAAAACAATTCCGGTGATTTATTTATATGCCTAAATTCTTTAGCTCTACAGCGACATAGTCAAGGTAGACATTACGTAAATGTTTTTCAGTTTATCACTAACAAACCGAGCAGAGCGGTATACGGTATCCATGAATCCTGTTATTTTAGGAAGTATTTTATATGTTAGTTTATACTTATTTATTTTGGCTCGATTGTATAGGAAGGGTGTAGCTTGGAGTCACACTCGAGTCTACTTCATGAAAAAAAAGTACTGGTGTCATATGAGGAGGTATCCCAGTGGGACTCGGACTAGCAACCCCTGGATGAGCGATGTTCTCCTTTAAATTATTTTTTTAAAGAGAGTGGGTACAAGGTGACAAAAAACTCAACATTTTGTTCGATAAGAGATTCTCTTATGTTTGTAATTGTTAAAAAACGTCTGTGAAAATGATCCGTGAAACACGAATTGGTTTTATGCTAAACACCTTAACTTCGATAATTTTGAGCAAAATCCATGCATCCATCTTTTATGCCAAACAGTGTGGATATGGATGTACTGTCCGGTAAGGATAATTTTACAATGACGCAACAGAAGTAACGACTCCGGTTCCTGATTATTTTGGTTTTGTCGAACAGGAGTTCATATAGGGACATGTACATAAAATTTTTACTCTCTTTTATCAGTGAGATCGTTTTAATCTATTTCTTTTTTTTTTGTTTCATTGATATGTTTACTTCTATAATCATTTTAATTCATGTTTTTTTCTGATTGTACAAATTAAACAATCAAATGAAGATCAATTTTTGCCTTTACCTGACAATTCATCAAACAGCAACAGTTAAAAGGAACAAGGTACCTTTATTACTTGCTGAAGAGTCATCGTAATGTTGGTACATGTAGTACATTGTACTAGTTCAATGTACAGATTTCATTACACGAGATGACAGTAAGCACGAAATGCACGTGCTTGAAATGGTTGTAGAATCTTTCAAAGTTTTAGTCATTTTACTTTCATTTACTGTTTATTGTTTGTCTAAAAAGATTGTAAAATATGTATCTACACAATTAAAATTTTACCTGAAGTAATACTGAAATAATTCAATGAAAAAAAAATATAAAGCTTCGATGAGGATCGAACCAATCCTTAAAATCTTTATTTGTAGACATCCGGCGCCTTACCCACTGCGCCAACGAACCGTTCTATCATATGTGCATGTATTTTAAAGCCTATAACCCTTTCGTATATACATGCTCTACCTATTTACGCAATGCTTGTAAACTTTTGTGTACACATATCTGTTACGTCACTGTCACATTATCCAAACTAGGTTATATGTAATACCATACATGACTGATGTTTATTTATTAAACAGCAAAGTAGTTTTTATTTTTCAACAATTTGATCAGTGAGAAGGGTAACTGAACATGTATTTTGTGAAATTCATAATTTTTTGGGGGGCAGGGTCGAATGAATGGACCCACTGCCACTTATTTGTGAATCTGTTTACCAATTGTGAATGATTCTGTTGACCAGTACCAGTTATAGCAGGAAAAAAATTGCTTTTTGTTAAAATCCTGTGAATTATCTTATTTCCTTAGCTGTTCTGCTATAATTTACCCCCCCGCCAAAGGCGGAGGGGATATTAGAAATGCCCTTCGTCCGTCCGTCCCAATTTTGTCCGGAGCATAACTCCAAAAGTACTTGAGGGATTTTCTTCAAACTTCATACACTGACAGAGCACATTGGGAGGAAGTGCAGTGTGTAAGAACAATAACTCTACTTTGCCTACTTTTAGAGTTATTCCCCTTTTATCAGATTTACTTGAAAAACTTTGTCCGGAGCATAACTCCAAAAGTACTTGAGGGATTTTCTTCAAACTTAATACACTGACATAGCACATTGGTAGGAAGTGCAGTGTGCAAGAACAATAACTCTACCTTGCCTACTTTTAGAGTTATTCCCCTTTATCAGATTTACTCTAAAAGTTTTGTCCGGAGCATAACTCCAAAAGTACTTGAGGGATTTACTTCAAACTTAATACACTGACATAGCACATTGGTAGGAAGTGCAGTGTGCAAGAACAATAACTCTACCTTGCCTACTTTTAGAGTTATTCCCCTTTATCAGATTTACTTGTCCGAAGCATAACTCCAAAAGTACTCGAGGGATTTTCTTCAAACTTAATACACTGACATAGCACATTGGTAGGAAGTGCAGTGTGCAAGAACAATAACTCTACCTTGCCTACTTTTAGAGTTATTCCCCTTTATCAGATTTACTTGTCCGAAGCATAACTCCAAAAGTACTTGAGGGATTTTCTTCAAACTTAATACACTGACATAGCACATTGGTAGGAAGTGCAGTGTGCAAGAACAATAACTCTACCTTGCCTACTTTTAGAGTTATTCCCCTTTATCAGATTTACTTGTCTGAAGCATAACTCCAAAAGTACTTGAGGGATTTTCTTCAAACTTAATACACTGACATAGCACATTGGTAGGAAGTGAAGTGTGCAAGAACAACAACTCTACCTTGCCTACTTTTAGAGTTATTCCCCTTTATCAGATTTACTTGAAAAGTTTTGTCCAGAGCATAACTCCAAAAGTACTTGAGGGATTTTCTTCAAACTTAATACACTGACATAGCACATTGGTAGGAAGTGCAGTGTGTAAGAACAATAACTCTACCTTGCCTACTTTTAGAGTTATTCCCCTTTATCAGATTTACTTGAAAAACTTTGTCCGGAGCATAACTCCAAAAGTACTTGAGGGATTTTCTCCAAACTTAATACACTGACATAGCACATTGGTAGGAAGCGCAGTGTGCAAGAACAATAACTCTACCTTGTCTACTTTTAGTCAAATAGAAAAATATCATACCTATACTGATAATGAACATTAATATAATTTTGCAAACCTTCTCTTCATTGCCTTATTCTTTTTCCACTTACTTGAAAACTGTACTCAGCATGACCATAACTATACGGCTTTTTAAGGATTTCCTCTCACCAAGTAAAATGTACGAAAGTACAACCTTCAGGTAACTTTTTCCTGGCGGGGGGATTAACCATGTGTAACATGGCTCTTGTTATATATAGCTTAAAGGCTTCATAACTGTCTTTCATTGACTGACAGGAAACGTGTTCGTGCATTGAGTCAGTTTGTTATTTTTGGTGCTGCATTTTCCAGGCATGGGGTAATGGATTCTGGTAATGGGCATTATTATTTTTTCAGTAATTGAGTGTAATTGGTAATGGAGCTATTTTCTCATTACATGTAATGGTAATGCAATGCATTATTTTAAAAAATGAGGGTAATGGTCAATTACTTTTCCATTACTTGCCATTACTTATCTATATATTGAGGAAATCCATGCTTTTATTGTCTTTAAAACAAATATTTCAATAAATAAATTTACCCTCTGATCACAATGTAGGTGTTAAACAGTCCATTGTTTGACCAAATATAAGGTGTGAAGTCACATTCCAGCATTTTAATCCTAAATCATATGCAAAATGTACCCTTATACTGTACAACACAGTATATTGTAAATGTCATGTTTTTTTTGTTAACAAAACTCTGGATAATTGTTCTATTAACTCAAGAATAGTCTGTTCACTGTATAGATTAGTTTATCATTGGCATCTAGTTTGGACTTTGGAGTAAAGTCAAGATGGATACACTGAAAACCCATTTTGAGATTCCTTCTGATACATCTGGAAACTAAGGCCAAATGCTGCCATTGCCAGACTTACGCACTCATAACATGTGACAATTTTCAGAATAAAAGTATCAAATGGTATACTATAAACGTTTTTTAAAATGTTTAAATATAATGGTAATGGTAATGCATTACCATGGCATGTTAAGTGTAATGGTAATGCATTATCTTCAAAATTGCTGTAATGGTAATGAGGTAAAACGCAATGTTAATGGTAATGCATTACTTTACCAAGTAATTGACCCCATGCCTGGCATTTTCCTGAATATTAAACCATTGACAGGATGCGACATTACTGACTAAGACTAGGAATGTCCCAGGTTCCCAAGGAACCAAAATTTTCATGAGGAACACAAGTTCTGACAAGCTAGGTGGTCACCCAGGGTACATAGAACTAGTTTTTAAAGTGAATATACACTGTTCCTCAGATAGCATTAAAACATTTAACAGTTTCTTGATTCAAACAGTGCTGATGCTTAGTAAAACTGAGTGATCCCAAAACTTGGTGAGGGATACCCGATTTCTACAGGTAGGTGACCCGATGGGACACCACTCCAGATGAGGTTAGTGTCAAAGCCTGAATCAAAGGTTTGAAATACAATACTGACTTATTACTGTCGATATCAAATTGTAGAAGGCATTATGGTGTATTTACCAGTAATCATCTTACCATGTATGAAATTCCTCCAAAAAATTATTTTATTGCATTTATGAAAAAGCTTTTATGCTTGTTTCAGGACAGTTTAGCACTCCTTTGTTTTATAAGACTGATTTGGACACAGCATAAAGTGCAATCAATAAATTTTCACATTATTTTATTACACTACTTACAGGAAGACTCCGGGTTGACAGAGTCACGCCCAGGCACTGCTCAAACGGCGACACATGTAGATCCTCTAGCTATAGATATTGAAGATCTTTATGTCAAATATAAGGTATGTATGCATCAATTTTGTTACACATGGACATTATATTGTTTGTTTGAGCAGACCAGCATTATGTTCTCTGAATATGATATTTACATTGCAAATTGTGAACTGAAAATTAAACTTTTTATGCCCCCAAAGGTGGGCATATCGAAATCACACTGTACGTCTGTGTCAACCCTTCCATTATTTTTGTGTGTGTCTGAACTGCAACTTTGTCATTCTAAGCGGAGGAAATGATCAAATACAGTGTTATTATACCCCCACAAAACGAAGTTTGGGGGGGGGTATATAGGAGTGAGCTTGTCGGTTTGTTTGTTGGTTTGTCGGTCGGTCGGTCTGTTGGTTTTCATGGTTTCCGGATGATAACTCATGAACGACTTTACCCTTTTGAATAATTTTTGGTACACACATGCAACATGAAATACAGGTCAAGTTCGACTTTGGGGTCAGTAGGTCAAAGGTCAAGGTCACAGTGACTCAGAACTGTAAAATAGTTTCCGGATGATAACTCATGAAAGGCTTGACCAATTTAAATAATTTTTGGTACACACATGCAACTTCATGAAATACAGGTCAAGTTCAACTTTGGGGTCAGTAGGTCAAAGGTCAAGGTCACAGTGACTCTGAAATGTAAAACAGTTTCCGGATGATAACTCATGAAAGGCTTGACCGATTTAAATAATTTTCGGTACACAGCTGTAACATCATGAAATACAGGTCAAGTTCGACTTTGTGGTCAGTAGGTCAAAGGTCAAGGTCACAGTGAGCCTATAAACGGTTTACTTGGAACATTTAAATCGTTTCTATTTCTTACGCTTGTCCAGGCGCAATTTTTAGCTCGACTTTTCGAAGAAAAGGGGAGCTATCCTACTCGCCTCGGCGTTGGTGTCACACCTTGGTTAAGTTTTTCGTACCACCCCACTTTATTTCAAAAGTATTAGAGGTATGGCTTTGAAACTTACCATACTTGTTTACCATCATAACCTCAATCTACAGACAAGAGTACATAACTCTGTCAAGGTTTTTGACAGAATTATGGCCCTTTTTTGACTTAGAAAGTGTATTGAGCTTGGTTAAGTTTTTCGTACCACCTCACTTTATTTCAAAACCATTGGAGGTATTGCTTTGAAACTAACCATACTTGTTAACCATCATGACCTATATCAACAGACAAGAGTTCATAACTCTGTCAAAGTTTTTGACAGAATTATGCCCCTTTTTTACTTAGAAAATACATTGAATATGGGTAAAATCCACTTATTGCCTTAACCCTTTGAGATATTGCTTTGAAACTTTGAATGCATGTTAACATCATTACCCCCATCTGTAGGCAAGAGAAGGTAACTCTGTCAGGGATTTGTTTTAAAAATTAAGGCCCTTTATTGACTTAGAATCTTGGTTAAGTTTTTCATACCCGTCCACTTTTTGACTAAACTGTTAGAGATATTAATTTGAAAGTTGGAATACTTGTTTACCATCATGATCCCAAAACATGGGCAGGAGAAGGTAATTCTGTCAAGGATTTTATTTGAATTATGGCCCTTTTTGACTTAGAAACTCAGTTAAAATTTTCATTCTTGTCCACTTGTTGACTTAACCATTTGAGATATTACTTTGAAAGTTGGAGTACTTATGTACCATCATGAGACCTATCTGTAAGCAAGAGAAGATAACTCTGTGAAAATGTTTCTTTATTTGTACTTAGAAATTCCTAGTTAAAGTCTTGTGTGCCCTTAACTGTCAAAGTTTTGTTTTATAGGCAAGCACTAAAAAGTCTTCCTACTGACAGCTCTTGTTTAAGCTTGTCCAGGCGCTTTCTTTTAAACTAAATACTTTTGGGTCAAAGGTCAAGGTCACAGTGACTGCACTGTAAAACAGTTTCCGGATAACTAATGAAAGGCCTGACCGATTTAAATAATTTTTGGTACACAGCTGTAACATCATGAAATACAGGTCAAGTTTGACTTTGGGGTCAGTAGGCCAAAGGTCAAGGTCACAGTGACCCTCAACAGTAAAATGGTTTACTTGGAACATTTAATTAAATGGTTTCTATTTCTTACGCTTTTCCAGGCGCTATTTTTTACACTGTATGGCCATTCCTTTCTTATGGTCTGTGACAAAGCTGTATTGTGGGGATATAATTCGTCACTCTTGTGACAGTTCTAGTTGACAAAGTGTTACTTCTACTTGAATGCATCAACTTTTGAAATATCACGGTGTAATATAATGTAAAACCACTTTTAACTGTAATTTTAGAAACTGCAAAGGCAGCTAGAATTTCTGGAAGTTCAAGAAGAGTACATCAAAGATGAGCAGAAAAACCTGAAGAAAGAATACCTGCATGCACAGGAGGAAGTTAAAAGAATCCAGAGTGTCCCTCTTGTGATTGGACAGTTTTTGGAAGCTGTTGATCAAAATACCGGCATAGTTGGTTCCACAACAGGTAAACTGGTTGAATAGGAGGTGTTTGTAACAAATAAAGCTGTTGAACATCACATTTTTTCACTCACAGACTTCTTCTGTCTTCCTGGGTTGTATTTCATTGTCTGGTGCATATTCTTGACCATATTTCTTAAGAGTTTACCAGGTTGTACCACTTTTAGTTGAATTTTGGTTGTACCTCACAGTATTTAGGACTTTGCCAGAGCCAATTTATGTGTTTTTTTATGCCCCCGAAGGGTGGCATATTAAAATCGCACCGTGCGTCCCCACTTACAAATTCGTGTCCGGACTGTAACTTTGTCATGCATTGAAGGATTTTAAAATAACTTGGCACACATGTCTAGCACATCAAGACGACGTGTCGCATGCAAGACCCACATCCCTACCTCAAAGGTGAAGGTCACACTTGGAGTATGAAGGTTATGGAATCCTCTATATATGCACACATTCGTGTCCGGACTGTAACTTTGTCATGCATTGAAGGATTTTAAAATAACTTGGCACACATGTCTAGCACATCAAGACGACATGTGCAAGACCCACGTCCCTAGCTCAAAGGTCAAGGTCATACTTAGAGTTTGAAGGTAATGGATTCCTCTATATATGCATATATGCACACATTCGTGTCCGGACTGTAACTTTGTCATGCATTGAAGGATTTTAAAATAACTTGGCACAAATGTCTAGCACATCAATACGACGTGTCGCGTGCAAGACCCACATCCCTACCACAAAGGTCAAGGTCACACTTAGAGTTTATAGGTAATGGAATCCTGTATATATGCATACATTTGTGTCCGGACTATAACTTTATCATGCTTTGAAGGATTTTAAAATAACTTGGCACAAATGTCTAGCACATCAAGCGGATGTGTCATGTGCAAGACCCAAGTCCCTACCTCAAAGGTCAAGGTCACACTTAGTGTTTAAAGTAATGGAATACTGTATGCATGATTACTCTGTCATGCATGGAAGGATTTTAAAATTACATAGCACATTTATTGAGCACATGGAGAGGACACAGACTGTGAGGCACCTCTTTCGGGGGCATTCATCACTTGTGAGGGACAGCTCTTGTTTTTACTGTGCATAAAGATGATGTCCTTGTTTTTGTTGAAGGGCTGTTAATACATATCATTAAAGCACTCTCAGTCTTTAAAGATCTATATAAGACTAAGTTTTGTCCATTTGTCCAAGGTGTTTATATGTACATGTAAATAAACTCTAAAATTTCTATTGAAGTATGTAGTGTTCTTACCATTCTCAGGTCTTTTGAAAAGTTCATGCTCGGTAAAACATCCAGCTTTTTTAGCTTAATTGATCAAAATTTACACGTTTTATAATACATTTTGGTTTTACATGCCATTCGTAAATCTGTAATTATGTATGTAGCATATGTTTTTGTATTTAGGTTCCAACTACTATGTACGCATTTTGTCAACAATAGACAGAGAGTTGTTGAAGCCTTCAGCTAGTGTGGCACTACACAAGCACAGTAATGCTCTGGTTGATGTGTTACCTCCGGAAGCAGACAGTAGCATCACTATGCTTGGAGCAGGTCAGTTATTCACTATACCCTCAAACCTGTTTTACGCAACCAGCCAAAGGATGCATTGAAAATGGCCATGTTAATGAGATGTGTTGCACATGTCATGATAATGTAAAACTCGGATAATCACTAATAACTGCTTAAAGGTGGTCAATTACTTTTAAGCAACATTTTATGACAATTTTTACTTTTTGTTTATTCTGTTAGAGATGAATTCAATGAACAAAAAGACCCATTACATTGAGTTAGATCCCTATCAGAAATTTACATTTTATTAACTTTTATGAAATTTTGTTATTACTCCCCTTTAATATGAAAGTATTTAAAACGTTGAGTATTTCTTTTTTATTTCAATATAATTTCTACTTTTACATTTGAATTGGATAGATTTACAAATATCTTAACATTCTAAACCAAAATGCAAGTTTTAAACCTACGTGTAGGTTCTGAATTGATTTATTTCCAACCTATCTTGGGTGCGCACCCAAGATAGGTAAAGGGAGGTAATAATATCTTTTCAAACTTGAATTTCTAGTGAATTCCATCTAAATATATAATATTTAATGCAAATATTTCACAAATATAATATAATAGGTCTTATATTTATATCTTTCTGCAGGCAAAGTGTGTGTATCAAATTTTTACTTATGATAAAATAACTCTGTCTTGGTTGGGCAACCAGGATAGGGAAATCAAATTTTAAAAATACCTCCAGTGAAAGTCTTACTTGAATTAAGCGCTAAGTGAACATAAATAAGTGTAAATGATTAGATGTTAAAGTTTCAAACAAATCTATTACATGGTCAAATTCCAATTATAAACCTTTAAGGCGAGAGAGACAGAGAGGGAGGGAGACAGAGAGACAAAGATAGAGAGAGATGGCTAATGGCAGACATCAGCTTGTTTGAAATGACTGCTTATATTCAGGTTCAGCTGTGCTTACATTTTACTGATGTTTCTCTCTGATAGTCTATGACATTGGAGTATCCTTGCTGTATTAGAAGTGAGATGTGTCTTAGACCATACTGACTTTTATTTATAGATGTTGTAATCAGTAGATTTATGTTAATATTCTTTGAAATAAAGTTGCCCTGGAAGTAAATAAAAATTCTGCTTCAGAATTACACATGCAATTTGGCCGTTTAATTAATATGACACCAATGATGTGCTTACCATGCCCCTTGTTGAGGGAGTATTTTTAACAAAAGAATCTATTTAAACATTTTCCACGTGCATTGATTTGTCGTAGGTAAAGTTTAATTTTGATTTGTATTGAAAGTCACTTGATTAACACCTGGCATCATGGCAAAATACTTAAACAGAAACAAGAACACATGTGCAAATGATTCAGAGTCATTTGTGATGGTGACATTATCTGTAGGTCACATTACTTTTCTGTTAAGAACTGCCCAAGTTACCTACACAGTTCTGTAATTATTTCAGTGTTAAGCTATGTATGTCAAACGAAAAGAAAACGGACAGTTGCATGTAGAATGAGAGGAATAGCTGATACATGTACATAACAATAAAAAAAACTTCCACTAAACAAAACAAATCAAAACTGTACTTGGAATACAAAAATAAGATGTTTTTAATGTTGTGATACTGAAAATATATGCTAACATAATGAATTGAATCCATTTATTTGCAGATGAGAAGCCTGATGTAGCATATGCAGATATTGGTGGTATGGACATTCAGAAACAGGAGGTACGAGAAGCTGTGGAGCTCCCTCTGACACACTTTGATCTCTACAAACAGATTGGTATAGACCCGCCCAGAGGTGTGCTCATGTTTGGTCCACCTGGTTGTGGGAAAACTATGTTGGCAAAGGCAGTAGCCCATCACACCACAGGTAACTTTTCTAAATCCTGAAATAAATTGTGTGTTACAAACAGCTGGCTTTATTTGAATTTTTGTTAGAATTGAGAGTGCTGTTAATGTTGAATTAAGTGTCATTCAAGTTCTGTAAAGTAAAAGCAAAATGGAAAAATACTGGAATGGTCCTCCGCAATCTAAGACTGGGCACTTTACATGTATGCATTCCTGCAGTACAATATTTATCCACACTTATAGAATGTATCTACATAATATTGTCATGATAGCTTTACCTTTTCAACCCTTTAGCAAATGGTTTGTTGAAAATTTAGATGTGACACAGCAAGGCCTGTTCTATTGCATCCGCTATGTCTTGTCATGTCCTGCATAACTATTAACAATCTCAAATTTCATGCCACTCTTATACCATTTCTATTTGAATGCATTTGATTGAATTGTGTTCTGTTTTCATGTCACTGTTTAGGTTTTTATCAAGATTAGTATTTGTTAAGCTGGTATTAGGAATACTTGACTGTTGTTGTAATGATTCTTTTTGTTAGGGAGATTTCTTACCTTCATTAAACCCCCGAAACGAAGTTTGGGGGGGTATATAGGAGTCACCCGGTGGTTGGTCGGGCAGTCGGTCGGTTGGTCCGTTGCATTTTCCTTGTCCGGAGCACATCTTGAAAACTACAAGTTGGAATTCAATACAACTTCATTCAATGGTCAAGCACATTGAGAGGAAGTGCAGTGCACAAGAACCATAACTCCATCTTGACTTATTACAGAGTTATTGCCCTTTGTTGCTTTTCCTTGTCCGGAGCATAACTTGAAAACTACTGGTTGGAATTCAATACAACTTCATACAATGGTCAAGTACATTGAGAGGAAGTGCAGTGCCCAAGAACCATAACTCCATCTTGACTTATTACAGAGTTATTGCCCTTTGTTACTTTTCCTTGTCCAGAGCATAACTTGAAAACTACTGGTTGGAATTCAGTACAACTTCATACAATGGTCAACCACATTGAGAGGAGGGGCAGTGCACAAGAACCATAACTCCATCTTGACTAATTACAGAGTTATTGCCCTTTGATATTTTTCCTTGTCCGGAGCATAACTTAAAAACTACTGGTTGGAATTCAATTTAACTTTATACAATGGTCAAGTACATTGAGTGGAAGTGCAATGTACAAGAACCATAACTCCATCTTGACTTATTACAGAGTTATTGCCCTTTGTTACTTTTCCTTGTCCAGAGCTTAACTTGAAAACTACTGGTTGGAATTCAATACAACTTCATACAATGGTCAACCACATTGAGAGGAAGTGCAGTGCACAAGAACCATAACTCCATCTTGACTAATTACAGAGTTATTACCCATTGTTACTTTTCCTTGTCCAGAGCATAACTTGAAAACTACTGGTTGGAATTCAATACAACTTCATACAATGGTCAAGTACATTGAGTGGAAGTGCAGTGCAGAGAAACCATAACTCTACCTTGACTCATTACAGAATTATTGCCCTTTGTTATTTTTCCTTGTCCAGAGCATAACTTGAAAACTACTGGTTGGAATTCAATACAACTTCCTACAATTGTCAAGCACAATGGGAGGAAGTGCAGTGCTCCATCTTGACTAATTACAGAGTTATTGCCAAGGACAATATCTCTTTTTTATTTTTTTTCTGCAAGGTATCATGTTACTACGAACTTCCTCAGTTTATAAAGCAGTCTTTCAGGGGTATTAATCACATTTAGTGATAGCTCTAGTTTATCTTTATTCCAGCTGCATTTATCCGAGTTGTTGGTTCCGAGTTTGTACAGAAGTATCTAGGAGAAGGTCCCCGTATGGTGAGAGATGTGTTCAGGCTGGCTAAAGAAAATGCACCAGCTATTATATTTATTGATGAAATTGATGCCATAGCAACAAAAAGATTTGATGCACAAACTGGAGGTATGAAATAGGCATATGAAAACAATTAACAAATATTATGACAGTAAAATATACAGTGTGTATAATATAAAGAATAAAGTAACAATTGATCAGAAATTATAATTGAAATCAAATATTTTATCAGAAAGTCACAAAAGATCTTTGAAACTCTGAAGATTTCAGAAACAAATTGTAAATACAATGTTATTTAAACATATGTTACACTAAAGAATATTTTGCTTACAGCTGACAGAGAAGTTCAAAGAATCTTGCTAGAACTGTTGAATCAGATGGATGGTTTTGATCAAACTGTCAATGTTAAAGTAAGTTAAGCTTTCATGTAAAATCTGGTGGTGGCAGATGACAACAGTGCTTGCTATCCCTCGCCGCACAGCAGGAGGGGATACAGGAATGGTTTTCGTCTGTCAGTCCATCTGTAACATTTGTGTCCGCTCCATTAACTCCTAAAACCACTTGATTGATTTTCATATAGCTTTGGTCAAATATTCATCTCATCAAGAAGATGTAAGATGTACAGACCAATGTCCCAATCAAAGTCACAGTGAGGGGTCATTTGTATGTTGTGTCCGCTCCATAACTACTAAATCCCTTGAAGGATTTTCATATAACTTTGCTCAAATGTTCATCTAATTAAGACGACATGCAGAACCCTTTTCCCAACTTTGCCCGCTCAAGATCAAGGCCACACTTAAGGGTCATTGTTTTCTTTGTGTCCACTCCATATCTCCTTAATCCTTTGAAGGACTTTTAAATAACATTGGTCAGTGTTCATCCCATTTAGAGGACATGCAGAACCTATGTCCCAACCTCACCCGCTCTAAGTCAAGGCTACACTAAGGGTTCATTGATTCTTTGTGTTTGCTCCTTAACTCCTAAGCCCCTTGAAGGATTTTCACATACATTTGGTCGAATTTTCATCTCCTTTCATGATGTGCAGAACCCATTCCTGACCTTGGGTGCTCAAGGTCAAGGCTGCACTTTTGGTGATTGTTTTTTGTGTATGCGCCACAACTCCTAAACCCCTTGAAAGATTTGCGTATAATTTTGATCAAGTATTTATCTCGTCATGGCAACTTGCAAAACCCATGTTCCAAATCTGCTTGCTCAAGTTCAAGGCTTGACGTTAGGGTCAGTGGTTTTTATACCCCCACAAAACAAAGTTTTTGGGGGGGGTATATAGGAGCGAGTGTTTGTCGGTTTGGTTTGTTTGTCGGTCGGTCTGTTGGTTTTCATGGTTTCCAGATGATAACTCATGAACGACTTTACCCTTTTGAATAATTTTTATGCCCCCAAAGGGAGGCATATTAAAATCGCACCGTCTGTCTGTCCGTCCGTCCGTGCGTCCCCACTTACAAATTCGTGTCCGGACTGTAACTCTACCTTAAAGGTGAAGGTCACACTTGGAGTATGAAGGTTATGGAATCCTCTATATATGCACACATTCGTGTCCGGACTGTAACTTTGTCATGCATTGAAGGATTTTAAAATAACTAGGCACACATGTCTAGCACATCAAGACGACGTGTCGCATGCAAGACCCACGTCCCTAGCTCAAAGGTCAAGGTCATACTTAGAGTTTGAAGGTAATGGATTCCTCTATATATGCATATATGCACACATTCGTGTCCGGACTGTAACTTTGTCATGCATTGAAGGATTTTAAAATAACTTGGCACAAATGTCTAGCACATCAAGACGACCTGTCGCGTGCAAGACCCACGTCCCTACCTCAAAGGTCAAGGTCACACTTAGAGTTTGAAGGTAATGGATTCCTCTATATATGCATATATGCATGCATTCGTGTCCAGACTGTAATTTTGTCATGCTTTGAAGGATTTTAAAATAACTTGGCGCAAATGTCTAGCACATCAAGACGACGTGTCGCGTGCAAGACCCACATCCCTACCACAAAGGTCAAGGTCACACTCAGAATTTATAGGTAATGGAATCCTGTATATATGCATACATTTGTGTCCGGACTATAACTTTATTATGCTTTGAAGGATTTTAAAATAACTTGCAAAAATGTCTAGCACATCAAGCGGATGTGTCCAGGCAAGACCCAAGTCCCTACCTCAAATGTCAAGGTCACACTTAGTGTTTAAAGTAATGGAATACTGTATGCATGATTACTCTGTCATGCATGGAAGGATTTTAAAATTACATAGCACATTTATTGAGCACATGGAGAGGACACAGACTGTGAGGCACCTCTTTCGGGGGCATTCGTCACTTGTGAGGGACAGCTCTTGTTTTCTACACACGTGCAACTTCATGAAATACAGGTCAAGTTCGACTTTGGGGTCAGTAGTTCAAAGGTCAAGGTCACAGTGACTGAACTGTAATGTAAAACAGTTTCCGGATGATAACTCAACTATAATAACTCAACTCTATGTCCTTGTGGCCATTCCTTTCTTATGGTTGCCATAGTTCAACTTTGGGGTCAGTAGGTCAAAGGTCAAGGTCACAGTGACTCTGAACTGTAAAACAGTTTCCGGATGATAACTCATGAAAAGCTTGACCGATTTAAATAATTTTTGGTACACACGTGCAACTTTATGAAATACAGGTCAAGTTCGACTTTGGGGTCAGTAGGTCAAAGGTCAAGGTCATAGTGACTCTGAACTGTAAAACAGTTTCCGGATGATAACTCATTAAAGGCTTGACCGATTTAAATAATTTTCAGTACACAGCTGTAACATCGTCAAATACAGGTCAAGTTCGACTTTGGGGTCAGTAGGTCAAAGGTCAAGGTCACATTGACTCTGAACTGTAATGTAAAACAGTTTCCGGATGATAACTCAACTATAATAACTCAACTCTATGTCCTTGTGGCCATTCCTTTCTTATGGTTGCCATACTTCTGTGACAAAGCTGTATTGTGGGGGTATAATTCGTCACTCTTGTGACAGTTCTAGTTGTGTCTGCTCCATAACTACTAAAGCCCTAGAATGATTTTCATGAAACTTTGGTCAAATAATTTTCATCAATACAAAGTGCAGACATGTCAGGTCA
This sequence comes from Saxidomus purpurata, assembly GCA_022818135.1. Lineage (NCBI taxonomy): Eukaryota > Metazoa > Mollusca > Bivalvia > Venerida > Veneridae > Saxidomus > Saxidomus purpurata. The sequence goes on along the minus strand of JAFMSR010000001.1, from coordinate 25,049,922 downwards.
AGCTCAAACTTTGGGGTCGCTTTTATTTTGTGTCCGCTCCATATTTCCTATACCCCTCAAAGGATTTTTCATGAAACTTGGGTCACATATTAATCTCCTTGAGATAATGTACATTATTCATGTTCCAACTTAGCCTACTAAAGGTGAAAGTCTATTTAAGGTGAAAGTTACCCTTAGGGAATAAAGGTTATCTTGTATACAATCCTTCATGTAGCAGGCGGCAGAGTGTCTTTCAGGCTGCATAGGTACGTGATTGATGTAAGTAGTCATGTTAGCTGTCTTTTTTCACTTTTAAGACAGAATTTACATTTCTTTGGGTTTCACATAATATAGCACTTTATATATTGTAGCCCTTGTTCAATACATGTAATCAAAATGGAGAGACCAAATTAAACAGAGATAGGATGATGTATTTGAGAAGTTCAGCTTGAAGAGATAATTTCTGTTCTGGACTGTCCATATCTTATTTTGAGATTTAATCTATGAAGTTTTTAATCTTAGCTTATACAGGGGTATAAAAAAGGTATTAGCTCATCATGAAATTCCATACCAAGAATACGACGGTAATGTTTAATAGTATATTTGAAAAATGACTACATTCTGGTAATTGTTTTTGAAAACTTCAGGTTATTATGGCAACAAACAGACATGATACTTTAGATCCTGCATTGCTACGTCCAGGTCGTTTGGATCGTAAAATAGAATTCCCAATACCGGATCGTCGTCAGAAACGTCTTATATTCTCAACTATCACTGGCAAAATGAACCTCAGTGAAGAAGTAGATCTTGAAGACTATGTTGCCAGGCCTGACAAAATCAGCGGTGCCGATATTAATGCCATCTGCCAAGAGGTATTTTGAAGACCTAACAACTTCAGTATTCAATAAAATTTAATGTGTTTTAGCATAGGTACAGATGTTTCTGATAATGTAATTTTGTTAAAATGCATATTGTTGGCAAACTTCGTTTTAAAAGTTTAAACTTGTGCTGTCCAACATCAACATTTTACATTCACTGATTTTGAAATTTGTAAGTTTAGAAAATGTAAATTTACCGTTTGTCCTGAATTCACATTGAATTTTGAATCATCACATTTTAAAAAAAATTCTGAATGTTTCAACAAAACTAGTACAAGCTGCACATTATCAGCTGGATTTTATTTGCAACAAAAGCCTTGTAATGTCTTGCTAATTTCTAACCTCAGACCTGCCTTTATAGGCAGTCGATTGATAAAAATTGTATCTTTAAAGAATTTGATGTGACAGTATCTGTGGTTCAGTGAAAATGATGTTTGATACTAACAATGTTTTGCTCTGTATTTTAGGCTGGTATGCAGGCTGTACGGGAGAACAGATATGTTGTGCTAGCCAAGGACTTCGAGAAAGGATATAAAAATAACATCAAGAAAGATGAAACAGAACATGAGTTTTATAAATAATGGGAGAGTTAAGTTGTATATTTGATTGGACCAAAGTCTTGTATTAATGCAAGTCACTACATGAATTGTGAATTGTAGGACAGTGTCGTAACATTGCTTCATGCTGCTGGGCACAGAAAGTTTAAGCCTATAACATATGCTTAAATCAGGTTACTAACCTGGTGTGTATGAATGTTTAATCGTTTATTGGAAAATGACATTGAAGAAATAAAAAATTCCTTCATAATGTTGTATTATTTTTAACTTGACAGATTGGTAAAATAACAAACAGAATTGTACAGTGTGTACCAATATGGTTCCCTTTCATTATGTCCGCATGTTCGAAGAAGGCAATTAATTTTATGCCTATGCTGGGGGTATATGATAATAGTCTCTGTCCGTCCTACATTCTTGTCCAGGCTATTTCTTAGGAATCACTAACTTGAATTCAGTGAAACTTCATTGACTGCTTCACTATCAAGAGGAGATATTATCAACATGTTTAAGTTCAATAATTTTAATGGAGTTATTGACTTTTGATTACTTCTTCATATACCTTGACTTGATTATAATACGTTTGGCCCAGTCTAATGGAAGCCCATTCTATTAGCCAAATTTCAAGCCCAGTCTATAGGAAGCCCAATTTCAAGCCCAGTCTATAGGAAGCCCCATTTTAAAGCCGTTTTATTGTAAGCCAAAATTTCCAGCCCAGACTATTGGAACCCAAATTTCAAGCACAGTCTATAGGAAGCCCAATTTCAAGCCCGTTCTATTGTAAGCCAAAATTTCCAGCCCAGTCTATTGGAACCCAAATTTCAAGCACAGTATGTTGGAAGCTAAATTTTAAGTCAAGTCTATTGGAAGCTAAATTTTAAGTCCAGTCTACTGTAAGCTGAAGCTAAATTCCAAGCTTATCAGGCATAGGCCATGATATTTTAAACTTGTTACATGTATTCAGATTTATCTGCTGTGCAGTCTTTAATCTGCTATTTCCATATCTTTGAGATAACATTGTCTAGACACAGCAAAACACTGTTTCTATTGCCCTTGTTGTAAACAAAACATAGTGACAAACTTGTTTTTTTTTTGTGTAAAAGAATCGGTTCTTTAGTTTGTTGTGAACTTGTATGCAAAAGTGATTATATGCCTTTAAAATCACTTGCACGCTATCAAATTCAGTGCGTACTGGATTGAACTACTGAAGTTGAAAATACAATACAAAGCTTATTTATCGTCGGTATGTCATATAATAAAAAAAATAGTCGAATTAAATCAATACCTTTATCTCAAAATTCGAATAAATGTAGCTTAAAGCATGTTATATAATACCATTTTTGAAGATCATTCATCTTCCGCTAATAGTTTTGATTGTAAGCAGTTAATTGTTCATCGCATTGTCACTTGAGCTAAACAGGATGGTCTAAAATGAGGACGATACAAGCATACAGGAAATCAAAGAACTTTAGTTCTTCAGTCTGATACAAGGACAACTTGATGAGCTGTTCCACTTAAATTTGAAAATGTTGAAATGTGTGTGCAACTGTCCATTCGTAAAATTCCTGTCTCGGCCATTGATTCATAACGTATTGGATATAAAAATAGGCCACAGAATTTTGGAGCATGATGATATGGTACGCTGCGCACAAAATGGGTCCTCGGTTCAAAGGTCATGGTTACACTTTGATAGTATTGTAAGCCCCAAACTTGATTACATAGTAGACTTCATAGAATTTTGGAGCATCATGGGAAGGTGTCAATTTAAATATATGATAATGCATATACATTTGTATAATACATGTTTATTATGTGTTCATGTGCAGCAAAATATCCATTAGATAAATACGAAAGGTACTCTGATGTATACAAAAACATGCATATCAGCTTTAGCGCTATCAACACAACGTCATATTTAGGGACATTGAGAAAAAAAGGTGTAGAATGTAAGGAATGATTTGCCATACTATTTGTCATTCGAATGCTGTATACCTCATATATAATTTATTGAAAAAAGTCTAATCTTATAACAGTTAATAGAGTGGCTATTTTTTAAGTAGAATTTGACCTTTTCCCTCCTGCATAGTCATGAAGGGGATTTCAGTATAACGACCTAGCCAATATTGTATAAGGATAATACCGCATATCCGTAATCCGTTACATTGCACAGCACAATTTTAAATAATTAAGCCTGTCGTATGTTTTAAATCCTAGATCAGACAAAGACTTTTATAAGTATAGAGAAGAGTGTCGCAAGTTCAAAGTTTATTACACTAACGAATTCTACAATAATCACAACATTTTTAAGTGCAAATCCTAGAAACTATGTAGAAATGAAAATTGTTGAAACCAATGTTTTATACTTTTTTATCGCGGCAACTAGAGAGAAAACAACAGACCACGTAGACGGAGAAATTGTGTACCACTTTTGACTCGTACTCGAGTAATTTGAAATATTGAAGAATTCTATTCTTATTCGTTTCTTTGTTTCGTTCAAACACTCTTTTAATTTGTTGTGCATGAAATAAAGATTTAACACTGAAACGTAAGCTCTTGCATTATAAGCATGCACAAACATGTATGTTGTGTCAACACATGTTACAACCTAGTGTTATTGTTATACATTTTGTAACAAAACCACAATTTTAGCACCATGTACGATCTATGTCTCTAATCGTCTGAATCAAACACACATTTCACGTGCCTAAAACAGCACGAGAAGTATATTTTGAAGTAAATAATCCTTTAGTTTGAAATCATTGCTATAAATGACCACTTTTGTTTATTCTTGTCATACACTATTTATATATGTGTAACAGAAAGTCACCACAAAAAAGTTGTTTCGTGTGTTCACAGTACTCCATGATGAGTTAATCATAGAATTGAAATTGCAATTTGGTGAAGTGTTCCGGTCATCAATTTTTACCTCTCATCTCGGTGTAATTGTACTCTTTGATGATAGTGAGGTTGATGGTCTTCTATGAAGGGGTGTAGATATATAAGCCTCCCGCGTGAATGATCCGAGGGATGTTGAAGGTCGTCTTTTAGTGCCGTCTGCTGAATTTCTTCCTCTTGAAATCCAAGCTGGCGAAGTGCCGGGTCTTTTTTCGGTGTCTTCTGATTTTGATTCGCCGCTTAATTTTGGAGCAGTTTTTGGTCTTTGTAAATACAATGCAGTTATACGTGAGTGTAAATCTTCACGTCGGGCAGCACTCTTACAGCGTATAGATGCAATGTTTTCTTCCAGAGCTTTACACTGTTCCATACGCCTAAGCACACCTAAATTGAGTCCAACTTTACGACCTCTTTTCGCTTCTTTGTTCGGATAACACACGGCATCCGTGCCTTCTATGTTAATCACAGGTTCGACTCTGCTACCTGGCTTGTTTCCTCTTTGCATCGTTACCGGTTTGCCACTTAACAGTTTCGAGTCGATAGCCATCGGTCCCAGCGACATTTTATTATAATCACCATCGTCACTTTCTGGCGTCGTGCGTTCGTAGTCGTAAGATGGCGTTTTCACGTTTAATCGAATCATTTCGTCGAAAACATTTATTTTATCTTTCCAATACCGAGTCAACATTTTCTTCTTCAAGCCATCAATTTTCGATTCCATGCCTTTAAGCTCAATTTCCTTCTTTTTGTTCTCCGAAATCGCAATAAAGTATTTTAAATTCGAATCCATCTTGCTTTTCTTGTGCAGCGTAGACAACTGACTGGCACAGTAGAAAATCCCTCTCAATAACCGTACAACACTGACTGTCAATAAGTAATTACGATAAATATCTTCTTTGTCGTTTGAACGATCAGATGTCATAGAAAATTTCCTCCACACAAAGAACGAGTTTAATTGTTGAAAATGTACGGGTTGGTAGTTAAATCAATACAAAAGCATCTTAATATATTGTGATAAAATATTTTTCCATAAATATCTAGTCACTCAACGCTTGATACTAAAAGCGTAATCTTTCAAAAATCACTTAACCCAAGCCTACCCTAGGCTAATCTCGATTATGAAGTTAATCTGGCCTTTGATACGCGATTGGGTAACATGGATTTAAAATTAAATGACTTAAATGTTTACTGACACATAGGATAACTTTCTACTTGAAAATACGTCACAATAACAAAGTAAAATTATAGAGTTTCAAAATATTTACTTCTTGTATTTGCCAAGCCTGTTCAAGTATGGTTTATACAGAGTTTCAGAAGGATTGGGCGAAAATAAAACCACTTAAAGCTGTGCATAGTAATGACTAAGAGTTTCCATGACAATTCAGAAACATTCACTGCTACGAAGCGAAATGCTCCTTTGAAAACATGTTTTTATTTGTACATGTCATTCAGTATGATACGACTGTAACTTGTTGAAAACCTGTTTTAATAAAATGGACAGGCCCGTATCTTCTGTAAACCATTTTTGTGTTTAACCTGATATTACCTCTCAGAATGACCATCACACAATTTCCATAAAACATATAAAATTATCACTGGTTAATACAATATAGATTATAATCTGTATAAACTTTTATTCCCATTGAATATGCTTTTAAAATCTATATAAAATGGTTTTCGAATATCCTGGTCGAAATTAGGTACAGTATTATTTCTCGCTGTGAAGTACGGAGGCCGCGAGGGGACCTTCTGACTTTTGAATTCTGACTTCTGACTTTTTATTTCAGACTTACATGATTTTGCGCGGGAAAGAAGCCACCATAAGTGAGGGCCGAAAGCAACGCCGATAAACTATATAAATTAAATTTACCTATTAAATGTTAATGGAGTTATGTCTTTTTGTTCAGCAATATGATAAAACAAGATGTTTCAAACAAAATTGATACTTTGAAAAACACGTAAAAAGTAATTTATGCTGCGTCATTTTTCTTTATTAGCTGAAACAATTCAGAATAAATTTACAGACTATGTGGCCTATTAATTTTTGGCCGGAAAAGTCAAAGAAAGATTTCCCTTGTATTCAGTAGAAATAGATAGATTTTCCTTGTATTCAGTAGAAATAAACTGATAAAATTTCATATATTTTCAGAAGTTTTGTAAAGTTCGTGTTTTAGAAGAAGATATCGATGCTAAACGTCTGTCTAAAATTTATGACGGTTACTTTGAAGCGGCCAGTGTCAGTTTACTCAACAGTACCAAAAATCATGAAGTTTCTAACATTCGGGAGCTTGGGGTTATTTCTTCTCGTAGAATGAATTACACGAGGACAATCAAATGTATATATATAGCTATACTATATTAGAGCGCACCTGACAGAATGTATACGGCTTTTATTCAAACGATCATTATTGCAGCGGGTTTGTTTGGAAGCCCTTTTTTGGCTCTGCTATAGGTATACCAGTTGTGATCTTTATATGATCTCACTCCCTTGTTACTTCGTCCTAGTAATAGGAAAATTCCTTTGGTCCTCATAGGTAATTGTAGATTGTTGTCACTATCGAAGCTGATGGATGTTATTATCAAGAAAAGCCGAAACGTTCCACTACAGACCTGTTTTATATTTCGTTCCCTGGCAGAAAGTATGTAGCAGTTGCACCGATTCAGAAATTCTCCCTTAAATAATTGAGGCAACGTATTGATTTCTTTTCTACATACTGATAGGCCCGTGACTTTTGCCGATGAATGTCTTTCTTCTTGCAATATACAGTATATGTGGATCATATCATAGTGCATATATTTAAAGGGACACTCCCTACAACTGTATTCTCCATACATAAATAATGTGTTCAATGAACGTAAAATGATGAATAAATACAACTTTAAAGAACAGTATATATGGGAAATGCCTCATTTTAGCATAGATAATGAACATAGAGTCCTTCGGTAATAAATCGATTGTACAACAACGTTACATGGGTCATTATTGCAACATTTTTCAAAACGCTGATTTTACCGATAATGACTGGGAATTATGCTTTTCAAGTTACTATAATTTGATCCCAATTCAATTTTAAGGAATGGCTCTTTAACTTTCAAATTAATTGTTGCTGTACTCTATATACTCTGACGCTTAGGCCACACCAAATTAATAAGTTGGTCATCAGGATTTTTTCAAAAAAACTGAGGCGGCGAGCGAAAATATAATTTTAATATTTGTTTTTGTTTTGAAGAAATTTTAGAGCGAGCGAAGAGCGAATAAATATATATAGCCTTTTTGTTCACATTTAATAGCAAATTTAATTAATTAGAGCCAAATTTTAGGGAGAAATCATTTCTCCCTGAGCTGAAAATAATGAGAACTTTGGAGTCTACCAGGAGAAGTGACGGATACTGATATATTTGTCTTAGTTTGTTTCAAAGTGAATTAGTTCTAATATTACTTAATCATAAATGGTTGTGTGATAAGTCAGGAGATTGACCATTATTATGAGACTTCATCCAGATAAAGGAGTTTTTTTATAGACTGATTTTCATGCATTTTTATTGCTTGAACATTATATTAACAACATACATGTTATTTGATAGTAATCATGCACAGTTACAGCCAAAAACCACTTTCCGCAACACAATCATTTCCATAGTTGGCCCTGTTTGAATGCCATATTAATAGGTAACAAACAATACAAGAAAAACTGTGATACAAAGTATCACAGCGGGCCAACAAACAATAATGTCATGTAAATATTTTGGAAATTGGTGGTGATGTTGAGGCATGGCCCCAAAAGAACTCGAGGAAACCAATTCTGGTTGAACAAGCAAATTTACACGACATCACATCTACTAACTGACCTCAAGTATCGAAAATTTACTATTATCAAATAATATTTATACAGTATGTCCAAGAATGCCCTATATACCGTTCCTGGTACGTCTCAATTTTTCATTACCATTATCCGTATTAATTAGACATGAATGAAGATTTTTATGATTATTTGCTGTTAGATATTCTTAAATGGTTTAAAAGCTAAAAATGATGATTAAAACAGCAGAATTTAAAAAAAAATGGGTGTCAGTGGGATTCGAACTCGTGGATTCGGAAAAGTGCACTTATACAAAAGAATGTCAGCTAAGGACTCTACCAATACACCACAGTGACAAGTTTCTTTTCGGGGAAAAATTTGCTAACATAATATCATATATATATTTAAAAAAAACAATCGAAGAATATGCAGTCAACTTCGTTTCTATGATGTCAAAGGCTGTATAAGTGGAACAAGCAATCATATTTCCATTTATCACAACGTAGATTGCGCTTGAAACGTGAAAAGCGCTTTTCTCTATTTTTATCGGCGTAGATTGCGCCCTCTATGAAACGAACGACAACTCTTGCTTTTCCAAAAAAATTGACTGTGTCCACAGTTTTCATCTCAGAATTACCTCAATTGTCTAATGAAGAGAGATGCATATATTCGATCTAGTGTTTAAGTCTCCATGCATCTTTTACTCACCACGTATTTAATATAGCGGGCCGCTGCTGCGGCCCGCAGTGATAGGTGTTGTACAATCAGTAAGATGTCAACACAATATGTACCGGTAGTCAACACGGTATTAAAGGAAATAAAACAAAAGTAAATTCCATTTTATTGGCAAAATATTTTGTGAAAACTAGCTGAAGGGTATTACAGTCCATTCTTCAACAAGTTAAACTGGAAAGTCTAAGGTATGAAGCGCATTTTTGTAAGCTAAAATTACAGCTGAAACAAAAAGTGAACCTATTTTCGGACAGACGCTTACGCGGATACGCCAATTTTCAAAGCATTTTCCAACAGCTCCAAACTTTTTTAATCCTAGAGGTAAAGCCGCAGGTGTCACGAGATAAAAGAATGCCGCCGAAACTATCATGTTTGTTTGATCTTAGTGAAGCACGTGTCATTAAAAGAGAGATCTATTTTGACACTTTGAAACATATGTACACGAAGCTTTTGACTTCGGATTATAAATTTTTTACAATAGTTTGGAAAATATAATGTTTTGAGTAAGTGTAACAAAACGTCACCGTGACCGGACATCCCAAGTACGGGTGTTCCGAGGTATTCTTTGGACAACTATATTGTTTCCGGACGGAGTAAAAACCGTTATCTTAAAATTACCATGAAAATGCGCGTCTTTGCTCTTTGTCAATAGCGACCCAAAAAATATAACCGATTATTTTCTTAAGGTGCGGGCGGGAGCCAATAATAAAAAAATAATATTTTTTTTGTTTTAGAAAAAAAACGTGCGGCAATCCCGATGACCAACTTATTAATTTGGTGTGGCCTTACAGTTAATTTGGCGTAAAATTTTAGATCTGTAGGATTTCTGGTAAAAATGAGAAAGCATTCGGTACACAAACTCAGTATTATGTTCAACAAGTGCCTACATGTGCTTCCATTTTGTAACCTCTACACTATGTTTCCACTCGCCCTTACAAAAACAGTTAGTATAATTCTTGTTATGTGTTGGCAGATGTTTTAAAGAAAGTATGTCACCAATTAAAGTTTTATTTGAATACAAAATAAAATAATCAGCCAATGTGCTAAAAGAGAATGGTCAGCATTATGCGCTGCAGACTGCATCGCATCCCTAAATACTAACTGGATCAAAAGTGCTTCTGCACAGATTCAACCACAGTTCAGTATTTCTATTGTCGAATTTGTGGTCGAAATAGCCAATAATTGTTACTCAGGAGAAATAGGGACCAGTGGTTCAGAGAGAAAGGAACCAATCATAAGTATGGCTGAATAAACTTCAAACACTTGGATCTGAACACAGGTTTTGTGTAACATTTACTTTGCGCCTCCTGAGTGTTAGTACATGTACATGTACTGTATATCAAACTGATTTAAAAATGAACAATTATTATAATGATGCAATAAACATTCTCTGATTAAGCTTTCATTTGTTACGATTAAGAAAGTGACAATGAAATATTATTTGAAAATGCATGTGCGTTTCAGAAAGAAAAAAAGCATGAACTGTTTCAAACAGTTTGCTTGTACTCGTATATGTACTCATATGAACATGATTACACTATGAGACTATACCTTCAAATAACAGAACAACATCTTATGTTTTCTGAATGTGCACATAAGAAAAAATATACATACATGTATTTAATTTAATGTAATACTAAACAGCCTGCTGCTAACCAGTTATGTCAGAAGGACACTCTCCGAGTGGCATACGGATTCCCTTCTCTGCATATATCCATGTATTAGATTAAAACTGAGCAGTTAAATGTGGTGTGAGTATGAATTAGTTGTACACAGAACTTGCAACACGACAACCAATTCCTAGCTTCTGTATAAGCATAACTGAAATATTACTGTCTTTAATAATATATCAGTCATATAAAACGTGTCTTTAATTACAGTAACTACTACACCAAGAACCATATTGTATGATTTAATTAGTATACAGCAATTAACCAGGACCAAGGTAAATTGTATTTGGCCACGACACTAGATATATACATTTTTCTTTATTTGTTTGTGAGCATATAGTGTCATATTTTCAATAAACGAATACTAGAACAGCTGTGATACCATCTGCTAATTTAAGTTAACTGGCATCCACACAGCTACAGGTCACATATTTTGCATCTGCTTTTTCGTGACTTGGCAAGAAGGCAGAATTCGGAGTGTACATGAGTCTGCATGTTAGATGGAAACCTAGTTCACTACATTAAATTATAACAAAACCTTGTTAGCACTCTACAATTTTCAATGTTGAACCATTTTCAGTCTGAATGATATTCTGGCGAGCGATATCGTGTCCCTCTTGTTATTTCTTTTCAGCTATTTTCCACAAGAAAAAAAGAAGAAAAAGTTGGTTCGCGATGAAGAAAGGCAAGTTAGCAGTAGTAGTTAAAATTATGTGCACAACGCAGCTTGTCTTGTAATATGTTGTCAATTTAGTGGTCTATAACCTAACCACAACCGTAACGATTAAGGGGAGATAAACCAGCGAATTTCACAACTAAAGTTCAATTGTTCGTTTGATGCTGAGAACTTCAGACGTGTATATAGGACGTTATTTAACATTACAAGTATTATTGAACAAATACATTCCGATCACGCACCAGTTTAATATTTTTACAGGTAGACTGAGTATATAGGGCATCCTATTTATAGATGACTTACATTGTTTACAAATTCATACATTGTTTTGATATTAGGTTGTTCGCACCTTGATCGTCATAATTCAGACTCATGTCCATGGATTGAGCCGACGGTGACTTACACTCTGGTAAGAACATAATTCATGTACTGGAGCTCTATTTGCATCTATAAATAGGCCTAGATCTATCTTAGCAATTAACATTTTTAGTACACAATTTTACCTAGCTCTAAATGTTTTAAGTACGAACATTTTGATAAGCTTCACATTCAGTGTCGTCTGTTTAAATGTTCGGATATGACTTTAACCTGTAGTGAGAGGTAAAAAAATAAAATATTCAGTTTAATTTTTATTTATTTAGGGGATGTGACAGGGTTCTAGAATGACTATGAGGACTACAGGAAAACGAAAAACGGTGGTTATAGATCCAGGAAGTGATACATTGAAGGCAGGGTTTGCAGGGGATGACAACCCAAGACTGGTGTGTCGTGACCTCATTTTTAAGGTAAACTTTTGTCCACAAGTTATAAAGCGTTAATGGTAAGATGAAAGTGACTGTAGCAGATATAACTTCAAATTTGTCGAACACAATTCGGTAAAACTAAGCATCTTCATTTATACCTAAGATTTTTCCTAAACCATGACTGTACAATACCTGTTAAAAATTTCTGAAAGGCGCTTTTATTAACTTGCAGACTATCTCAAAATCAAAACCAATGGCAATACTGTTTACCCTTCGTACTTGACTAAGCGTAAAATATAGGTCCAAAGTTAGTGACGCATCCGAACGAGCCTTTTCATTATTTTTATCGATTGAATCGCATAGATATGAAAGTGTATTAAACTTTTCACACCATTCAAGTAAACTGTTAATGTGTAATTAGATCACTTCAACATCATGATATTATCTTCCTTGTTATTTATTACATGTAAGCCTGAGAAGATTTAAAGATTTGTTTTAAGAATGTCAGATTTGAAGATAGGTTTGGTATGAAGCAGAGCTGATTGTAAAAACAAATACAACAAGGGGTTTTAGAATTTATATTGAGATTTTGTTATTTTAGTATGAAATTAAAATTTTAATATTTAAAGAGACAGAAAATAATGACGTACGCATTATTTTTATTAAATTTGAAGGGCATTTAAATTTGAGTTCAAGGCACATAGCAAATAACAGAGTATATCCTTACAGGCAGAAGACGTAAAGAATCCTGAAAATGCTGTAAACAGCGTGGAGATTGAACTTCCGGGGCACACCCAATGTCGTTTGACCGAGGTACATCCAATAGATCACGGTATTGTTGTGGACTGGGGTGTCATGCAAGACGTTTACGACAAAACCTTTACTAAATTAGAAGTGAATATTGAAGAACACAATGTATTGATTGCAGAATCTCCACTGAATCCAAATTATATGAGGGAAAAATTAACAGAAATTATGTTCGAATATTTCAATGTTCAAGCCTTCTACCTCCAAAATACATCCGTTCTGTCATTGCTCAATTTTGGACTAACGACTGGCACGGTCGTTGAGTCCGGTGATGCGTCAACGTTTACAAGTGTTGTGTACGAAGGAAAAGTTATAAAAAAGACAATTCCAAAGACATTCTATGCAGGAAAAACACTGACTTACTATCTTTCCAAAATGCTCAAGAGCTCGAAACAAAAATCTTTTATAGAAGACCCTTTGCCATACTCAAAAGCAATTAAAGAGAAATTAGTGTTTGTCTCGGAGGATTATGAGGCCGACCTTAAACTTGCCAAATCTACAGACTTCTATGAAAGGATCTACACTCTACCTGACGGCGAAACATTGAAACTTAATGAAGAAAGGTTGATGTGTGGCGAGGGGCTATTCAGACCGGATATGTTCATGTGCAGTTGTCCTGGACTCCATCTACAAGTTGAAAGAACTTTAGGTCTTGCTGAACCAGATGTCAGAAATTCAGCTTGTAAGAATATAGTGTTGTCCGGTGGGAATACGATATTTTCGGGATTGACTATGAGACTGCAAATAGAGATGAACAAAATATTTCCGTCCAGTTTAGGAGTTAAAGTAAAGGAAATACCTCATGCTGATAGACATTACGCAGCGTGGAATGGAGGTTCGATCATGGCGTCTTTAGATAGTATGGAATCAAAATGGCTTACAAGATGTGATTATAATGAGCAAGGACCGGCAGTGATCAACATGATGTGTAAATGATAAGAAACTGTTGTATTTTTAGACTCAACGTTCGTGTTGCAGCTATTTCATCAATGTCTGGAATATTCTGACATCACAGCGCACAGACATTGTGGAATTTTTATGTATTACTAGTTTTGGCCAACGCTCAATGATCAATTGGGCTATTCCGGTTTACCCAGTCGTTACATCAGCAGTCATGTGATACTATTACAGCGGTGACTGATTCAGCTTGCAAGAATTATCTATGACAAGTTTTACGTGAGGACTTGTTTTACATTAATATGCAATGAGTGCATTCATTGCTGTTTCAAGCAATAAACGTGTCATTTGATACTGATAAGAAACTCAGGAAAGTAGTTTGATCACCGACGTCCTTTGCTTAATTGCATTACTGTTAAAAACGAATGTAACAAAAAAAGTGCAAAACATAATGCATGCTTTACTCTGACTGACAAAAGGAACGCTTTCATGTTTAGAATTCAATTAAAAAATGTTTTTTGATCATTGGTGTGTAACAAAATGTAATATACAAATGTATCTTAGAAGCAGGATATGAAAAAGGTTTTGGCACAAAAGTAACTTTAAGCTTGCACAACTGTGCGGTTTAAGTATTTACAAGAGTAGATATACAGTATGCTATGAAAAGATACAGGTCTCTATTTCTTTCTCTACATTTCTTTCGTTAGCACGCAGTAATTACAGTTCCTGTAGTTCTTATTGTGTTTTTAAGTTCTGTGAATCCCGAAAGTCTATGATTTTGCATCCCTTGTTACCAGTTATTACTAATAATCGTGATTGAAAAGCCCTCTTAATCACTAACATGTTTTTTCTTTTCTCTACGTATTTCCGATGTGATAATTGTTATTGCTATGTTGGAGGTAAATGGAACATAGTAATGTGAGTAGGAAGGAATTGTTCTTAAATTAGGCTTTATTATTAGCTGTTTTCTCTGAATGGTTCATGTTTTGTTCTGATGCAATGTTTGTGATAGGTGACGTTTGTTAAATTTGTGATGATTATATATCATATACTATTATGTCTGATTTAAGAACTGATTTAGAAGAGAGTGTGTTAGAAACGAGCTAATCATTTACCGATATATTAGACAGTAATTTTAAGACCTGTGACACGTTACAAGGTTTTTAACGATTGCAAACTCTGCGAGGCCTTGATTTTAGTATATTTCACTTTAGCGTCTAATTGTCATTAACTTTTACCCTGGAGACTGCAGGAGATTATGCCTACATGTATACGATATGTTGAAGTTCAGAATCAGTTTGATCATGAACTGCAACCAGCAAACTCTCAAATAATCGTTTAAACAGTAAATGGTAATGTTGGCATTTTAAGAGTTTAAGGGTAAATGGATTTGTATTCCTTTCTGCAAATTGGAACATTTGAATGTAGGAACTAGTCCTTCTCTAATTTCTGGCCCTTTTTCGTTAAATCATTAAAATCAGAACAGTTTGTTGCTATTGGATGAATATTTAAGCGACAAGTCTTCTCCGTGTCAAATTATTGGAGTGGAGATCATTCAATTTCTAGTTTCGTTACATTTGTATACTCGTTGTTGATTAATTAAATTTACTGCTTTATTACATGTATTCGTTCTCTTTTCTTTCTAAAACCATACTAGGACCCTTATTGTAACTATATACCTTTATCTTGTACACCTTTGCATTTATGAATATTTACGGAATACTGAATTTCTGAACACGCGAAAACAAGTTTATCTTCTTACTGGAAATAGATTCATCACATTTTTCGTTCTAAAGGGCTTTAGTAACTTTCCGATAGAAATCAAATAACTGGCAACACATACATATGCGGACTACATGTATGCTGTGGAGCGGGAAAAGGTCGAGTTAACCTTTTACATTGTTCGAAATATGCAATGGTAATTGAGTGTGTACAAAATACTCCATTAAATGATGCAAAGATTGGAAATACATATCAAAATACATGTAGCACTGTTTTTCTAGCTGATATCGAATATACTCGGTAAATTGTTTTGTAGTTGAGATTCTTTGCAATTCTCTAAAGAAAAATAGACGCAGATGCTACGGTATTGCATGGTCAGTATTATTTCATCATTTGTTACATAGGAATGATTGTAAGTTGACAGGTCCATTTCAGCGATAGTATATGGGCTGAAAGTTCACACCGTATAAGACTGACCATCAAGTTAGCAGTCTCATCGTAAGATTGAGAAAACATGCTATAATAATAATAATAACTAATGCTGAACAAAAGTTTTAAATAGTTGGAATTTAGCATCATCATGTGACTTGAAGTTTTTCTGCAACATTATTTACATTGAATAACGTGTATGTATATGTAGTTTGGAAAAGGGTAAAGGCTACCTGCACATTGTTATGCAATTTCATGCGCAGCTTTGATAAGTAGGAACTACAGCTATTTGTCTAGCATGCCCATATGGATGTAGAATCATTTATTTCATGATTTTGAATCCGATATCATAACAAATCAGTGCGAATATTGTCATCAAACACACTAGACTGGTGCAAGCTTTTGATCTTTTAAAAGGTTTTAAGTCAGATGTAGGTTATTTCCAAAGTATTTGTATTAATGGGTTAGATTTAGCTTAAGTTTACCGTTTCATGGGGAATTTACTAAGTTTGAAATTTAGAAGCCGTTCTATCGCACACGACTGTGTATTTAAAGTCAATACAGTTTGTAGCATTGTCATTAAAGACTTGAATGTTATGTTTCTTATTTCTAATTGAGAATAAAGCACGGGATGATCGCTTTCCTTGGGTCCTCGACCGTAGGAATGCAAATGGATGCACGATTTCTAAAAACGACGTCCTTACCATTTTGCTCTCTAGTAGCACTGTCCCTCGTTCGTTCGTCTGTGTGTTCGTCGGTCATAACTTTGTTACTGTTTTTTGAATTTCAATGACATTAAGGAATAGAAAAACATCATGGGAAGGTTATATGCAAGTTCAAG
Organism: Saxidomus purpurata; assembly: GCA_022818135.1. NCBI lineage: Eukaryota > Metazoa > Mollusca > Bivalvia > Venerida > Veneridae > Saxidomus > Saxidomus purpurata. The sequence continues at coordinate 25,033,299 of JAFMSR010000001.1, read as the reverse complement.
ATCACGCTTAGCGTTCAAAGCTCAATTCAGATTGTGTCTCAGTCAGCCATAGATTTGCTACAGTTTATGGCATTTCAATAAAATTTTACAAAATTGCATTTAGCACTAATGAAGGTTTCTCATGCACAAACACTCCTTTCATCAAAACAAGTGCAAGGTTACATCGCTTGTGAGATTTTTACCTATAGTGACAGGCCCTGTATATGACATAGTAAGAGGAATTCAGACTTGTGAATAGGTAGATAAACGAAAGCACATATGACTTGGAAACACGTGTAAATATTGGGAAAATAAGAAATTATTATTTTACGTAGCATGATCTGGCTTTGGTGAGGACCTCAATGTTGTATTGCTTAATTTGTTCGCTCAGTAACCAAGTCCAGATTATGTTGGTTCGATATCCAGTCAGATCAATTGAGGTGTGTACTTTGGTAAAACACCCGCTGCCACAAACGGCTTTAAATGGCGACCATAAATGACAAAATGCTGGCCATCTCTAATACCTTATTCACATCTTAACGGTTGGTATCTTGAGACCGAGAGAGCTTGTTTCCCAATCTAACGAAAACAAATTAATAGAACCTATGATGAAACAAGACATTTGATTTATTAAATATTATCAACGATTTATTTAGAAAATAAAAACAACAATAAAATTGAAAACAGTTTGCTATACTACTTTCATAACAGTTGTTTGAAGAAAATACACTAAATCATATTTTATATGAAAATGTTCAAACATTTAATTTGAGAAAAACAAAATGAAAACGACACTTTTGTTACAATAAAAGCTAATTGTTCCCTTCTGTTGATTTCCATTTCGTTTGAGTTGCTTTGTCAGCCACGTTTGCTATGCTATGTAAGGAGTCTACGTTTAGGGCCATCCCAATTGTCTGGAATCGACCATTAGAACATCTAACTTTAGTGTGACTGATACTCTTGCAATAGTATTCTGGGCGACAATATCTGCTCCTTTTCTGACAGCCCAAAACTGTTAATACAATAATTGCACACGGTATCTTAAATGTAACATAACAGATTATGAACAACATTATTACAGACAATATGAACGTTGCAGAACTGAATATACAAAATGTACCAGTTTCTATTGATATTCAGTTTGTGAATGATATAGCCACTCACGATTTATTCATTATGGATATGGACTTACCCTTTGTAGTAAAAAATAACAAAAATAAATATACAAACGGTCACATACTCAATGATGTATTCAATGTTGGAAAAAGATATGTATACAAACGACCACACACCGTTACAGAAGTATAAGCAATGTACATCTCTTCGAAATATAAGAATATTTAGGCAAATACTTTTCTCTGCATGGTCCATTACATACCTTAGGAATAAAAACAATCAGAAATGTCATCGATGCATTGACTTGCATCTCTACAAACTCGAGAACAAGTTTCAGATCAGCCGGCTGAAACAAGAAATGTAGGATCGTCTTAATAAACAAAAATGAAAAGGACACGTTATATATCATTGCACAATGTAATTTCAATGCTATATAGAATATCAACATAAGAGAGCATTTACATTATAGAACAGTTGTTCATACTCACGATGCAAGTGAAATGAAGATTCCCAGAATCATCGAATTATATATTGCATACGACATGTATTTATCGTAGAACTGGACTTTAACTTTCCTTAAAGTGAAACACAAGTACACACCATACAGCAACAGGAGTATTTCGGCTGAAAGTATACACTTAATGGTCAATTTTTGAGGCGTAATGTGCGTTTTTACATTTACAATCGATTTTGATATACGACGAGGAAGTATAACCATTGTGGAATGCTACTAGCATTATAATAGTCAAGTATTACATAGAGGATAATTGTTGGTTTCGGTGTAATATCACGCTTTAATTTCACCGAGTGTGCATCAAAAGTGATATTTTGCACGAGTAGCCCAGGCACGAGTGAAAATAACTACTTTTGGTAATCACGAGTGAAATTAATGTGACATAACATCGATACAAACAATTTTTCTGTTTATTTTGTGTTAAAAATTTTACTTATGTTGAGTTTGATTCACTAAAATGTTGAAAATTGCGAGAAACATCAGAATGCACACATATCATACATGACGTCAGCGTCGTATGGTTTTCTGCATTTAGAAACTCTGGATATACTTTTTGACTTTAATCCGGGTAAAATATTTTGATTATTTTGCACTGAGTGAACAGTGAGTTTATCTGCAAATAGCCTACCGTTTTTTCAATAAACCACCTAAAAACATAAAATAAAAGTGCAATATTGTTACTCACATTATCTGAGGGGATAAGCGAACAGTATGGTTAAGGAAAGGGTTCTAAATAAGCTTAGAGCTTTCTATTCGATCCTTGCTGTTATTTAACAGAAATATTGTATGCATTTCTTGAATAAATACTGTTTAAACCAACAGTATGGATTCAGATAAGACTGCCCATCTGGGCATGCTGATTTCAATGGAAAATCAGTTCATAGATTAATGATAGCTCCGACATTGTATATTCTATCTATTGATACGTCTTAATCAGCAATAAGTTCTACTTAGTGCATAAGTGCAATCCAACTTTTACAGTTTTCTGTAGACCAAGTTTCGGTGGTCGTACGTTACATGTTCGAATAATGGCTTCTGCATTGTGATACATTTATTTTAGGCGAGACTTATAATCGAACTCGAATATGGACTGCGGTATTGCCATGCTTCACTATCGGTCCAACGCTGGATAGTTTTACGCTAATCCCGTGCAATTGCGTCAATACAGGAAGTAGCTTAGAATGTAGATACACCTGCTAATACTGCATACTCCCACGGCCCGTAGCTGCAAATGAAGAATAGTAGTTGCTCCGAAGTTCTCAATGATTGTACTTCTGGTGTTTGGCTCGTTGTCCAAGCCCCCAACATTGCGACATTGAGTGCTATTAGAATGCCCAGTCTTTGATGTAATATCTTATCTGGAACATGTACTTTTCTTCGAGTGCCGATCGTAAATATTATGGTTATTCTTGAAGGGATAAATTTACAAAATCAAGATAAGGTCATAAACGAGAACCATTACTAGCATTCCTTATGTCTATTTTTGGTATTGAAAGTTCAACTTGGTGATAGCCGGGTTTGCTTTTTTTTTTAGATAAAATAACTCTTAATGTATAGTTAGTTCTACCGATTTGCTTAATTTTCAGGTGACATTTAACAGTCATTGTCAGGAATAACAGTACACTGTTAATTGAGGTGTCTTATCACATACTCAAGACCTCGTAGTCTGAAACGGATACTGTATTTTTGACTTTTCAATTACAACAAATAAACAAGTGACTGGAAATTGTCACAAAACCAGGTTTTCATTTTCCAGTCTGCTGGCCGAGCGCAAATGTTTAAATATCTTGAGAAATGTAGGAGGAAGTGGGCACGTGACAGTATTCTTCTATATATAACATATGTGGAAAAAAAGCAAAGGGCCATAATTCAGGCAAAAATTATTAAAAAAAAGAAAGGAAAAAAAAAAAAAAGACTTGCTCTGTGTGGGGTTTGAACCGCTGGTCTCATGAGAAATTTTGTCATCTTACTGTAACAGAATACTCCAAAGTATACAGGACTGGTAATCTATTCTAAAAATAGACAGTAATAACAGAGTATTCTCCCTTTTATAATAACAGAGTATTCTCCCTTTTATATATACTTAAATAAGGAGACACAAAATTGCTAATGGACGGACGACCAGGGGCAGAACATTATCTATTCAAAATTCTTTAGTTCACAATTATAGTTCTGTGAAAGTTTGGTTGAAATCCCTTGAGAAATGAAGGAGTTGCATACAGAAGAGTATTTCTCTATATATATTACATTATGTGGAAAAAAACAAAGGCCCATAATTCTGTCAAAAATGATCAAATCACAAAACCCCGACAATATGCGCCAGGGCACTTGGTGACAATAATTCTGTGAAAGTTTGGTTGAAATCCCTTGAGAAGTGTAGAAGGAGTTGCGCACAGAAGAACTTGTTTACGCCCGCCCGTCCGCCGACATACCTTAATCTAATAACCAGGATTTTTCCTTCGAAAAACCTGGTTAAAAACCAAATAAAGTGCATTGATATATAGTTAGCATATCAATAGTATACATGCAGATATAGATAAAACATTTAATAATCCTAACAATGTTATATGATTCTGACAGATCTATTACTTCTCAATATGAGAGAAATTGTTATACACACACCTCCATGTTTTTAGGACAAGGGATCCGTACAATATACAGAAGCCAACATGTTCCGGCCAATGCCGGATTTTACATACCAATACAGTCGCTTGAAAGTATGTGGTAAAGAACTGGAAATGCAAAGTAGATTTAGATTTTTGAAAACAAGATCATCAGTTTATAGTTCTTATTAGATTATTTCTCTGTTCTATATATGTTGTAGTATACATGTACATTTTATATTTTCTACCCTCCTCTATTTATTATTTGACAGGTCACCAGTCAACATATATTGTGTGGCGAGTAAGCCTTTTACATGGTAAAATGACGGGTAAAATTTAGTACAGTATAACCTATACAAAATAACGCGGCTGCGATCTTTTCAACTTCTAAGAAATACAGGTAAATCCAGAGTTATTTATTATTCTTATGAACATAATTACAGCAAATATCCTTATTTTCATTGATCCCAATCAAACTTTAATGTTGACAACGCTCAGTATATCAGAAAATCAGGTTCTACGGTGGAAACATGTGCATTCGTACTCAGGATATTTCGACCCAGAAGGAATGTCGGAATTATGTTCATTATAGTGAAATATGGCAAATATGCCATGAAGCCGTTACACGAATGGAAAGCAATATCAAATTATGTTTTTTAATGAGTTTATTCATTCACAATTCATCTTTTACATAGGTAAGACAAAACCATAAAATAGGCGCAACTAAAGTCATTGGTCTGGATACTTGGACGTTTAATTAACACTGAGTCAACAGGTGCTTATTAATGTATATAAACTGGTTCCTAGTATGGTTCCCCACTTGACAGACGAAAAGAACGGAATGTGCCGTTTAAGCTCAGAATTCATTTGGCTCCCAGACTGTTCATATCGGTGAATAATAATTAATTAATTAAATAATACAGAACGTCCTTCGGGATCTTGACCCTCTGTCCGCGTCGGTACCTTTGCATCAGGCAGTGTTTGGTGTAATTGTAATTGATACCTGAAAGTGTTCTGATACTCTGTTCGTGGAGTGCTTGCCTCAAACATTGTTTGTGAGTAAGTTACAAAGCAACAGGGCCTATAGACTAATAAAGTGGTAGACGGAACTAAGTGAATATTTGACTGGGGTTAAAGCTTAGATATAGGATCAACCTAGCTATTTGATTGACTGTTGGTTTTGGTTAATATAAGATAATTAGTGTTAATTATATCATTGGTCTTAAATCATTTATCTAATCGTTTGTAACCAAATCAGTAGGCAAAGAAGCACATAGAAAAAATTATATATCTCTCCGTCTAGCCGGTGCACGTTACAATTGTGTAAAACATTTTCATAATACAGCTGTAAATAACAGGCCCAACCAAATGCAGAAACCGTAATATCGCTAAACATTTTCCAGATCAGACCAGTTTAAGGCCAGGGCGTTTTTTTCTGAAAATTGGGAAGGGCCAGGCCTTCTGAAATTGGGAAATTTTATGCGCGGTGTCGCCCAAATTGGGAAATTTTACACGTATTCTCATTCAAATTGGGAATTTTATCAATAAACTTTCTTAACACTGGAGTGCTCCCCATGTTGCAGGAATTAAATAATACTGGCAAAATGTGAAGAGTTTCTCAGGCTTGAAAGAGATGTGCTCGAGTCTTATCCCCACAGATTTGTGTGTGTGCAATAATGTATAGATTATACTAAACAAGTACCCCCACCCCCGACCCAACCACCCTCTTCAATTCTTGAATTTGGAAAACAGCTCAAGGATGATAAACTGTAACAGGTATGAGACGCCTAAATACATTTCCATAGACTTACATTATAAGGGTTTCTTCCGGTGCGACTACCCAAAATCTCACCGACTGCTGAAATGAACTTTATTTTGTAGAATCATCCTAGTCCCACATAAAAATAACAAAATTTATACATGTGATCCAATACTTTATGCCAGTAATTTGGAGCTCAATGACACCACCCCCAATTCTGTGGCAGTTTTAGTGGTCACCGACCAAATATGTCAGTATTTTCAAATACCAAATATTTTGATTATAATTTATATCCAGATTTTTCTCTTCATATTTCATTTGTGATCTATCATGCAGCGATTATTTCAAACTAATTTTTCTTGTATGCATCCACTTAGTTTCAGCCAATCAGCAATCAAACACAGTGTAGGTCCGCATGTGCCCTAGACAAAATAACCTGCTTCCGCTTTTCACCGATTTAGGGGTCTTATACCTAACATTTGTAAAGTTTCATGCAGGTATGACTACACTAAATCTTTTTCCATAGACTTACTGTATAACATTTAAGCACGGTCCGCATACCAAAACATTCGTTGAGTAGTTACACCCCAATAAATCTGTAGAACCACCTTAGTCACACCCAAAAATGCCCTTTTTTATATCATATAGTGATACTTTATAGCCGAAAATTGCACCAGTAGGACATCACCCCCTCGTCTGTAGGATTTTTGTTTACATTCTGTCAAAAAATTCAATATTTTCAGATAGCCACAGAACACCGTAAAATTAATCAGAAAATTAATAAACTATTTTTTTGTTATGTTCAACCATTGTACTTTCGATTTATATTCTAGAAAACTTTAGTGCTACTAATCATTTTAAACCAATCAGAGACCACAGATATCTAATAGGTCCGCAAGTTCCCTACACAAATTGGCTGGTTCCAAGTCCCACCGATTTAGTGAAGTCATACCTAAAAATGAAAACCAATGCTTTTATATGTACTTGAAACTGTTTTGGATTATAAAAGGATCATTTCCGGACCAGAAAATAGCTTTGGTTTAGACAGCATATCAACGAGATGGAAATTATGCATCCATATCTATCACCAGGTCGAGACCATTTTGTGTACGGCTGCTGTGTTTCAAAATAATTTGTCATATTGCTACATGATCTGTTGTCATCTGCTTATGCTTTTATTTGCAAAGTCCAAAATTTGACAGGACAAAGAACAGCATGTTCACTCAACGTATGCGTGCGTATTTGATTGATGAACCCTATACTCTTCCAGCAATGCCTTATTGATTTACCCCACCCCCTTCCCAAATTCTGAATTTTGAAGAAAATTTGTCTTATTTGTCACAAAAAAAGTTATTTGAAAAGCAGAATGTAATTAAAAGTAACATCAAAATGTCCACTGAATTAAAGGCTCTACAGAAACATACCGTTTTATCAAGCTTAATCGGTAATAACCACAAATTTTATATCTATATGGACATTCACGGTGCCCAAATTTCAGAAAAGTCAACAAAGTATTTGAATTTCTAACGCTTACACCATGAGCCGTAACAAACCGAATACTTCTGTTGTGCATCTTTTCTATTCAAAATAAGAAATAATAACGCAGACATGCCATTTTAATACAAATAGACGATAAATGGCGTGAGGGATCGATCTAAGGCAAAAAAAAACGTATTTTTTGACAAATGTTTAGCATGATATCAGTATTTCTGAGACCAAACTGCCCAAAACGTCAAGAAATGGTGCATAACTAACGAAATGCATATACAATTTTATGAAAAACAACAAAATAGCTACAAAAAATGAACAGATTCCATCAAAAATTGGGTTTTACGGGTTTTTGTAATTAAAGGGAGGTAATTCAAAATCAGTTTTGATCTTCCCTGTGTGTGCACGGATATTTTGCCGCCCTTCGTGATTAGAATTACGTCGAATTTTGTTAAATTACACTTTAAACACTATTTATAGACAATTTCATGACGCCTAGACCTATTAAACACACCTTGTTTACATAAATATGCTTGTCTGCTACGTTAGCAGCACTAGGATCATACGGCAATGACTTATTTACTGAAAGGGAAGAATTACCGCAGCAACTTTTACCGGTCAGGGAATTCTGAGATTCAGTTACAGGCCTAAACAACACGATTTCATCATTACATTCACTTCATTTAATGAAATCCGTGCATAAGCAGGTTCATGATATACTGTGTAAATGACTATTTAAGAATTATTTACCATGTTTCACTCCTCTATTAACAACACATTAACTGCCCTTGCCTATTCTTTCTCTGCATTTTCTCCGCTATTGGTCCCATATATAGAAGCCATGTAACCATACCTGCATTTTAGTCTGAGAATTCACAAAGTTAGAGATGCAAAATGTACTCTGACATATCTTCAGTTTGTATTCACATGACCACAGCAAATTTAAACAACCAGAGTCTTCCTAAACTGACTAGGGGCTCATTTAGAACCTTAATTTTCATAAAATATATCAGAAAAGTTGTCATCGTCTGTTCAACACATCCCTAAAATATAACGGTTACCAAATTAGCCAATTTAGATACAGAACCACGTCTACAATGAACTCAAAGAACACATGAACCGTCGATTTCTTAGTTATATTTAGGTATGACTACACTAAATCTTTTTCCATAGACTTACTGTATAACATTTAAGCACGGTCCGCATACCAGAACATTCGTTGAGTAGTTACATCCAAATAAATCTGTAGAACCACCTTAGTCACACCCAAAAATGCCCTTTTTTATATACATATAGTGATACTTTATAGCCGAAAATTGCACCAGTAGGACATCACCCCCTCGTCTGTAGGATTTTTGTTTACATTCTGTCAAAAAATTCAATATTTTCAGATAGCCACAGAACACCGTAAAATTAATCAGAAAATTAATAAACTATTTTTTTGTTATGTTCAACCATTGTACTTTCGATTTTAATTCTAGAAAACTTTAGTGCTACTAATCATTTTAAACCAATCAGAGACCACAGATATCTAATAGGTCCGCAAGTTCCCTACACAAATTGGCTGGTTCCAAGTCCCACCGATTTAGTGAAGCATACCTGCAGTTATTGTGGTTTGTCACGTATTTTCACGACCCCGCTTATTTGCGATTTTCGGGAATATTTGGTCAATTTTTCAGCGATTTTAGAGATTTTAAATGAAACAAATAGTTTCTGGATATCTTAAAAAGCTTAAAACAGGTCAAGGATGATAAATTATACCTTCTTAAAAGTTTTTTTAGGTAATTATTTTTGTTTGTCACGTATTTTCGCGACCCCGCTTGTGCCCGATTTTCGGCAATATTTGCCGATTTTTCGGCGATTTTAGATATTTCAAAAGCTTAAAACGGAGTTCGAGTGTATTTTCATTAAACTTCATAGATACTGAACGTTATCAGACACAATTTTTGGGAATTTTCTTTCATTTGTTTGGGAACTATTTTGGCCGCAATTGGGAAATTTCTTTATTTTTTTCAGTTGGGAAGAGGCCGAAGATCGGCCCCTATTATATAGAGTAAAAAGCCCTGAAGGCACTGTATCATATCAACAGAGAATTAATGTAAGGTATGATGTTATGGTTTTTGAATTTGGTTCGGCATACAGAGCCCCGATTTTTAACATAAATGCAGTATTTACTAATGAGCACATTAATATTCCACCTAGACACATCAATGCCAAAAACGGCGGACTGGCTGATTTTATAGCCTGCAATTAACATCAGTATCACATGTTAACAGAAAATGTACCTACTATTTTACAGGCACATTATAGTTAATATTGAAATTTATCGTACCAGAAATTATTATTTTTAAGCATCTCATTTATTACCATATTTTGTGGGAAACATCTTTATTAATAGTGCTGTTCAGAGCAGCTATATCACGCGATGTCGGTGGTTCGTCCATTCTTCAAATCATTTAGATTCACCAAAAGCATGACCGCCAGGGTGGCGGTGATATTTTTTCCATATTTGGCTTTATGGAAAGCTTTGAAAGTCTTCTTCTCTGAAACCACTGGTTTGATTTCAAAAATGTTTCACAGAAATGTTGCTTGGTAGACCTGCACCAGATTCTTAAAAAAAATTGATTCGTCAAAAACATGGCCACCAGGAGACGGGGCTTGTTTACTTTTTATGGCTATATTAAAACTCTGAAACCACTGGTTTGATTTTGAAACAATTTTACAGAAATGTTCATAAAGTTAAACCCAACCAAATTTCTTAAAAATTTGATTCGTCAAAATTATGGCCACTAGGGGGACGGGGCTTGCTTTACATAGAGTTGTATAGGTAAATCTAAAAAAATGTCTTGTCTAAAACCACAAGTCTCATAGTTTAGGTATTGAGTGTGTAGCATTGTCTAGTAGATCCCTACATGGTCCCAATTTCATTCATTCTATGACTAGAAAATTCTTAACGTTTCCAAATTAACATATATGTAATCCGTATGTCAATTTTGACCAGGGGGCATACTTTGAACAAACTTGGTAGGGATCTACTAGACAATGCTACACACTAAATACCTAACTATCTTTTTTTTAAAGAAATTTATTTTTAGGTAAATATATATGTAATCGTTCGTAAATAAGAAGTTCACGACGATACATTATTACTGAAGGGAATGTGAATTGTTCTTGGGTAATTGGTGTATGTCCCATATACTTGAATTTCCCAAAATATAACACTTCCAAAAGGGACCGCTCTATTAAGTGTCCATATATTCAGTCTGACTTCTCAACAGTTTACAAAAAAAATCCACGTTCAACAATTAATTTGTCAAAGCATAGCACAAACTCACATAGCTACTCAAACATTGACAAAATACACCCAACATATTGCAAAATTGACAGAGCGATACGACAAATATTGCAATAATTATGGGTACAATTTTACTACAGCTGTAGGACAATAGTTAGACGTCTGTTTATCTTATAATACCATAGATAGTTACCCTATAAAGTAATATTCTGAGATTTCATGCAATCGTTAGTACAGTAACATTGCTGTAATAAGACCATCCTTCAGCTCGGCAGAATGTGGTCTTTTTACTGAATCTTCCTTATTATTGAGACCTTTATACTATGAAATTGACCATTTGGTTTTGAGATGTTACGTCTTAATATCGAGGGCGGTCTTAATATTAGGTGGTCTTAATAGCGGAACTTTACCGTATATCTATTTTGTGATAATGGTCCTTTTCTCTGTTATTACCGTTGTGCCTAGTATAGTATAGTATCTAGCCTTTTTAATACAACTTTCAACTTTCTGCTTTTTTGTTTTAGATTTTCCTTCTGAACTTCACTAAATTACATTGCACCGATCAAATAATGTGATATTTGTGAATGAGGCATCTCCTTTTCTTTTCCGTAGATGGGATCCTAAACTCTGTTTGATTTGGGAAATATTGATTATACTTTGATGTATATTTTCTGCGAGTAAATTATTGCATCTATCTTCAATGCAGCATCTTTGGTGCATGTCATGGACCATTACATATTTCTTTTGTGTTGATGTGTTCTTCCAATCAGGAAGGCGTAACTCTGTATAGGAAAAATGATATCAAAACAAGATATAGACTTGGAAAGGGGCAGTGTATACTTTGCCGGAATATTGAATATAAATCAAATATATTTTTCATGTGTTTCTGAATTAAGCATAATTATTTCATTCATATCTGGACGTATAAAGGGCAATGTTTATTTTACTGGAGTATTGAATATACATGTAAATGGTATATATTATTCATATGTTCCTGAATTAAACATAATTATTTTTTTCATATCCGGACATAAACAACCCGCAATAACTTACTTATTTAAGTAAAGTATCATTTATGAAAAACACATGTTTCAACTTCCAAAACAAGGATCTGTGTATTTCCAAAGTGTAAACGTAAGAAGCAAGATATTAAGTCAAAAGTCATCTAACTTAATAGTTTGATCCACCCTGAACACTACAGCAAAGTTTTGAATTAAAAGTGGTTAATAATATATGCGCATGACAGTGCCAGTTGCACACACGACCTTACTTAAAATTTTCGAGTAAAAACATGTTTTGACAGAGTTATCTACTCTTCCTTACAGATGGGTGTCATGATGGTACATAATAATCCCAACTTTCAATGTAAAACCTATTCCTAACCCTAACCCTTGCCCTAAGGCTTATTGCTCAATCCTGAATATTGTTATTAGATATTGTATTTGTAAATGCGTTTATATATGAATAAATAGTGTTTAAACTAAAATATCAAATGACTATGTCAATAAATTGACAAATACGAAAATATAAACTGAGATTTTAAGTCGAAAAGGGCCATTATGAAAAAGAAGTCCTTGACAGAGTTGCCTTCTCTTGCTTACACATGAGGGCTAGTATTCCAACTTTCAGAGTAATATCTCAAATGGTTAAGACAAAAGGTGGACTGGTATGAAAACTTAACCGTGATTCTAAGTCGATAAAGGGAAATCCTTGACAGAGTTGCGTTGTCTCGGCTACAGCTTTGGGTCAGGATGCAAACAAGTTACACAGAAATATCTCAAAGGGTTGAGTCAATAAGTGGATTTTACCCAGATTCTATGTATTTTCTAAGTCGAAAAAGGGCCATAATTATGTCAATAACCTACTCTTGTATGTTGATGGAAGTAATGATGGTTAATAATTGTTTCCAAGCAATATCTGCAATGCTTTTGAAAAAATTTGGGTGGTACGAGAAACTTAACCAAGGTGTGACGCCGACGCCGATTTGAGTACGATAGCTCCCATTTTCTGCGAAAAGTCGAGCTAAAAAGCAAATAAAAGAGAGTACAGCATGTACCAAACATTAGAAAAGCACTATATGGTAAAGGGCAATAACGTGGTAGTCAAACTACTGGGAATACTGGATCTTTTCAATGAGAAGTAGCATCCGATGAGACGGGAAAGTAGTGGTGGAGGCAAGGAAGGAGATGGTTTAGTAAACAAAGAAATTTGTTCTCTGACTGACTTTGATACGAAGAATGCTCACAAGCACTCTGATTGGCTAGCTAATCAAATATTCATAAGAAACACTCAATTTGCTATGATTGCTCAAGGTTCACGGCACTAAATCAAAATGGTACTAATGTGGGTTTTGTGTGACCAACTGAAAACAATCTACCTACTAAACAAGGGGCAAAATGTGCTTCACACATAAAAACTTTTATTGACATAATTTTTAAAGAAAAAATTCTATTTTTTATTTTATTCATTAGAAAAAAAAATATGGACTATGAATTTGTTTTAATTAGTACGCTTGACTCTACCAAGCATATGCGTTGTATTTTTGTTAAAAGTATATATCTTGTTACAAGCTTTTGCGTACAGTCTGGTCATGATCTGTACTGCTCGCTATTCAGTCAGTGAAGAACAAATTTGATCAGTCAGTGGTACTGTCTAAATTTCTACCTATTGTTTGTTTAGTGGGTACATCTGCCTATAGGTCTAATTGAAATAAGAGCCCTGCCATGTGTCCCTAATTCCTTAAGGAACAACATGTTTTGGAGACTGAGGTAGAAAATTGGACTAACTACAATTTCTTTACTGTACAAGACGAACAGACTTTAGTATTACACGATAAAAGCCGGTGAAAAGATCAGAAAGTTCGACTGCATACAAAAATATATCTTTTTTTTTTAGCTTTTTCTTGTGCAAAGAACACATGTGACCAAACGGCGCTATATCAGTACGAACGGGAGTTATGGTAAAACACCAATCTAGATAATTCATATGAAAGAAATGATATGAACGAAAACCTTTGCAGACTTTGAACCAACGTGGTAAGAGGCCTGAGATTCATAGTCAATGACCTCAGTAGCCTTGCGACCTCACCAAGCTGTCTCCAATTTCCATCATGGTTTTCTTTTTAATGTAAATTTCTTCGGGAAGGGAATATTACATTTCTAGGATTCGAAAACACGAAAATGTTGGGAGTAAACCCCATATAAATGATAACCTTATCCAGCCCTGGTTAATTGCCAGAAAATGAATTTAGGAATCAGATTGTGTTTTGAAGTAAGTTCTGAAAATAAAAACGGCAACACATATGTAAAAAGGCTTTAAAAACACAAAATAGGTGAATCCTTTACTTAAATATTGAAAAGCTGAAGCAACATGATCAACTTAGAAACAAATGAAACATGGTCTTCGAGTTAAACTGGTTTTTATCGTTTAAGTTACCAAGTTTAAACAGACGTTTAAAATTCAATTTGATTATGAAAAGAAACCAAATTTTCAGAATGTTTTCTTAAATTCGATTCGTTTTAACCTCTTAAGCAAGTAATTTAAGATTCAGATTTCCATGCCTTGTTCATTCACGATTGTTGTAAAGCCTTTGAGCGCCTGTCGTTTAAATGTACTTCTGACACTAACTCTTGTCACGACCCAAAACGGAGTTTAACAATTTGGTTATTTCAAATGAATGCTACAGAAGGGATACTCATTTGATGGTTTCAGACAGCATAAAGACAATAGTTGCCAGTGAAACTTTTGGCTTATCTTTTGTAATCAATCGAGTATAAAATCAAAAACTATTTAAACTTTTATTATTTTATTTATTATTTTATTTTTGATGGAAACAGGTCAACGACTCGTTCATTTACACTGACGAAGTTTGGTTGTGTAAATGAAATTTATTGAGGAACCGGTATCATGCACTCTTTCGGAGGTATAAATACTGATGGGTCACTGATACCAATGTGGAAATCAAAATACCTGAAATAATCAAAATGAATCAAAGTTTAAATTGTTTGTTAAACTTAAATATCTTTTGCGTGTTTCTTTGGACTTTATACTAAAATAACACAATCCTGCCTATTTTGCATCCACACATTGTGCATTCTTTATACATGTTCTATGTAGATCCGTAAATATCGATGCTCTGGTGGGATGTTAGAATGGAGACCAATCGGCGTCCATTGTTTTGTTTGACTTGTCTGCGGCTGTCTTAAGAGATTTTCTTTGTTTAAAAATAACACTTTCTTTGGAAAAAAAACACATCAAAATGTCATCTGAGCATTCTAGCTTTATTTAAGCTTTACTATTTCATCATTCACATCAAGAACTTGGTTAAAAGGTTCACCCTCAGTGGAATCTTTATAGACCTTTTTGACATAAACGTAACAGTGACAGAGGATCAAACTGAATGTGAAGCATCCAATCTGCTCGACCATTTTCGGCGAGTTATGGCCGCAGAAAGCTATCCATAAAATGTTGCTGAGGTTATCATTCCTCGAAATGTCTTAGAAACATAATCACTGATATGATTACAGGAACACGGACAACAAAGTTTTGGCGGTACTCATCACCTTCAATATCAGATTGTAGTTGAAATTCATCGGAAATCCAAGATGCCATTTGTAAAATAAAGATAATACATGTATATGACAGATACTAGTCATAAAATAAAATTAGTTCGTAAAAACTATTATACATGTATTTAAACATTCTTTGAAAGATTTTGAAAAGTTTTCAGACCTTTCTGAGAAGTGTTCGCTCGTTGTATTGCTGCGAACATCAAACGATATAGGTATACAGTTGGGCTCAGCAACTGTCACGTAGTAGTCGGCTGGAATATACAAGTGCATGCATTCAAAATGTAATTATAACACTAATTTACGTTTCATCTTCACTCCATTTCTCCGTGTTCAAAACTGTTTATGCTCTACATTTTGGAGGAAATAAAGATTTATATTACAACAGTTTCAAGAACCTGAGTCTTTAATTGACGTAAAATAAGTACAAACCAATTATGCAATAAAATAAGTACAATCAACTGTTTCTCCAAGTGGCATACTCAAAAGTCAAAATAAAATCATTTCTCGCCTCGTCAGTTCATAAAAAGAAAATTATGACAAAAGATAACTTTCTAAATCAGCACAGAGACTTGACCCTTTGAAAGGAAGATAATGTGCATAAAATGGCGTAAAACGAGTACAAAGCAAAGCGTAAGTTAAGTTGCATTGATCAAATAACCCACCACCGTCTTCAAATCTTCCGCCAAAGGTTGCCCCAACAAAATGTTCCGCTGGGATTCCGGCGGCACCATACTCTCCTTCAAACAGGAAACGTGCGTCATATGGGACAGCGATCCGTCGGAATGGATGATTAATCGGGGACACGGTACATTTCATGGTTTTCAGATTCATTGTGTAATTCAAACCCTAAGGTATGAATAAAACTATGTAAATATGACATCAAAGCAGTGATTTTACGAATTTCTCAAGTTTATTGTGTTACACAATTAATAAAAATAATTTAACTATAATGATATGCATTTCTACACCAGTAACTATAGTAAACCATTTGTTACTGTCATTTATGTACTTTTGAGGAGTACTATCAGTTCTTGTTTCAAAATGTGAAAGTTATGGCGCACACATTGGCAGGACATGTAGATCAAGATAACAGTGACATTGAAACGTTTAAGATAAGTGTACAATTCTACAACATACCATACATTTATAACGACGCCAATGGAAATAAGCGACTTATCTTGCTGTAATGGGTCATCCTATGTCAAGTGGTACTATACAACACGAGTTGTAGTTGTGGAAAACCTATAGCATCTGTTAGTCCAGTTGTTCATGTCAAAATGTCTGTTGTGCCATATTTAACTGTCTTGGTGGCATTTGACTGCCAGGAAACGGCTATTGCAATCTTAACATTTAACAGTTTGCTTAGAACAGAAATAAGATCCTTGAGTAACCAGGCAAACATTACATACTTGATACTTTAATTTAAATACATATAAATCCTGTACATAATATTTTTTTTACAAATAATACATAGACAATATAAGTACAGACAAGTGATGCTAAGAATTGATCATGAAAATAAATAGCATGATTTATGAGAAAGAAAACTTTCTAAATCAGCACTCACTGTGTATGTACTCATTATACACCATATTATTCACATTATCTTCCTTTCAAAAGGTCATATCTCTGTGCTGATTTAGAAAGTTATCTTTCTCATAAATCATTATGATCAATTCTTAACATCAATTGTCTATGTATTATTTGTAAACAATGTATTATGTATGTAGGAATTATATGTATTTAAATCATATTGAATTGTATAATAATTCAGTTTAAGGTCGTTAGATTCTTTTAAAAGGTCTTTGTTAATTAAATGTATACGTACTTCTTTATATAGATGGATTTTTAGAAAGTAGTCGCGTTCTCGGCCAACATCACGTTCCTCTTTACTGTATGTGCGCATGTTCTCCTCGTCATACACATGTTCTGCAATCTCGAAATACTGCCGGTACCTGTCGTCCTAACAAATGGATTTGTCCAAATATAGAAACAGCACAACTGTTTCCTGACTTATGTTTTATATTATCTTAAATGATAATGATGGTAAAAGTATTGTATACCGATCATGAATACCTAATTCCGATTTACCGATAGCGATCACGTGCATTGAAATGAATTACTTATTTTCGGAAAAGTTTGACAAAAATAACCTGGTATTTCTCCCCCTTAGGATTATTCAATCTGGTAAACA
This sequence comes from Saxidomus purpurata, assembly GCA_022818135.1. Lineage (NCBI taxonomy): Eukaryota > Metazoa > Mollusca > Bivalvia > Venerida > Veneridae > Saxidomus > Saxidomus purpurata. The sequence continues at coordinate 25,015,780 of JAFMSR010000001.1, read as the reverse complement.
ACGTCACATTTGTTCATTACATAAAAACTGTTTTTTAACATTTTGTATAGATGTATTTCATTTCCACAAAGAAGCAAGTTTCGGCAAATTCAAATTATTTAATGCAGTCTATATCTAGCACAGGAATGTGGTACAAACTTTGTCCCATAAATTATATAGAGGTCACTAAGGTCATTTACACTTGGCCTCTTTCTTAAACTAAAATCACTTTTCTTCTTAGAATACAACAATGACATATAATTCATTTTCCAAACAAGAAATCCGTCGAGAAATTTTGAGTTTCTCCTCCTCTTACATAGAAATTTCAGACTTTTAAACAGTCGTTCTAAGGAAATGAAATATTTAGGAAATAAATTTCACTTTTGAGTGATATACCGGTTAGTATATCACGTTATTATATACTTTCATATTGCTCATATTGCCCCGTTCACTTTGCCTTAGAGAGATCGTTCAGTATTCTACGGTACTGCACGTTCGCAAGGAATGATACTGAACGTTGGCAAGGGGGGCGGGGGAGGGGCGGTCCTAACGATCAGCTGTACGGACTATTTTATTTGTTTGCAAACATCGTTTTAATGAGGTTTATATGTCGAAGTTTGACAGTTTTTTATAATCAAATAAACTACGGTCTTAAAATAAATGTGTGGAGTGTAGTAATCTAATCACGAGGACCGAAGGCCTGAGTGATTAATTACGAAGCATCTAAACGACATTATTAAATAAAGATATTATTATTATTATTTTTATTTTTATTATCATCATTATATCTGGATGAGATAAGCCTCACTTGCTGCTTTCGCGTTTTTCGACGTAACGATATATATCAAGCCGTATGGCTTCATATTGCCTTTTTTCCAGTCTTTTTCTAATCAGCTTGTCAGAAATGCCTATATATGAACTTTCATACGGATATGTGCAACTACTATCATGGCAAGAGATTGGGGCTTCATTTCATATGTATTGGGTCATTGTGCGGGTCAGGGCTTGGATATATTTACAAGACGGACACATAATCGCTATCAGCCTATCGGAAATTTAACAAATTGGACAGGTTTACAATATACGATGGAATTGGATTTACTGTTTTATGCATCTTTAACATCATTTTCATTTATGGACTTGCAGTAAAATGTGGTTTTGTCAACAAAATTGCAGTGGTAGGATCGAATGGTCTCGGGTCGATCCCTACCATAGCCGTGTCGGTAGTGTCCTTAGGCAAGACACAAAAAATTCCTCAATTCCTCTCTCTCTTCGAGGTTAATTCAATCTCGAATGAGTCTCGAGAGCGATTAATCGAAGTTGTAAGAACTTGTTTCGCAGTCGAGAGTAAATAAATTAGTATAAATTAAAAAAAATTGATTTACATATCTTAAGTCGCCTGGCTTTGTAAATGTGGTATTATATTTATATATGTTATTTGGTATTTGAAGTTGTATATGGGAATATATTACCCACCTAGATTTATATTACCCGAGCCGTTAGGCGATGGTAATATTATGTCGAGACGGTTAATATATCCCATATACTCCCCATGTACCACGCGTTCATTTTAAATTCATGTAACGACTGAACGTAAGCACACCTTCAAATACCCTTATGATACCTCAATGTCACAAAACATCGTCACAAAGGCTGTTGAACTCATATGGAACTTTCATGTTTTCACGATAATCGATTAGACGCGGCTTTTACACATTAAACAAAGAAGGGAGATTTCGGTTTAATCCTATTAAATCAAAAACCGTGTAATTAATCGTTTTGCTTCGGTCAGACGAATTAATATTATTTTCCTCTTTATAATGATGTAAATTTCAAAAAGATTAATTTGGTATTTCACTTACCTTTTTAATTAAAAAAGTACCACCGCATTTTCCATATGAAATGTTAAGGATTGCAAGACTTTTGTCAGCTTTTTGGGTCATTTGTCTCAATACTTTGACCCATACATAGAACATCAATTATAAGATTGTTTTTGCTTCAGTGATATCGGCAAGGGAATTATATCAACTATAAATTGGTGTAAAAATAAATAAAATATTTGAAGGATTTCGCTTACCTTTTTAATATTTTTTATAAGTACAGTCAGTTAAAAATGTAATCGTAATATAGATCGGGCGCGTCCGTAATTTTCACGGAAGTTGTCGATTACTATCGTATTAAAATCGTGATGATTTTGTATTGTATTGTTGCTTTAAAACGTAAGGATGGCATAACTTATATGAAGAGGAAAAAAGTGAATAATGATTGTACCAATCTTTGAACGAGTCTCGGTATGCTTTATTCATGTGTAAATTAAATGAGTAAATTAAAAGGACTGCATTTGGTTAAAGTTATATCTGTATTTTAGCAAAGTGACTAAATTTCTCACTTGTTTCAACTTAACATAAACAGGTAAATGTAACACCTGTGAAAAACAGATTTTGTGTATACATTGTAATTTTTACACATTTTCACTGGACTGATGTAATGTCACACAAACACACATATACACAAGTACGTATGTCACTTTCAAATTGTGACGCTTATTTTATATGAAAGAATTTGTTTTCAGAATCCGTTCGTCCGGATAGATCTCACCCGTCATAAATGTGGTGATGTTGTTTTTTGTTTGTTTTTTTGCTTTGCTATTTGTGCGTATTTTGACAGTTGTTTACTTCTACTTTGGTCCCCCTATAAACATTTTGTAACTTAAAGGTAGTTGACAAATGAAAAAGTTAAGACCGGTCAGAAATCGAAATCAGGTACATGTAATGTCGAAAAATAATGTTTGTGAATTATGTACTTTTAGTATTTTGATCAAATATCAGAAATCGAAAAAGAAAAGCAAATAAGATGTTATTACGGTAAACTTACATATTTTAAAGAAACTTAAAATCTGTCATAAGAATTACCACTTGCGTTTTACAATATACCCCGGGGCAATAAAACACTAGAACGGATATGGATTATTAGGGTGCAATAAAAGTCTTTGTTAGTCTTGGTAATTTATTACCCTAAATGTGTGTATTATATATATCTTTTTATTGTACACCCATCTCAGAAACAATGAAATGTATTTTAGTTAGTTTAATAAATGTATTTCTGTTTGCTTTTAGAGAACAATTAACTACTGTGGAAAGGGACAACGAAAAAAAAAGACCTTACTTGATTATTCCTTTTATTAACAAAAGTAACCTTTAAATAACTCGCACTTTAAAATAAATTTTTCGAAGAAACGTTCATGATTTCATATGAATAATTTCAAAATAATCCTTGACACTTAAGTGTGTCGTTCAAGCTTCAGCTGTAGCACATTTATTTCTATCTTGTAGAATTTACGCACGTGTAACGTTGGCGTCAAGCACACGGGAAACAGTACCGTAATTAATTAAACGATAGTAACATCTACCTTGTAAGTTATGTAAATAACAAATTTTCAAAGATGACGCACACGTTCATGCATTGTGTCTATCGTGTTGTTTGTTTTTTCACAGCTAACAGAATATGAAATCGATGACATCGATTTTGTATATGCCTAATGAAAACTTCGTTATTTCACTGTTTCACAATAAAATATTAGAATCAAGCTACCAATCGCTTTCATATACTAAAAATTGCGCGGACCATCTTTTTTAAAGGTAGTTTTTGTTAGCTTTTAAGTTTAGAGAACTAATTGCTTTCAAGATATACAACCACTTATGGCTTTTAAGCACGTGCGAAGAAAAAAGAAAACTGTGAAAGTGTGACTGTCATTGCGGTACAAGTTGGTGATGCCGTGTATGATTTATGTTGTGAAGCTTAAATGCGAATGCTTTGATATAATATGTGATTCAATTTAATAAAATTAATTCAACAATATAAAGATTAATAGCTTATTACTCCTGTAGTTTGTCCGCATGATCCAGTCAACAATTATTACACGAATAGCTCTGTGCATTGCATAAATTTAACAAAAAGTGAATGAAATTCGAGGGTATATTCATGAAAAAAAAATTCCCCCTCAAACTGATAAATCTATAATAGCTCATTATTCAAATCAGTGTTGCTTCATTTCTCTGTAATCTCTATTTTACAACAGTTGCTTTTTAAACATACAATGTAATAGTACAAAAAGATAGCTGGGATGAATGCAATAAGATTAAAGATTTCTATTTTAGCGTAATACACAGTACATCTTAATATCCTCGGGCTAATATTACGCAAGCAAATATCGATTTTTATTGATTGAGCTGCCGAAACAATCAGTGGTTTTCCGGTCTGTTTCGGAAAATTTACGACCACAAGCGAACTGTCCGGCCGCTACTACCTGTTTATCGATTTTCTGACCAGCCTTATCATTGCTAGTGAGTAGAGAACAAAATGTTCCATATGTTTCCGTCCGCCATCTTGTTTTGAAAATGCAAGACTTCTTACGAATGCAAGTTTGTACTTTGAAATGTGAGTAAATCATTTTCATATATATTCCTAAAAATGTTTTCTCTTTTTTATGACTCAATACAAGACCTCATTCTTATTTTCAATCAATGCTCCGTTGATATACGTACCGTACCAATAATTTTCGTTACCAGGCCATTTTGCGTACCCTAAAAGTTTCGAACCATTTAAGCGTGGGGTTCAATGACAGGGTTTGCTTAGTGTATGTTACCGGCTTATCCGTAAATATCAATTTCTGTTTACAGATCATTGGCCAATCAAACGGCTGGAAATTTCCTGGAAGGGTAATATTCATATACATATATTTCATCCCATCGTCGGAACCCACGGTTAATTCCTGCCGCTTCTCTCCGTCATATACCGTGGGAAAATAGACTGGCAAAACTTCGTACAGCATGAATATTCATGACTATTTTTCATCCAGTGAAATCGATGCTTACAAAAATAAGAGCACCTCCACAATGAAGAGTATCCGCAAATAATGACCGCCATGCAGAACGTTTAAAAAAAATGATTGTTTGTTTTGTCCCGATTAAGGGACGATCATATAGAAATCTGCAATCCGAGACGAGTGATGCACAAAATCTGTTTAAAACTATGTATACATCGCTGACAAGCATGGGGGCTGCCATTTTTAATGTTTCCCCTAACGCGGTTTGAGAGCCGCGATTTCATTGAATAGTTAATCTTGAGAAAAGTATCAAGAAACCAATCGAAAGGCTTGAATTTACCTCATTAATTATTCATGAGTACGAGATTTCTTCAGTCAATTTGCCCAGGGTATTCAATTGGGTAATGAATAGCCTGGGTTACCGAGGATGATTTCATCCTAAAAGTATACTTACCCGCATACGTCTCCCTTCCCATTGCTTTGGTGTTTCTGTAATAAAACAAATACACAGATAAACGACATAACTTGCTTTATTTTCCCGTCATCGTTAATTGTGACTCTGCATGTGGTCAATGTAACTTCGAATATCGCCATCATATCTTTGACGTCGTCGCCTTACAAAAGAGAATATGCGATGGCCCTACATGAATATCAGGTAAAACAACTTTATTTTACCGTACAGAGTTTTCAAAGAAAAAATAAAAAAATTATAGAACAAAAATTTTAAAAAGGAAGAGATACTCTAAAATGAGCTTACCGCAGGGTGTGGGCACTTGAGCGTGGCAAACGAAAATCAAAGCAAAGCAGACGAAGAGCTTCATGGCGGTCTGTGCAGTCAGCCAGCAGAGCTAGTAAAACTGATAATGTTATCTCGTGTTCTCATTATTATTTCAGAACAAGGTTAATAATAATGTCATGCCTCTTATCAGAATGATCTTCTTACAAAGTGACATAGTAAAACTATATTTTAGCATGATAAGTAGTGCAGACGAATTTGATTGAGTCAGAGAAAACAACTGAAAGGTTAGATGGCCGTGTTCTTCAAATGAATGCTGACGCAGTACGTAGACCAGAAGAATGTCAGCAACTGACCAAAGAACAAGTGACCTAAAGGTGTTTTGAATCAATAAAACTGTAAAACCAGAATAGAAAAACATTGTGATTATTTTGTTACACGGCTATTTAATTACTTTCCCCCAAACTTGTAGGCTACGTTTTTGTTTTCGGCGCAGGTGTATTAAGCTAGCTTTTGACCGTAAGTTTAGAACTCTTCAACCGCCAATGATGTGACAAGTAGAATGTTTAACATTTTTGAAATGAGAAATTTACGCTGTAAGGTACCTTCTAATTGGATAATACTGAATGAGAATAGACAATAAAATACTCTGGCATTTTCAGTCTTTCTTGAATGGGTTAATAATTTAAGTACAATCACGGTACGTAAATAATTAATATCTATCAACATAATATGTTTTATTTTATGTTTTTTGGTGGTTTATCGAAATATACCGGTGAATTATATTCCGATAAACTCACTGTCCACGCAGTGAAAATTATCAGAATATGTTACTCGGAATAACGTCTAAAAGTATACCGAGCGTAATGAATGCCGGAAACCATTATGACGATGACGTCGTTAAAATGACGTCATGCTTGCGATGCTTTCTGGTGACGTTTCCCGCGATTTTCGACATTTTATTGAAATAAACTCAACAAAAGTAGAGTTTGAGACATAAAATAAGCAGAAAAATTGTTGGTATTGATGTCATATCGCGATAATTTCACTCGTGAACACCAAAAGTAGCTATTTTCACGAGTGGCGCAGCCACTCGTGAAAATATCACTTTTGGTGCCCACTCGGTGAAATTATATCGTGATCTTACATCGAAACCAACAATTATCCTCTATGTAATCTCCAAATTAATGTTAATTATAAGTATAGAGTATTTATACTTTCTCGGCCAGTGAATAACGGTCAAATATTCGAGTAGCATATTTATAAGAAAAAGATATTTAGATATTTACTTACTAGTGGGGACATTTGACAAATGGCCGGTTAACTCAGTCGGGGGAGCATTACGTTTTAACAAATTTGCAAGGGAAGTTACATGGGTTCGAATCCCGGTCCATGTTATTTTTGTTCTGACATTTGGCGCCTTCCGACTGAATAAAATTAATTTTTACAATACAAATCTAGACTATCTTTTTTAAAGGTGATTCTTGTTAAAGCTTTGTTTACGGACCTTACGATCCGATTTATCAAAGCTCAGAAAACAGTTTTGGAAGATGGCTTGCTAACTTAAACATTCAGAATTTGAAAAAATTGCGCCAACGTGAAATCAATGAAAACTCATTTTAATTACTGCATATTAAAGTATAATGTAGACAGTGTACAAAAGGGCCGTAACGTGATTCATTCTATTATTTGTAAACAAAACCAATAGATCAGCGCTATCAACCGACCAATGGAAAAGACAGAATTAATCAAGTGTATTTCGTCTGCTTGTGTGCGCGCAGAAAAAAACAAACGCATAATGGTATAAAGAGGCAATTTGATAGTAACCTTAGGGCTCAAAATACCGTGTGCTATTTTAGGAAACTTTCATCGAGACTGTCCAAACTTTGCACCTTATAATGACATGCAGTGTATTCTTTTCCACAATAATTAGACCTTATGTGTGAATTATATTTGCACAGCTTATTAATATATTCTGAATTGCCTCTGCTTCCTTTAAGTCATGCTTCAAAAAGAATTTCTTGTTTACACCCGTAATACTTCCACATGAGGAATAAGTATACTTGGGTATACTTCACGTTGATATCAAATTAGTTGAAAACAAAAAATAAGTTCTGATTAGAAGGTGATTATTATCAATAATTGCCTTCGTTAGTGCGGCACACACTTCAATAATTCATACATTTTAATACGCAATTTAAGATAATTCGATGAGATTCGAAAATAAAGCCCATGCGATTTAGGTATATCTGCAAAACCTGACTTTTGGGAAATGTATGTCAATAACTTGAAACGAATATATTAAAGTGTCTTTAAATTGCAATTTCATTGTTAATGCACAGTAGATCAGTAGGTCAAAGTTCAAGGTCACAGTGACTCGGAATAGTAAAACGGTTTCTGGACAAAAGCTCGATAACACTTGGGCGTAGCATCTTGAAATTATTGTGGAGGTTGGTCATGACAAGCAGATGACCCCTATTGTTTTTGAGGTCAGTAAGTCTAAGGTCAAGGTCACAGTGACCCGGAGTAGTAAAACGGTTTCCGGACAATAGCTCGATAACGCTTTGGCGTAGCAGCTTGAAACTTGATGTGGAGGTTGGTCATGACAAGCAGATGACCCCTATTAATTTTGAGGTCAGTAGGTCAAAGGTCACAGTGATCCGGGGTAATAAAACGGTTTCCAGACAATAACCCGAAAACGGATGGGCTTAGGATCTTGAAACTTGATGTGGATGTTGGTGAAGGTCAAGGTCACAGGGACTTATTTCAAGGCCACGTGATTATTTATTTTTTTGGCTCAATTTTTGTTTGTTATATGGTCAACACATTTATTTTTGATAAGGCTAAAAAAATTCCAGGCCACATGTATTTTTTGTCAAGGCCTTATAATTTTTTCTTTTCTTTAAGGCTAAATTTTTTATTTATTTTTTTTAGGCCAATATTTTTTTTGTGAGGCAAAATTTTATAGAAAAATGTAAGGCACACAATTTTTTATATTTTTTTTTTAAAGGCTCAAAAAATGTTTTTCAGGTTTCGTGATAAGGTCATATCAGATTTTTTTATTGAGGCGCGTTTGAATATATTTTTTTAAGCCATAAGAAAAAAATACCTACAATATTTTTGTTTTCAAATTTGATTTGTCATTACCATTGGATGACCCCTATTCATTTTCAGATTATTAGGACTTATGCAAATTTCACACTGACTTTTGCATAAAGGGGGGCTTACGTGTTTTACAAACAGCTCTTGTTTCCTTTAATATAAAATAGGTTTCATTTGGTGTGGATTCCATAATATTTTAGTATACTGACACTAAATATTCATGTAAAAAAAACCAATAAATTAGTCAATTTACTCACTTGACTCTGCCTGGGGTCACTTTCTATAGGAAAAACTTTAAAACTCTTTTTCTCCTAAATCAAATGGCCTAGAGCTCTAGAGCTTAGATACTTGGTATGTAGGATCGTCCAGTGGACCTCTACATAGTTTAATGAAATCATACCCCTGGGGTCAAAATTGACCACACCCACTTAGGGAGTCCCTTGTCTGTTTGTAGAGTTATTAATTAATTAAAACTCAAGCTTCCAGTGAGTTCCAAAAGCAACAAGCAACTTACCAAGCAGCCAGTGGCTTCCTTAATAACCAGTGACTTCTGTTAGCAACCAGTGATTTAGTCCCCTAGTCACCAATGATTTCTCCCAGTAACAAGTGACTTCCTTAGCAACCTTTAGCATCATCTTCCCACCAGTGACTTCTTAGAAACTACTGACGTCCTTAGGACCTAGTAACAGTTGTGTTTGGCAATCACTGACTTTCCAGTACTGACCAGTGATTCCCTTAGCAACCAGTGACTTTCCCAAGCAACCGGCGACTTTCTAATGTAAGTGCACTGGTACTCAGGTAAGCGATATAGGGCCATGATGTTCCTCTTGTGATAGTCATTTGAACATTCTAAAGAAACGATAACTATTACGGAATGCCCACGTCTGCCCCGCATAACCGTAGTTAGTCGGCTTTTTCAGACATCGATGCGTGTTAAAGTAAAGCAAGTTGAATGCTGAGAGTTCAACGGCAAAAGGTGCAAAAATAGACCCCAAAATTATGAATTTTGCACAAAATTAGCGATGTTAAGGTGTTTAGACTAAGAAGCATGTAATTTTAGGTGTAATTCCGTAAGCATTAATTCATTGTTTACCGAAGGTTATAATAATAATAATAATAATAATAATATCTTTATTTACTGAAGGTTAACACATTAAGACATGCGAAACATTAACTTATTTTCAATGTGGCCTTCAAAAAAGAAAAGAAAAAAAAAAAAAAGAACAATCCTGAAATAAAAATGGCATTATGAAACAAAACATAAATGACATAAATGAACCCGACAAACACTCATCTTTTAATTAATGATGGATGCATTTATACAGTGGAAAAATTCCTAATCAGTCACACATGTTTCAGTTAAACAGTTAAACACAATAGTAAAAAGATTTTAAACATCAGCATTAACTTATTCATTCAAAAATACGATTCCGACTCCAATTGACGATACAACCAAATATAACCAAAATGTTCTTATTCGTGTTTCACGGCCCATTTTTACAGACGTTTTAGAACAACTGCAATCTCTTATCGGAAAAACTTGTTTTATGTCACGTTGCCCCTACACCCCGGATATTCGACTACTTCGAACGCACATGGGTACTACTGACGACAGATGTATATACATGACCGTCATGACAGGCACGCTGGAATAACCCCGATATTTTTATCATTTCTCTTTATTGCTCCGACCTTTTGCTTGATATAGGTAGTAATATGTTTAAACTAAGCATGTGTGAAGTTTTATGATAAACTGACGCCTTTTAATTAAAGAATTTCCCTAAAATGTTGAAAAAACTACAGTAATGTTGCCAAATATGACATTTATTTGCTTATAATAACAATATATATCAATTACCTTAGACACGTATACAGACAAATGTATTGGTATCAATACAAACAGCCCTAGACTTTGGAATTAGTGGTATCGTTTTGATATAAGCAAATTTATAGAGGTCGGTGAAGTTAAACGGATACGTCTGACGACCGAAGGAGATACGTACGAACGCAGATTATTATGAAATGAGGATACGTATAACGGCAGATGTGTAACAAGTAGTAAGCGTAAATAGGTGTTTTCCAACCAGAATAAATATTGGTTTTAAACTAATTACATTCAGTATGGCAGATGTTTAGTCTGTGCAGAAAGATGTAGCATGTATATACTGATAATAATTATGTATCCAGCCTCTGTTAGAGACATATTTATTAGTGATACATGTCTGTCACTGTTTTTGTCATTAAGAATGTCCACGCAGCTCCTCTGATACCACGTGGCGGATTTACACAAAACTTAACATAAATAGTTGTGCATATTATCGGCATGTTCCGGTTCAATGATTTTCAGTGGAATAACCGCCCTTGATACATATGATTTTATGATTTATGGCTAATTCTCCTATAACATCCGGCAGATTTCCACTCAACCTAAGATAATTGAGCAGTGCCAAGCTTAGTTATGCATATCGCCGTCACATCCGGTTCAGTGATTTTCAGGGGATTTACATTGTATGGCCATTGATTCTTCAAATTTTATGATGTTTTTGCTACTTCTCCTCTACCATTGGCCAGATTTCCACTAAACCTAATAGAACACAAGTTGTCGTCGGCATGTACCGATTCATTGATTTCAAGCCGGAAAGTTGCAACCCTGATGTGTCATATTTCATCATGAATGTCTTTACTAGGTCTCCTAAACGCTGGAGTTGAATTTTACCAAAAGTCACATGAGTGATCATTGTCAAGCGTAGTAACTGTTGTACATTTCGTCAGCATGTTACAGTTCAATAAAGTTTGCGGAACTATGTCTTTTGATGTCTCATGTTCTAATATGCTTGTGCTACTAATCCTATATCACTGGTCAGAAAACTACAAAACTACACAGAAGTGATTGGTGCGAAGCCTGAACTTGTGTATATCATCGGATTGTTACAGTTTAGTGGTATGCATTTTCAATTCTACTGAATAATGCTGAATAATAGGAGACTTGTTTTTTTTTTTTTTTTTTTTTTTTTTCGTGAAAGATACAATGTAGTCTCTAGTTTAGAGAATGAATTGATAATGGGGTCACTGTGTCACCTGCAACGAAGTCTTTAAAATATCGATGTCAAGTTTCCCATACACTAGTAACTAGTCAATGACCAATTTCATTACCTATCGTATATGTATTCGACTATTTACAACTCATATTAAAGTTGTTGAAACATGTGAGACAATGTTACTACAAATAATCCACGGGCACAAACATGTTCGTTTAACGCTCATGTAAAATATTATATACATTTGTAATTATATTTTTAGCCCGACTGTTCGAAGAATGAGGAGGGTTGTTGTACTCGCCCCAGCTTTTGCGTTGATCAAAGACGTGTTATTAATATTAATAACTTCAAAACCGACAAACGTATCGACTTTTAAAACTCTTGCCATACTTGTTTCTCATGGTAATACATACAAATGCAGTAAGTCACATATATTTTTGCGGAGTAATGCCTCTATTTGTATCATGATTTTGTAACAAAGTTAAAAGTCCGGTACCTCATTAATAAAAGATAATTTTACAAAAATCATAATGATACTGAAATTTTCTATTTAGCCTTGACTTATAATTAACTTTTATTACAAATTTTTTCAGTTTAAGACAAAGACTTAAGTTATCAACAGTATTCCCATCATAAGACTGATGTGTCATCTTTTACGTATCTGCAGTTTGTATGGCGTTTTACGTATCCACCGTCTGCGTTCATACGTACCCTATAATATTTTCATCTGTCGTCATAAGTACCCTCAAAGAGAACCCCATGCTTGTTTAAGTGTCAGTTGCAGCTGCTGTAATCAGTCATAGCGAAAAGAAAATATGTTTTTTCTGCTACAGAAAATGTGTAGCTTTACGATTTATGCAGTGTTGGACTCTTTCGATCATTAGATTTCTTAAAAATCCGAAAAATTGCAATTTCTGGTCTGATTTCCGTAATCGTAACAACACGTCGATCATTTTTCAGCTAAACAATTGAGCATTGCCTAGTACAAAGATATTGAAACTCATTTTGAACGTTACATGTCAGGACGTTCATGTATATACATCTGTCGTCAGTAGTACCCATCTGCGTTCGAAGTAGTCGAATACCCGGGGTGCCCTATCGCATTGAAAAATTGAAAAGTACTTCCATTCATGGCACAGTTCTACAGTGTTTTATCTATTGCCACCGCTTCTATCAAGGTTAAAAGAATTAAACGCGATGTTCAACCAGATTGTTTTACTAGTGATTTGATATATGGCAACGTGATAAACTACATAAGGATAAAAAAATTGATCAATATGAAGTGATGAGAAATGAAGTTTCATCAATGATAAGAAAAAGTAAAAAGTTTAAATCTATATCTTTTAAAAGTTATTATGATAAAGAAGTGGCACTACCTAACACACTAGACTGAATGAAGGAGAAAACAACATACTAAATGCATTAAATGAACGCTTAAAGGGACAAACCCTATAACTGATGTCGAACTAAATAATCTCCAAAACAAAAATAATAGAATCTTTGGAAGTATTATAACTTAACCTAAAAGTTTCAGCTATGCATTCCCAGTCATTATCGATAAAATCAGCAGTTTAAAATATAATGCAGTACCGTAAACCATTCAATAATCTATGTAGAGTTGTTGTTTTATAATTAAGGGGTGGATGCGATTTATTACAGATGGCCTCTATATTGATTAGTTGTGGTAAAACGACACATTTTTTTCGCCATAAGTTCTTCTTTGAAATTGTATTTATTTATCATTTTACGTTCATTGAACACATAATCTATGTTTCAAGAATATAATCTGCTAGATGTAGGGAGTGTCCCTTTAATATATCCAACATTATTACAAAATCAGCATTCGTTGCTGAAAACTTTTCTAAACTTGAACAAGTTTTAAACATTAAATTGAGACATAGCCTGGTTTATATTGAGCATATCACTGCTTTTAAAATAAAGAAAATAATAGATATTAAATCTAAATCCTTATAAATATACAGGCATAGATGACATACATGTATGTCCAAAAATACATAAATACTGTAACGATCACATAACATCAACCATTACTTATATCATTAATCAAAGTATTGACCAAAGTGTGTTTCGTGACGCCCTTAAGGAAGCATATGTGTTACCGATTTTTAAAAGCGGTGACAAAAAAGATCCAAGAAATTATCGATCGATTTCAATATTGCCAACAATTTCTAAAATATTTATAAAACACATTGCTTCTCAGTTACAAAACTACTTCAAACATACACGTGTAATTCACGAACACCAGTCAGGGTTTAGACAACAGCATTCATGTCACACTGTTTTAACGCATTTGATAGATACCGGACTAAAAGAGATTAATTCTAGGAATTACGTAGGTGCAGTGTTTAGACCTAAAAAGGCAGATGACTTAGTTGACCATAAAATGCTTATACATAAACTACGGCTTTATCGTTTTTCAGAAAAAGCTATCAAACTTTTGTACCCTTATTTTTCGGATAGAACACAGATCATAAAATCAGGAAATAGCACATAAAATGTTATGAAAATTTCTTCGGGTGTACCCAAGGGTTCTATTCTAGGGCCTCTTTTATTTTTATTATACATAATTGATATATATTTTGAAACTTCTTCAGGTAACATTGGGCTCTTTACTGATGACTCAACTTTGTATGAAACAGGGTTTGCCATTGATGCAATACAAAGAAATCTTCAAAAAGCCCTTAATTTTTTCAACACGTTGTGCTTCCAAAATAATATGGCCTTTAAACCCATCTAAAACCAAATGTATGATTTTAACTACTTAACGAAATAAAGCACATTACAGTGATGGTACTCTACATTAATTTTGCTCTTGAAAATAAACCAATCCCTCATTGAAAACGTATCAGTGTGTATATACATTGATTATGTACATTGATTATACTTTAATATGGGATGTGCAAATATCCAAAGTATGTACAAAGGTTAATTCTAGAATTGCTCTCCTATAACGAATATCCTACTTCTAATCACCAGAAATTAAAAAATGTTTTATAAGGCTTATATACCACCCGACTTCGATTATTGTTGCGAAGTATAGGGAAAGGGAAATGGCAGTGTCTACAAAATGAATAAATTGCAATCTATAACTTTACGACAGGTTATATGTTAACAATTAAACCGCAGGTATATCAAATGACCTACGATGGTTGTCATTTTCTGATAGATATACGTATCATATGACTATATTAGTATATAAAGCTGAACATCACCTTCCCCCTGAGTATGTACTAAATTTGATAACCTTTTCCAGCAATAATACATATAACCTACGCTCCATTTCTGACCCCAAAAAAAGTTTTACCGAAAAAACGCACTAATTATCTGAAAGCTAGCTTTTCTTATTCCAGTGTACATATCTCAAATAACATTTAAGAGTAATTACAAAAAATATTTGTTGCAAAAACACAATTAAGACGAACATATAATTGATCATTCTAGTATTAGTAAAACATCCTACAATACTTTGTATATTTTCAAACTATTACATTTAAGACATTACATTTCTGAACAAAGAAGTTTATATGTGATGTGAATTCATGTGTATAAGATGAATGTTTTATTATTATGCTTTCTATTTCATTTGACCTAGCGCGTTGACTGCTTACAATAATTATATGCAGCAGGGAGTGTCATCAATTAATAATTTGCACAATGAACAAAGAGCAAAACGGTTAAATAAGTCATCTTTTTTCTTACTTTAGTTTGCTACACATCATTATCTAAAGTTCTGTACAACAATACTAGAAGGAAGTAGTTCCTTCACAATGACAGTGGTTCCTTGGTCGGTGTAATGTATTTGTATTTAGAGTTTTATCGTTGGTACCAGATAATCCATATGACCAACGCCCCCAGAAGAGTTTAGTCGTTTTAGATTTCGGGGAAAAGTGCAATATACAAAACGCGTCCCATTCACGAGACACCAATGGTTCTTTACATGCCCGTTGTACAGCACCGAGACTTCGAACCTCGGTTTTAGGTCTAATCCGAAATACCATTAGTTATGTTAGTGGAGGAGCGGGGTGCGTGTGTGTAATTTTATCTTACACTCTTATTTTACTTATATTATTGTCTAACGGAGCGTTACAAGGCTACACTTCACTCTGAGGTTAGAGTATTAAATGAAGTGACGGGATTTGAATTAAAGAAACTACAGAAACCCCTTAATGTGCCCCTTAAGTCTTATGTTCAAATGTAATTTGTACGCAAAATGCACATGTTTTATATAAACAGTCAGTCTTCTTTCCTCTGTGCTCCTCAAACTTTCGTTATTACGTTGTGACATGTTTTAGCTCACCTGAGAACGTAATGCTCTCATGACCCTATACCCTGAAAAAGTATTGTTATCCAAAACCATAAGGCACACAGCTTAGACATTTGGCGGGAACAAATGTTTGGTTTTCATCTGCCAATTTTTCTTAAAATCATAGTGGTTAAAAAATTGGCAGTTCGCGGAAGGTAACTTGTTTTACAAAGAAATGTATTTAGAAAAGCTGCGAAAATGATCTTGATATAAACTAAAAGGCCTACAGATTGAATTGATATTTGTTTTGTTCAATTGTGTTTTGGATTTGTTCAATTCGTATCCCTCTGTTCAAAAATTGGCCCCGCCCGAGTTTTGAATGATATATTTTAACAATATCCGCATTTGGAGGTTCGGGTTTCTATGATCTTGACTCTGACCTTGTCATTATGTACTCGGTTGAGCTATATAGGCAAATACCATTTTCCTCTTGTGATAGAATAAAACGGCAGTATACACCACTTCAGCAACTGCTATGTGCTTTAAACTTCATAACAGCGTGCATTTCCGTTTTGTACAAGACCAAACAACCACAACCGTGGATAAGCAAATGTTCATTGATTTCATAACATCTGTTTTGTTTAAGTTAAAATATAAATCAGGTTTCAGAGTTTTCAGTTTTAACAGAGATCAGTTTTAGTTTCAGTTGTATAGTTCAACGGTTACGCCCGTCTCAATCATATTTTGATCATTTTCAAAGGCGGACAGTTTACTTAGCCATCGTTCCCGAGAAGAACCAGTACTAGATTTTTATCCACCATAAGAAGCTGTCAACATTTCATCTAAGAGACAGGTAGCAGGGCTCGAATCTATAACCCTTAATTTATGGGAGGTTACAGTGATTTTAAGTCAGCGACTCTAACCACTCGACCACCGAAGCGGACAGTTTTAGTAGATGTTCCTAATTGTCAACACGACCCGCATATATACATATAGAGAATTCACTATGGAATACATCACGTTTTCCACGGGCAATACATGCGATAAGTGGACGCACTTCCGTGTTTTAAAGTTGCAATAAAATCTTGCTACGCGTTGAAAATAGTTCAGGTTAATTTTCAATGATACATGTAATACCGTGTTAGAATCGTTAATTCACAGTGAGGGCTTTTTACGACATTGATAGTTGTAAATGTAGCAGATGTATTCTGTCTTCCATTTTGGTCAGAACGGTAAAAATGCGGAATTATCTATAAAACAGATACAAGAAATTCGATCCAATGTTTGTACTTTAAATGCATAAGGCGGAATGACCATACTAACACATATGTACATTAAAAGATAAACATTGCATGTATATCTTGTACATGTAAGCACTAGATAATACACCAATAGTTATTACTGGCAAATTATATATACTTTTCTCAGTCCAAAACTATTATCATAAGGATTATAATCAAATGTTGCATTCTTATCTTATCTTACAATTCTAAGTACTAAATGAGTTTTGTTTGTAATTGTGCTTATTGGGTCCACCATCCTCTAAAGAGGCTATAATCGGTACGACCCGTAGTACTAAATGATACTTTATTGACCACTTCTTATACCATCTGCAACTGGATACACAGTTTACAAGATGATAATTGTACATGAGATACAGTTACGAATAGTTTGCACATTAAAACAATCGTACGCTGATAAAAACTCAGTAAGCTATATGCATCTGTTTCTGTTAAATACGTTGCAAATTTAACATCATTTCTGTAATAACTGTAAATGTGACAAATATGCATGTACATGTACTTCTCAATCTATGTAAAGTTATTATTACCCGACCTAGCATTTATTCAGTTCCAGAAACCTTAATACATATATATATATATAGTATATAGACATAATTAACAAGTTATACTAAAAAAATGTAAACATAAAAAAAGCAACTTACTTATAAAAAAAGATTTAAGAAATTCGATCCAATTTCCAGATATTTTACTATCTACTTTTAATGCTTACAATAGACTGACTCTGCCTTTTTGGAAAGAGAATCTTTTAACATAGATATATATTATTTCTCCAACAGAAGAGTACAATGTGAACGAAATAAATTTGACCTGCAAATTTAAATTATAATTAGATCTACCAAATATATAAATGTAATGCGAAAAATGAAGAAAGAAAAATACAGTATGTATATTAAATGGTATGTACAATGAAAGGGTGTGACAAGTTATAACATTCGAAAAGTTCCTTCTAGGTCACATCTAATAATTAAGGTCAAATATATGAAACTTGTCCAAAGACCTTTGTAAATTTACATTACGTACAAAGCCTTACGCTGGATTCTGTAAGCCAACTGGGGTGAGAAAGGGGATAATTTCAAAGAAATACATGACCTTGTAAATTTGATCATGAATAAGTTTGTAACGTTTCAAAATTGATATGCATGAAATTTAAAAGACATGATTGCTCCATGCTGCATAATTATTTTATGACATTTCAAAAGTTAGCCATTTAGACTATTTCCATATAATAGTCTGGTAAAAACTGTGACAAAATTCAAATTAAAAAATGGGCATTAATATATCAAAATTAATAAACAGTGGTGAAGATGTTGATAGTAAACATACATTTTACGTTTCAAGTCAATACGTTCGATAGTATTCAAGATATTAGACTTTATAAAAAGCTTTAACTAAAATTCTTAATTGCAAAGGGACATAAATCTGTGAACAAAATCAAAACAGAGTTATGGGGATTGTTTTCTCAGGTGTAGATAATGATGGTAAACATATATTTTGAGTTTTAAGTCAATACCTTTGATAGAATTCGAGATATTAGACTTTATAACAATCTTTTACCAAAAATTCTAAGTTAACAAGGGCCATAAATCTGTCAAAAACCAAAACAGAGCTATTGGAATTATTTCCTCGGGTGTAGATGTTGATGGTAATCATATATTTTGAGTTTCAAGTCAATACCTTTGATAGTATTCAAGATATTTGACTTTTTAAAAAACTTAAACCAAAATATTCTAAGTCAAAAAAGGCCATAAATATGTCAAAAACAAAACAGAGTTATAGGGATTGTTTCCTCAAGTGTAGATGTTGATGATAAACCTATATTTTGAATTTCAAGTTAATACCTTTGATAGCATTCAAGATATTTGACTTTATAAAAACTTTAACCACCGCAAACGCCGACACCGACGCCATGGCGAGTGCAATAGCCTCCTTATTGTTCGAATAGTCGAGCTAAAAATGCATCTGGTTTCACAGGCATCTGATACTAAAAGTCCCATTCTGTTTGTGTCGCAGCATGAACCTTGGATATTTGAGGTAGAGGGGCAATCTGTTTTTTCTTTATTCGTCCTGTCACAGTTTGTATGGTGTGATGCGTCCCGACTGTAGGGTTGTGTGGTTCAATTTCTAGCTTCATCTTGATTGCCCAAAACTAAAAATTGATGTAAAAAATGTCATAGAAACAAATATCTTCTCCCAAGGGGAATAATGTTTTGCACAACTACTACTTTATGGTATTAACACTAATTGCAATCCGTTGGAAGCTGAAGGAAAAGTTTGCTCCCTTACATACCGATGATACATGAAATTTATGCAATATAAATATTTAAGTTCAGAAAGGGGCTTTACTCTGCAACACCTTACCGGATACACACACAATCTGTGTTTTACATATTTACTTTTGATGATGATTATGTGTTGACGCATTCATAGCAATCTCTTTTAAACTGAAGGTGGGGTTTACTCCACATACCACCTAAGCGGCCAAAAATATAAACAACAGAAATGTCAGCGTTTGAAGGGGCATAACTCTGCAACACATTGATGGATACGTATACACACTATTATTGTGTCGTACAGATCTACGATTCATGGTAATTAATGCGTACCAATAGTCATTGCAATCATTTCAAAACTGAAAGAGGAGTTCGCTCCACAAACTACTACATTAACTCTAAACAATAGAGATGTCTACATTCCAAGGGGTATAACTCTGCAACGCCTTGGTGGATACACATGATAATTGGGTCTTGCTCATCTACTATTCATGATGATTGTTTACGCCAGCATCCACTGCAACTGAAGGAGGAGTTTGCTCCACATTCTAATATGCCTACGGTATATTTCTGTAGTCAATTCGAGTGCATTAATATGATTAAAGCACTCTGAAAAGTAGGCGGAGTTTCGGACATGAAAGTAGCTCCTTCCGACTTTTCTAATTTACTCCCGCGCAAAAATAAAATATAGAAATGGAAATAATATCAGTATAAATACATCAGTCGCATGAAAAAGATTTGTTTAAGAACCTAAATATTATTTTTGATTGCGTCAAGTAAGCCTTAGAATACCCTCACCTTGTTTTCCTTAAAAAAGGCCAAGAAATTCAGAATTAACAGTCATACAATGTTTTGATTCCGGGAGACAAAACTATGAATGAAAACGTTTACGTCATCACACTGACGTCATTACTGCACGTTAAAACGTTGTACAGTTCAAATTAACGGTACGTATTTAAATCGATTGGCTGCTTTGTTAGGTTCTGAATCTGACGTCTTCTGCATAATATCAGTCCGGTATTTCTTTTTATATTTTATGTATTAGATGATTAAACTAAAATAAGTTTGTATAATATAGTTATGTTTGATATCTTGAATGGTTGCCCGAATAGGGGAGTGAATTCCAACAGCTACTATTTATGCTGTTTTACACATTACCGCCGAACTGAAAAAAGGTCCGTAGTAGTTACGATAGTTTTCAAAAAATTGGCTTCTAAGAATCGAAATAATCTATGGCTTGGAGTGCTTGCATTTCGCCCTCGTGAATTATTACGCCAGGCACATCACCATCGGGGAATGCTTCAATTTCAATAAAGCACTGCAAGCCATAGATTATTTCGTAAATCTACCTATGTTACATAAAATCCATGCAATAGAAACGTTTGAGTTCAAAAGGGCATAACCCTGCAACACATTGATGGATACACGTAAAATCTGTATCTTGCACATCTACTATTCATGATGATTACGTGTACCAATATTCATTACAATAATTTGAAAAATGAAGGAAGACTATAAGATGTTATAAAGGTGGACCGACCGACAGGTGATTCCAGTATACTACCGAAAACTTCGTTCCGCGGGGGTATAACGCCAGTAGAGCAATGGTCACAGCAAGTAGAGATATAAGGAAGATGTCATAAAATACGTAATGAACAAACCTTCGGTACAAAAATAATGAGGAGTGTAACTGAAGCGTACACTTGAATTTGAGCAAACTGGAATAGCAGCATGAAATCGGGTCCAATCACTGAAATGAATAATTGGCTGAAAAAGAAAACAAACGTCATAGTTTCATAAAACTGCAAACATGTATCATAATATTTCATTATGCATGATTGAAGAAAGATTTTTTTTAAACGTTTGTAGACCTGTTCATGTACCTTCAGTATCATGAAATTAGACATTTTTGAAAGTGTTTCAAAGTTCAAGTAACCAAATAGGACAATATACTCACGACATGAAGGACATAAAACTCCCGAGAATAATTGCGTTGTACACAGCCCACGTGATATGTTTACTTTCGTTGAAATGCGCCGGAGCTTTCCGGACCGTGAAGCACAGGTAAACACCATAAAGCAACAGTACTATCTCAACTGAAAATACACCATAAAGTTACAGTACTACCTCAATTGAAAAATAGACAAACACCATAAAGTAACAGTACTATCTCAACTAAAATATAGATAAACACCATAAAGTATAGGAAATATCTACACTGAGGCACAGTTCAACTGTGGTATGTCAAACGCTGTTAAATTTTATATGTTTGTTATTTTTATTCAATGTTTCGTTATTCTTATTGTAAAAGCCATCATTGTTATTCTATTTTTCGATTTTGTTAGTGTATGTTTGATATCATTATTGCATATGTTACTATATATAGTATCAAATTTGCCTTTGATTGGTCGGTGATACGGGTCGATAAAACGATCACGTGACGTAGTGTGCCGATAACTGATATCGGCACACTTGCTAGTGTAAAATTCGTATTGAGGCTATTTCCGGTCAACTGTGCAGCAACGTTAGACTGTCAGCACGTGAAAACGTTGACGTAATTGACAACGTAGACGTAACGGAAAATGGCCGCCGAAAGGACACAGAAGTCTCTTTCTCAACGTTTATTGAATTTAGAATTTAGGCTTATTGAGCACCGAAATGTGGAAACTGACACGTTTGCTTTTGTGGATAGTATGAATAATTTATTCATTCAATGGCATCGTTTTGTATCTTTTTGTCTTATCTTTTCCCATTTTCAGCAAAACCGATGTTCAACATATGCAATAAAAAGGTAATTATACGGGGCAGGTGTGCCTTAAGGCGATATTGGCACACTTAGTTTAAATTGGCCCCTCGGGCTAAAGCCCTCGGGCCAATAGCTCACCAAGTGTGCCAATATCGCCTAAAGGCACACCTGCCCCGTATAATAACCCCTACATTTTAGTTAATAGTACTGTATTGTATGTTTTGATGTTTTGTTATTAAAAGCGCGCTTCATCATTTCGCGAGATGTCAATAGAGGAACATCTATAATGAATGATAAAATTTACAATAACAATAACGAGATATAGATAATAATGATGAAATATTAAATATGAAACCTACAATAACGAAATATACTGAATAACAACGATGGCGTTTACAATAAAAATAACGAAACATTGAATATGAATATCAAACATGTACTAACAATAACAATGTACAGTTAAGATTAACGGTTCGCTTTTAAATCGATTGTCTGCTTTGTTAGGTTCTGAATCTGACGTCTTCTGCATAATGTCACAGTCGAGTATTTTTTTAATATTTTATGTATAAGATGATCAAACTAAAAAAGTTTGTATAATATAGTTATGTATGATATCTTGACTGGTTGCCCGAATAGGGGAGTGAATTCCAACAGCCACTATTTATGCTATTTTACACATTACCACCGAACTGAAAAAAGGTCCGTAGTAGTTACGATAGTTTTCATAAATTCAGCTTATAAGAATCGAAATAATCTATGGCTTGGAGTGCTTTATCGAAATTGAAGCATTTCCCGTCGGTAATGTGCCTGCGTAATAATTCACTCGGGCTTCGCCCTCGTGAATTATTCCGCCAGGCACACCACCTCCGGGGAATGCTTCAATTTCGATAAAGCACTCCAAGCCATAGATTATTTCTTAATTGAACTACAATAACAAATATATAGAATCTACCAACGTTTGACATGCTAAATCAACACGATAAAGTTTAGTATCATCTCAAATAAAACATTTTGGAACATGAAATCAAAAAGTTTATAATCTTGACTGAAACATAGGTTTACATAGGTTTACAAAATAGTGTAAAATTTGCAAACTGAAGCAATGGTAAAAACCTTAATAAAGACCATAATATCATCCTATTTAAAAAGTAAGAAATCCACAAACAGTAAAACATTGTCTCCATTAAAATGTACATTAAACATTAAATAAAGTATTATTTCAAGAACAAAAGTATTGTCAAAACTTAAACATTAGCCAAATTTCATAAAGTAAAAGTATTGTCCTAACTGAAGCATCAGCCAAACATCATAAAGTAAAAGTAGTGTCCTAACGGAAATATCAGCCAACCATCATGAGTATAAGTATTGTCTTAACTGAAGTCAATCAAAAATCATAAAGAAAAAGTGTAGTCCTAACTGAAGAAACATTATAAAGTATAAGTAGTGTCTTAAACATCATAAAGTATTGTCTCAACTGAAGAATCAGTTAAACATCAAAAAGTAAAAGTATTGTCTTAACTGAACCATCAGCCAAACATCATAAAGCAAAAGCATTGTCTTAACTGAACATCAGCCAAACATCATAAGTAAAAGCATTGTCTTAACTGAAGTATAAGTCAAACATCATTAAAAAAAGTATTATCTTAACTGAACCATCAGCCAACAATCATAAAGTAAAGTATTGTCCTAATTGAAGCATCAGCCAAACATCATAAAGTAGAAGTATTTTCTTAACTAAACCATCAGCCAAACATCAAAAAAGTAAAAGTATTGTTTTCACTGAAGTATTAGCCAAACATGATAAAGTAAAAGTATTGTCTTACCGAAAATATCAGTCAAACATCATAGAGTGAAAGTATTGTCCTAACTAAAGAATCAGCCAAACATCATAAAGTAAAAGTAGTGTCCTAACGGAAATATCAGCCAAACATCATAAAGTAAAAGTAGTGTCCTAACGGAAGTTTAAGACAACAAAGCATTATTTTGTGTTTATTTCAAAGGTGTGAATGTTGCTATTTCATACCTCCCATAACAGCATATTCCCAAGGCCCAAAATTACACACGTAGAATTTCAGTTCAGCAGACGTTTTCAGTGTCTCGACTTTAGGTATATGACTGGCGTTCCATGCACTCAAAACAGCTACAGTCAGTAAAATCAGTAAGCCTAGGCGCTGCAAAAGAACCTGGTCCGGTAGTCGAACTCGTTTCTGCATTCCAACAGTGAAAATCATGGAAATCCTGAAAAAGATAATTATGTAGAAAAAAGTGATGGATACTTGGACCATATACTGTGATTTTACATTATATGGCACTTTTATATATATATATTTTATTGTTCACATAAACAGAGACTCTTTCATTAACAACTATCATATTAGTAATTTTCGAACTGCCATCAGCGGAATAGAAGGAAATCATTTAACAATCGATTACAATGTACCAACTTAGCTAATAGACAATCACCAGGAGTCTTTAATGCAAATATATAGAATTAAGTAAATTAATTGCAAGTCAATAAGTTCATTTGATAAAAAAGAAGCTAGAAAATATTGTGAATGACCAGTTATAACGGTAGGAGAAGTTTGTACTGAAAAGCAGAAGCTTTTAGCCATATAACCTGCTATTTTTGCGCGTGTAGGCGGCCGTATTTTCATTCCATTGGCCTTTGAATGGCCGGTTTATCATTATCATCAAGGAAGAACCGGAGCTCATTTAATGTCGGTAATCTGCGACTTGCCTTTCAATAAGATACAGGCCATTGTATTTATCGATGTAACAATTTATTACTAAAACTGACCAATACAAAGGGTCTAAAAAAAGCTCTATAAAAGATCTAAAATAATGTTTCCATTATAGTTTGACAAAGTAAAGCTTACATATGAAATAAGTGATATGAAGTACAACAAAACTATTTATGATTTTCCGGCACTTTTGATGATGTTTTTTTTTTTTTCAAAAAGAAAATACCTCCATGTCTTTAATATAAGTGAGCCATACATCACAAAGAATCCGAGATGTCGCGGCCATATTCGCAAACTGCATACAACGGGACTGGGCTCTGGATAGTGCGCGAAAAACTGAAAACAAAACACGTAAATTTCATGCAAAATGCTGAGATGAATTGTAATTTCGTATTCCAATATACTAATCTTAAGTATATGAAACTGCGACATGATTCTAATACGACATGATTCTAATACGACCAAGCTGCGTTGTTCAGTAAGACACTTTTAAAATTCAATGGCTTCATTGTTTAATTTCCGGGTGTTTTTGTTATCCTGTAGTCTCACAGCTCTGAAATTTACTGTGTTATTCTACATACATACGCATAATTCTGATACTCCTATTTAGTGGCACTATACGGTATATTTCCGCCTCCACAATTTATGCCTATCATCTTCGGATATGCAAATCTGACTATATCATATATAATATATAATAAATATAGGTTTGCTTTTACTAACTGGAAGGATTACTTCAAAAGAAAAAAAAACATAGGTTACGTAGTACTTTCCGAATTGAAATATGTGCAAGTCGGTAAGGTTCGACTAATTTATGCTTAGTCCATATATATGTATAAAATGTATTGGCAGTAACATAGAAGGTTGTGAAACTGAAATGAGCTTGAGATTATATACCGTTACCTGTGTGCAAATTAATATTCCACCTAGGCACATAAGTTCAAGAAATATTGGACTGGCTGACTTAATTACCTGAAATAAAAAAAAGATGATCACCTAATGATACAAAAAATATATACATGTATTTATTTTAATCAACACAGTAAAACATAGCTATGAAACTTTGTCACGTCATTTCCATAACAACATCGTTCCGGAAATGGCATTTATGTAAATTGCATTTTTAATGTTATAAACATGTCATTTATATACGTTTAAACTCACCAGTTCAATTCGGTACAGATATGTTATTATTACAATGCATATGATTCCTGCCACAGTGACCAAATCTAGGATCATGAGTGAAATTAAAAGTCCTTTATTCCGTTCGTATAGGCACGGAGAATCGTCGACACACGTGTCACAGCCGACTGCACATTCCATGCAACGAAACATTCCGGCTTCAATCCCGTCTTTCTGTCTATAATGGTCCTCGATTTCTTCGCCTGTGTATGCCAGAATGTCACCGTTCTTTTGTGGGAAGTAGTAGCCATTGTCACACGTGCAGATATAAGCCCCTGGCACGAAACCTTTGCCAGCCACGTGTACACACTGCAGAAGATAACAATAAGTGATTGTAGAATTTTCACAACGCAATAATATAGTGTGCATTTAGAAAATATATTTTACTTTTGAGTGATATAGCGGATCATATATCACGATTTGGAATTCTGTCATCATCTGTCCGACAAATCGTGGTATCTGATCTCTCGTAGCATGCCGTGAAAGTTTGGCTGTTATCTTTTACTCTTTCATTTAACACTCTTCGTCTCATTTTGTTGCTGCTGATATTGCAGGCGATACCGGAAGTTTAGTAAATTTAACTATGATTTGTTTTACATCACGTGACTTCATTCATAGCAATCCCATTCCAAACGTAATCGTAGATATTGCCAGTGTATGAAATTTCAGCTGTCAAAAAGAGTGCCGGACGTCTAAAGTGATATACTTTGTAAGGTATATCGCGCTCAAATCCTTTGCGCTTCAATAGTGTTTATATGAAAATGCAGCTGAATCTGTGTATTACGTCATTCACGTAAGTATAGAAGACCTTTAAAGAATTCAACAAATATTTAAAAGAAGTTTTAGAGCTACCTTTAGGTGCCACTTATTTGTCGCTTTAAATGGACTTTCTGGGCTGATATCTTAGCTAGCTAGTCTACCGAGAAAGTACATTTTGTCTCCATAAAAAATATTAATAACAGGTTTTGGTGTACAGTTTATAAATGCACACTCTTTGGTATATTTACTCGACATTTAGCTTTACGTTTCTTTCATGATAAAGTTGCAGACGCGGTTCAATGAAAAAAGGTAAATAATTAATCTATACATGAAACTCTCAACACTGAGCATTAGATTTTTCATTTGTCACCGTAGTCAAATGGTTAGAGCGCTACCGTCTCACTTATAGAGGGGATCATGGATAAGGACCCAGTTACCGACCTGACACGTATACATGCGAAAACTGGTGAATGGATGATGGAGATCTGGTAACAGCCGTTTCAAGGAACGATGCGGCTTAGTAAACTACAAGTCTGTATAGAACTGTTGAAACGGACTTAACTCCAAGAATAAAGAGAATGTGTACGGCGGAATGGTATTACCGAGGTTGTAGTTTGACATTTATGAGTTCCACGGAAGACGTCTAGCCCTGACGATGACTTTTCATCATCAATATCACACTGGTTTATGTCAATATATGTCAACTCTATGTCAATTGTTGCTACGCCCCTGAAAAAGAAATCCGTATATAACACAGCACAACCGATCCGTTCCGTTACTACTTCATTTGACGTATGTAGTATATATTGTTTTCAATAAACTGTAGTCCGACGACTATAGCACAAACGAACAGAGGACTTGGCTACACGTAAGAAGACAAAATATAAACAAAATGTATAAGCTAGGCCAATATACTAAATGTATTATATCGTTGATTAAAATAAATGTATGTCCTTTTTGTACCCATGGTGGCGCGTAACTAAGACACTGACATCTCAATCCGGTCAAATCACCCAAGAAATCACTGTTAATTATTGGTGTAATGATAACTATGTCTTCTTTTAAGAAGCAGTCTGATTTCAATAGTGTCTAATGACTAGTTACGATTCCTCACGAAAAAAAAAGGAAATTGAACTCATTAATATAAAAAGATGTCCAAGAACTAATTACGTTTTTGAAGCACATTTAGAGAACGTTAAAAGGGTAATAGAAAAATGCATCTCAGTGAGTGGTCTGAAATACTTGTAGCATCCGACAGGCTAGAAATCAGCCGTGTTCCAAAGGTAACCAGTTATCAACCTTATGCTGTGAGACCTTTATTTTGAAATTCATTATTTCATTGACATTTGTCCTATTTGGATTGTACCGGCTGTAGAAAGGGTTCGGTTAGGGTTAACCCTAAAAGGATCAACCAATATGCTACGAGTCGATAATTTAAAATTGTATCCTTACTGGAAAATGACTTCTCCATCATTCACACTGAAGATAGGGGAGGAATATGTTACCATCCATATATCACCACCCCCACAGTCGTAGTATGGATTTGTCCAATGACCATCAGCTAGTTCAGCGATTGGATACACCTCTTCTACTTCAGGAAGTAGTTCGTTGTCTTCCCTGGAAAGGTAATTGCTTTGATGGCTAATTTCTTATCATAAAAAATCGAGACCTAAGTACATTACAATAGTAAAGCAATACTAGTTTGCCAACGTCATTCAGTCAGTCAAGTTAAAGTTATGTCAGGTTTTATATCTCCGGTCAGGCCGTAGGCAAGACAACTGATGCCATAATGTACTAAAACAAATTATGATAAGCTATGAAATGGCAACTCTTGTCATAGCGTCACTAACCGATCATTTACTGAGTTTCTATGTTTCTAATGCTGTGGTTAGAAATTCATATGGTAGATAGGTAATGTAGTAAATTTGCCAGCCTGTATCAGAAATGTATATACAATGTACTTTCCTGCTTACTGGCTGGCTAGTTATCTTGTGTACTTATTTTCTCATTAGCTTACTCATTAGTCATTATATGGGTTATGGTTTAAGATTTAGGTCAGCCCTAGGTTTTTGCTAGGGTTATGGTTAAAAGTTGGGATTAGGGCTTAGGGTTAGGGTTAGGTAAGGTTTAGGTTTAGGGATAGGGTTAGGTTTAGGGATAGGGTTAGGTTTAGGGTTAGGTTAAAGTTTAGGTTTAGGATAGGTTTAGGCTTTAGTTTTGGTGAATGGTTAGGTTTAGGTATAGAGTTAGGTCAAGGCTGAGGGTTAGTGTTTACGGTTAGGTTTTGGGCATAGGGTTGCCGCTTAAGGGCTTCAAATCATGGCTTAGGTTTAGGACCTAGGGGTAAGGCTTAATATTAACGTTTCGTGCTTAGTGTTATGCCTAAGAGTTAGGATGAAAATTTGTTTCATTTTAGAGTGGTTTTTTTCATCGCAATATGTTTACTCTTTTGATATCTGATGATTTCCGTAAGTCCGTCTGTCCGTCGATCCGTTTGTCTTATCCATTAACAACTCTTACACTTTATGCTATATGAACTTAAAACTTTCGAACAATATTGCTAAGACCTGCTTGGTAGTGCACAATACTTTAAGAATTTTCATCCGACCCTTGAGTCTTAAGCTGTGTGGGTAGAGGCTAGGCATGGCCATGTCAGTTCCTACGCAATTTATACAAAACTGCCAATAAAACGAGAATATTTGAGCACGTGACACTCAACTTGGTATGGAAGTTGTCTAGTAGAACAACTTTACCCATATTTAAGTTAGAAGGTCAAAGGTCAAGATGATCGTGACCTTCAGCAATGAAGGTTTGTCTTTGTCCAAAATTTGTACAGTGGGGGCATACGAGATAGTGTGCAATCGACAAAATTCTAGTGTTATTTGTATTGATTAAACTTGTAACTTTCTGACTTTTTGCACTTGACTGACATTTTATGAAATTTTGAATCGTGAAATCTGAGAAATGAAACATGCTTATTTGTGTGCTTTAAAGCTTTGGTATAGGTCGAAAGGCAATAAATCGAAACCGTACATTTACATTTATTATACACAAATGTTAAGTTCAACCTATAAAGGCAGTTTCAAGATGAATTGAAGACATCTGCATGTAGCATCATATTGTCAGTTGACCTATCAAACGAAGCTGCCTTTGTTCCGCTTTGATGTTTCAACATTTTGTTCTTACTCTTGGTAAATGATTTGTATTTTATACAACGTTCGATAGGAATTAAAACTTGATATTTTACATGATGTAATTAGACTCCCATTCAGCTCGAAGACCAGTTGCCACGTGACTGGAATATCATACGTGTATATAACTGTTATTACCTGTACATAATTCCGTCTGTTGCCATGGTAACGTTTGTCCATTCTTTCACCTTGACACTGTTGTACCATTCCGTTTCCGGGTCAAGATAGTTATAATTGATCGAAATGTCGTGCGAACGGACGGTATTATTTTTCTTGTATGCATATGGACAGAAAATGTCGTACTTGCTGAAATAATTAAATGATAAAAACATGTAACATACACATATTTTAACCGCAAATGTCCCTACCATCGATACACAATGTAATTTAATACCAAATACATGTAATAAATCTCAATTGATGCACTAAGGTGCAGGTAAATATAAGCTTTACATTTTTCATTTGATACTTTGCAAATTAATATTAATTTAAACTTGCCAGATATTTCTAACAAATAACATTGTCAATTGTAAAAAAGGAGGTATATTTATTGCATGTAGTAACGGATGTTTTCCAAACAATGTTATAGAACGGTAACAGCTTCATGCGTTCGATTTTTGTTATCAAAGTAGTTGATAATGGAACGTAAAAAGTATCAGAGCGAACAATAGTATATCAACACCCAAGTAAATTTGATTCCCTCCACTTGATGAAATAGGATAATTGCAAAGAATACAGCGTCAGTGTTGACAATGGCCAATCCTTCCACCGCGTAAAAGGTGGCCATATGAAAGGGTCATCATTCAGAATAAAAACATCATCAAATAGAAACATGCCAGCAATATGCCCATCTTCTCTTGTAAAGGAAAGCCTCCCATAAAGATTTGTAGAATTCCAGCCTGTAGTTGCTGAGAAATAGAGTGGACACGAAGATTTATGAAAAAAATCGAAGGGTAGTAACTCCGTGAAAAAATCCCATTTAACTGAAACGTGCTGATAATATCCGCATCAGCTCATGGTAGTGAGGCAGTGTATGAAGTTTCACTGAATTCAAGTCAACAGTTCCTGAAAAAAACCTCACAGGAACGAATGCACAAATTTTAACGTGCTAAATGTAGTATATGTACATTGAATGAAAAGGCCATACTTCAGTGTGATAAAATCATCAAACGGAAAATGCTTGCAATATGCCCATCTCCTGGTGGGAAAGTTTCCGATAACTCCTTGAAAAATACTTGAACTAGAATGTGCTGCGTCTCCTATTGATAGTGAAGAAGTCGATGAAGTTTCACTGTATTCAAGTCAGCGGTTCCTGACAAATAGCCGGACAAGAATGTCGGACCGTGAGACGGACAAACGACTAACCGGGTTGACGGACGGAGAATATAACGTTACTCCATCCCTAGGCGGTGGGAGGGGTAAAACTACTGACAATAGCAGGGCCTCCTGTTCTTGAAGTAATACGATTGATAGGTTTTATGGAAGCGGGCTGTCGCTTTCTAGTGTCACTGCCTTCCTGATATAAAAACGTGTACGGCCTATTATGGAAAGCTTACAGCAATGGCGGTAGAAAAAAAGTGTACTGCCTTTCATTTGAATCGTCACATGTCTCAAAGTAATCCTATATGTGTAACAAGTTTTTGCTCATTTGCATGCACTGGATGCCGACAACATCAAGTATTATGTTTCCGTTGATCCAGCTTCTTTCCAGTTCTCACAGTGCTTTGATTATGCAGCCTACCAAATATTTTATTGATATTTTGTATGTTGGTTTTGCTACACCTACCTATTATCTTACTTAATTTTGATCAAAAGACATATACCCGGGAAAGCAAAGACCGCTTCTTTAGGTTGCAATCTAGACGAAGATATCTGACGGTTCAAATAAGTAGGCCAGACGTACTCTTTTTTCATTTGACGAAAGATGACGTCATTACAACGTAAAAAGTGATTTTACAACACATTGTTGGAAAACGGAAATAATAGTAATAACGATGATGATGATGATGATGATGATGATAATAATAATGATGATGATGATGATGATGATGATGATGATGATGATGATGATAAAATAATGATACTAATAATAATAAGACTTAAAGTGATAATACCCTTCAATATGATAATCGCAATTTAATGTAATACATTCACCAATAGTTAAGTATCATTAAAAACAAGCATTGCGAAAGTTAGAGCTAAAATAAATAAACAACAGTTTTATTCCTATGGAACATAGTTGAAAAATGACAAAATCTTTTTTGACCCGCCGTGTCATAAAAAGATCATTCCATCAATTTAATATGATAAAACTGTGTAAAACTTGCATGCACAAAATAAAAGAAATGGTTCAGCATAATTTACTTTCTTTTAATTTTAATTTTCCATGTTTAAAGAACTTTTCTTGACTTTACTTTTTTGGCCATTTTGAGCAGTGTTATAGCTTAATTTCTAGGGAAGAAAGACTTCGTCTCTTATTCTTCGACGCCGCCATTATCTATTTTCATTAACAATCGATTGTTCTCTTTTATATATTGCTATTGGTCTGTCACGCAGATACGGCATTTGAATGAAAAATATTAAATTTGCCAAGGAATTGATAAGTTGCATTTGAATGTGAACAAGTAAATTAAAAGTTTGTCTTCGTAAAAAAATCAATCCTCTTTTAGCTGTCTTCCGGCGAGTTTTGATACCCGGCGTCAATTATTTCTTGTACGATATCTTAAAGCAATGTCTTTTCTTTCATAAAGAAGGTTAATAAGAATAAGACTAAACAAATCAATAATAAATAATCATGCCCCGTATGCCTAACATCTATACCCCCATTCACGCGCCAGGCAATATAGTGAATGCGATTAGGCTTATTATAAATGATTTCTCAGAAATGAACTTAGAAAATCCAGTTCTATCTATGTTTTATATTTAGCAATGTGCGCTGCAAGAAACGCAAAAAGACTTGCATAAAATGTGACAAAAATGATACATCAATAACATGATAAATATATGAAAATATTTCTTGAATATCAAATTTGAATGTATTCAAATTATCATGAATCTTCTTGTCAGTTGACATCACCGAATAAATTAAGATTTTTCAAAAAGAACATTAGCATTGTTGTCAATAGTTAAAATGATTTTCTACAATCTCGTTGAACTACATTTAACAGCGTATGAATAAGTGATATGAACGATATATTTTGTGTAGTGAGGCTCATTCCGCCGCTGCATGATCTTAATTAGATGAGCCTTCCAAATATCGCCTTTCATTAGTAGATAAGTTTTTCATTTTCACAAACCAGTAACCTTTCTAGATTATTTGATTGTATAATAGGCTAATAATAATAATAATAATAATAATAATAATAATAATATTTTACTCGAAGTATGTCCGCATTATTGCCCAAGATTGATACGTGCCAATGTACACTGCTGCAATGAAACTCGATCTTGCTTAGACCTTTTTCGACGATCTACTGGAGGAAGACTTCGAATGTATTTCACTCCGTGAGCAGACAAAATCCGCGAAATAATCCGACCCATTGTTGGAACTTGACCAACATCACGGAGGGCTAAGAAATTATCCACAACTATTTTACACTAACTGTTCTTTTACTTGATGTACCTTTAAATACATTTATCTTATTATACACATATGTAATAATATGAAATCATCTTGTTCTAAGAAAATAAAACGATTTCAATCACAATTAAAATATCACGAACCTGGTAATAAAATCCTAGTTTTAAAGGCACCTTGGGAAATTATGATACAAGGTAGACAGACAATCGATAGAATTCATTGTGTTTAATTCTCAAACCTATATACACCATTCTCAATGGCGATTGCAGATCCAAATATTAGCGACTTCCCGTGTACATTGTTCCTAACCAAGAGGAAGAACATCTTGTCCGTCAGTGAATCCAATGTTCCATCATTTATCGCAAGAATTTTTGATAAGAAATTAGCAGTCCTGTAAAATATACATAAGTAATCATATTTGGGGTACAATTCGTATGATGAATACATGTATATTCTTTCCAATTTACATTTGTTAATACAATGTATTCAGAAATTTTCGGTAAACTATGGCATTCTGTTTGGTTTTTACCTAGCCTTTTTAAACGATTTTTGTACCGCTGCATTTAAATGTTCCCTTTTGAGGTGATTCGCACTGATGCATGGTGCATGTTTCACCTCGTCAACGTGTTTTTGTCTCAGGGATCGTACTTTCGCATCATTATGGGAAATGTAGCCATAATTTACATTATAATTTCTCTATTTGGACCCTAACTTTCTATTGTGATTTTCTCAGGTTGAATACTGTTAGAAAGAAATATTTAACAAATATGTTTCGAATTTGATGGAAATGTTTATCTTTTTCAAAGATATAGAATTACTGCACATTCGAGATTTTAATGGAAGATAAAATAGGTTTACCTGATGGCAGGGTCCGTATACTGATTCCACGCATTGACGTCGAATTGTAAAGGTAGAACTTCGCCAGTACCGAGACCACAGTTGCTGCCTCGAACCTTGAAAACGTACTCAAGCGCTTGCTGGGCCGAATTCAACTCGTCCGCTGAAGTATATATGAACAACATTATATAAAGTATGCAGAGAGGTGTTGGTTAAACAGGGTTTAAAAATGAGCTGAGGTGCGCGAAAATCATAGAGTCTGCCGAACGCAATGAGGCGTAATTGCACTTTTAACTGATTGAAATAGTCCTACTTGATAAACCGGGATTAGCCGGGAATGTCTACTTTGGCACTTCCTTAAACTAATTAGCTTCGGTTATCGGAGTTCAACGTATAGTTCCGATTTTGACAGAGCGTGCAGTATTCAGACCATAATTAATGGTTGATATGGGTCCCTACCATGCAGTCATGAAGCCCAAATGTAGTTTTAGTACAGCCCTGCTCATGTTTAACTAATTAAACAGTAGTCACATTCAATAAGGTAGGAGCATTATCAAATATTTGAATCATGTTATCAATAATTTGTGTCTAGGTAAGTGCTTTCTAAGAAGATCTCCTTCTTGCATAAGCAGAATTTAATTTGTGTTCTGGTTAATAATTGCTAGAAAATTTAGAGTCTTGAAGTAGTTTAAACACATTGACTCTTATCTGCCATGCGTAATAAGTAAAGAAATCAGAAAATCATCATATTTTAGTCTGGACAGTGTAAAGATACGATGTACTATGTTACATTCTAACACAAGCGGCTGTCTTTTCTATATGAACATATATAGGGAAAAGCCTGTATTTATTTTACGATAAAATGCAGCACGTTTTTCAAGGACGACGTGCCGTAAATGACGTAACGATGTGACGTATGTAAGCAAGCGCGTCCAATCGTATTTCGCGTTTTAAGGTTACAACGATGTACTACTACGCGTTAAATAAAGTTCCGGATAGTTTTCAAAGAAAATCACGAGTAAGAATCGAAATTATAAATTGTTCCCTATATTTTATCGTTGAATACAGTCAGTCGTTTGGATGCGAAAAAATAAACCACTCGTGCTACTCACTCGTAATTTAATTACTATGCATCCAAACTCCTGACTATATTTTATTCAACGATTAAATACATGGAGACATTTATTATTTCTTATTAAAGGCAGAATTGATGGCGACAAAAAAAATAAATTAAAATGCTCATGCAAACAAATATTATCAAATTAGAGTCGAATTAATGAATGTAGAATGTAAAAAAATAACTCACCAGAAACAGAAATTCGTATCACTGTGCAAATTGTATATATGAGTAAAACGCATTTGAACATATTTATAGATCTAGATGTTTATATGTCCGTTTTAAAAAGTCCGTTCACAAAGGAAAACATCATATATGAAAATCTTTCTATACAAAATACACATATACAGAATGTCCATGTCTTCAGGTGAATGGAAATCGGAGAGTCTCTAAAAACAGGTGCGTCTCTGTAATGCAAGGACTTGTCACAGATCGATTCGGTCTGAGGCTGGTGAAACATGTTTTTTTTCCAGATAGATAACAAATTTCGATATTATCTTCAAAAATGATTGTTTGCTGACATATTGGGAATGAAAGTAATAAAATCAGATCTCTTGGATATCATCTTTTCCGTAACTTTATTGCAGAGCTTTGAGATTAAAGCAAATGACGCAAATATATTTTTGCTAAATTAGTAAGAACGATTCCCTGGATGCCAATATATGCCAATTAGAAACCCACTTTATTGCCATGCATTAACCTCCTTTGAAGGACGTTTAAAAATATTTTATGCAATACGGTCTGAAATTTTAAACACCAATTTTAAGATTTTTAAGAAACCCAATTTATTGTCATGAAATTTCCGTTATAACTTGTGAGAAAAATGGCCGCGCGCACGTGGGTCATAATAAAAATAATAATTATGTAATCTTCATTGATAGAAGGTAACATGTACAAAAATATGAAATGAATATTCATATAACTTAGTTAAAACATTCACTTCTGGAAAAAAATACATAAAAAAGTACATAAAGAAAACTTAAATTTCAACTATACGCGAATTCAGTTAATAACATTTCAAGTCCAACTGCACATATAAACAAAACAGCGTTTGCGTCGTCTGCGTGCGTAAGGTCAGAACATATGTGTGTTTCTGGTCTCTTTGATTTAGTTTTTCGATATTTCCAAACATGTATTATTAAGGAAGACTACCCATTATGCTTGTAAATTAACTACTCTAATGTAGCCGTTTTCCATTATTACACGTGATATTTATTTATCATGATGTCATATTGTGTGTAATGCTAATCTTCCGTGGGACTTACGCACTATATAAATAAAATCTTGATAAACAAATTGGGTAACTATGAGAAGTGACTGTTTTGGGTTTTAGTTTAATTAGATCTATAGTTGTATGTAAATGGCACTGTGCATGCAATAAATTTAAACTGGAGTTATATGGCATTTGTTTAATACAAAAACAGAGACATTTTGAAAACAAACGCCAGTGTAAACAAGAACTACAGTCGGCGCAAATTTCAGTATATGAAAGCGATTGATAGCTAGATTTTTATAGTAAAAATTAATTTTATTCAGTCGAAAGGCGCCAAATGTCGCAAGGTGAGGACAAAAACGGAATTCGAACCCATGTAATTTCCCTTGCAATGTTGTGCTAATGCTCTCCCGACTGAGCTAACCGGCCATTTATCAAATTTGTCTCCAGTAGTAATTAAATATCTATCTATCTCACATGTGTATCAGGAAAACAAACTTACTCCTTGTTTTTCTTATAAATATGCTACTCGAATTATTGACAGTTATTCACTGGCCGAGAAAGTATAAATACTCTACACTTAAAATTCTAATATGCCTATGGTATATTTCTATAGTCAATTTGAGTGCTTTAATATGATTAAAGTACTCGGAAAAGTAGGCGGAGCTTCGGATATGGAAGTAGCTCCTTCCGACTTTTCTAATTTACTCCCGCGTAGAAAATAAAATATAGAAACAGAAATAGAAATAATATCTGTTAAAGTTGTGTTTAAGAACCTAAATATTATTTTTGATTGCGTCAAGTAAGTCTTAGAATACCTTCACCTTGTTTTCCTTTAAAAAGGCCAAGAAATTTAAGGATTAACCACCATACAGTGTTTTGATTCCGGGAGATAAAACAGTGAATGAAAACGTTTACGTCATCACACTGACGTCATTACTCCACGTTAAAAACTTGTACAGTTCAGATAAGCGGTACGCATTTAAATCGATTGTCTGCTTTGTTAGGTTCTGAATCTAACGACTGCTGCATAATGTCACAGTCAGGTATTTGATATATTTTATTTATTAGGTGATTAAACTAAACAAGTAATATCTTTAAAAAAAAAAAAGATGGTCGACGTAGGTGACGTAATAAACACATTTTGTGTTTCAGAAGGCTCCCGGGCAGTACACTGCTTATTCCGGTACCGAAACGCTAGCCAATAATCAATGACGCTAGATGTCCGGCCCCGGACAACACCTCGTTGAATACAAAAGTTGATCTTCGTACTGTCCAGAAACCTTGACATAACGTGTTCTGTTTTTTCTTTTTTTGCAACATGATTTATTATAAATAACTATAATATAAAAAAATATACACATTTTGTGTTTCAGAAGGCTCCCGGGCAGTACACTGCTTATTCCGGTACCGAAACGCTAGCCAATAATTTGCAGATTCTGATTGGTCACATTATAACGAAGTTGGTTAGCAACGCGTCCATACCAACGGAAGTTCAAATCAAAAGTATACGACTACGTCGAAAAAAGTTTGTATAATATAGTTATGTATGATATCTTAAATGGTTGCCTGAATAGGGGAGTGAATTCCAACAGCAACTATTTATGCTATTTTACACATTACCGCCGAACTGAAAAAAGGTCCGTAGTAGTTACGATGGTTCGGCTTATAAGAATCGAAATAATCTATGGCTTGGAGTGCTTTATCGAAATTGAACCATTTCCCGTCGGTAATATGCCTGCGTAATAATTCATTCGGGCTTCGCCCTCGTGAATTATTCCGCAAGGCACATCACCTCCGGGGAATGCTTCAATTTCGATAAAGCACTCCAAGCCATAGATTATTTCTTAGTTAACATTAATTAGGAGGTAACAACATATTATGTTGATAGCGTACTTAAATTATTAACCCATTCAAAAAAACTGAAAACGCATGAGTATTATAATGTTATTAATCAAGTGATTTCATATTGGCCTTGTTATTTGTCCGAGGGTGGTCGTTTTGGCCGAAGGCCGAAGGCCGGAGGCCAATACGACTGCCCAAGGACAAATAACAAGGCCAATATGAAATCACTTGATTAATGATAATTTTATTATTCAACTTTACAATATTGGCTAAAAAGAATATAAATAATATAAATATATATAAATGTTCTTGTAACAATAACAATTTTATTTGTATTTAACTTAATAAAATAAGATATCAGCAGGAGTTTAAAAACAAAATGGCGTCGTTTACAAATCTAACAGAAGTAACTTCTCCGTATTGGCCCTCTCTTTTAAACCAATCAGAATGCTTGAATTCCATATTGGCCCTGTTTTCTCGTATTGGCCCTCGTATTGGCTCAGTTATGCTTTGTATTAGCTCTACCTGTTTCATATCATGTGCGCAATTGATCTAATACAGTGTGTAATATTGAATAATAATTTATTGTCTATTCTCATTCTCACTATATAGGTCCGTGGATAAATGAAGAAATTTGAAATTATCGTATTACAAATCAAGTAAAATGACGAAAAAAGACCGAAAAACAAATACTGCCGACCGAAAACAGCTTGTTTTTCTAAAGATAATATTATATCGCTAGTTATGATTGACTATTTCACTAGCGGATTCAGGGGGGGGGCGCACCCGGCGCGCGCCCACCCCCCTTAAATTCCCCAACCTTACATAAATATCTGAGTATAAATTTATATTTTCTGTTTCCGAAATCGGTATCTTAAAAGTATCAAAAACACGTTTTAAATGCAGGAAAATGCACGAAATGGCACCCTCGAAAAATTTTTTTTTCGGGGGAGCATGCCCTCGAACCCCCCTAGAGAGTGCCTCCCTATTTTTTAACCTCTGGCTACGGCCCTGACATTGTTCATTGCCATTCAATTATACATGTTATTTATACACTCGCTCGCTCCGCCGTTATTTAGTGTTCGATTACTTAAAAACAGAGAATAAAACACAGTCATAATTGCCGTCTTATAAGGCTTGAGCAGAACTAACAAATGGCAAAAAAGTTACGCCCCCCCTAAGACCAAGTCCTGGATCCGCCCCTGTATTTACAAATTCCTTCATTTATTTTAAACTTAAATTATAAATTATACATTATCTTTTGAAAGAAGGACGGTTGTTTTTGGTCTGCTTAAACTGTTTTTTGGTCCTTTTTCAGTCTTTTCCCGTCTTTTTGTGTGTGTCTTTTTCGGTTGTTTTCGGTAATTCTATGCACCCTGTATTAGGTCTTGTTCGGTTGTTTTCGGTAATTCTATGCACCCTGTATTATCCCATCAGAAGGTGCCTTAAAGGAGCGTAAATTTCTCATTAAAAAAAATTTATACATTCTACTCGTCATTTCACTGGAGGTTGAAAGGTTACGAACTTCCGGGCAAACTCGTAGTGCGCGGTTCAGGCTCATTGTTGCTATATTTAACAAAACTGGCATTTAGTTAATTTAAACTGCAATCAGTGGATTTCTTGTGTAGTAATACCCGCGCGTACAGAATTTGCAGGAATATTTAAGTGTTGTGTCGTCCTTTTATTCCTATGTTTATGCCCCCAAAAGTGGGCATATCAAAATCGCACCGTCCGTTCGTGCGTCCTTTCATTTTTTCGTGGCCGGGCTGTGACTTTGTCATGCATTAACTTGGCATAAATGTTCAGCACACCGAGCTTGAAAGACACACGTCCCTACCTCAAAGGTCAAGGTCACACTTAAAGTTTAAAGGTAATAGAATCCTGTAAATATGAACACATTCGTGTTCGGACTGTAACTTTATCATGCATTGATGAATTTTAAAATAACTTGTCACACATGTCAAGCACATCGATACGACGTGTCGCGTGCAAGTCCTACGTCCTTACTCTGTCATGCATGGAAGGATTTTAAAACTACATGGCACAAGTGTTGAGCACATGGAGATGACATGTCATATGCAAGTCCCGCGTCCTTACCTTGAAGGTCAAGGTCGCACTTAGAGGTCAGCCAGTTTAAATCCTGTATATATACAGATTGTAACTCTGTTATACATTGAAATATTTTTAAATGAATTAGGAAAACTGTTCAGCACAATCATGTAAATAAAGTGTCATGAGCAAGTACTGGTTCTACATCTTGACGGTCAAGGACACAGACTGTGAGACACCTCTTTGGGGGCATTTGTCACTTATGACGGACAGCTCTTGGTATTTTTGAGCAAAACGTTTCTGTTTGCTACATCTTGCAATGTCTGAAACTGGAATTTTGACTAATTAGTGAAATTATTGAAGTTATTAGCAGGATTATTCTCGCGCTGTCATCGTGCGACAACAGTATGATAACTCTTGGCAGCGACTCCTGTTGGTCACAGCAATGACTGTCAGTGAGATCCCAAACACCATTTTTATTATTTCAAAAGAACGGTTAGCTGTAACACAATTCATTACAGTAGCATATAAATATCACAAAATTTAACGTCTCTTTGGTTTAGTGGTTAAAGGATCACTAAACCTTTTACTGGTTCTAGCTGCCTATCTAACTGATTATTATCTTACATGAGGAAGTTGTAATAGAGGTGTAGCACTGGTGCCTCAATCCTAAGAACGAATTTTCACTAATTAGAGAATTTCTTTAAGTTCTGAATAAGTGATTAACAGGTTTATTCCCGCACACTACTAAAATAATACATTTTATGTGTTATATGAAACGCATAAATTTACAGTTCCCATCTCCAATTGCTACAAAATGTAATACCTGTTTACCATAAAAAATAATGTAGAAATTAATCGTCATTTTTCGCTCTGTACAAAGGCCACCATTATAGACAAATTCATAAAATCCGTAACGGACTCATAATTATACAAACGTGTGTATAGAATCTTTAGTAGAAATTTCTCATTTCTTTTCTCTTTAACCATAGTTTTACATCTACACAATGATCGCAAATGGGGTTTTAAACAAACAAGCCCTTCACGAACAGCGCGTTCAGCGAAGTAACAAGCGACGTAGTTGTGATGAGATGTTAGTCAGGTTCCTCGTCGTCTCAGATATGGGAATAATATATATACCCCCTCCCCTTCCCGCCCCAGACAGACAAAAAAGATACGAAAGGTGCGCAACGGAGCAGACTATCATAGTGACGGGCAAACAAATTAGGATTTTTTTTAAACATATTCTTGATTTCATACATAAATCGAAAACTGACTGAGGCATTCGATTCGAAGCAGTAGTCATTCGAAGCCCCTTCCTTCCTTGATTTTACTGGTCAGGTCTCAAGGAAGCAGCAACAGATTGTGGCTAATGAGTACTTATGTACAATCAGAGCTTAAAATTGAGCTATCATAGTATAAGCAGGGTTTCAAACGAAGTTAAGTAAATTCATTAGTATAAGTACGTACTTAGTGATGATTCCACAGAATCACATAAAAAAAAATTCAAAGAACCTGAGCGTTTCAAGTCTTTTAATGAGCAAGGCCCGCATTTTCTAGTGGCAATCGGCTTCCAACGGAAAAACTAAATGTGAATCCTTAAGGCGACGGTAGACCTTTGCTGAATTCTTATGCGCAGAAATGGTCAAGTGTTTGTCATAATTTGCTTTTAATAATAATAATTCCGGTTTTTATGCAAATTTTAAAGTGTTAAACTTCTGACATTTCATACCTCGATGAATGCAGAAAAAAAAACCCACATTCAATTCTTAAATGTTATATTTTGAAGGTCTTTAACTATTTTGACGAGTAAA
Source organism: Saxidomus purpurata (assembly GCA_022818135.1). Taxonomy (NCBI): domain Eukaryota; kingdom Metazoa; phylum Mollusca; class Bivalvia; order Venerida; family Veneridae; genus Saxidomus; species Saxidomus purpurata. The sequence goes on along the minus strand of JAFMSR010000001.1, from coordinate 24,973,188 downwards.
ATACTTGATCGCTTTTAGTGACCTACCCGGTATTTTTTGTCACGAGTTGCTATATTCGGTGAAACATTGAAAGAAAACAGTTCCAAAAATGTGTAAGTAAACATCCTTCCTAAACCTATGAAAACTGTGTAAGTTTTTTTTCAGATTTTAAGAACAATAATTCAGTGAAGGCCTATCGCTACCTTAAATGACATGCGTAACAGATCTCCATTGAAGTTATGCAAAACATATTTTGAACAGAGCCTAAAGTCTCTAATTAGTAAAAATACGAACGAAGAATTGGGGCTGATAACCTAACATATTACTGAAGTAGAGCACAGTCACTGTGGTAATAAAAACAAGATACTTCAAACTATACGCATGTCTTTGATCATAAGAAAAAAACGAAACGCTAGTTTAACTTAGTGAAAACGACAAACAAGAGATGTCCGTAAAACAAAATGCTCGACTATTCGAAGTGCTTACTAGACAAATGTTTAAGCGTTTTATCAATAGGGCATAATTTTGTCAAAATACAAGTCAATAATATGGATATAACTCCTTTTAGTTTTCTTGTCCTCACAAAACTTCAAGTGTCATCACAGAATCTGCAGTCGTTATAAAGATTGCGAATCAGCACACAAAACGTCCCAATCAAAAAGGGCACACTAGAGTTATCATGTCATTTGATGCTTTGACTTTTTTTCTGAATCCAAAACGCATGTTAGAAGTTTCAATCAGGTTTCCTCAATAGTTTTTGGGATAACAAATAGCATGTTAAACTTTAGCCAGCATTTTCAAGTCCCGATTATTCTTGTCGAATATAATGTAAAAGTTGATTTGCATTGTGTATGACTTACTGCTTTGGCCTAGTTTATTGACCAAAGATACCTGTGAAAAATCCAAAAATAAATTCAACACTAGTTTGGATATATTTAGGAGGCTGAGCTCGAAACTTTAAGCAAGTTACCATGGCAATGCCAGCTTTCCTTTGACATTAACATTTTCATTTTTTACAATAATTTTACTGTCTTTGAAAGTTTTAGACACAATCTGACGGATTTCAGTTCTTTACCATTTGACAGGTAAACTTTTGAAAAAAAACACAGATCATTAGACCATTTTTTGTGAAAGTTTGTGCACTTTTACCAAAATGGCAGTTACAGTTACACAAAGTTTATTCACTTTGTCAATTATTATGTACTTCTGTTCAGTTTATTGGAAATTTATTTCAACCGGCTGTCCAAGAAACTCAGAGTATGTTTTGTTATTTACGGTTGCAAGTTTATAATTTTCGACAGCCAGCTTGAATTTCCAAGCCTTGAGAAAGAGAAAATTTGTAAGAAATAGGTTTTCGTAATCAGTACAAATTTTGCTTTCAATTAAGACTATTTTTGCTTTTGGGTGCGAATTGTAATTGAAAAATGAAAAGGCCCCTGCTGTGATTTGAACCTTCGACCTCCTAGCTCCCAAGGCAGATGACTAAACCATTATACTTAGGGAGGCTGTGTTTAGGAAACATCACAAAATCAGTACTTTAATATAATTTATTATATCTAATAAATATATACCTACAGTTTTACCATAATTCAATAATTTAATCAAATGCTAGGCCCAATCCAGTTTCTGAATGAGCAGATGTCATTTTTTTACTTAAAATGACTTGATACCAAGAACAAAAACATCACCCAATAAATAATTTACCTTCAGTCCGTGGTGAATTGTTTCAATATATACAAATGTAATATACATGTACAATGTTTGAAGGAAAAAAAGTATTTTCATGATTTTCTATTTCAAGTTAAGGAAACATCTAAACAATTGTGTTATATAACGAGCAAACTGTTACCTTATAAACAACATATTAAATATTTTTTTTAATTCCAACTGGGGTAGTCCCAAAGGCAGGTCCAACTGTACTTTATACTGTAAACCAACTAATTTTCGTGTGCAATTTATTTTCGCAATATTTCGTGGAGGCTAATTTTCCATGAACTTTAGAAAATAATAATAATTTATCCTTACTTAATTTTTATTTTTTGTAAAAACGCGAATTTAAATATCCCCAAATCAATCTGACAGCGGCAAAAAGCGAACATTGTCACCAAAATTTGTTGGTTTACAGTAATCATAAAAGACATGAATATTGAATTATCATAAGTTTTGTCCTCTTTCTAGGTCAACTAACGCAAGACATTTTTATGGTCACAGTATGTTACATCTATACCCAAAATATCACAGACCAACAACAATAACAAAGCTGAACAAAAATTTGAAATAAAATGCTTAATATCTTTAATAATGTATGAGCTTAATCATAACATTAAAATTACTAATCTAATAAGCTATTAAAATGATTTCAATAAATGAAATGTCGGAGATGGCGATATGTAATTAGGTTACTTATATGTACAGTACTCAATATATTGTAATCTATACCACTGAAATAGCACTATCCCTTTACACAAACTCTGTGATAATTTTTATTCTGAAGAGAAAAATAACTTACAGGCAATCATTAGAAAAAAAATCTAAACAAAACTAGACTACAAGCTAAATCCTGGTCAGTAAATTAAATAACAATCTAGGCAGCTAATTAAAAAGAAGTATTTTTTATCAACAAACTGTATTTTTGGGAATATTTTCTTTAAAAATTCAACATTGTGTTTCCGTAGTTATTTCTCGCTTAACAAGTTCTTTTTTGAAATCTCGCTAAAAGTAAGTTAACTCAATAATTCTGTTCCATAAAAATTGGGAACTATACTATACATGTCTTGTATTTCTAATCGTCTCCTGTGAATCTCTCATTTCTGTCAAGAGGATCCTTTCTCTACACACTACATCACATCCTTCCAAGATAAACAATAACCGCCTCGTTGCCAGTATCAAAGGATAACTTTGTCATTCAATCAAGTTACCAATCATTTCTATCCTTATATTTCTATTCCCCAAATGTCTGTACTTGCTGCAGATTCTGTACATTATTGTCAACAACTATCAACTATGGCAGTGTTATCTAAATTCTATATTGACATTAAGCATATTTCAATACACTCTACTTTTAGGACGTATCATTTTGTCTAACTGTGACTGTCCAAGTGCAGCGGCAAATTTCTTGACAAGATTTTCGTAACCTCCTTTAACAGCAAGCTCATATGATGACTCGCCTTTGTCATTCTTTAAGTTCTGGTTTGCGCCGTTACTGTAAAAAAAAAATTAAAACAATTATCATTTATTATTCCCAAATAAATTCCTAAAATGGACTTGTCCATCTGTCAATTTGGACTGTACCATTAATTGTTCATAGGGATGATCACTGACATTTACTTCATGAAAACAGTCACATACTGATGTGAAAATAGAAGAATATTTTCTGTACAGTTCCCAAGGTGTAGGGGGGAAATTTAAACTCTCGGCCAATTACTTACAAAGACAGTGCTATAAAGATCTTACCTTAAAAGTGCTTCAACAACTTTAGCATTTCCTGCTCCAACATTCACTGCCTCATGAAGGGCAGTATTGCCCTTACTGAAATTGCAAATGAAACAAAAATATTTTCAAACTTGCATGTGAAAAGCTACTGAATATATTATTGTTACATTAGTGACATTAAACTTGATCTATAACTCCATCTGACACTACAATTTTTCAAAGAGAATGCTCTTATCATGTAACAATTGATGCTGTATTTTGGTCATTTCACAGGCGGGCAGTTTACCTAAGAATCCTTCCTGGGAAGAACCAGTACTAGACTCCTATCCTCTGTATGAAACTGCCAACTCTCTCATATTAAAAGACATGATCGGTAGCAGGGTTCCAACCCATGACCTGCATTCTATGAGAGGTTATAATGATTTCAGTCAGCTATTCTGACCACTTGTTCACAGAGGCAGACTCATGTAACAGTACCCGATTTACGTTACATCTATACTAAAGCTTTATACTTTTTGTGGCAAATGCAGAACAATTAATTAGGTATGTATCAAACTCACATTGTAGATGGACCCTTTTTATCGACATCTGCTCCTGCGCTAACTAGTACAGATATACAGTCAGCCCATTTATTCTTTGCTGCTATATGTAACACAGGAATGTTGTTCTTGTTCACACAGTTGGGGTCTGAACCCTGCAAATAAATCACAATGTCTACCATGTTTTGTTCTTTATGTAGTTTAATACTTGTCAAATGGCTTACATAGTTGTTTCTAAAGGAAAATAAAAGTCTGCATGAATTTTTAACAGCTGCAATGTTCACCATATTTTCAGTCTAATTTTAAGTCAATTTTGTCCATAGGAGGCATGTTTTTAAGAACTTGGTAGAGGTTATATTGACAATGCTACATACTAAATATCTAAGCTGTAGGCCTTGTGCCTTTGGAGCAGAAGATTTTGTAGTTTTTCCTATATATAATAAGTGACCCCTCCCCCAACAGGTGTAGTCAATTTTTTCCCCAGGGGCAAGATCTGAACAAACTTGGTAGATGTCCACTACACAATGTTACAGAAAAGATTTCTAAGCCATAGACCTTGTGGTTTTGGAGAAGCAGATTTTTAAACGTTTTCCTATGTAAAATAAGTGACCCCCTCCTCAGGGCTGGTCAATATTGACCCCAGGGCAAAGATTTGAACAAACTTGGTAGAGGTCGACTAGACGATGCCTCACACCAAAGATCTAAGTTTGGGCCTTGTTGTTTTGTTGAAGAAGATTTTCAAAGATTTTTCTAATTTTTGCTCTGGTGGTTTGTTTTTCAGTCAACCAGAACCATCTGAATAAATTTAAGAGAGCTTAATGCCAGAATGCTTCTGGCAAAGTCTGATGACATTCCTTGATGTGGCTTATGAGAAGAAGTTATTTGAAGTAACTGCGGACAGCCTACAATGGACAAAAGACCATACAAAAAGCTGTACCAAAGTTTCAATCAAGTGAGCTAACTAATTGTTAGAATTTATGTCTACACTCAGTGTTAAAAAACTACATGCAAAGTTGAAGGATATGTTTGGGTTTGATAAAGCAGGATTTCCACTAGTATCTGCTCATAAGTTACAGTCTAACTTCTCGTGATATTTACAATGGCGTTATGCCTTAAAGTTTCAATGTACCAAATACAAAAGAAAGACTATGTCAATATTATACATTACCTCATCCATCAATTGTTGAACTTCTGTAGGATCTCCTTCCCCTGAAGGACCAACCTCTTTTAGTAACAACTGATCTTGTTTCTGAAAGTAAAATAAAACCTTCATTGATAAATGTAACCAACAAGCATGGTGATTTTCATACAATGTATCTTTAAGCCCTGCTTTTACTGATGTTTAAAATTTTAGACATAAAAGCAAAGTTGACCTGACAAATATTTAACAAATTAAACAAAAACACTTACAGAAACTTTTTTCACAGGTCTCTTCTTCTTGATGATTTTCTTGCCTCCTTTCTTTGGAGAGTCTTCTATAATCTCATCATAATCTAAAATACAAGCATGTTTATGAATAAAAATAATGCATGGTGCAAGGTCTGCAAATTTTAACACTGTCTGGATCAGAGAAGGAATTAGCAAATGAACCATTATATGTCATACTTTTGGATTTGAAAATACAATTACATTTGAATCAAAATAGTAGTTTTCATAAATCCCTTTTTCACATTATTGACAAATGTGTGTAACAAAAAAAAAAGCCAAATTCTACAGTATTCCCCATAAATTGAATCCTACCATCTGAGTCACTCCTGTACGTAGTCATATTGTCCTGTTCTGTATGAAAGCTGAGATAATCTCCTGTAATGCCCAACTTCTTCCCAGCAAACTTGTCTTTACCGCCTCTCAATGCAAAAGTCACGGTCATGCTTAGTTCGTAGCCATCTTCCTGCACTGTGGATGTCAACAACTGAAAGCAGAATCAGAGGAAAATGCAATTCAAGAGCAACAAGCAAGAATAAAAGCATGTAGCAGTGCATCTAAGGAAATACAAAAACATACCAAAAATATAGATAAAGATCTGACTCATCATCTGAGTCACTCCAGGAAGACAATCTCATGTATTGTTACATCTGGAAATGTTGTGATGTAAACATAACTAGACCTATCGCTAAATGTGATTAATAGCCCCGAAAGACCGCTTAATCAACTGAAGAAGTTAGTAGTAACAAAATACCTTGCAAAAAAACTAAAATAGAGTTAGGGTTCTTGTCAGATAGAGTTATGGTTCATGCACACTTCCTCTCATTGTGCTTGACCATTGTATGAAGTTGTATTGAATTCCAACCAGTAGTTTTCATTAAGTTGTATTGAATTCCAACCAGTAGTTTTCAAGTTATGCTCCAGACAACTTCAAGCAGGGTTCCCTCTGGGTCAATTTTAGTTTGCGCCAACAAATTCGCCAATCAGAAAAAGTTTGCGCCAATGGCTCCAAAGTTGGAGCCACTAGTCTTCAAAGGCTACAGAACACCCTGGAGGAGAGAGAAGTCATACCACTTGTAGTTAAGATTTGATTGCATGATAGCAAACACTGTATATAGATCTAAATGATGCGAAATTTATTTCAAACATTTTTGTAAATTTTCAAGGGTCAAAATTTCATTTTCTGGAGCCAGGATGAGGCTTCAATGGTTATGGCACAGATACTCTAGGATTGCATATCATAATTTTCTGTTCGTGTTCTGCAGCAACATGAACCCAAAAATGAAAGTAACAGTTAGCATTCCTCGTTTGACACATATTTTCGCGACCTCGCATGTCCGTGAACTTATTTTCGTACATTAATGTTTCTTCGATTTTAGCGATTTAAACAGTTTTAAATTAAACAAAATGTGTCCAAAAGTATGTTCAATGGTTTAAAATAAGTATTGATAAGTATTAACGAATACTGAAGGTTTTGAAGGCGCCGAATATTGCCAAAGATATATTCATGTAGAGAAAAAATTTACGTCATTGACAATTTGCAACTTGAGATTGCACCATGTAAGTCAATAATTTCATTACCGACCCAAAAAAACAATGCCGAAATTATAAGTCTGTTATGACACGTGATTATCGGAAAAACGGGTTTACATGAATTGTGTTATGATCGCCCGAAGCGCAATCTGTGAATTACAAAGTAACAATACACAGCGTCGTGTCAACCAAGAAACGCTAATTAAATCCGTGTTACAAACAACGTATTATAAATTCGCCGAGGTCTATCATATTTTGTTTTATGATTGTTTATCAATTAACACCTCTGATCACGACCGAGACAGCCACGTGCACGTTATCAAATAGCTTCTAATTAGCTCCGCCTTCTTCCGTAAGCTAGCCAACAGACGACGATCGATTTTTGATTGACACGGCGAAATTGCCGAGATTATTTTGTTGGCGCCACTAAAATTCGCCAACTGAAAGAATTTAGCGCCAGAATTTTTTTTTGTCGCATTTGGCGCCATTGGCGACCGACAGCGGGAACCCTTGTCACAAGGAAAATGCAAGGGACCGATCAACCAACCACTGGGTGACTCCTATATTCCCCGCTAAACTTTGTTTCGGGGGTATAATTACCGTTTGTGATCTTTAATCTCTCAATTTTTTTTAATTGACTTGTCAATCTTTCAATTTGTATCGGAAACTGTTTTAAGGGGAGCCCATTAAAAATTAATTGAATGAATTGTGAACAGTGCAGATCATGACCAGACTGCGCGGGATGGCAAGTTGATCATTGGATCATAATCTGCACCAGTCCTGAGGGCAGATTCACTGGCTGCCAGCAGGGTTCGAGTTCAAGTCTTTGTTCAGTCATGTACTGTTTTAACTTCACATAGGTTATTGGCCTCTCATACATCTTGGTATAGAAATCTTCCCTTATGTTTAACGTTAGAATTTTATATTTTAAAATAGATTTTTAATGTAAAAGTATTACCTTCAAAAATGAAGAAGTGATATTTGTAATATATACAGAATACAGATAGAAGTGTCAAGATTACCTTGCCCATTTTTGGTTCCCCAATCAAGGCCCTGAACTCTGCATCATTCTGGGCATGAGCCTTTATATGTTGACATATATGCTCCACTTGTTTTCGCCAATATCCTAAATATTTAAACAGATATATGTTATTGCATTTGATAGAATTAATACGAGGTTTAGACTTAACATAGAGACCATGAATTTGAATAGATTGTACTAAATTTTAACCATGGCAATAAATTATGTTAGTAGTAATACTCAACTCTTAGACAGAAAGCTAAAACTGAATTGGTGAATTCATAAAGACCTTGCTGCTGACTGACAAATAATAAGCTGTTCCTCACCTTTCCCTGGACTGACAGCTGTTAACAGCGGTCTTCTATCCCTCATCTGTCTCTCATAGGCAAGCTTCTCTTCCTCTTTTTCTTTATCCTTTTCCATACCCCTTGTAGAGGGGTAAAACAGGCCCACTGTCTGAGTGGCCATTGTGTTGGATGGCTTGGGTGGGGCACCTAATGGGGTGCTCACTGGCAACCACTGTGCCTAAACAAGTATTCAAGAGTGGTTATCAACAGACCTTGAAGACTTATATGAAGGTAAGAACATACCATTTTCTCAAGTATTTTGTTTTTAAATAATTACACGAAGTTATTAAAGCCTTTTTTTCAATATGTATCAGGGCCAATTCGGATTCTAAATATCCGTCACCAAATTTTGACAACACTGTCTGTTTTGACTAGGAAAACAGGTTCAACTTTATTGGCAGAAAAATATGCTTATGATTGCAAACTGGGATGTATTGTGCATGTTTTCCCTTATAATGCTGTGTGGTGTACTGATATAAATTAACTCACCTCTCTGTTGAAGCCATTCCTTCAAAAGAAACAAGAATAAAACATTTTACTATCTTATCTAAAAATTGCATTAGCATAGGGAGGCAAAAATAATACGCGAACATTAAATCTGCACAACTGCATGTTGGTATTGCACGACTCCTGTCCAAAAATGCACAGTACCCAAATCCAAATACAGGGCACAGGATGTGACAACAATGAAACTCTTAACATATTTATGATAATCATAATATATATTCCTGCATTTTAACCTGTTTCTTTTCTTGAAAATTTGTTGAGTATGAATACTAGATGGGTGTTCAGTAGAACACTTTGTGTCGCCCTCTTATGCTTTGTCAGAATAACCAACAATTTTGTGACAAAATCTAAGTGTAAAAAGGGGCATAACTCTGTCAAATATGACCTTGGCCAACAAACTTTGGCGGCATCATGACCCTTATGTCATAAGCAATACAATTTGAAAGTTTGATGAAGAAATCTTAACAAATGGCAAAGTTATAGCCAACGTTAAGTTTTCGTGACAAAATCTAAGTACAAAACGGGGCATAACTCTGTCAAATATGACCTTGACCTATAAAATGTGGTGGCATCATGACCCTTATGTCATAAGCAATACAACTGTAAAGTTTGATGAAGAAATCTGAAGAAATGGCAAAGTTATAGCCAAGTTTGTGTGACGGACGTACCGACGGATGGACGGACAGACAGATAGACAACCTTACAAATGGGCATTTGTTGGGTACTTTCCATTGCCTCTAATGATAAGAAAGTAGCCAACAAGTCCCTATATAAAGTATTAAAAGTACCCAATATGTGCCCCTTTTTTTGTTGGCTACCTGACGGAATGAATGATATAGTACCCAATATATGCCCATATGTGGGCTCGGACCGACAGACGGACAAAGCGATCCCTATGTATCGCCTTTTCTCCGAAAGGGCGACACAAAAAGTATATTAAGTCATATTAACTGGAACAAAATTAACAACCCGTACTTACAATTCATCGACCCTGTATGGTGCATCAATCTTGACCCCACAGGAACCGCAGAATGTAGCGTATGGATGGTTATTGGCTCGACACTTCGAGCATGTCAGTGCTGTAGCTGTCACTGCTGGCTGTAATTTCAAATATGAACAATTTCACTACCTTTAAGCTTCAACAATCAATGTGAACAAACAGATTACCCTATAATTTATATGCCAAGGTCAAATATTTTATCTCCAACTTCTTGTAAGTCAAACACCTGCTTAACTCAAACTTAACATAAACTCCCTGTTTATTCTCATGCTGTCATGTAGTCCAGAAGTATATTACATCGTTACTGAGTTTTATTTTATGTTTTTCGGTGGTTTATCGAAATATAATGGTGGATTATATTCCAATAAACTCACTCTCCAAGCAGTGAAAATTACCAAAATCTGTTACCCGGATTAACGTCAAAAAGTATACAGAGGGTAATGGCGATGCTTTCCGGTGACGTTTCCCGCAATTTTCAACATTTTTTTTAATAAACTCGACAAAAGTTGAGTTTGAGACATAAACAGAAAAATAGTTGGTATCGATGTCATATCATGATAATTTCACTAATGGCTGCGCTTTAGGTGCCCACTTGGTGAAATTATAACGTGATCTTACACCGAAACCAACAATTATCCTCTATGTAACCATAGATGTATTTTACTCTTTACTCAATGTAATACTTCTGACATCCCAGTATTGTGTAAAGTATGTACACAAACTTATAAAATCTAAGACTACTTCAACAACCCCTTAAAAATGAGATCTTACACTATTAAGTAAATAATAATTCAATTGAAATACAACAAAACAAGATTTTTACCAATGTAATACTGTTATTATTTCTTTTCATTCTATACAACCTATACAATCAATCTGAAACTTCTAACCGATTTTGCCAGAAATTGATGAGAAAATGTACAATGTACATGCAATACAGGTTCTAGCAAGTAATATACATTTACAAAAATGTATGAAGTGGCAAAAAGTCAGTTATTACCTGTGTCAAAAGTAAGGTTTTAAATTCCTAAACAAGGGCATTTTCTATTGCTCTGAGGAAAGGCAGTACCAAGAAATCTTTAAGGTTCTGTCTAACACTTTTGGACCTCTCTCTTTTTAACTCTATTTTTGGCAAAACAAAACATTTTATACAAACAATTCAAGACTATTAATATTAATATTTAAAAAGGACAGGAATAGTATTGGATTTTTTTGTGATGTAAAAACAAGGTAAAAATTACAACGCGTTGCAGTTGGGTTTGCCCGTACGCTATCTTTGCAATCAATACAGTTATAATCTTACGTCACTCAAAGCGCGAATTTGAAACTATTATTAGAGCTAGTTTATAGGTTAACTCCTCCCCATTTAAGGGACATTTAGGTGAGAATAAGTTCAGCGTCAATTTGCTTCATGGTAAGCTACTGAACGATCTTCATTTATGTATTTTAAAATCAGTTTTTAGTAAGGATGCATATAGGTTTCTTCGCGTATTTTGGAGTGTCTTCGAGAGAAATTATATAGATCTAGACTATTTTATCTAAAATGTTGATTAATATTCCTTTAAACAAGATCTCTTGTAATCACAGCGATTGAGCTACCGTATCATTCATTGCATTTAATAGAAGTGTACTACAAAGGATGAGTCTCATTTAAAACCACCAAAATAGAGGTGTACCCGTCGTTAGTACACGTCCGTCGTAAGTTTATGAATTATAATGCATATGAATTACATAATTCGTAATGACGTCTGGTGAACAAACATATAATGTAATGCTTTTTTTCTTCATAAAATGCGTTTTCAGTCTGTTTCTCATACAAAATGTCAACGAAACCAACTAATTTACGAAATTATCAATATTTGAGTACATCGATAACTGATTTCGCAGCACCTATCTGTAAACCCGAAAAATATGTTTGTCTCCGGCAGCATTGGAACTCTGAACCTTTATTTCGCAAAGTGTCAACACAAAAGCAAGGTCATGGGTAAGAGTAGAAGTGTCGTATTAACTGACATACAAGTATATAGTGCCGTATTCTTCCAACACACTATTATCTAGTGTCGTATTCTATTGACATATCATGTGCATATGAAAATGCTTGCCTGCCAAAATCTTAACTTGTTTTCAAGTGAATTTACGGACATTTTCTGTTGTGTTATCACAACTAAGTTTCCTTTCTATACTGCAGACAGTGAACACGGATATTTTCGCTTATGAACTGTGTTTTTTACTTTCAAAGTCAATGGTTTCTCCCTTCCTTCAATCTTCGGAGTAGGGTCGGGGTGTTGAGTCTGAGAAAAAAATGCAAACCAATGAACAGAGACGTAGATACTTCGGAAATATAAATGAAACAGCAGACGTGACAGTCGGACCAGTAGTACTCGGACCAGTAGTTTATTGACGATTATCTATTTGATTGTACTTTATCTCATATATTTACATGTATTTCCATTCTTTTATATGTCAACCCATAAAGTATATGGTGGATGTCTAACAGTAAACTGTTACAGTTGGCAAGATGAGTGTAGGATACTGCACCCTGACCAATGCAATTTACAACCTGGTGTGACGCATGAGCGAAATATTCGAAATATGACTTCAGAGTTACACGAATACTCAAAACATTGTTATAACTCTTTAACTAACCACAATTTTTAGGCATTTGTTCACATTTTGGTGCAGAAATATTCGACCAATGAAAACATTTAAAGAATATGCGGGAGTCAAACATTTTGTTTTGCACTGACCGCTGTGTCGTCAGTGTCACTGAAGCAAAATGTACACACTAATCTTAGACTAATAAATCCTGGATATACTTATGCACACTGATTTATTTCCAGTGTTAATGGCTGTCCACATATCCAGAGTCATGATAATCATTAGTATAATTCTAGGACATATGATTAACTCACACATGCACCCGAGACAGTGAACTCACAAGAAGTTCTCGGGAAGACATTTAATGTATACATGTAGTAATGTATGAAGTTCTCGGAAAGACATTTAATGTTTACATGTAGTAATGTATGAAGTTCTCGGAAATGTATACATGTAGTAATGTATATAGTAATTTGTATGTATACGAGAACTTGTGCATACTACTTATACTTAAAATAAACAAAAACAAGTTTTATGTGACGATTATGTTGGTGGAGTGCTGCTGTATATGTCTAACCGATAGTTCAGCAGGGCGTATATTTATAACCAATAGTACAGCAGGGCTGTGGAATTCCTATGTCCGACTTGTCTGACACGAGATTCTCTGCTGTCGGACAAGCGGATTTTTCTGTCTCGGTTGTCCGTAGGCAAGCCGAAATTTTGAGGGGAAAATGAGAAACGAATAAATAATGTACGAAAGTCATGTTTTCACCGAGACTCTCTAGACATCATATATTTGCAGTTTTGTTAAAAACTTTTAATTTTGAGAGCGCGCTGTTTGTGTTTTTCTATTTTTTGTATGTACATGTATTTCCTCGTTGATTAGCCTCAATATTTCGACTGCAAGATGGACCCATTTTACGACTGCGTTACATCTAGTCTGTCTTTGCTAAGGGTGGCCATCGTATGTAGCAAAAAGCTCTTGCGCACAATTAGTTGGGATACTCGTTGAGGTACGCAATAAAACTTTCATAGTCCATTTCGTAAAGTTTAGAGAAAGTTCTATCTGGCTACTCCATGGTAATTAAAGTGCACATTAATATCTACAATATCTAATATTTATTCTATCATGACTTTAATTTTTTCTTTCCACGTTTTTCGGATCAAATGAGTGCATGAAGGCGGTATAGGCAGAACGAGACGTCAGAATCAAATAAATACTGATCGCATGCGCCCCTATTTGGCCTTGCCAGTGAAAGAGCGGAAGGGGAGTTAACCGATATATACATGCTCTATTAATAGTTTTAGATTCGCCTTTGTGTGACGTAAGATTGTAACTATATTGATTGCTAAAACAGCGGTACGAGCAATGCCAACTGCAACGCGTTGTAACTAGTTGAAAAAGAAAAAATAATCAAGAAACAATAGAAGAAGCCCTTGATATTTCATGCAATATTTAAACATGCTTTTGTTGACCCTACACTAATGGCATGCACCAATGAAATGTGCTTGTAAATATCACACAATGAAATGAATGCTATACTAATGAAATTAACATGATTGTGAATGAACATTACTTATGTACATTTTCATATTTTAACATTCACTTTTCAGCATGCATGTTTGCAGGTACTCAATTTATTTGCTGATAACTGGCACATAACATGATATTTTAGAAGTACTGTGTGACAGTTTTTGTATATTACATATATCAGAGTAATACAGGTTTGAGATTGCAGCTTCTTTCTACACTTCGGCAGAATAGCTGACAACAAGTGAAGGAGTGGTAAGCCAATAATGACCAACAGACCATTGATGCTTTTCTAAACTAATGTTGAATCTATAGAGGAAGAATACTTTTCTATGTTAACAGTACTTTGTCTCATTAATGAATGTACTCAATTGTGTGTCACAGATATTGTAAGCATGACCCTATACCCCATTATCACATTCTAACAATTTGCTCTAAATTGACATTTTTAGCTGATTAGAGGCCTGTTTCCTGTAAATGGTTGTTTACCTTTCGATATGAACTGTTAAAATTTCTGATTTTATGTTACATTTGTTAGGAAGCTCTACAGTTAAATGTATATACCTAGACATGTACAAATGTATTATACGATACATTAACAGAATCTGTATTGAGCAACATTCTAGCCATTCCACATTTAGAAACAACATGTATAATATGAGTATTTGAGTAATGCATGTACATGAGAACATGTATACTATCATGCATGAAGTACACACCGCCCAATCCTGTGGACAAAATACAAAATATACACAAAATTAGTGGTCCTGCATATAACACATAAATTCCATCTAATGTATTTAAATTGCAACTTCCTGAATCAATGGTACAAACATAAATGTCATTACAAAAACTTTATTGTATAGGGCTGCTGGGGTCAGTTCTGATGACGATTTATCCTAGTTAAAGGATAAATTTATTGTAAACTATCTACTACTCACAAACTATTAGTTGTTTTAATTTTATATACAAAGGAATGTTTTTCTTGAACTTCAGTATCTGCTAGTTTTTTTTTAGAATTTTTTAGATTAATGTCTGTTAAAAAGAAAACAGAATCTTACTGAACCCTTAAGACATGGCCAAAGTACTAATTATGACTGGCTGTAATTAAACTGGTTTTCTGAAATGTCTCATATAATGTCCAACATCTGGATCAAGAAGTTGCAAATTAATTAGAGCTTCAAAGATATACATGTATTAGAAGAAAGTATTTACTGTCATTTACACAGAAACACAGATTAAAAAAATAAAATCAAATAAAAGAAACTTGTAACTTAAAGAAGCTTTGGTACATTACTACATGCACCTTTTTTTCTGCAACATTGTGAAAAATATTTTTTATGTCACGGCACCTTTGAAGCTCTTAAACAACAATTCACCAAAGACCCATAATGCACATGACTAAAGCAATTTCGTCTCTGCAAAAACAGGGGTTCTGAAATCTTGTGTCGTTATAGTCCAACTTGTTGTAAGCGTAGTACTAACAACCAAGTTTCAAATTATACTTGTTCATGTTCATGGAAAAGCAATCAATATAGAAAGATGGCAATTTATATTCAGATGGGACAAGTATAAACATTTTTCCGGAAAAGTTAATGATACTATTTACTTGTTTACCAACAAATGAAACTCGTACCAAGTTTCAGAATCCCTGTGGCAAACGTAAATCATAATGCAAAAGTTCCTGTCGTTAGTAAGTACTGGTACCTTTAACAGTTTCTCGATCACCTGAATTATTCGTAATATCAGGTTACACATTATTTCAACAGTATCACATTACAGTACATAACAAACAACAATGTACATGACTTTTAAACTGCTATTACAGAAATGAATGTTGGTCATGTTAAATGTTAACTGCAGAAGCAATTTTTCAAATTGTCCACAAGCATGACAACTGTTTAAGTGTACTTTCCAGATTTTATTTATAGAAAACCATTTTACACAATTTGCCTTGAATATTCAAGACGATCACCAGGTTTAAAAGAAAATGTCAATACTGAAGATGATAATGATAAGATGGTTGAAGAAATAGACCCATTCAGTAATTTCCTTGACATATTGTAAAACTAGGAACGACTCATGACACATGTGTTTCTGAAAATTACTAAAAAATACCCTAAGGTGAGATTATATAAATTTGAATTAATCTTCACTATGGGGATACCAACTACAAGACAGTTTCAACATTTGAAACAAAATGTTCACAAACGTTTCTAGTTTTAAAGTATTTGGTTTACGAAAATGATTATATTGATGAAAATCACTCAGAACACCAGAGAAAATCTCAGTGCCAAACAATAATGCAGAACCCTTAATATCAGTTATACAAGTAAAGGATGATATTGCAAGAGTAACACTTCAATAATACTACAATATTTACCTTAGCTCCACACCAGTCACAGAATCTGGCTTCACCTCGGTTGACTCGGTTACACTTCGTACATTTAAGGTATTTCTTATCTAAACTGGTAATGGGTGGGGCAGACTGTCCAATGTATGCTGGCTGTGCAAGAAGAATAAACATCTTGTTAGTAACAGAAGTAACATTTTTTTGGTTTACTCTGAATAAATGTTCAGACAGTGACAGATTAGCCTTGTCGTGCAAAACCAAACATGTTCACATTTAAAAAGTCATTGTAAAATGTAATGTTTTAGCTAAGAACTTTAATTTTAAGAGAAATATTGTTATTCAGACTGTAATACGCGAGTGATTAGCATAAAGAATACACAGAAGCTTGCTGATCAAGATCCAAACCATTCATAGGAGCGTCTCTTCCTACAACCAAGCTCAGATCTTATCTACAGCTTAAATTCATTCTTTTCAGTTTTAATCATTAAACAAGTGACAGGAATTTGTCACAAAACCAGGTTTTCCTTTTCCAGTCTGCTGGCCGAGCGCAAATGTGTTTTTAAAGTCAGTAGATATACATAATGTGAAAAAGAAACAAAGGTCTTCTTCTATATATTACATGTGTAAAAAAAGCAAAGGGCCATAATTCAGGCAAAATTGATCCAAACACAAAACCCAGACAATATGCCCAAGGGCACTTGATAACAATACTTCTGTGAGAGTTTGGTTGAAATCCCTTGAGAAATGTAGGAGTTGCACACAGAAGAGTATTTCTCTATATATATTACATTATGTGGAAAAAAACAAAGGCCCATAATTCTGTCAAAAATGATCAAATCACAAAACCCCGACAATATGCGCCATGGCACTTGGTGACAATAATTCTGTGAAAGTTTGGTTGAAATCCCTTGAGAAGTGTAGAAGGAGTTGCGCACAGAAGAATTACATATGTGAAAAAAAACAAAGGGCCATAATTAGGTCAAAAATGACCAAATCACAAAACCCCGACAATATGCGCCAGGGCTGTTCATGACAATACTTCTGTGAAAGTTTGGTTGAAATCCGTTGAGAAATGTAGGAGGAGTTGCGCACAGAAGAAATTGTTTACGCCCGCCTGCCTGCCCGCCCGCCGACGTACCTCAATCTAATAACCAGGATTTTTCCTTCGGAAAACCTGGTTAAAAATAAAATATGCCAGCCATCACTTTTAGAATGGAGCTACTAAACTGAGATATGCAATTAGTATATTTCTAAACTCACAATCTTATAAACAGAATGATTTACAGCCCTAATAACTAGACCCTACATAAGAGAAAGTTTGTAGGCTCTTAAGAATATAAGGGTCCAATACTGCATCATCCAATGCACGATAGTTACATAGACACATCCTTGTATTGTTAGTGTTTATGTTTAAGATCTGAGGACTCCTTTAGAAATATGGCAGAGGCTCAATAACTTTAAGGAATGCAATGTGTAAGGGTGGTAAAGGGGATAGAAAACATTAAATGTCCAACCTTGATCTGAGCAGCAGTTGGCAGTCTTGTATCACAGGTGATACACTGTGACAGGTTGGCAGGGTTTCCTGTTCCACATAACGTACACACAACCTTCTCTGCCAGTCTGATGCTTGCATGCGGCTGGTTCTGGTTGGGGATCGGACCTTCACATACCACACAGGTGGAGGTGTTGAATGGCACCAAAGTCTTGCAGTAAACACAGGTACCCATCTAGAAGCAGATAAAATTTACACATAAATTGAAAATACTCATCCTGTTACATTAACCATTCAAACAGATGCTACTGAACATGTGTTTAAGCTGCTTAATTTCTGGGATTCAAATATCATTTTTCTTTTTCAGGGAATGAGACAAACTGAGCTTGAAGTCTGTTTTCCCACCGTCTTAAAATCTGCAGAGGTAATCTGAAAATCTCCTTTATTTCGTTATTTTAGTGGGCATATTCTTTTTTCTTACCTGACCGGGTTCTGGCGGAGGAATTCTTGTTTGAGGTATTGGAGGCACAGAATTCCCGCATGTATGACAGAACCTGGCATAGGGATCTGATGGCCTATCAGCAAAGCAATATACACACCTGAAAAATATAGCCTTAATTACTTTACACATTTTATCTAAAGCATACATATATATAATACAATGTAGCACAAAACATTCCTATACAAAGACCTTGATAATTTTCCAAAATGGTAAAGTGATGGGAAGGAAAAAATTAATTTCGATGCCGTGTCTCTGGTCAAATCTTAAAACAACAAGGTTTTCTATATCTACCCATACCATATTTCTTTAATAAATCTGTTCATGTAGTAAGTTGGTAAGATCCATCTATTGCTTATATGAGATCAAAACGATAATTTACAACTGAATTACAAACAGTGTAGACTATGATCAAACTGCAAAGGCAGTACATGCAGGGTAAAATATTTATTTGTAGCAATCTAGCAAGGCATTAAGATATTGTAAATGTACTGATAAGCAACAATGTTAAACATACTTAAGGAAATCTGTCTCTCTCTGTAACCTCATAGCTTGTGTTGTATTATCTGGTATTTGACGTCTGCGAGGGCTGGGGGTTCGATTGGATCTGCCTGACAATGGCTGAAAGATAGAAATCGAAATGTGACCACTGTCTCCTACATATATACAGTATGCTAAATCCATGTTCTTCAGCCTTTAGTGGAGGATAATAATACAAGGCATTTGTAAAGTTTTGGAAAAATCTGAAGCTGGGTTCTAAATATAAACATGGACAAACATACAGATGGTGAGACACAAACTGATTCATAGATTGCTCACTTTAACCTCAAACTTGTATGTGAAGAAATATGTAAAATAAATTTCTTACAAATTATGCTGAAAATTGGATACTTACATTTCTATCTGGTGACCTGTCTTGCCTTGTGTTCAAGAACCGGGTACCAACTCCTGGTTGCCTGTAGTTACTTCCCCTGATATCCATATCTGAAAGAACATACAATTTTCAACAGAAAAGGTATTTGTGAGTACAGAGCAAGCAAACAATTTATTAAGTTGTTTACAAATAAACTACTTTTATTTTAACTATTAACTTAAAGAAGATGAGGCACAGTCTTCAGCCAGACTGTGCCGCAGACAGGATGCCAGGAAACGTTCTATCAAGCTCATAAGCTACACATGATATAATTTTCTTGCCATTTAGTACTTTCACCTTGATATCTTTTCTCCAAAAAATTGACACCATATTTTAGATTACACATGTGGCTCAGAATGAAGTAGCATTTTTTCAAATATGTTTAAATTTTCGACAGAACAAGAAACATGCAAGAGGACTTTTAACATTCTGACCTACTTCATACGACTACCAAGAACTACAGTAAAACCTGTGCTAACAGCCACCTCCGAATAAAGGTCCTACTGTGATTAAAGGCCAGTCTTTTGGATTCCATTACTGATTAAACATAACAATTTGACCTCCGACTAAAGATCGCCTGTCAACAAAGGACACATTTTGTCTCCCCAAAGGACGACCTTTGTTCACAGGTTTGACTGCATCACTGTATGTGATTCACACCTCTGCCAGTAGGCTTTCACTCACTTAATGTCGAATTTTAGTGTTTAGGAGGGTGCAATGTGGCTCTTTCATACCCTGCTCCACCTCAAAAACATGTGTGGTGGGGGTATAAAAATTAATTTTAACTCAAAAGTAGATTAAAACACAGTTTCATTTACCAGCAACAGACAAGGGACATTACCTGACATTCTATTTGTCATATTTCTTGCAGTAACATCTGTCCAGGCTGATCTTGAAGACAGCATTAAGTTCTTCTGAGCTCTCTTTACATTCAACTGCAATATAAAAACTATAGAAATCAGAAAATGTGTAACTCCTTTGTTTATGATTCGGTCATTCCTTAATTTGCATATTATGTCAGGAGTACATATGAGGACCATAAAATACATCAGCCATTTGTATGTGGTCAATGGTATTGTGTAACATCTAATCCCCAGACTTGCTTTGATCAGGGAATAATTGGACAGGAATCAGGTATCGCTATCTTTAACTTATACAATGTTTTATCTAACTTTTTGTAAGTTTATGATGTTTTTTAAAGTGATATTACCGTTCATAGTTACCAAAATAATTCTAAATAAAACATTAATCAATTGTTTATTCTCCTAAAATAATGAACATTGCCATGGTAATAAAGCAAAAATAGTAATCTGTATAACAGTTTCATTCACATTAGATATAGAGGAAAACTGTATAAATCTTTTTTGACCATCCTAGTCAAAAATAAAACAATCAACCTTTTTGGTTATGTATATTTTAGTTTATATTTGTCAATAACAGAAATAACTTGGTAAAACTTATTTATTATACGTTTTAAAGCATCCATTGTGTTTTCAGCATCAATTCTACCTATAACCAAATGTGGTCATTTTGAAGGGTAATATAACTTTAAAGTTTCTCATCGTGAGATAATGTACATGAATATAGTAACATTGGAATTCGTAACTCCAATAACGAATATTCTTATTAGAAATCTGGCTACTTGTTAATGCTACTACAAACAGGGATACAGTGTATACTGAACAGGTTACCATTGTTTTCTCTTTTTCTAGATCATCTCTGAACTCCATATCATCATCTTCAGGGGGCAGAACTGGAGGCGAGACATACTCCACTTCAAACACCTTCGTAACAACGTTTGACTCTCTCATGCCATCGCTGTTGAAGAAAAGAAATCAATCTACTCTCTTCATGTGTAATCTTAACTTTATTTACTCAAGCTCAATTTTAAAAGTTTAGAAAATCTACAATGTAAGCATTACTTTAACAAATTTTTTTATAGCCTTGGTATGACAAAAGCAGAAATGCTGATCGTTCATACAGACTGTACTTGGTAAATGCCACATCAAATTAAGATGTTTATTTTCAACTGAAAAAAAAACTTGCTTCACTTGTAACTGACATGCTAAAGCAAACAATCACTTTAAACTGAATATGTACATTGTAACACTATTTTGTGTTACTCAAGGACAAAAAACAGCTTTTTAAAAAAATAAGACTTTGAAAACATTTTATTTACATCACTTTCACAATTTAAAACTGACAATATTAAGGATTTTGTTTAAAGATTGATGGCATGGCTCAGTTAATTATTCATTTCAAGAATTTAAACTATTACATGTACTTCAACAATGTATGGCCATGTTTTTCTCTTTCTACCATCTATCTTTATTTATCCGAGGACAACTGTGAACACATTGTATGCTGTTAAGCCAATGAAAACTTTTTCGGTAACTACTGACGGACAGACCATTATGTATATACTGGTATCGAAGTAGTATCCGTATGCTAGCAGTATCCGATATAGCGCTACTTTTCATTCAGTGTAACTCTCTACAAAGAAGTCTCGATTGTTTTCATAACATTGCCTTATATGCCAGAGTTGAGTATAGTTTTTTCCAGCAAAGGTAAAATGATACTTATAAATTCAAGGTTTAAAAGTGCAACACCTGTTTTGTTTACAGGTCGCACGTGAGGGATTTCACGCGCACTGTTTGCGCATGCGCAAAGGATAACTCAATCAAGTCCAATTTAAGGACAAGTATTTTCCCTTGGCGGTCAAAAACAGACGACTACCCAAAAACACCAAAGAAAACTCAAAATACATGATTTTTACATCCAATCGATATTAAATAGTTATTTTATTATTAAAATCAATATGAAAAATAGCTGTAATGATACAGATATCGCCCAAATCATAAATTAGTAAGCGGACCGCTGCCCGACTTACTTATCCAAGGGAGGTAACCAGTATACTGTTTCTGTTTGTTATACGAGTAGTAGGTAGTCATCAGAAAGGTTTAAAGAAACATATAACATCATTATTTGGTAGTATTATTTATCAACAAGTACACATTTGTTCTACAAATTCTCGTGACGGAAACTGCTTCTGTAGCTAACCGGTTTTGTCTATTTTGTATACCCTTTTTGAGCCCCGTTACTTGTGCGCATGCGCAAGGAAAAAAGTCAATGTTTATGTTCCGTTAAAGCTAAAGAGCTAAAAAATTTATATTTCCGAACTTTTGAATGACTGAACCTTTCTAAATTAAAATATTTTAAGAAAACCTTCATTTCGTGACGGAAACTGCTTCGATACCAGTACAGTTGCTGGAATTCTCAAATAATATTCAATAAACTTTAGAAAAAGATGATGAATATGAAAACTCTGACTATGGTACTTACGCTCCAAGTGCTACAGCCTTCACTGTCTGTTTCCCGGCCGGTAAGGTGAATGGTCCCTGGTACTGCATGGTATAGTTGGAATGTCCCACTTTGGGGAACGGGTCCGGCTTCGTCGCATTAATTGTGTAGTAGATACGGGCACCATTACTCTCTGAAAAGGTGACGCAGAACAATATTTAGCGCAAAGAACCCATAATCTAGATAAATTCTAAAATGCACTCATCCATCCTTCAACTGACATAGTATTATTTAACCTATATACTGTACTCGGTGACAGAAAAAGAAAACATGTAGATCATGATCAGCAAGGTGACCAAGGTGTACCCTGGTAACAAAGAAAGGTTATATCTGTTTCAAGCAATTTTCAGGTTATCAAAGCTCATTTTCAACAGAATAGTCTGCATTTTGGGTGAAGCATTTCTCGTATCATACTGTGAAAAGAAGCCAAGCCCCTCGTAAAAGCCTCCTGAATTTAATTAGTAACATGAACATACAAAGTGTAGAAACCAAAGATTGACACAAATTTTTCTCCCTTTGTCACACAGTTTTGTGAATTTTAGCTGATTACCTAAGACTTTTTGACAATACCTGAATATCGAGGATTAAATGTGATACAGGGAATCTTATGTGTCATGATACAGAAAGCTGTATAACCATTTTGCACCAAGTCCTGAGGATTGGAGTCACAAAATGTGAAAGCTGTAAAACAACTTTACATCAAGAGGGCTGGTACACAAGGTATATAGATTTTTAATAGTAAACTGAACTCTAGATTCGGTAATTCTTGTTTAAGTATTTTGTCTTGTTAATTTTTTTGTAATATGTCTATGAAAGAATTTCTTTTTCATTAGTATAATTTTCTGTTTTCACTTTCATTTATATTTGGACGAACACTACATTTCAGGAGACCCAAAGTGGTTCAATAAATTTAGTTAAACAAGACAGTTTGTTTAACAATAAAGAATACCAACTACAGTTCAAATTACTGTTTACATAGAACAACAAAGTAAATGTAACATTGTATGTGCCTTGACATGATAATGCCTGTTCTGGTATAATCTAACCTTTAACCACAAGAGTAAAATACACTCTTTTTCAATGCTCTAGTTTATTTAGATTTACTTTTATAACGAACATAAAAATACTTTTTCCATTTTAAGAAATCTAACAAATCTAGGCCAATCCCACTGAAACTTATGTTCACCTGTTTCAACAGTTCTTCATCCCTTTTTGTAGACTCATTTGTCATTTTTTTATTTTGTGTGTATTTTAGTTTATTTTTTTGGTAAAGTAGGTCACTCAGAATGGTAGCAGAAGTATGACTAGTTAAACATTTGAATTAATTACTTAAATAAATAGCATAATTAGCATTTCACAATACATATTTGCGAAGCATGTACATGTATTTTAGGAATGACATCTAAAGCATCAGTTATTCCTTGTCTGTTCAATATTACCATCAGGCATCCTCACAGTCTCCGATACTTCAGTATTTATATCTTTATATCAAAGTGATGATCACAGGGTAATTATAATACATAAATAATGGGGAACGGGTTTATCTTGTTAACAAGTGTTGCAATAAGATGCGTCATATCGTTCAAATCAATAACCAAAGCAACATTTTTTTTCAATGACTAATTACTACTGGGACTACTTATACTAAATACATGTACTAGCAGACAAAAACAAAGCACTAACAATTTAACACTGTATGGCAGCTTTTAATCAACAACTGTGCTCTTGAAACATTACTTTCTCTTGACACCAGATTATCTGTATACACTTGATGCTATTATTCTAAATATACTTAATTCTCAGGTGGTTGGAAAGTTCTTTATTTAAGTACCAGTACATATAAACTTTAAAAGACATCTTCCTCAGTTTGACAGTTTCCCAGTTTTACTGATAGTTATCACTGTCAGATTGTTATTGGCTGCAGTTGTATATTCTATGAGATTAACCACACTTAAAGCTTTTCCTCTGTCAAAAGCTCTAATTAAAGCTTTCTTCTTGAAAATAATCCATAATTTTTAGTTTTACTCCTGGTGTGCCAAGCCAAATTTGGTCTTGCTAAGTTACTATCATATCAGTAAATTTATTTCAAAATGTAACTTTTCAAAACAAGACGTTCTAGACTGATCTCAACTCTCAAAGGAAAGTGTTATAACCAAAGGGCCAGGAAATCAATGACTGGGGTTAAATATATGGGTTGAAGGAGCAGTAACATAAATGTATAAATAATGCAACCTACCTGTGCTCAGTTCAATTTTTGTATTGGAATCAATAGAGGATTTGTGTTTCCCTGGAATTGGTGGCCTCAGAGGTACAATGGTAGGCACAGATATGGAACCAGCTGTCATCTTGACAGACTAACGTTGAAACCTGTAAACAGAAAATGGCAAGGCTACTTTACTCAAGTAATTTTTTTTCAAGTCTGTTTTTTTTGTCTAGATTATATGGATAGTCTACATGACATTGTGTATGTTTTGCTTTTTGAAGAGAA
Source organism: Saxidomus purpurata (assembly GCA_022818135.1). NCBI lineage: Eukaryota > Metazoa > Mollusca > Bivalvia > Venerida > Veneridae > Saxidomus > Saxidomus purpurata. The sequence goes on along the minus strand of JAFMSR010000001.1, from coordinate 24,948,171 downwards.
TTCACCTCTCGTGCAAGAGGTTAAATGGTTAAACCTAAAAAATAGCACGTTTCCCTTCTCTCAACAGAACATAACTTTTTACTGCCGACCTCAAATCGTTTTTGATGAGAAATGATGAAAAAGAACCATTTTCAAGTGTTTCAGAGCAAAAAATAAGGCAATTTTTTTTTTAAATTGCCAATTGACTTACCTTAAATTTCTTGGCAAAGAGACTGGGGAAACACATATTTTTTTGTTTGGTCTTATGGAAAGACACAACCTGTGGTGTATACAGAATCAGGTTCAAACTGATTGGGTTATAATAGAGCCTTTTACACAATGATGACCTTTCTTTCTTTCATCATGTTAAACATACACTTGTAAATTCCTCTTTGTCCTATCTTACTAAACACTCACTGAAATGTCATCATCTTCTTGTTGTTGCAATAAAATTAATACTTGTTCTATCAAATAGCAACAACAACAACCAAATGCTGAAACTGGTCATTTTCAATTTGGATTTCTGTTTTGAAATTCAAATGCCTTTGTGATTACTGAACATTTTACTTGTAAAGGCAGAGAATAGATATTGTGCAAGAAAGGAATTTGTATGTAAATTACAATGTACTCAAAATCTGATACTAAAAGCATTTTTGCATGCAAGTATGTTGCTAGACAAAATCCCATTTTAATTTTGAACTTTGTGAAACCAGAACTGTCACCATGGGTGCCTCAATATTCCCCCTACTTATATATTTGTACCTCTTGTACATGAAGTATCCAGTTTGTTATAAACTGTAGGAGCAGCTGCATCCGCAAGATTTTTTACCGTAACAAATATATATGTGGATTTTGTACCCTGAAAAAATGGATACGTGGATTTTGTACCCTAAAAAATGGATATGTGGATAATGGATATGTGGATTGTGTACCCTAACAAATGGATATGTGGATTGTGTACCCAAACAAATGGACATTCAGTGAAGTAGTACACACTCGGACAATCGTAATTACCAAGACGAGATTTGGTAGAACAGTGTGCACATGCCACTAAAGTATACAGACTATGTGATATGATGTGTATAAACACCATACATGCCGTCCTCCCGATATTCAGACCCTTACCCCTGCAAAGCTCGCAAAAATCCCAGTAAATTAAAATTCTGAAAAAAATACCTGCGAAGTTCATAAAATATCAAAACTACGCCCCATTTCAAATATATACGGGCAATACCCTGACAAGTGATATCGATAATGCAAGAAGTATTAGTATTTTGTACAGTCGATTAGGTGATAAAACTGATGTGTTGCCACTAGTTCGTGTCAATTGTCACTATCATCTTAGGTAACACACCTGGAGGATTGTATGCGCTGTATTTTAAAACTATTCAAACAGTGGTGAGTAGCCGATAATTAACTACAAACAAGTCACTACACGCCAAACATGCCGCTAATTAAATCATTTAACCAATTAACAAATTGAAAGATTTGATGTTTTCGTAACAGCGCCAAAACAAATTCATACATTGATTGTCTAGTGTCCATACGATCACATATCTATGTTGTGATCAATTAACTGAAACTCTTTGCGAAGAATTAAATATCACTTTAAATGAAAACTTAAAATTTTATGAAAACTTTGGTGTGTAGACAAGTAAATGTAACTTGGAATTGTGTAAGCATAATTTTTAAACTTAATTCTATCATGTTAAATCATAAATACATTTAAATATTGGATTTTATTGCGTTTATAAGTGCCCAACAGAATTTTGTTGGGGATGTGTTCCCAGCTATTTGCACATCAAAGTGAGACGTAGAAGGCGGACAACTGTAAAATGTCAACCTGTAAAATCTGTTTGCCTTCGAAGTAGAGTCGTAACGATTCACCGCAGTTTCTTTTACTTTCGCGGTTCACGACACGCCATTACCAAAATTCGGTTTGGTACGGTACAGCCCAATTTTTACTGTTGGTATTCAATGTAAAGGGAAGTAACCCCTTTGAAGAGCTCAAATAAACTTTTTTTTGTTATGTTGATTTTCATTGGCTTAGGAATACTGATTAACCAATGGTGGTGCATGATTTAATTATAGTTCGGCAAGCTTACTAAAATGTCTGTTCACTCATGTTGAATTGAAAAATGCGTTACAAATGTTTTGGTCGCCAGTTTAGCAATATTTCGGTTTCGAATCGGTGGTAATGAAAATATATAGTATGAAAACATTAAGCAAATTGCAGCCAACTTGTTTTATCTTAATAAATATTTCCGTCCACTTGTTTATTCAGACTTTATATCCATTCAACTTCTTGGAACAGTAGATGTATCGTATCGAACTGTTATGTATCGCAACTGTGTATCATGATACATATCGTATCGTGAGAAGTGTATCGTTACACCTCTACTTCGAAGTGGAAATAATGAGACTAGTTTTATACCAATGTATATCACTTAATCAGCAAAAATTAAATCATTTTAAACAGATGTCCAAAAAAAAACTCCTTGAAATGTATGTCGCAGTGAATAATCTAGGTTTTGATTTATATGAGTCCCTGGGATGCACATTTTTCAAAACAATGAGTCCCTTTCTGAAAAAGTCAGAAAATAGAATCGGACATCCCCGCCGAATTATTTTCGTTGCGAATCGCCGCTGTGATGTGTTTTTTTTTTCCAAATACAATTGTTTCTAAAAGTATTGAGTTACTGAAAATATTAATTACCTTTTACGTGGATCTAAAATATTTATTTCCGTTATAAATCTGCTGTAATTAGTTGAGGTTTATTCTCCAATTAGCATTTGTCACTCGCTAATGTCGCGGTAGGTGTGAAAAATACGAGCAATCATAAAGGACGTCAACTTTAAAATCTCGAGCCGTGTGACACCACTGATTGAGTAACGTTTGATAATTTGTGAATGCGAAAAGTATTTTCAATTAACTTAATTAACATTTTAAGTTCCAACTATTCTTTATTTAAAATAAACGTTATGTTTATAACAAAATCGCGGCACTTCAAGCCGATTTTTTTCTAAGTAACAATTTTCTTCTACAATGTATTTACTTAAAAGAATTACCTTTGCCGACTAAAGTAATTTCTACAGCGACCTTTTTTACTCATAAAGCCGCAGGTGTTACGAGATCAAAGCACGTACGCCGACGCTGAGTTTTGTTTGATCCAAGCGAAGCACGTGGCATTAAAAAGACCGAATATTTTAACAGGTAGTGACAAGTCTGATTATTTCGGAATTATAAAAACTAGTTTGGAATAGACAATGTATAATATGAGTAAGTTTTATTTTGGTTATCCACTATCAAGCTACACAAATGTACGTCGGTCGGCAAATATTTTCGAATTTAATAAATGTTCAAAAGTAAAAAAATACGTGTATACAAATTTTCACAGAAAATAATTCTAATTTAATGTCCTGTTAGCTGTCTGAAACACCACTCTAAGTACCGCGATTTTACACCCGCGAAGTGCCGCGATTTTTTAATGATTTCATGTGAAAATTCTTCTAAATATTTGCAGGAAACGCAAGTTTGTAGACAATATTCTTTTATACAAACTGCCGCCAGCATATACCCAAGTCTCGCTTTTCACGTGCTTGCGTCCTAAAAGACGCACATATTTCACATCTTTGCATCCTTTGCATTTTTTGTGCGTATATGACGCAGGACGCAGGGCTAGATTATTCACTGATGTCAGATATACTGTCTGATTCAACATGATTTTGCCAATCAATAGAAAGTTCAAGATAGCATACGAACCCATATATAGGTAAGAAAATGTGCACAAAGACGTTTAAAATAGCTGTATACACATGGTCCTGAATAAAGCATAGACCTGCGGTGCTTCACTATAAGTCTGTAGCACCCAGAGGTGTCCATTACATGCTGGATATACTCTGCTGACTACACAATATTTCAATAAATACAACCTGCGAAAAATCAGCACTGCAATAAATTAGTGCCTGCCATACTCAAATATACCACATGGCAAATAGGTTGCATCGACTCTCTATTGCATAAGCCTACGATATAACAGTGTTTACGCATTTCTGAACGACTTACTATCCTGATTCTTACCATATATGCCCAAAATAAATATAAATTAAAAGTATTTCGTGATCAAATCTGTCAGATGTGTTCGGGCACCTGCATAGCAACCCCGGGAAATGTAACGCTAGTTTTCATTGGTTCATTCTGAGCCTCGCAGTACCAAAAATCGAATCAGTTATTTTACGAAAATAGAATTTCAGTACAAAATAGGATTTTTTTTGTTCAAATTGATATTTTATGTTTGATAATTGTGTAATAAAGTTAGCTTATCATGTGAGTGGTGTTAATTTAGACCATTTTCTAAAAAAAAAATACAATATGCAGTAACAAACTTAGGCAAAATAGGAATGTTTTAGTGCAAGAAAGATTGAATATGAGAAATTTTCTTTAGACCGTACATTTTACACTATTTGAAAGACCTTGCAGACTACAAAGACAAATTTTGCCATACAGTCATTACAAAGTTGGGGTAGGGCTATAAGAAAAAGTCATTTATCAAAAACTGTTTAAGACATTCACTTAATTAAAACTTTACTACAAAGGGAATGGTCGGGATATAAAAAGATAGTACTAACAAGTTCCTGTTACAGTTTTTTGTTGCAGACGTATGCCATCATATCTCAAAGCTCGTCGATATATAAGAACACATTTTTTCTCCGCTTTTATTGATATTTTTTCTTATATGTAGAAAATGGCCACCAGTGAAAAAATGATGCTACTACTAAAATGTAGTCTGGTGGTCTTTTGACATATTTACACGATCAAATTACTGTTATGTAAGCTTTTAGAACCTGTATTGGCGTCTTTTGTTGCAAAATTTGTTAAAACATGTCATTTCAGTTCTTGGGTTACTTACATGAAAAATATCCAATTTTTGTGCAAGTTTCCTGACAAAGTCAAATGATGAAATTATTCAAACTGGCACTTATTTACTAGTTCAATGTCTCCTCCAGATGCTCGACCATAGAAATAGTTGAACAGTTCTTTCAATCTTACACATCAACAGTTTATTACACATCACTAAATTGTGAAGTCCACATGCTTGAGTTACGGTTTAAGGTAGAGCAGTATATTGTCTTTAGTGGGTGGGGTGCATTTTTTTTCATTTATTTTTCCTTTCATGTAATCTGTATTTCTTTTGGTTGGGATGTTATAATATTGTAGTATACTGACACTAATAATTCGTGTAAAGAGAACTATAAATTAGTGAATTATTATAAAGAACGGATACATTTTTAAACATATTCTTGCTAGTTGACAAACAAAGACTCGGAGTGACAAATAAAGTGGAAATAAAGAAACTAAAACATAGTTAACACCATTATCAACATAATTTTGTTTGATTTTTCTGTATCAAATGCATAATTTGAAAAATATCTGTAAAAAAACAATAAGAGCGTCTTGCATTATTTTATATGGCTTGGTAAACAAAATTATTTACAACAAGGGTATGTTGATAATAGTATAAACTATGTTTTAGTTTCTTTATTCCACTGAATCTGTCACTCCGAGTCTTTTTTTGTCAACTAGCAAGAATATGTTTCAAAATGTATCCGTTCTTTATAATAATTCACTGATTTATAGTTCTCTTTACACGAATTATTAGTGTCACTATACTACAATATTATGACATCCCAACCAAAAGAAACACAGTTTACATTAAAGGAAAAAAAAAAATAAAAAAAAAAAAACATGCACCCCACCCACTAAAGACAATACGTCCCTTCAGTGCAACACTGTCATATCTCCTTCTTATTTTAATAGGAGTAACAACCTTGTTGCACTGAAGGGACGATTATTATAGTGCTCTACCTTAAACCATAACTCAAGCACGTGGATTTCAAAATTTAGTGATGTGTTATAAACTGTTTATGTGTAAGATTGAAAGAACTGCTCAACTATTTCTATGGTCGAGCATCTGGAGGAGACATTGAACTAGTAAATAAGTGCCAGTTTGAATAATTTCATCATTTGACTTTGTCAGGAAACTTGCACAAAAATTGGATATTTTTCATGTAAGTAACCCAAGAACTGAAATGACATGTTTTAACAATATTTGCAACAAAACACATCAATACAGGTTCTAAAAGCTTACATAACAGTATTTTGTTTGTGTATTATGTCAAAAGACCACCAGACTACATTTTAGTAGTAGCATCATTTTTTCACTGGTGGCCATTTTGTTTTGGACAAGTTACCTTAATCATACTATAGGCAAAATATCTTCAAAACCTTGTTATTCCTTTATAACTGGTATCTTTTTCTGAAAAACACACCAGACATAAAACTTAACGATACCCAAATTCTACCTAATTCTTAATTAAGCACCTCGTGAAAAAAACAGGGTCAATCTTTTTTTTATGTTATTTTGATTTTCAGCGGTTATTCTCCTTACCGGAAATAACAGCACTTGATTATAAGCGTATTAACCAAATTGACTGTTGTATCTAATATATTTCAAATATTTATTAATGCATTTAATAATGATACAATACACGAGTATACACGAGCATAAATTTCTTAACTACGGGATAGGTCGACCTGTCTAAAGAATAATCGACCTTAGTATGCAACAGAGAGCATTTACAATTAAGCTACGCGGGTAGAGAATTGGCGCATTCGCCGTGGAATAACTCGACCTTTCTAACGTATCGAGTAGGTATCGAGTTGTCTTTTTGTCAACTTGTGTCATTTTCAACGAATAAAGCTTTAGTTTGATTAAGAAATTGAAACATGACGATTTACTTAGTTTCCTCATGATTTTCCATGACAAATTGAATAAAATTTGTCGAGGGCACATGAATTAGTCCAAACTGCACATAATCTCTAATCTAGTCCACCATCTTGAACCCCTGTCAACTCGTGCGCAACTGAGAGTTACGCGAGTCAGGTAGATTATAAATTGAGCGCATGCGCATTGGTTTAACTCGACTAGTTTGGATGAGAACTCTTGTTACTCGGGTAACTATTTCGAAAATGGTCAGAATGTCAAATGTGCGTTCCTTTTAGCTTTTTTAAGAGTGCCCACTGGTGAGGTTTTGGATTTTTGCACTGACGGTAATTTCATTTGCTATATTTCAAACATTATGATTAAACAAGAAAAAAAAACAATTATGCAGTAACAAACGTAAGCGCGATAGTAATTTTTAATGCAAACAGATTGAACATTTATTAGAAGTGAATTATTGACCTCACAAGTTGTGACTAAAATTGGCAAATATTGCTTTTAAACACAGGGATAGGAGTACAAAATAGTGTTTCTAAAAGCTGTTAAAGAGATTCACTTTCTTCAAACTTTACTACAAAGGGAATCGTCAGGATATTAAAACACAGTAAAACAAATTCCTTTTAAAATTCGTTTTTACAGATCTATGTCGTTAATATCTCAATTTATGCTCATCGAAATCTTATTTTTTTCCAAAAAAGACTTATTTATCAAATGTTGAAAAAAAAAAAGAAATTTAGTATAAGTGGCGGGGTAATGACAAGGAACGTAATGCAAAACACAATATCCCCTAATTCTTCATACTGAAGTATGACATATAACATTAGAAAAGATGGAAAATTGTCACCGTTTCTGCAAAACATAATAGTTTGCGATACCCGAATTCCAGATAATTCTAAATTTAGAACCTCGCTTTAATGGTGAAACAATACAGATTAATAATTGCCAAAAAGTTAAATCACTGTAAGTCTCTGTAAAGAAAAACAGGAACAATTCACGAAAGGACATCCTTAAACAACATCTTTCTACTTAATCTTGGTCAAAACTCCTGTTATAATTCGGAAATTATTCGAAAATATTAAATACACATTATTTTGTGCTCTGCCTTTTTTTAAATAACTTGATAATAATCTATTTTCGTACAAAAACATCCTATTTCCTTAATAAAAATCTATTTTCTAGCTATTTTTCTGGTTGCGTTTGATTCTTAGTAGTAAAAAGGCAAAACTTGTGACATTTTGATTCGTTCCCTATTCAAAACATAGGCACCTAGATGACACCTGACATGCCAGTTAGAGATGCCTTGAAAAGACAAATAACATGCGCTAACGGTTACGAGCAGTATTAACACAAACAGTGACAGTTTTTATTTGCGAGATATATTAATAGTTTCTCACGTTACTCGGGTAGAGAATTGGCACATGCGCAGAGGAATAACTGATCTATCATCGAATAGGTATCGAGTTGTCTTTTTGTCAACCTGTGCCATTTTAAAGAAATAAAAGCTTTAGTTTGACTAAGTAATTGAAACATGACAATTTATTTAATTCCCTCATGCTTTTCCATGACAAATTGAATACAATTGTCAAAAACATGAATAAGTCCAAACACTGCATGCGTATTGGTCTAACTCGACCTGTTCGGATTAGAACTCTGGTTACTCGAGTAACTATTTCGAAAATGGTCTGTATGTCTCCTTGGATCACATTTGTTAAAAAAACTCCATGAACCGTGTTGTTATTGCGTTCCGCTGCAGCGGCCCGCTATATTTAATACGTGGTGAGTAAAAGGAGCTTGGAGACTTTAGCACCAGATCGAATATATGCGTCTCTCTTCATTGAAAAATTGAGGTACTTTTGAGATGAAAACTGTAGACACAGTCAATTTTTTTGGAAAGGCAAGAGTTGTCGTTTGTTATTGAGTTGTCGTTCGTTGATCACAACTAGTCAGACCGGAGAGGATCTAAAAGGCAATTAGTCAGACCGAATAATTTAAAGTCTTTTACCCGATATTTCCGTGTAAGCTGCAAGAGTATTGTTTTTGTGACATAAACTATCGAAACATCGTAATACATTATGGAACCAATAGATACTTTTGAATTTCGGAATTCAACATAAAAAACAACGAATTTTAACTTGCTAACGCCTCTATCATCAAAAGTGTACATACCTTTAAATCGTCCGTTTTGTTATATGCGTCTGAAACTAGTCTAAAATACGCGTTTGTGTATAAAACTGAAACTTAACAGCAAATTAACTTTACAGAGGCACTGATAGATGTCTTTTTGAAATATGACAACATATTTTTATGCTTTAAACACGTTGTAATTGTTGTATTTTATGTAAATGCGTGGTTTGAAAAGGGTACGAAAATGTCTGCATATTTTCGAAGTCAGTTCGTACCTAGGTACGAATAACTGTAAGAAATCACATAGATCTACATATCTTAAATACGATTTATAAATGTAGACAGAAATGCAATAATCTAAAGGGAAAATCAAATTCATTTCCCTAGACCATGCTGTCTTTTACAAAGAACAGATATTGACTCGATATATAAATACAAATAAAAGTTATTGTATTGTAACTAAAACTTTCAAACTTTACCATGATTCTTTTGCTACACTTAATTTTGGCGGATACATTCATACATACATTAATGTTATTGTATCATAATTATCATAATTATTATTATTATTATTATTATTATTATTATTATTATTATTATTATTATTATTATTATTAAAAATACTACTAGAGTCTAATATGTTAAGTATGAAAGATAATAGCCTGCTATTTAAACATTCAGTTGTTGTTTTAGACAAGTTATGAAATTTTAATACGTGTACAGCATGGTAGAGAGGCTCGTAATGACTAGGGGTGGGCAATAATAGACCCGGTACATTGCAATTCGCAGTATTTTGGAGTAAATAAAAAAACTGCAATTCCTCCGCATTTATTACACGTAACTTGAATTTGATCTAATGCTTTGTTGTTGGTTTCCAAATAATAAATTTTTAGCGCATACGTATATTTCGGAATTCACGCGTGATGAATAGCCATTGAATTCAATATATCAGACCCTGGTGATAGTGACTGATTAAAATTTTTATAATATCTATTTATCTAATAAGATTAATGAAAAATATCTGAGTATAATAATACAAATGTAAATGATTTAAAAAAAAAAACACAGTTAAAACTTGCTGTAATTTTGTTCCGTGAAAATTAAGACATACCAGGAACAACCTATAGAGGACATACATTTTGTACTGTATAAATATTATTCGATAACAGTAAGGTTTCGATACTAGATGTGGTGTCGTGTCAGGTTTTGCATGTTCAACAAGAATTGGTTTCCTTGAGTTCTTTTGGGGCCATGCCTCAACACCAACCATCACCTATTTCCAAAATATTTACATGCCAGTTTTGTTTGTGGGCCCGCTGTGATACTTTGTATTACAGTTTTTCTTGTAGTATATCTATGGTGGCATATTTCTGCATAACATATGGTGGCATATTTCTGCATAACATAACCAAGAAAATATCTCACTTAATAAAAAAATTATATTGAAAAGAACAAAATTTATCATGACAAATTGATTTTTTTCGTGAAAAGTTTTTAATGTTTTGCTACATAATAATTTCATTTAAATGGGAAAAAACCTGATAGTGCCCCCGATACATTCCAAGATGGAGGACGGCGGGAAGCTTCATTCTACATCACGCTGACAAAATTTTCAACATACAAAATCGATAAAAGTTACGCATTACGAAACACAGATATAGGTTGGAATGAGACTAATGTTACTTAAAGAAAAAAAAACTATTGAGCCATAAATATTGAAGAAGACACGATTAAATTTGATTATTTTTCAAGATGGAGGACAGGGGACGCTGGGAGTTTTTGATTTCGGCAAAACTCGGATATTGTCCATCGGTGCTAAAATCTCGCATAAAATCTCGCCATCCGCGATAAAAAGGTTGAACTTGTATAAAAGATACAAGTGTATATAGGTCCGTGTATGCGAAAAACGAAAAGTTTTTGCGAAAACATTTTTACTTTTCACAAAAGATTTAAACTTTTCACGAAACATTTTTTACTTTTCATGAAAACTTTTATTTAGTAACTGAATGCAAAAATTGGCAGAATAGTAACGTTTATTTTATTTAACCATTTCACAAATCATCTAATCAAAATGGCAGTTAACTGAAATATTCCGATATAATATGACAAACTTTTCATGATAATTATCTGGCTAAGTGTATGCAGAAATATGCCACCATAATAACGTAACCACGAAAATATCTCACTCAGTTCCAAAATTATCTTGAAAGAAGAGAACTTCTCATGAGAAACAGTTTGTTTTCGCGAAAAGTATTTTTATTTTCCGCTACATATTAATTTCATTTAAAGGGCAAAATCATGATAGAGCCCACTACTGCATACGATAATAAATGAAAGACTGAATAATCACGCGTCAGACAGCTATAAATAGAACATTGTAATCAGAATTGTTCTCACTTTTAGGTGTCTCTTGGACAGAAATAAAAAAAAACATCTGTTTTGAAAATGCATTGTATTATATGCATTTAAGAAAGAAGATAGTTTTGAAAAATATACCAGGTAATTGCACTGTATTCATGTAAACCGCATTATGCCATTTACAAAAGACAGACACTGTCAATACTAGCATATTGACTGGATCTATTACTCTGTGCTAGAAAATTTTGGGGATACGTTTTGTTATCTGTTTAATGATACTTTATGAGATTCTTTTCGCAAATAGATTATTAAGTCTATAGTACGCAAATTTTAAGTTCTTATACCTGGTGCAGATAAAAATAATCTATGCTAATTGCCTATACTTTGAAAACTTATTATACGCAGTTCCCATTTTAGAGTACTGATACGCAGTAATTAGCCACGAAGGCCAGAGGCCTGAGTGGTTAATAACTGTGCATCAGTACGACAAATCACTTTTGTAGACGATAACAACACTGAAAAGGATGTTATTTCGATTCTAACATGACCATTTATTACAAAAGGTGAATAAATGCAAAGGGTTATTTTCTATGGAACGCTCATTTAACGTCATGCGGCGCAATATGACGTCATGTTTACAGCATATTGGTTCCCGCGTTGTTTATGGTTTATTCTAATACTGCTGAAAATTTCTCATATATAGTCAAAGAAGGATTTCAGCGTGATATACCTACCAAGTATATCACTCTAAGCGTCCGGAACTATTTTTGACTGCTGAAATTCGATCCCTCCCGTGTAATTTTCACACAACATCTATGAGTGTGCATGCGCTAATACGCTTGGATTTTATTGTTGTACATGAAATCACGTGATGTAAAACAAATCGTAGTAAAATTTTCTACACTTCCGGTATCGCCAGCAATATCAGCAACAACGAAAATAAGACAAATAGCGTTAGAGTAAAAAAGAACAGCGAAAATTTCATAAAATGCAAGGAATGCACGGAATACTACAAGTTCAAGGCAGCGACTTCATGTAAGCGCATCAAATAGTACCCTTCGAACATGCTTTTGTTTAAATTAACGTGTAAGAATTAGGAAATAGATTTTACTTTTGAGTGATATACCGGTTAGTATATCACTGTGTGTCGTATAGATGCTTCGTAATTAATCACTCAGGCCTTCGGCATTCGTGATTAGATTACTACGCATCTACACTCCACACAGTGATATACTAAGGGCTTGTGTTATTGTTGTACTCTTCTCGACTTAAAACAATGCTAATTTTAACTTGTCTTATTAGTAATTGTTTGTACCAAAAATAAAAATGTTTCTGCCTTGATGTCTTTACACATGTACACTCAGATTATGTGGTCTTCAACTGTATGCATAGTTTTCTTCTCCCGAATAGTTCATATGACCAACACCAAAGATATGCCTCTGTTAACACATATTACATAATAATTTTCTGTAAAGTGAATTAATCTACAAGTGATTACTAAAGAATGGTAAATTAAATTTATTAGAAGGACTTTTCTTATGTAATATGTGGTACAGTGTTTTTGTCAGTAATGAAAAGTTGCAGTCGACTGTGGGATGTAAACTTCCGAGGTGGTGGAGTTGTGAAAAATAAATAAGAAATGTGAGTATGAGTTTTGTAGATTTTCTTGTTAGTTATTTTAATGAACAACTTTAAAAAATTGGGGACTGTATATATTTACCAGCAGAAATGAGACTACCGTTTGCATAAAATTTCGAAACAAATACCCAAAATTGTAAATATATTTGAAATGGCATGTACGACTGCATGTGCATAATAGGCATTTTTTGTCACATGCGAGTAAATTGGAGTCATGCATTTTTTTTTTCAAATGAGGTGATGGCCGGGGTCGTGTACGAGATGATGGGGATGTGACTTACCATGCACATTCAATACATGATCTTTTTTATCCGTTTGATTGTGTCACGTCCCTAGTGCTCAACATGGTGTCAAAACTTTTATTGTTTTGATTATAACTTGGGTTTCCATAATAGGCCATCGTATCTAAAAAAATGTATCATATAGACTAATACAAATCTTTTTTTCTTTTTTTAGTTACGGTGGCCTATGATTAGAAGCGACACATCCATGAAAGTTTTTTCTTTTCTGGTTTAAGAAACTTGGTATATGGTAGTGCTGGCACCAAACCCTCGCCCACCTTGTAGAAAAGGGTCAATTTGATAACTGGAGAATAATTGATCATCTTTTCAAGGGGATTATCTCAATAATCTGTCTTTGGTAAAAATCATGGAATGGTTCTCTTTTTCCTTCGTCTAAAGACACTTTTCTAATCAAGAACAATTAAATTTAGCTTCCGGTCAGCATGGATGCCTACGATCTGTTTCGAAAATTGGGATCTGGGGCTAAATTTGATTTCAAAAGATTTCGATCTGATGCAGAAAAGCTACATGTAAGTGCAATCCGTTGAACATGTCGTTAGTTAGTGGTCACTGTTGCGTTAAGCGGGTTGAATTACAGACGTTTCGGCCCCATGACATTTCGGCCACATGACGTTTCGGCCTCAAAGACGTTTCGGTCCCGACGTTTCGGCCCCATTGCCGTTTCGGCCACATGACATTTCGCCCCCAGAAAGCTAATGACATACTATGTGGTTTTAAACATGTAAAAGGATACGACTAATGTTTCTTTTCTAACGTTTTAATACATCGTGCATCAATACAATAATAACTGAAATCGATGTGTCTTTCAGTTGAGTTGTTAGCGAAGAATATGTAGACATTAGTAGTATATACTTTCATATCATTATTTTATTAGATATAAAATGGTATTAAAACATAGGAAAACTGATGACTGCCTGAAAAAAAAGAAACAAAATAAAAAAACAAATAGATTACTATACAAAAAACAGAAGCGCACAAAACAATTATACACACAACAAAACAAAAGATTATTATACAAAAGAACAGAAATACACAAAACAATATTTAACACAACAAAACAAAAGAAGAACATACTGTATTTACATATCATAATAACTGTTTTATCATGATTAACTGAAACTCCCATGTTTTGTTTATATGTATTGATCAGGTCGGACATCCGGGCATTTACCGTTGCGCGCACCTGCTCAGGCATAGCAACGCTGTCCGAGGTGAAAACAACCGCCATCTTGTTAATAACGTATAGAGCGAAGTCTGTGTAATGTTATAAAACTATTTGATTAAAGTATTAAAATGTAGCAGTTATGACGAGTTTTTTATATGCAAATGACACCGACTTCTGTTTCTGTTTGTTTCTATCAAAACAAGGTCTTTCAAATAGTATGGTCCGGAAACGAGCGTAAATCGATAAATAACCTGCCTCGGATCACGTGACAAACATCCGGGTACACGCAATTTTGGAAAAAGAAAGAAATTATTGATACTTTATATCTACGTATATCTCGATATTTTACCAATCAATTTCACCAACAAAGTGATCCTTAACCCATTACTTCGTACAAGCGCAGCCGAGCGCGTCTATCTATCACTGCACAGAAGCGCTGCCGAGCGCCTCTATCGATATGCGCACAGAAGCGACCATGAGCGCCGTTATCAATGATTTCATATAAGCGCCTCAGAGCGCGGCCATTTTCAAAGGTTGTTTTTGTTTATTTATTCGGTGGTGACATCTATAAAAACTAGTCCATCTGATGCATTAATACATAACCTATAGTTCCCGTATGTAAAATCGTCATGTTACTATTTAAAGTAACGGTTTAAATTAACATCCAATCAAGTACCCCATAGATCACGCGTGACGTATGGTTCAAAGGTTATACAGGTCAGGTAAACTTGAAAAAAATGGCGGCTCGCAAAAGAACGATTGAGGAAATACTGAATTCTGACACAGATACAGACGAATCGGACTTCGATGGGTTTTCTTCGGAGTCAGATATTAGTGTGGCATCGGATCTTTCCGACTTGGAGACATCCAACGTGGAATCGGATGATGAAGAGCGTACCTTCAACGAATGGACACGGAGGCTTTCCGACATAACGGTGTGTACATGTGAAATAATGACCCAATTAAAATGAGAAGAAAACTGTCGAAACCCGACTTACGATCTTCTAAAAAACAAAATAAATTATATTTCAAACAGAAAACACCCGACCAGGTGTGCTCAAATTATGCATTCACCTGCTTTTCACTTGTTATAACGTACGTATCTTGAGGAATAAACATACATGTATATATTTGTGTACATGTTTGATATGTTCGCAATTTGTCTGATTTGAAATAAGAAAACGGTCGAAAACCCAATTTACGATTTTCTTACAAACAAAATAAATTATTTTGAAAGCAAACACCCGATCAGGTGTGCTCAAATTATGTATTCACCTGCTTGTCACATATCTTGAGAAATAAACATACATGTATATATATTCCTGTACATGTTTGAGATGTTCGCATCGGGACTGTTTTGATGACATTTAGGAAATGTTTTACGTGAAATAATGTTGATTCACAACTCCAAGTACAATGTTGAAACAAATTACATATAAAAGATGAAGAATGCAGATCGAGTACACCACTTTGTTGGGCGAAAATGTTGAGTGTCATTGCATTATTTTGTTTATCTTACTTAGATAAAGTTATTATATACATCTATACATGAAGAAGAATAATTGAAATATTTTTTTTTTCTACAGGTCAATGATTTCACTGAGGAATCGGGTCCAAACCTACCGGATGAGTTTGATGTTCATGCAGCAAAGCCTTTGGACTACTTTTGGCTACTGTTCAGTGCCGAAGTCTTTGCAGAGATGGCTCGTCATACAAACAGTTATGCTAGATGGCGGATGGAGCAAAGAAACTGTGCTGATCCATACTGGACTGAAACAAACACACACGAGATTCGGGCTTTTGTCGGGATGGAGATCCTTATGGGAATCAACCAGCTACCTGACTGCCGCATGTACTGGTCTAAGAATAAGTTTATTGGGAACCCAGGCATTTCGGAAGTGATGACATGCAATAGGTAATTGAATATTGTCTGCAATATTTCACTCAAATGAGCAGCTGTATATAATATTTGCTATTTTCTCAGATTTATGTTTGAAAATATATTATTATTACCTTTGCAGGCATTTCCCTATACAATACAATACACAAAAATTAAGCTTTGTTTTTATCATGAGAATTCTTTCTAAGACGCATTTTATTTACAAAATGATACAACAAAAGTTTCAATGAAAGGTCTGAATGATCTGAATATTTTTCATAATATATATTCCAGGTACATGAAGTTGAAACAGTATTTTCACGTGTCAGAGAGACAAGCAGAGCCTGCCAGAGGAGACCCAACATATGACCGGCTGTACAAAGTGAGGCCCATCCTGGAACATGTGTCTGGAAGCTTCCTTGAACATTACGAAGTTGGAAGAGAAGTTGCCATCGACGAGGCCATGGTGAAATTCACAGGGAAATTATTGTTCGCCAGTACATGCCTGCCAAACCCATCAAACGTGGCATCAAGATTTGGATGGCATGTGATTCCAACTCGTCATACTTGTCCCGGTTCCAAGTTTATCTTGGGCGTGAAGGACAAAGAACTGAACACGGATTGGGACACAGTGTAGTCACCAGCTTGACAGACAACCTGCACCACACCCACAGGCATATATACTTTGACAACTTCTTCACAAGTATTCCACTTATGAACACTTTATTGGAGTCAGGGTTGTATGCCTGTGGTACAGTCCGGGTCAACAGACAAGGTTTTCCACCTGAAATCAAAAAGCCGAGAGACATCAGGAATAGGGGAGATATGATGGTTATGCAAAAAGGGGCGTCTAACCTGACAGCCACTGTGTGGAAGGATAAGAGGTTGGTGCACCATCTGTCAACTCTGTCCAAACCTACCGAGGTATGCCAGGCACAGAGACGTGTAGGGCAAAATGTCCATCAAGTACGACAGCCAGCCTCTGTACATGCGTACAACAAGTTCATGGGAGGTGTCGACCAACATGATCAGCTTCGAATGAACTACTCAGTCGGAAGAAACTCGAAGAAATGGTGGAGGTATCTCTTCTGGTTCCTGGTCAACTGCACCATTGTAAATGCATTCATCATCTTCAAGCAGAAATCCAGAAGACCCAGGAGCAAGAAGAGATACACGCATATTGACTTCAGAATAGACATGGCCATGGACATGATCGCCGGGTTTACGAGTAGGAAGCGGCGAGCATCGGAAGTTGATCATGTTGGTCTAGTGGACGCAGAGAACATAAACGGGCATATTCACTGCAAGCTAAATGCTCCAAAGGGACGTTGTCGGTACCACCTGAAACAGTTAGGAGTAAGAAAGGAAACAGTGTATGGTTGTTCTGTGTGCAAAGTCCATTTGTGCAAAGATGGATGCCACAACAGATTCCATAATTTGTAAAAAGTGTCATAAAAAAGTGATGCTATGTGTAAGTCTTGTGGCACTCAATGAGTTGCCGGCTTGCACATAGCAAAAGCAGAGCATTATAGTGTTTGTAAATAACGTGAAGTTTTGGAGTTTGTTGGAATAAATGTTTGAAATACCGGTGACTGAATAAAGGAAAAACTGTGTGACTTAACGGTTTTGTACATTTCAAGATCTCTTCGGATGAAAGGAATAAACATTTTATAGCTTTATTTTTGCTATGATGTACATTGTGTATAGTAATTTATTTATGTGTAAATTTATTTTCAAAACCAAGTATTTTGAAAACTGAAAATGAAAATGTTCTAAATCTCAAAACTATTTTAGTTAGTGACATAATTTTATGTTCTCATTTCTGATTAAATATTTTTCAAATTCTTTGTTAATACTAATATGTATTCATCAATTAATTCTTAAACTGACCGACAACTGGCATTTATATGTGTAGTTTCAAGTAATTCTAAATTTGCCAAATACTAAAAAAAATTCCATCATAAAAAATGACTATTTTTTTACTAGCTTTTTCTAAAAAGCTGTTGTCTGTTTAACTGTTATCAAATTTCTTTTTTTTACTGACAGATATTGTTTGTATATAATTAGTCTACATATATGTAAAGAGATTTAATTAATAAAATAATATTTTTATTGAAAAATATTAGTAAATATTACTTTTTTTATTAAATTTTTCGTTTCTCTAAAGTTTAACTTATTATTTTTCAAAAAGTATTTGAGATAGAAAAAAAGAAAAGTGCCAATTAAAGGCCATATTTATTAGAAACATTTTAGTAATACACATCAAACTAATCCCATGAACATAAAGTATCATAATAATAAGATTTCTAACACATGTGTCAACTTTTTCAAATTCCCAAATTGCACATGTCTGTGAAGCAAAAACTACTTTTTTACTAGTATATTTTTGATAGCTGTTGTAAGTTTATTAGTCATGAAAATTTTGTGAAATTTTCAGATATTGTTTGTATATAATTATTCTTTATATATGTGTAAAAATTTAAGTGACAAAATGATAGTTTGATTTATAAAAACAATTAAATATTAATGTTTTTATTCAATTTTGTGTTTCTCTTCATTTGAAGTTGTTATATTTAAAAAAGTTTTCCAGTTAGAAAAAAATGAAAAACACCATTAAAAAGCTAGATTCTTTAGCAACATTTTATTTATTCACACCAAACCAATCCCATGCTCAGAAAGTTTCATAATAATAAGATTTCTAACTGAGGTGTCAAATTTCACAAATTCCAATACCCCTATGCACACAGTGCAGATTAACTGATAAGATAGTATTGATTATTGATTTATGATAAGCTGTCATAAATCATACACTGTAGATAGCTGATATGGCTGACTGCCTGTGAAGTAATGGGTTAATACAATATATGCATTCCCTTATCATTACATAATATTATATTTTACCGATGTTTCGTTTTAGGTGGATTTACGCATTGGAAAGTTGACCTCATACGAACAGGTTTTTTCACAAATGACCAAAAGCCGAAAACCGACCTAATTTTAGCGCTTCTTTCCGACTTGCATGGTGTTCATGGGATTGATGTAACATCTTTTTCTCATAGATTTAAGTCTAATGTATGTCTATTATGTCTTAGATTTTCGTATTTCACCCGTATTTATACCCCCAAAACGAAGTTTAGGGGGGTATATAGGAGTCACCCGGTGGTTGGTCGGTCGGTCGGTCGGTCGGTCGGTCGGGCGGTCTGTTGCATTTTCCTTGTCCGGAGCATAACTTGAAAACTACTAGTTGGAATTCAATACAACTTCATACAATGGTCAAGCACATTGAGAGGAAGTGCAGTGCACAAGAACCATAACTCCATCTTGACTAATTTCAGAGTTATTGCCCTTTGTTACTTTTCCTTGTCCGGAGCATAACATGAAAACTACTGGTTGGAATCCAAAACAATTTCATACAATGATCAAGCACAATCAGAGGAAGTGCAGTGTACAAGAACCATAACTCTATCTTGAGTATTTACAGAGTTACAGCCCTTTATTACTTTTCCTTGTCCGGAGCATAACTTGAAAACTACTGGTTGGAATTCAATACAACTTCATAGAATGGTCAAGCACATTAAGAAGGGGTGCAGTGCACAAGAACCATAACTCCATCTTGACTAATTTCAGAGTTATTGCCCTTTGTTACTTTTCCTTGTCCGGAGCATAACATGAAAACTACTGGTTGGAATCCAAAACAATTTCATACAATGATCAAGCACAATCAGAGGAAGTGCAGTGTACAAGAACCATAACTCTATCTAGAGTATTTACAGAGTTATTGCCCTTGGTTACTTTGCCTTGTCCAGAGCATAACTTGAAAACTACTGGTTGGAATTCAATACAACTTCATAGAATAGTCAAGCACATTGAGAGGGAGTGCAGTCCACAAGAACCATAACTCCATCTTGACTAATTACAGAGTTATTGCCCTTTGTTACTTTTCCTTGTCCGGAGCATAAATTGAAAACTACTGATTGGAATCTAAAACAATTTCATACAATGATCAAGCACAATAAGAGGAATTGCAGTGTACAAGAACCATAACTCTATCTTGAGTATTTACAGAGTCATTGCCCTTTGTTACTTTCCTTGTCTGGAGCATAACTTGAAAACTACTGGTTGGAATTGTTACTACAAACTTCCTCTGTTTATAAAGCAGTCTTTTGGGGGTATTAATCACATTTAGTGATAGCTCTAGTTTAATTTTCTGGGACGGTTAGATCCGTTCAAAATCTAAAAATGGCGTCAATGGTGATTTTTTTTTCGCGATACGGTGATATTTGTGCACAGGTTTTCACTATATATTTAGGGTCAAATGATGGAAAATTGCTAATTAAAATGTAAATTAAGAGTTATTTTTGAACGGATATGAATTAGATTTTCGTTTTTTTATTTTATAACATAATAACGTACAGTTTTGTAAGACCAGTATCGCGAGTCAAATTACCATCCATCGCTAAAACGCGCAAGACGGAATAGCATGGACCGTGTTTAACTCGCGTTAAAGATAATAGTTATTCATATATAGAGGTTTTAATTTCAGTTTTACAGAAAATTTCATCAGCTTTCCAATTATACCATTTTTTAAAATTAAATGTGGTATTTAAATGACACAATGACGGGCAGTTTTGAATACAACTTTCAGACAAATACCAGTTTACTCGCTCGGCGTGATAAACGCTTCCAGGTAAAAATCGATAACCGAGACAAGATTATCAGTACGATAAGACATTTGTAGAGGGCGTTTCCGGACCATACTATTTGAAAGACCTTGATCAAAAGGAAAAGATGTTTTTCATTCTTAAATGTGTTAGAAATGTATCGAAACGATCTAGATCTACGCATGCACATGACTTACAAATTATTCAATTATGGACGATATTTGTTCCTTTGACGATTAAAACTTGCCTCCAAAAATAAGAACACAAATGCTCCATTTAATTACATTTCTAAAATGAGGAAGATATTCACAAGCATGTTATCGAAGGTTTTTCATGAAACTTTTTCTTGTGGGTATATTTAAGAATTAGACTCTAGTATTAGAGCGATCTACTTTAGGATCGTAAATCAAAATAGTTTTCTCGATTTTATTAGTTGTAAACAAAATGTTGACGTTAATCTGTTAAAAATTCATTATAATTGAAATCACGATATATACCTAAATACATGTACGTGTCTAATTTCACTTATAGAAAAACATTTCATCGGAGTACATAAAATTCGAATATTTGTAAGATTGCTTGAAAC
Organism: Saxidomus purpurata; assembly: GCA_022818135.1. Classification (NCBI taxonomy): domain Eukaryota; kingdom Metazoa; phylum Mollusca; class Bivalvia; order Venerida; family Veneridae; genus Saxidomus; species Saxidomus purpurata. Next base: position 24,926,697 of record JAFMSR010000001.1, on the reverse strand, counting down.
TTTCATTTGCTGATTTTTTACCAAGTTTTATATATGTAAGATGATTAAATAATATTTAAATGCAGACTTGATCATACATTATAAATGTAACTCGAAGGTAAGTGTCAAATAACGTATGTGTATAAACGTTATATAGGTCTATCATTCATTAAATATATGGTTCGTTATTGTCACATGATAAATAAATTCATATGTTAGATCGATCGTTCACAATAAAAAAAAGTTGCGTAATTTAGATCGGACACTCTGCAAATTGTTACGTAATTATCAAATGCAATTGACCAGTGTGCAATATGCAATGATGTGTGACAAGTTAGATTACTGGCAGGGGGTCGCCAATTAACAACAAATCATATCGCATCCTTTGTTGTGACTTATGCCGTGGGCTAGATCCACATAAATTCCATCAATTAACCATGGCAACGTTGTAAAATGAGAAATTGTTTGTGCTATTTGATTTTATTGAATTGATTTTAAGGATAAGCTATAAGTGTTCCGCAACATGTAAGTGACTTTTTAGCTCACCTGAGCTGGCTCAGGGTGAGCTATTAGGATCGATGAATGTCCGTCGTCCGTCGGACGTCGTCCGTCGTCCGTCCACATTTAGTTCGTTAACGCTCTAGTGGTCACATTTTTTCCTCAATTGTCACGAAACTTGGTCAGGATGTTTGTCCCAGTAATTACTCGGACGAGTTCGAATATGGGTCATCTGGGGTCAAAAACTAGGTCACAGAGCCCAAAAATAGAAAAATCTTGTTAAGGCTCTAGAGGCTACTGTTTCAGTCCAAATATCCTGGCAATTTGTCAGAAAGGTTGTTTCTATGATTTCTAGCTCAAGTTTTAATATGGGTCACCTGGGGTCAAAAACTAGGTCACACAGCCCAAATATGGAAAAACCTTGTTAACACTCTAGAGGTAACATTTTCAGCCCAAATATCCTGGAAATTTGTCAGAAAGGTTGTTAAGTTGATTTCTAGCCCAAGTTCGAATATGGGTCATCTGGGGTCAAAAACTAGGTCACAGCCCAAATATGGAAAAACCTTGTTAACACTCTAGATGTTACATTTTCAGCCCAGATATCCTTGAAATTTGTCAGAAAGTGCAGATCATGATCAGACAGCAAAATAATGAAAGTGCAGATCATGATCAGACAGCTAAATTATGAAAGTGCAGATCATGATCAGACAGCTAAATAATGCATAGCAAACAGTGCAGATCATGATCAGACAGCAAAAAATAAAAAGCTGACAGTGCAGATCATGACCAGCCAACATACAATGAATAGCTTACAGTGCAGATCATGATCAGACAGCAAAAAAATGAATAGCCAACAGTGCAGATCATGATCAGACAGCAAAATAATGAGGCCTAGAGCTTAGATATTCAGCATGTGGCAATAATTGACTCTCTACCAAGATTGTTCAAATCCTGACCTCAGGGTCAAAATTAACCCTGCCTTGGGGGGGGGGGGGGGTCTTTTGATTTTACATAGGCTTATTAAGAGGATATCATGAGCCAAAGGTAAAAATTGATCCTTTCTGCTATTAATAACCTTTTTATTTTTGCCAATGGTAGACAGGTGAGCGATACAGGGCCATCATGGCCCTCTTGTTTTAGTATATGTATCTGTTTCACATTAATTCAATTTAGGGCCTTTACTTTAATTACGTGATTTTTTGAAATTATTTTGAATCTAAATGCCAGCCCTTTATAAACACTAGATCTAAAAAACAAATCTGTGTATTTAATAATATCATACGGTCCTGTAATAAAATACATTTTTGTGACAAAATTTTCAACATAACATTCTCGTATATACCTAATGATGTGCTTCGACCTGATTTTAGTTAGACCTATCAAGAAAAGTTGTGCACTTTGGAAATCTATATCAAATTAGGACAAGTTTGTAACAATTAAATTATTTATCTTAATATGAGAAACTTAAAGAAAATAATTAAAATATATAGATCATTTTACATAGGCCGAATTAAAAATACATTTTCTGTCTTTTCTTCTTGTGCATGATAGATCTATTTCACCGAACGTCATTAAACAATCATTTTCAAGAATTTTTAAAAGAAAGATCTGACAAACATCGCTTAGACATTGAAATAAGTAAAAATATATATGAAATGGTTTGTTTAACGTTTAAATTTTGTCTGGGCTGAAAAATAAGACGATCTTAAAGCTTACTCCCTATTTGAACTATGCGGTTGCCAGGTGCTTGTTTTCACCTCGGCAATATGGCGGATAATTGGTAACTACGGAAGTGACGTCATGCCGACCTGATCAATTGAGAGTAATAAATTAACTTCTGTTCTTCTGTTCTGGTTTGTTACTTAAAACTTTTAATGACAATTAAAGTGGTTATGACACGCACGTGTGAATTGAAATGACATGTGTGAACAAACAACTTAATTCAATCAATCAACTAGCACAGACCGACTTTTTCGATGATTTAAACAATTAATCACTGTGTGATAATTAGAGAAATTTAAAGTTGTCAAAAAGAAAATTATGATTACTAATCAATCTATGTTTATAGAGAATTAATAAAGCGACATGTCTTTTTCATAATATGCACTCTTTCTCTTTCTTTATTTATTTTATAGAGCGAGTGCAGTAACGTTTTCATTGCTGTTGAACAAAAATATAAAATGACGTTACAGAGAAGCAGCAAAAATATAAAGTTCCAAGCCCACATTTACAATTTCCTCAGATATATTTAACAGAGATACGAAAACACATTTACAACTAACTCTGAATTATTTATCCCCCCGCCGAAGGCGAAGGGGATATTAGAAATGCCCTTCGTCCGTCCGTCCGTCCGTCCCAATTTTGTCCGAAGCATAACTCCAAAAGTACTTGAGCGATTTTCTTCAAACTTCATACACTGACAGAGCACATTGGGAGGAAGTGCAGTGTGTAAGAACAATAACTCTACCTTGCCTACTTTTAGAGTTATTCCCCTTTTATCAGATTTACTTGAAAAACTTTGTCTGGAGCATAACTCCAAAAGTACTTGAGGGATTTTCTTCAAACTTAATACACTGACATAGCACATTGGTAGGAAGTGCAGTGTGCAAGAACAATAACTCTACCTTGCCTACTTTTAAAGTTATTCCCCTTTATCAGATTTACTCTAAAAGTTTTGTCCGGAGCATAACTCCAAAAGTGCTTGAGCGATTTACTTCAAACTTAATACACTGACATAGCACATTGGTAGGAAGTGCAGTGTGCAAGAACAATAACTCTACCTTGCCTACTTTTAGAGTTATTCCCCTTTATCAGATTTACTTGTCCGAAGCATAACTCCAAAAGTACTTGAGGGATTTTCTTCAAACTTAATACACTGACATAGCACATTGGTAGGAAGTGCAGTGTGCAAGAACAATAACTCTACCTTGCCTACTTCTAGAGTTATTCCCCTTTATCAGATTTACTTTAAAAGTTTTGTCCAGAGCATAACTCCAAAAGTACTTGAGGGATTTACTTCAAACTTAATACACTGACATAGCACATTGGTAGGAAGTGCAGTGTGCAAGAACAATAACTCTACGTTGCCTACTTTTAGAGTTATTCCCCTTTATCAGATTTACTTGTCCGAAGCATAACTCCAAAAGTACTTGAGGGATTTTCTTCAAACTTAATACACTGACATAGCACATTGGTAGGAAGTGCAGTGTGCAAGAACAATAACTCTACCTTGCCTACTTTTAGAGTTATTCCCCTTTATCAGATTTACTTGTCCAGAGCATAACTCCAAAAGTACTTGAGGGATTTTCTTCAAACTTAATACACTGACATAGCACATTGGTAGGAAGTGCAGTGTGCAAGAACAATAACTCTACGTTGCCTACTTTTAGAGTTATTCCCCTTTATCAGATTTACTTTAAAAGTTTTGTCCAGAGCATAACTCCAAAAGTACTTGAGGGATTTTCTACAAACTTAATACACTGACATAGCACATTGGTAGGAAGTGCAGTGTGTAAGAACAATAACTCTACCTTGCCTACTTTTAGAGTTATTCCCCTTTATCAGATTTACTTTAAAAGTTTTGTCCAGAGCATAACTCCAAAAGTACTTGAGGGATTTTCTTCAAACTTAATACACTGACATAGCACATTGGTAGGAAGTGCAGTGTGCAAGAACAATAACTCTACCTTGTCTACTTTTAGTCAAATAGAAAAATATCATACCTATACTGATAATGAACATTAATATAATTTTGCAAACCTTCTCTTCATTGCCTTATTCTTTTTCCACTTACTTGAAAACTGTACTCAGCATGACCATAACTATACGGCTTTTTAAGGATTTCCTCTCACCAAGTAAAATGTACGAAAGTACAGCCTTCAGGTAACTTTTTCCTGGCAGGGGGATTAACCATGTGTAACATGGCTCTTGTTACCAGTTGAAATGCTCTTTATTTGTTCCGTGTTTTCCAAACTTGCTTTTTAAATTAATGTACATGTTATTAATATAGTGCCGTATTTTTTTCCAATTAGATTGTAAGAAATGAAATAGGTTTATTTTTGGCGAATAGTGACTTAAATACTAACAAAAAGACATACAGGTCACCATTATTTTAAAGTGAATAGAAGATTATGTCACCCTTAAATTTAATTTCTATATTAGTAACAGCAATGTGATCTGGGACTTTATTATATCAGCGTATATAGGTCAACATAGTTCAAGAAAAAATAGAATGCAACTATATCATCTGTAAATTCTTATTTATCCCCCCACCGAAGGCGAAGGGGATATTAGTAATGGTCTCCGTCCGTCCGTCCTTCCGTCCGTCCGTCCGTGTTTCCGTCCCAATTTTGTCCGGAGCATAACTCCAAAAGTACTTGAGGGATTTTCTTCAAACTTAATACACTGACAGAGCACATTGGGAGGAAGTGCAGTGTGTAAGAACAATAACTCTACCTTGCCTACTTTTAGAGTTATTCCCCTTTATCAGATTTACTTGAAAAACTTTGTCCAGAGCATAACTCCAAAAGTACTTGAGGGATTTTCTTCAAACTTAATACACTGACATAGCACATTGGTAGGAAGTGCAGTGTGCAAGAACAATAACTCTACCTTGCCTACTTTTAGAGTTATTCCCCTTTATCAGATTTACTTTAAAAGTTTTGTCCAGAGCATAACTCCAAAAGTACTTGAGGGATTTACTTCAAACTTAATACACTGATAAAGCACATTGGTAAGAAGTGCAGTGTGCAAGAACAATAACTCTACCTTGCCTACTTTTAGAGTTATTCCCCTTTATCAGATTTACTTGTCCGAAGCATAACTCCAAAAGTACTTGAGGGATTTTCTTCAAACTTAATACACTGACATAGCACATTGGTAGGAAGTGCAGTGTGCAAGAACAATAACTCTACCTTGCCTACTTTTAGAGTTATTCCCCTTCATCAGATTTACTTTAAAAGTTTTGTCCAGAGCATAACTCCAAAAGTACTTGAGGGATTTACTTCAAACGTAATACACTGATAGAGCACATTGGTAGGAAGTGCAGTGTGCAAGAACAATAACTCTACCTTGCCTACTTTTAGAGTTATTCCCCTTTATCAGATTTACTTGTCTGAAGCATAACTCCAAAAGTACGTGAGGGATTTTCTTCAAACTTAATACACTGACATAGCACATTGGTAGGAAGTGCAGTGTGCAAGAACAATAACTCTACCTTGCCTACTTTTAGAGTTATTCCCCTTTATCAGATTTACTTTAAAAGTTTTGTCCAGAGCATAACTCCAAAAGTACTCAAGGGATTTACTTCAAAATTAATACACTGACATAGCACATTGGTAGGAAGTGCAGTGTGCAAGAACAATAACTCTACCTTGCCTACTTTTAGAGTTATTCCCCTTTATCAGATTTACTTGAGAAAAACAATTCTGGAGCATAACTCCAAAAGTACTTGAGGGATTTTCTTCAAACTTAATACACTGACATAGCACATTGGTAGGAAGTGCAGTGTGTAAGAACAATAACTCTACCTTGCCTACTTTTAGAGTTATTCCCCTTTATCAGATTTACTTGAAAAACAATTCTGGAGCATAACTCCAAAAGTACTTGAGGGATTTTCTTCAAACTTAATACACTGATTGTAGGAAGTGCAGTGTGCAAAAACAATAACTCTACCTTGCCTACTTTTAGTCAAATAGAAAAATATCATACCTATACTGATAATGAACATTAATATAATTTTGCAAACCTTCTCTTCATTGCCTTATTCTTTTTCCACTTACTTGAAAACTGTACTCAGCATGACCATAACTTTATGGCTTTTTAAGGATTTCCTTTCACCAAGTAAAATGTACGAAAGTACAACCTTCTGGTAACTTCTTCCCAGCGGGGGGATTAACCATGTGTAACATGGCTCATGTTCTAACTCTATAATTACAATCACATATAATTTCCTAGATAGTAACTCTGACATGCTTTTAATAATTATCCGTTTATCAGTGCAGCAAAGTCTTGAATAAAAAAGTAAACAAGAAATAAATCCACAGTATTAGAGTATAAAAGTCACAACACGTAGAGCAATTTTACTTAAATTCACGTTAAGGAATTTTATTATAATTTCAATACGAGTTATCTATCGTGTATCAATCAATTGCATCAAAGTAACCGAATAATTGCCGCCGCATCAACAAAGTGGTTCTTTTCATACATAATCACCTAGTAGAATCATCACGTAATTAAATTAATTACCTGTTATCCTTTGAAATTGTTCCACTTATTAATAAGTTATATCAAAGGAACAGAAATGCATTCAAATTACATCTTTAAATTGCAGACACAACTTTTTGCACAATTAGAAAATAAAATAAAACCAAAAAAAATATGTATACCGAAACAATATAATCACGGATAGGTCCGTGATATAATTGACTCTTATATATGAATTGGGGCCGAAATGGACGTAAAGTGAGGCCGAAATGTCATATGGCCAAAACGTCATCACAATTTTCTTGACGCCGAAACGTACTGGGGCCAAAACGTCTGGTTCCCAGCGGGTTAATTTCGTAATGTTTTCCATTTTCGCGACGGTACAATTTTCCCGGTGACGCTTCCACAGCCACAAGAGACAGTGTTGTCGATTATTATTACGTTCATACATGTTACAGACCGAATATGTGTGCTGTTTAGCACATATGGAACCGTTGTGGGGCATTATAAATAATCTTTCAGTCTTGTAAAGTCAGCGAGGGTATTACCAGTGGTCGTATAATACTGGGGCATTTCGTAAATCATCCAAATGTAAATTGTGAATGATGTCACAACATAGTTTGCATATTTTATATAAACAACGATACACGAAGAATAACATGGTGTGAGATTTACAAATTTTAGGTATTTGAACCAAGTTCGATTACATTATTTTGTATCAAGTGTTGTGTCATCAGGTTGGTTATAATACTATATTTAGTATCGTAACTAAATAAAGTAACCATTAATAAATTCAGTTATGAAAATATGAGCAGGTATTTGTGGTTTCATACTTTTTATTTGTTTTTGAATATCATTCTTTATAAATACAATGCTGGTTGATGAAAAGAGAAAATCTGCTGTTGCATTTATTGCAAATAAAGTGTAAACAAGGATCCAAAAACAAATTTTCCTCAATTTTGCTAAAAATGCAACAGTGAAGTTTTCTGTTTTCAACAAGCATTGTGAAATGTGTTCACTGTAAGTCAAAACTGTCACTTTATTTTATTGTAATAATGTCTGCAATATATTTAACAAAGTGAAATCAAGCTATTTTGATGCTCCCAAAGCTTGGCATATAAAAATCGCACTGATTGTCCGTCTGTCTGTGCGTCCAGAAGGTGTGTAGCGTGCAAGACCCATGTCCCTACCTCAAAGGTCAAGGTCACACTTAGAGTTTGAAGGTAATGGAATCCTCTATATATGCACACATTAGTGTCCAGACTGTAACTTTGTCATGCATGGAAGGATTTTAAAATAACTTGTCAGGAATGTTCAGCACATCAAGATGATGTGTCGCGTGCAAGACCCACGTCCCTACCTCAAAGGTCAAGGTCACACTTAGAGTTTGAAGGTAATGGAATCCTGTATATATGCACACATTAGTGTCCAGACTGTAACTTTGTCATGCATGGAAGGATTTTAAAATAACTTGTCAGGAATGTTCAGCACATCAAGATGATGTGTCGCGTGCAAGACCCACGTCCCTACCTCAAAGGTCAAGGTCACACTTAGAGTTTGAAGGTAATGGAATCCTGTATATATGCACACATTCGTGTCCGGACTATAACTTTGTCATGCATCGATTGATTTAAAAATAACTTGGTACAAATGTTCAGCACATCAAGCTGATGTGTCGCGAGCAAGACCCACATCCCTCCCTCAATATTCAAGGTCACACATAGAGTTTATAGGTAATGGAATCCTGTATATGCATACATTTGTGTCCGGACTGTAACTTTGTCATGCATTGATTGATTTTAAAATAACTTGGCACAAATGTTCAGCACATCAAGACAATGAGTTGTGTGCAAGAACCACATCCCTACCTCAAAGGTCAAGGTCACACTTAGTATTTAAAAGTAATAGAATACTGTATGCATGGTAACTCTGTCATGCATGGAAGGATTTTAAAATTACATGGCACAATTATTGAGCACATGGAGAGGACACAGACTGTGAGACACCTCTTTCGGGGGCATTTGTCACTTGTGAGGGACAGCTCTTGTTCACAACTATGTTACTGTATTTAGTTATGTTTACTGTTAGTAAATATAGTATTATAACCAACCTGATCATAATGATTAACCGGTGCATTATGAAACATAATTTGCACAGATTTTGGTTAAGGTTATTCCTTGTGCAAACCATTTTAAAAACTGATACATTTCATTATTGTGTTTACTTCACCTTTTGTATTTTACAGTTACTGAAGCCAAAAGCACAACAGTCAGTTCAAAATGTGGACCATAGTTCTGATGAAGCTACAGTGGATGTAAATAAATTAAGTGAGTCTTGCCTTTAACTGTATTGTGGTTGAAGAAAAGTGGCATTCAAAGTAGTCTCTTGCAAGAGATAAGTTCAGCAGAAAGAATAATGTCTCTACTGAATCATGGGGGAGGGGAGGGAGAAAGAGACATTTCTTTTGTCATGGATGTTCGTCTGTCTGTCCATCAGTCTTTGCAAGAGTACAGTTAGGTACTAAAGTGGCTGGACTGTCTACAGCACTAGCAGACAATTCATAAAGTTAATTTCTACTCATTCGGTAGGTTAATTGGCTCTTATGTGGCTAAAAATTTTCTCTTACATGGCTAAAATTAGAAACATATACCGGTATATATATCTGCCTGCCCATTACAAATGCTTTAAGTTCCATAACTGCACCTTTGGTCCTACTGTAGGCTCCTATAACATGTAGGCTTATTGGTCAGGACAGGGCTGAAGACCTCTAATCGATTTTGGGGTCAGTAGGTCAAGGTTGCAGGGACTTTTGATTGAAAAATGATATCCGATTAATTACTGAAGAACCATCCGTTGCAGGATGATATAACTTGGTTTGCTTATTGGTCATGAACAATGGAAGATCCCTATTGTTTTTGGGTCATGATCATAGGGACCTTTAACTAAAAATATTAAAATAGTTTCTGATCAATAATTGAAGAATCTTTGATCGTAGGATTATATAACTCTAGGTTGGCTTATTGGTCATGGCCAGTAAAAGACCCCATTATTAGCTCAAGGGGAGTTATTGTAAGGCCAAAAAAAATTTGTGTTTAGGGCAATGGTCAAAAACTAGGTCACGGGGTCAAATCATAGCAAAACCTTGTGTATGCAATAGAGGTTGCATTTTTCATTGGATCTTCATAATACTTGGTCAGTATGATTGCCTTGATGAAATCTAGGTTAATACGTATATGGGCTATCTGGGGTCAAAAAGAAGGTCACAGGGTCAAATCATAGAAAAACCTAGTGTATGCAATAGAGGTTGCATTTTTCATTGGATCTCTGTGAAATTTGGTCAGAATAACTATCTTGATGAGTTCTAGATTGAGTTTGCATATGGGTCATTTGGGTTCAAAAACTATAATAATAGAAAAACGTTTTGTTCGAAAGATAGGTTGCATTTTTCATTGTATCTTCATGAAACTTGGTCAGTATGAGTGTCTTGATGAAATTCAGGTCGAGTTTGCATATGGGTAATCTGAGGTCAAAACCATGTCACCCTGTTTAAGACCTTGTGTATGTCATACAAATGACATTTACAACCAATCATCAAGTAAATTGGTCAGCAGGTTTGTCTTGTCATGGTCAAACAGAATGTTTGTGTTTATCAGATATAGTTATGGGTTAAAGTTTGATCATATATTATCATAAGTAGGTCTCAGGTGAGCGATATAAGGCTATTTTGGCACTCTTGTAATTTGGGGGGGGGGTAAAGGTCAAGGTCACAGGGACCTTTAATTAAAACATGGTTTCCAATCAATAACTGAAGAACAGTTGATCTATGACCCTTCTTGATTTTGAGGCCAGTAGGTCAAAGTCATTAAAGAGGGAGTCAGGGCTGAGGAGGGGTGGGACACATGTTTTTCTCGAAAACAATTTTCTAGTTCATGATGTTTTTCATGTCGGTAAGAAGTATTTCTTAATTTAACAAAAAATATGATTTCCAAGGACTGTCCTGTTTTAGCTTAGAGCTAAACACTGAAAAATGAGAAATGTTGTTACGATGTACAAATCTGAACATGTCTCTAATACGTCATGTAAGGACACCATTTGAAATAAGGACATTGCTTTAGATGGGTTGTCTCAGGAGTTAAGATCATTGAATAATATCTTGGTTTTATAATTTTACTGTTCTGTTGTTTGTTACATTATTGGAGCTTATTTTTGTAATGTTAAATTTTTGGATAACTGTAATTGAGATCAGAAAAAAACTGGAGAAAATTACAAAAAATGGTAACAATTCTAGATTCTAATCCAGAATATGAATATGAACTTATTTGATTAAAAAGGTATATTTTGATCTTCAGACAACAAATTTACAGACAATGATGAGTCTGAGTCGGATCAGGAGTCCAGTGAATCAGATTCAGATTCATCTCAGTCTTCTAGTGACACAGATGATGATTCCAAGTCTGGTTCCAATTCTGAAGACAAAGTTGAACTACAGTTGCTAGGCAACATAAAGTCAAAGGGTGATGAAGAAGGAATCAATTGGCAGGAAGAGAGAAAGAGAAGAAAACAGAAAAGAAAGAATGTTGATAAAGCCAAAAAGATGGCTGATTTGAAACAAGAACAGGTGATTATATTTTGAAGATGTTAGATAATGATATTGATCAGTATTGAAAAGTAATTCTTGAGAAGATTGAATGAGTTCTTTCAGCTGTAGTAGAGTTGTGTCTTTGACATGGTTACTTTAATTTTTACGGCAAAGGGAGGCAAAAGACCATGTAGAAAAGCATACTTCATCCAAAACTAGATCTGTCATTTTGAAATTCTTTAAAAGTGTAAAATTATTTAGCAAATTAGCTCGTCCTGGTAGGGTATGGTGGAAAACCTACAAATATGATCACTGGATTACCATAGTGAACCATCTCAAGAGGTTGTCTGAACATTCTAATTGATCTGTAGAAGATTGATAGAAGAACAATAGCAACAAGAAAAGATAATAACAGAAAGGATACTTTATTAGATTTGATTATAAATAGGGATTTTGTGTTTAACAAGGATTCAAATATATTAATAATTCTTTCAATAAATATATACAAAAACAGAATAAAATGATAATCATCAAGTAATAAATCAATGTAAACTGCTATGGCAGCCATTTTAAAACGTTCTAGAGTCTCTATTTACTTTTCGTGGTAGGTTTCAACATAAATCCAGTTTCACGGTAGAGAAGAAATCTAACTTTAGCAGAAGAGTTAGTTGTTTTTGTAGGTTTCTAAAATGATTTAATGTTGTGACCAGTTACTGCCTACACAGTGAAATGGTAACAGTTGATATTAAATGATAGGTAGAACTGTTCAGTACTTATGGCATATTTCAGTCATTTCTGTTTAATTTCTACAGATTAATCATATACGTAACTTGAATCGCGTCCATGCGTACGGCACAGATATCCCCAACCCAGTACAGACATTTGAACAGATGAAGAGTGAATACAATATACATTTCCGTATAATACAAAACATTGAAGCAGTAGGGTATAAAACACCGACACCCATACAGCTTCAGGCTATACCAGTTATGTTACAGGTAAGTCCCTGTGATTCAAATGGTTAGCCCCTGTGGTTGAGTGGTTAAGGTTGCTGATATAAAATGACTAAACCTCTCTCTGATTGGATGTCATTGGTTTGAGCCCTAGTACCAAACTCACAGTCAGAAGTTCGGCAGTTTCTTACAGATGATGGGAGTCTAGTACTGATCCGTCCCAGGCATGATGGTAAAGTAAACTGTCCATAGGTAAATGACTAACATATTATTGAAAGGAACGATAAACTAAAAAAACCACCCAGATTCTAATAAGAGAGTGATACTGTAAAGGTCACATGCTTTGCAAGGCTTTTATTTTCTGCTGATTTTCACAAATGACTCACTTTGTAAATGCACCAATTTCACCAAAAGTGAGCTCACATGAACCTGAAAGTGTTGAAATTCTCTTAATAAATTTTATACAGTGTGTGATTTAGGCCAGTAGAATGTACGTACCAGACAATTGAGAAAGAATGTAGACTTTCAGTCCATCAGTACAGCCATTATAATTGTTAAATGTTATAGACTGACTTGAAGTAAAGTTCACATACAATACATTGTAAAGCTGCTGTTATACTGTCATTAATTTTTCATGCAGTCTGTCAAGATTGTATTGGCATATCTATTTTTTTCTTCTCATGTATCAGTTCTATACGTAATGATTTTCTGTATACTATTTCAAAATTAAATCATGCAAATAAGAATTTTAAACTAAACACCACAAAATAGTCGTTAAACATTGCATAACTTTGTTTAGCTTTATCCTTCAGGGAAGTAGTATGAAATATGTGCATTGTCAGTTAATAGTCATTGAAAAGCCATAGAGCTTGTATGTAAATTGTTATATGTTAACATTAATAAATCATCATCAAAAAAAAAAAAAAAAAAAAAAAAAAAAAAATTGTATTGGCATAGTTATATCAAAATGAGGTTTTCCCTTATTTCTATGAATCTACTTTTTGTTTGTTGTTGCTTAGAGAAGGGAGATAATGGCTTGTGCACCTACTGGTTCTGGTAAAACTGCAGCATTCATATTACCCATATTACATCATCTCCGGGAACCAAGAAATGAAGGGATTCGTGCACTTGTTCTTGCACCTACACGAGAATTAGCTAAACAGGTGAACTATGTTCAATGTAATTTTTTACTCTACAGAAATATTACAGCCTAAATATTAATTCCGTTGACTAGTTATGATGAAAAAGTTACAGTAATTTGAGCATTTGGAGGACATCAGTTCATGTAGCTAAGATTAAAATTTTAAGCTTATCATGTCATTTGCAAAAAAGAAAACTTAGTGTGGGTGCTTTTCTGGAAGGTTAGTTAAAACCCAAATTTGTAGTGTTGAAAGGTTAATTTATGCTAATTTATTTACTCTCGATTGCGAAACAAGTTCTTACAACTTGCATTAATCACTCTAAAGACTCACTTCAGATGGAATGTGGAATTATCTGTGTCTTGTCTAAGGTCACTACCACTACTTGGTATTGGTGGGGATCAAACCTAGGACACTTGAGGCAAATGCTGTACCACTGCACGAAGGTGGCTCCAAGTGCTGAGAGGTTAATAAATTTTTTGTAGCAGCCTATGTTATTCATTTGCCCCTGGGGGACATTGTTTTGCCCTGTCCGTCAGTCCGTCCGTCCGTCCGTCCGTCGTCCGTCCGTCCATTCTTCGTTTCCGGACGATAACTAGAGTCCTGACCTACAGCTCCAAACTTCATAGGAGAAGGTCTTATTGAGCAGATGATCCCTATTGTTTTTTGGGGTCAGTAGTTCAAAGGTCAAGGTCACAGGACCGTTGGTCAATTTCTTTTCTCGGATGATAACTAGAGTTCCTTTTGACCTACAGCCCTCAAACTTCATAGGATGATTGGTCTTTAGAGCTGATGATCCCTATTGTTTTTGGGGTCAGTAGGTCAAAGGTCAAGGTCACACTGACCGTTGGTCAATCTGTTCCGGATGATAACTAGAGTTCCTTTAGACCTACAGACCTCAAACTTCATAGGATGATTGGTCTATAGAGCAGAGATCCCTATTGTTTTTGGGGTCAGTAGGTCAAAGGTCAAGGTCACAGTGACCGTTGGTCAATTTCTCATTTCGGATGATAACTAGAGTTCCTTTGACCTACAACCCTCAAACTGGGGGTCCGCAGTCCGTCCGTCCATTCTTCGTTCCGGACGATACTAGAGTTCCTTTTGACCTACAGCTCTCAAACTTCATAGGATGAATGGTCTGACGGACCGTCCGTCCATTCTTCGTTTCCGGACGATAACTAGAGTTCCTTTTGACCTACAGCTCTCAAACTTCATAGGATGAATGGTCTTTGAGCAGATGATCCCTATTGTTTTTGGGGTCAGTAGTTCAAAGGTCAAGGTCACAGTGACCGTGGTCAATTTCTGTTCCGGATATAACTAGAGTTCCTTTTGACCTACAGCCCTCAAACTTCATAGGATGATTGGTCTTATAGAGCTGAGATCCCTATTGTTTTTGGGGTCAGTAGGTCAAAGGTCAAGGTCATACTGACCGTTGTCAATTTCTGTTCCGGATGATAACTAGAGTTCCTTTAGACCTACAGACCTCAAACTTCATAGGATGATTGGTCTTATTGAGCAGATGATCCCTATTGTTTTTGGGGTCAGTAGTTCAAAGGTCAAGGTCACAGTGACCGTTGGTCAATTTCTCGTTATAATTTGGGGTCACTAACTCAAAGGTCAAGGTCATAAGGGGGGAGACAAGTTTTTTTGTGAAAAACAATCTCTAGTTTTTAATGCAAAGGAGTGACTTTTGTCTAGAGTGCCAGGGTGAGCAATTTGGATTGCTCACCATCCGCCATCTGGCATTTCCTCTGAAACCACTAAGACAGTGTTGATGAAACTAGGCTCGGATGTTCCTTGCATGAAGCTCTACCAATTTTATTCAAAGAATTCCATTCCATGCACAACTCTGGTTGCTATGGCAACAAAAAGGAAAAACTTTAAAAAATCTTCTTCTCCAAAACTGCAAGGCCCAGAGCTTAGATACTTGGTGTGTGTGTTAGTGGACCTCTATCAATAGTATACAAATTATTTCCCATGGGGTCAAAATTGGGTCATATGTTTTACATAGAAACATATAGTAAAACTTTTAAAAAAATTGCCAGGAACTGTAAGGCCAATATTTAAATATTGGGTTTGTAGCATTGTAATTTTTTTGTATGGTGGTCCTCTATCAATTGTGTTAAAAGCTTACCCCTGGGGTAATAATTGGCACGGCCCCAGGGGTAATTTGTTTTATGTTGACTTGTATTACGAAATACTTTAAAATCTTCTTGTATAATATCATAAGGCGTAGAGCTTATTCATTTGGTATGTAGCATCCTATAGTGGTTCTCTATCAAGATAGTTCAAATTATATAGTCCTTGGGTCAACATTGGCTTTCAATACTTCAAAAAACTCCTTTCTAAAACTAGGAGGCCCGTGCCTTTGATAGTTGTTGTGTAGGATCACCTAATGTTTCAAATTATGCCCAAAGGTCAAAATTGGGCACACCGTTAGTGTCAATATTTTACATAGATTTTTACATGAATTGTTTTGAAAATCTCCATAATTGCAAGGTCTAGAGATTAGATATTTGGTATGTAGCATTTTCTTGTGGCCCTCTTCTTAAACTGTTCTAACTTTGCCCTTGGGGTCAAAACTGGTCCGGCCCTTTTGACCTAATTTTATGAGCTACAGTAGTGGCCCTCTTCTATGGTTTTAGAGCTACGGTCTACTGTACTTAGTTTGTGTTCTGCGATGCTGTTGTTGACCTTTTATAGTAACCAATGGTACCCAGGTGAGCCATATAGGGCCATCATGGTCCTCTTGCATGTTAGAAGCCTCCTTTATATCTCATTTAATACATACTGCCAGACAACAAATTTTACCAACATATGGCAAGCCAATATTCATTTGTTGTATAACTTATTTTCCTCCAGACTTTCCGAGAATTTCAGCGTCTGTCAGATGGTATTGGATTCCGGATACAGTATATTGACAAAACTGGAAGTGACTTAACAAAGATCAGGAAAGCAACACAAAAATGTGGTAAGATAGTAATACAGATGTGAAACTTAGAGAATGCTTTAACTTTTTTCTGGTGGCAGCAGATTGTTACGCTTTTGCAGATTTGTGAAGTCTGATCATAATCTAATATATTGTAATCAAATACTCATTCAAATGACACATAAAACTTTTTGTAAATTGTTGGAATTAGGGTTGTTGGGATGAAAAATTATCAATGTTCAATTGTTTGGGCTTATTAACAAGCCATGATTTCTTTTATGCCCCCACTTTGGGGGATATAGATTTGATCTTGTCCATCTGTACGCAATATTGTGGCATGCACTGCTCCTTTACTAATAGACATAGAGTCACCAAACTTCATACAATTGTCTATTGGGATGGTAAATGTACACCTGGGTTTATGTATTATATTGGACCTGTACCAAGATTGTTCAATTACTTATTTTTTTTAAACAAATGGAGTATATTCTTTATTACCTGCACAAGTGGGAGAGCCACATACAAGCACAAACATAGACATACATATGTAGATATAGAACATTCAGAATACATCACAATAGACAATAGATACAATATTTACATGGACCAATATACAACATGCACAATGTTTACACTTACATTAAACTTATAATATATACATACATGAACATAGGAACATCAGTATATTACGCATATAGTTCGACTCCCTGTCAATCTGGAAATAGGCTTTAAGTTACTATTAAATTAGTCCCAAGCACTGAATCTTGACGAAAGCGAAAATATCAAGAGACAATAAGGGAATTGATATGGCGGCCTTGATCCGAAATCACAAAGAACAGTCGAACTGCTTACAAACTATGTTGACATGTGAACATAAGGGGAAAAGATAAGACATTATGACAGTACTCCTATAAGCATATAAGAGAATAAGGGTTATGCATTATTGTTTATGACAGTCTATGAGTACATTTGTAGCAGATTGCTTTAAGACAAGCAAAGTATCTGGTTAAACGTCTTTATCGACATCATGATTATAATATCTTTTACAACATCTGTAAAGTTGTGTTGTGACAGACCTGTAAGTAAATCATACAGCTGAGTCTCAGGATCCTGTCTAATGAAGTGAATATAAAACTGTATTGAATTATTTACAGTTAATAGTCTCTGCCATAGCGACAAACGTATATTTTCACTGGCTTGACAGAAAAGCAGTTTATGGTTCACAACATTTTCTACCAGGAAATTACATAGTTCACATCGTTCTGAACGCTGAAATGAAAACATTTTACATAATATGTATACAGCGCAGTAACAATACATTTTTGCGCCTGGGTGTCTTCTACTAAGCTGCCAAAGATAGCAGTATTTGTCATTTGTTAGAAGAATGTTAGGCGGCAGTTTGCCGTTTAAACATAGTTTACATTCTGAAACGTATACATGTTTCCGTAAAATGAACTGCAAGAGGTTTTTGCCAGGAAAATATGAAGTTTCGATGAACGTTTTTAAGTAATCTTTAAGTTCATATCTATTCAAAAGGCAAAACACATCTGGTATAAACCCAAGGCTTTGTCTTTCAAGACAGTTGTTATATCGTATTAATCGATGAACAAAAATTTGCTTAGCTAAATAATTGCATGGCAGGCGACAAATCTGACCAAAGAATTGCAATTTCCTATAATTAATTTCAACAGAAATTGGAACAAATCCTAAACACATTAAGGATGCGTCATTATTCATAAAGAGTGGTACTTTTTGCATGAATTTTATACAGAATCTATGAGCTCTCTCAAGTTCTAGCGAGTTCCCAGCAGTCAAATAATTCCACAGTTCACATCCATATAAGGCTTTAGGAACAACAACAGATTTATATATCTTAGAGAGGGTAATAGGGTGCAGAGGTCCAAAACTTATGCCACTATTCGAAATACTCAACAATGTTCCCCTGAGTTTTATACTAGCTTCATGTATATTATCATTTAATGAACAATACTTATTCTTGATTATACCAAGATGTGTATATTTCACATCTTCTTTGAGAAATTCATTACCGAGTTTCCACACCCTGTTACACTTTTTATATTTCGATTCCGTTTCATTAAATACAATTACCGTGCATTTGGTTGGATTGTATTCAAATCTCCATTTCAATGAGTACATATAACAGATATGTAGCATTTTGTCAAGACCACTTTTTTATCCCCCCGCCGAAGGCGAAGGGGATATTAGAAATGGTCTTCGTCCGTCCGTGCATCCGTCCCAATTTTGTCCGGAGCATAACTCCAAAAGTACTTGAGCGATTTTCTTCAAACTTCATACACTGACAGAGCACATTGGGAGGAAGTGCAGTGTGTAAGAACAATAACTCTACCTTGCCTACTTTTAGAGTTATTCCCCTTTATCAGTTTTTACTTGAAAAACTTTGTCCGAAGCATAACTCCAAAAGTACTTGAGGGATTATACGGGAATACCACGACAGCGCGGCTCAGATGGCGTGCCAATCGTAGCTCTGATATCAGCAAACGTAATCTGTTTTCTGACAGGAACGTGAGATTTGCTAGCACGTTTATGTTTAGTCAAAATACCTTGGTCACATTGAACAGAGGCATCTTTCATTTCCGGATACCGAGTTTGAGTTTGCGCTTGGGTTGTTTCGACCTTGCCCGACAGAAAAATTTCTAAGTTGTCCATATCAGCACCAGCCTGAGATTGAGACTGTTTTGTCAAAGTAACACTACTTCCAAAGGACGATAAAAATTCATAGTCCTCGAAGAATCCAAAAGAGACTAGTGGTTCAGAGTCCAGAACACAATCGGGTGTTTTAGGGAGAGGGGAAATATTCAATTTTTCCACGGACACAACATTGTTATTGTCAAGAAATGATTCTATGGATATCATAGGATTGTCAACAGCATTAATTTTGGAGTGTAGGTTTTCAATGTCAGAGCGACTATCGGACATGGCTAGTTCAGTGACACTGCGGCTAATTGTGTCCATGTCACCACGAATACTTGACACAAACTTCAACAGCTCATCTTTGATGCCTGAGACAGGAGAAGTTATGACTCCATATTCTTCCGATCTCAGTGCTTCGTATGCTGCTTGGGCTTGTTTACACATAAGTAAATCACTCTGGAGGCTAGCAACCATGTCCTTTAACAATGTAATTTCGTTAGAACACGAGCACTGGTTAAGATTTGGTCTGGAGCCTAGAGTATTGGCCGAAGAGCCGGATATAACACGAGATGATATGGATTGCTTCCTACGAGAGTTACTTAGCATGTCCTTTAGATTGGAATATTCGTCTACTTCAACGACGGATATAAGAGTGTGGACATCGTTAGCCAGCTTCACTGACACAGGGTCTCCTTTGCGGGTAAACACGTGACGTTTTAATTCTGTATCAGTATCATACGGGAAATCTTCATTTGATTTTACAGATTCATACAACAAACAACGAATATTCTCCAGCGTTTGCTCACATGAGTTATAGTCATTTAGGATCCTTGTAACAAACATAACCCCTGGCAGCTCGTGGAATAAGCCTATGAGTCTGTTATATTCAACAAAGTCTGCATTTTGATCTGGGTCATTGGTACTATTTAACTGGGAATCAATGTCTGCATTTCTATTGTCATCAGGAACAGAAGGAACTTCGACCTCGGTGTTGTCACTGAGCAGAAGAGGTTCCAGCTCACTTAGAGTAGTTTGATCTGCCATTATTTACTTACACCATGCAGTATTACACAATGCAAAGATGCACTCGCATATGCCCAAAAGCTTGGTAAGCAAGTCCTTAATCCGGCACTAACAATAGTGAGCGATAGTCAAACTAATGCACACTGTACATGTAACCGAACTTTGAATGCAAAGAACAAAGGAAAATCAGTTTTTTTCAAATATTTCCATAACGAATCAATATTCCACAGAAATTTTCACACAAATGCATCAATTTAACATTCACTAAATTATTCCATGTGTTTCAATAGTTCCAAATGCATTAGAAACTCCTTAAATGTCATTTTTTTTTAGGAGCAAATAAAACAGGACTGCCCAAAACAAGGGAAGTCACTCATACTTAAAATGTATGTTTACCATCAACATCTACGCCAGAAGAAATAATACCCATAACTGTTTTGATTTTTGACGGACTTATGCCCCTTTTTAACGTAGAAGTTTTGGTTAAAGATTTTAATGAAGTCCAATATTTTGAATACTATCAAAATATCGACTTGAAACTTAAATATATGTACCAGTATTTCTTTGAAATTATCCCCCCCACCTTCCAGTTGGCTTACAGAATCCAGGGTAAGGCTTTGCACATAATGTAAATTTACAAAGGTCTTTGAACAAGTTTCATATCTTTGAGCTTAATTCTTAGACAATAACATAATATACCTGTTGTTAGACAAAAAAAACATTTCACTGACAAGCTTTCGAATAGTCGAGTTTGCTGTCATGAGACAGCTTTTGTTAAATATGGCAGATAAGTTGATAACGCGATTTTTTTTTTGCTAAAATCACTTAATAAGTGGATATCACAAAAACATTCTGCATTATCTACTTATTTTTTAATATGCCAGATAAGTAGATAACCAAAATATTTTTGTGATATCCACTTATTAAGTGATTAACACGGAATATTTTCGCGAAAACCATGTAATAAGTGGATATTACAAAAATGTTTCATGATATCTACTTATTTTTAAATATGGCGGATAAGTAGATAATGTGAAATATTTTCGTGATATCCGCGTTAATCACTTAGTAAATGGATATCATGAAAATATTTTAATTCATCTATTTATACCCCCGCACAACAAAGTTGTAAGGGGGGTATACTGGAATCAGCTTGTCCGTCCGGCCGTCCGGCTGTCCGGCCGTCCGGCCATCCGGCCGTCCGGCGTCCGTCGGTTTTTTCTTGTCCGCCCAATAACTTAAGATTCCTTTGACCCACAGTCTTCATATTTGGCATGGAGGTTAGTCATGATTAGTAGAAGACCCCTATCCATTTTGAGGTCACCAGGTCAAAGGTCAAGGTCACAGGGGCCTTGACTTCAAAAAGCTTGTCCGCCCAATAACTTAAGATTCCTTTGACCCACAGTCTTCATATTTGGCATGGAGGTTAGTCCTGATTAGTAGAAGACCCCTATCCATTTTGAGGTCACCAGGTCAAAGGTCAAGGTCACAGGGGCCTTGACTTCAAAAAGCTTGTTACTTTTCCTTGTCCGGAGCATAACTTGAAAACTACTTGTTGGAATTCAATACAACTTCATACAATGGTCAAGTACATTGAGAGGAAGTGCAGTGCACAGGAACCATAACTCCATCTTGACTTATTACAGAGTTATTGCCCTTTGTTACTTTTCCTTGTCCGGAGCATAACTTGAAAACTACTGCTTGGAATTCAAAACAACTTCATACAATGATCTAGCACAATGAGAGAGTGCAGTGTACAAGAACCATAACTCTATCTTGAGTATTTACAGAGTTATTGCCCTTTGTTACTTTTCCTTGTCCGGAGCATAACTTGAAAACTATTGATTGGAATTCAATACAACTTCATACAATAGTCAAGTACATTGAGAGGAAGTGCAGTGCACAGGAACCATAACTCTTTCTTGACTCATTACAGAGTTATTGCCCTTTGTTACTTTTCCTTGTCCGGAGCATTACTAGAAAACTACCAGTTGGAATTGAATACAACTTCATACAATGGTCTAGCACAATGAGAGGAAGTGCAATGTACAAGAACCATAACTCTATCTTGAGTATTTACAGAGTTATTGCCCATTTTTACTTTTCCTTGTCGCAGAGCATAACTTGAAAACTACTGGTTTGAATGCAATACAACTTCATACAATGGTCCAGCACAATGAGAGGAAGTGCAGTGTACAAGAACCATAACTCTATCTTGACTAATTACAGAGTTATTGCCATGAACAATATCTCTATTTTAGTTTTTTTTTCAAGGTAATCTGTTACTACGAACTTCCTCAGTCTATAAAGCAGTCTATCGGGGGTATTAATCACATTTAGTGATAGCTCTAGTTATTTTTAAATTTGGCGGATAAGTAGATAATGCAAAATGTTTTCATGACAACCACTTAATTAACACGAAAGTCAGTTAACTTACTTGTGGCAGTAATATGCTACTATAAAAAATACCACATATTTCAGTTAAGTATATATAAAAGGGAGAATACTCTGTTATTATAAAAGGGAGAATACTCTGTTATTACTGTCTATTTTTAGAATAGATTACCAGTCCTGTATACTTTGGAGTATTCTGTTACAGTAAGATGACAAAATTTCTCATGAGAACAGCGGTTCAAACCCCACACAGAGCAATTTTTTTTTTTTTTTTTTTTTTTTAAATTTTTGCCTGAATTATGGCCCTTTGCTTTTTTTCCACATATGTTATATATAGAAGAATACTGTCACGTGCCCACTTCCTTCTACATTTCTCAAGATATTTAAACCAAACTCTCACAGAACTGTTGTCATCAAGTGCCCTCGTGCATATTGTCTGGGTTTTGTGTTTGGATCAATTTTGCCTGAATTATGGCCCTTTGCTTTTTTTACACATGTAATATATAGAAGAAGACCTTTGTTTCTTTTTCACATTATGTATATCTACTGACTTTAAAAACACATTTGCGCTCGGCCAGCAGACTGGAAAATGAAAACCTGGTTTTGTGACAATTTCCTGTCACTTGTTATAAATTGATTCAGTATATACCTATTGTAGAACAAGTACTTGCATTTACATTAACTTTTGCCGTGAGTGGTTCCAAAATACTGCGAATTGCAATATACCGGGTCTATTGCGCACACCTAGTCATTACCAGCCTTTCTACCATACTGTTTTAAATTTTCATAACTTGTATAAAACAACAACTGAATGTTTTAATAGCAGGCTATTATCTTTCATATTTAACATAGACTCTAGCAGTATTTCGTAACAAGTAATAATGATGATGATTATGATGATTATGATGTATTATGTTCCTATATAATTAATGTATGTATGAATGTACACACCAAAATTTAGTGTAGCAAAAGAATCGTGGTAAAGTTTAGTTTAAACAATATTTATTCTCGAAAATACATAGTATATATACATACATAGAAAGGTGTAACAATATAACTGGAGTCTGAAAATAAGCTTTCAAAGAAAACTTATATTAATTCATTTTCCTACTTTGGTAAAGTTTGAAAGTTTTTGTTACAATTTATATTGAGTTAATATTTGTTCTTTGTAAATGACAGCATAATCCAGAGAAATGAATTTGATTTTCCCTTTAGATTATTGCATTTGTCTATATTTAAAAATCGTAGTTAAGACATGTAGATCTATGTGATTTCTTACAGTTATTCGTACCCAGGTACGAATCGACTTCGCCGAAATGCGGACATTTTCGTACCATTTTCGAACCACGCATTTACATAAAATACAACAATTACAACGTGTTTAAAGCATAAAAATATGTTGTCATATTTCAAAAAGACATCTACAAGTAGTGCCTCTGTAGAGTTAATTTGCTGATAAGTTTCAGTTTTATACCTTAACGCATGAAGGCGTATTTTAGACTAGTTTTTCGGAAAATCTTTAGAGACACTAAATGACAACTAGTCAGGCCGAGCACTTTTGATGATAGAGGCATTGGCAAGTTACAAAAAATCATTGTTTTTTTATGTTGAATTCCGAGTTTTGTAATTTAAAATTCAACAGTACCTAGTGGTTCGATAATGTATTACGATGTTCCGATAGTTTATGCTCACAAACACAACATCGGATATAAGAGGCATTATTTGGCCTGACTAGGTGTCTTTTAGTGTCTCCGGTCTGACTTAGAAAACTGTTCTGATCAAAACCGCATAGGAAACTAGTTCTATATACAGAACAGATACCTCGTTGAGTTTTAGTAATTTTTAGCTCGACTTTTCTATGAAAAGGGGAGCTATCCTACTCGCCCCGGCGTCGGCGTTGGCGTCACACCTTGGTTAAGTTTTTCGTACCACCCCACTTTATTTCAGAAGTATTAGAGGTATGGCTTTGAAACTTACCATACTTGTTTACCATCATAACCTCCATCTACAGACAAGAGTACATAACTCTGTCAAGGTTTTTGACAGAATTCTGGCCCTTTTTTTACTCTGAAAGTGTATTGAGCTTGGTTAAGTTTTTCGTACCACCTCACTTTATTTCAAAACCATTGGAGGTATTGCTTTGAAACTAACCATACTTGTTTACCATCACGACCTTCATCAACAGACAAGAGGACATAACTCTGTCAAGGTTTTTGACAGAATTATGCCCCTTTTTTACTTAGAAAATACATTGAATATGGGTAAAATCCACTTATTGCCTTCACCCTTTGAGATATTGCTTTGAAACTTTTAATGCTATTTCACATAATTACCCATATCTGTACGCAAGAGAAGGTAACTCTGTCAGGGATTTGTTTTAAAAATTAAGGCCTTTTATCAACTTAGAATCTTGGTTAAGTTTTTCGTACCACCCCACTTTATTTCAGAAGTATTAGAGGTATGGCTTTGAAACTTACCATACTTGTTTACCATCATAACCTCCATCTACAGACAAGAGTACATAACTCTGTCAAGGTTTTTGACAGAATTATGGCCCTTTTTTTACTCTGAAAGTGTATTGAGCTTGGTTAAGTTTTTCGTACCACCTCACTTTATTTCAAAACCATTGGAGGTATTGCTTTGAAACTAACCATACTTGTTTACCATCACGACCTTCATCAACAGACAAGAGGACATAACTCTGTCAAGGTTTTTGACAGAATTATGCCCCTTTTTTACTTAGAAAATACATTGAATATGGGTAAAATCCACTTATTGCCTTAACCCTTTGAGATATTGCTTTGAAACTTTTAATGCTATTTCACATCATTACCCCCCATCTGTACGCAAGAGAAGGTAACTCTGTCAGGGATTTGTTTTAAAAATTAAGGCCTTTTATCGACTTAGAATCTTGGTTAAGTTTTTCGTACCAGTCCACTTTTTGACTGAACTGTTTGAGATATTAATTTGAAAGTTGGAATACTTGTTTACCATCATGATTCCCAAACATGGGTAGGAGAAGGTAATTCTGTCAAGATTTTATTTGAATTATGGCCCTTTTTGACTTAGAAACTCAGTTAAAATTTTCATTCTTGTCCACTTGTTAACTTAACCATTTGAGATATTACTTTGAAAGTTTGAGTATTTATGTACCATTGTAAGACCTATCTGTAAGCAAAAGAAGATAACTCTGTGAAAAATGTTTCTTGATTTGTACTTAGAAATTCCTAGTTAAAGTCTTGTGTGCCCTTAACTGTCAAAGTTTTGTTTTATTGGCAAGCACTAAAAAAGGCGAGCACGCTGTCCTACTGACAGCTCTTGTTAATGTTTTACATTTATTCATCAGTATATCATAATGAAAACAGAATACAAGGTAATGCATTACAATTCTTTTTATTTCATTGAATATATAGAACTACTTTTCGGTCGTATTCGGCAAAAAAATGTGTTAATAGTTTGGCCGTAAGGGTCTGAAATACTCTGTTTACTTTGGATACGATTGAATAAATCCAATCGATTCAAAAACTAGGTCACTATCCAAATCAAATTAAACCTTGTTAACACTCTGGAGGCTACATGTAATACCCAATTGTCATGTAATTTGGTTACAGTGTTTGTCTTGATGATTTCTGTGTAAAAATTGAATGTAGGTCACCGAGGATTAAAAAAAAAGGTCACCAGGTGAAATCCAAGGAAAAACTTTTTAATACTCTGGTAGTATATAGTTGGTCACACTGGGTAATAAGTAGGTCATGTACTTAGGTGAGAAATGAGTGATATTGGACCATCTTGGCCCTTTTGTTTTGCTTAAATATAAATGTACCGAAGAATCTGTGTCAACTAGTCAGCTTGGGGATATATTAATGCAGATGGCTTCTTAATACAGATGTATTTATCTTAACATAACTAGCAGATGTTCTACTGTTCATGTTTAACATACTAGAGCAATATTATAGATAAGTAAACACCATAAGATTGTTTAATACTGTTCAAGTATTTACTAGCCAGTTAAATGTATATTAACAAGGATTTGAAATGGAACCACTGCTGGAAATTTCAGTTTAAATGTCTAAATATTTAGAAATTGTTTCAGACAGTTAATTGTGTTACTGTAATAAAAATCCAGTAAAAGTAGTGTGCCCATTTCCCAAATTGGGCAGTGCCCGTCAGTTCAGATTGTACCCAGACTTCATCGCCAGTCTGTAAGTGCGTTGCAACAGTTACTGAACTTTGGTCAAACCGTTTGTTGGAGGTATTCCAGCAGATGACACGCCCTATTATCTGTCCATTTTTTATGACAGAAGCATCTGCATTAGAATAGCTGGCACTTAAGACTGTAGTTGAAAACACGTAAACTCCTATTTGGGGTGCGATAAATCTTCCTTGAGGATAGTGGTAACCGCGCCCTCATTTAGGATAACGTCATCAAACTTCAAAAGGCATCAGGATATTGTTGATTATGCATACTGTTTTGCATGTGAGTGGCATAGAAGGCTACTGTGTATGTTAAAGCTTTTCTGATTGGGTCATGTGGTTTGATATCTGTAATGATGCATACACATGTAACCTTACTATATCTAGCAAAAGTACTCAAGGCAACTTCAACAGATTTACATCTACTTATGGCGCCTTCAGTTTATATGTCTTTGGAGTTTGGATGAAATGTTGGCCAAATTCCACACTTTTAAAACCACATTATTCCCCTTTTCAGGTCTAAAGGTCTTTGAAAAACAAAATGTTTTATTTCATGAGATTTTACAATGATTTGCTATTTGTCATGTTTTTGACAAGTCTACAAAATTTGCTGTTAAGTTTTCCTTTTCAAGTGGAATTGATTAAAAAATATTCCCATTTCTTTCAAGGCATCACCTTAATTTGCTTTAAGACAGAGGAACCTTAAAATGGTTATCTCTGTCTTATCTCTGATTTATCTCTGTATTTTGAAAAGTTGTAATCAATATTTCAACAGCTAAGCCCACAAAATCTGATGGTACATAGTCGTGCACACAGAGCAATGGGTTCTTTTACCTTTTTTACTGAACGTACAGTTATAACTGTTTAAACCTTTCCGCCCGGGGATAGAACAAGTGTGGTTTCTTAAAACAGATAACCTTTAAATACAGAACATATTTACCTGGATTTATAATTTGTCTTCTATTGACTGTTTTGATTGTAACAAAAGTGGGTGTTCTATGCAAGTGGATGTTTAATACGGGCTACAGCACATACAAGGAAGAAATGGTTAAATCAATGTGCTAAAAACTCACTTTTACTTGCAAAATTCGGTTTTCCATGAGTTAGTTAATGTGGTGTCATTCCAGGGGCCCTGTCAATGGGATTTCCCTCTCTGTTGGATCCAGAATTGTTACCATTGACAGCATTGTTATAAGTGAGCTCTGATTTTAGATCATTGTTATCCTCCCCTTCAGATGTTTCATGAAGAATCTTTTTAGTGGATTCCGTTGAGAGCCTGGATATTTTCTTGGCTTTTCAACGTGTCTAATTATGTCAGTCAGTTCATTCAGTTTTATCTTATTTTGAGCTACATCCTTTTCCAGTTTCACAATGATGTTCTCTTGGTCCACTAGTTTCTTTGATTTATCAGCAAGCTCCTTGTGGAGATCTTTGTTGGACATAGAGAGATGTTAAATTCTTTCATTGGAGACCCGGGCTTGTTCCTCAAGAAATTCAATTCGAGCAGATTGTTCAGCATCTAAAAATGTTTTTGAAACAAAGAGTATTAAAATATTAGAATAAAAATATTAAATGTAAAACAATCTGAATTTAAAATAAATGTCCTTACTCTTGTTAAACTTTTTGTGGAAAGATGTTTGTCAGTGCAATAGAACCCTTTTTACTTTTTACTCTGCAAACAGAAGCCCATATAAATTTTATCAGACATATTTCATAACAAATTTTTCAAATGGTAATGCTATGAGCTGTTGTTATCAAACTTAGAACATAGGTGGTTCATAGCAGGAAAGAAGTTTTGAAATGTGTTTGAGTCACTAGGACCAAGGTGAAATGATTGAGATAATGTGTAAATCTCAAGTTCCAACAGCTCCAAGTCAATGTCAATCTTTGCGGTCATTGGTTTTTCATGCCTTCTCCTTCTAACCTTGTTGAAGAAAGTTTCATGAAACTTGGGTCAAATGTATATCCCATTGAAACAATGTATGGTACCCGTGTTTTGGCCTAATCTGCTGAGGGGTAAATGTAGGGTTTAGGGGTCAAAGCTCATGAGACTGTATCGCCAAACCTGTGTAAGGATTTTCATGAAACTTGTTTCAAAATGTTACCCGCCTGAATTGATCAAAGTCAAGGTCTCACTTAGGGGTTAAATGTTATGAGACTATATCTCTTGAACCCTTTGATGGATTTCCATGAAATATAGGTCAAAAGTTTGTGTAGTCAAGGTGGATTGCATAACCCCTATTCCAAACATGCCTGCTCAACGTCAAGGTCACTGTCATTTTCATGAAATATTGATGTAATACATAATTATGGTCAAGTTGGCCTAATTATGAAAAAAAATCATTTGTTCCAGCGGTGTTCATTCTCTAATAAACAACTGATGCACAGTAATTAACTATGTCCATACAATATATAATCACAGACTCCGTACTGTGTAAAATGTAGCTCCGCCTACAGACGCTTTAGTCATTCATTACCTGTATTCAATCAATATGCAACAAACACTGAAATGGCGCGGTATTATAAAATCTGAAGTATATTGCTAATTGCATATAAGGTGGATTAGTGGTTTAGCAAAAGTTTGTTCTCTTTTAAACTGATAAAATAACCTCATCATCCGGTCAGGTTGGGTGGTGTTGATGTATTTACAGGAATAGAAAAGAAATCATAAGCTTTTGAAAAAAACGACAACTACAAAAAAAAGTGTACAGAAGAAATATTTAAATTACCTTTTCGTTCTAGAGCCTGTACTCTTTGCAAGAGTATTTCTGACAGTGTGTTAGCATTTCCACAGTTTAAATGCACTAACGCCAGTAAAAGCGCTGTGGTGCAGCCTTTATCCACAATGAAGATCTAGATCTGTTATCAAATTTTCCCTCTTATAACAAAATTGTGACAGGACAAGGAAGAGAAATTTTATTGTTAAAAATGATAAGAAAGTTTGAATGAGGAAATACATAAATGACCAATGGAATAATTGTCTACTTACATTGAAAAAAAACAAGGATTGTTTTGCAAAAAACTTAGTCAATGTTTAGGTCATTTGATCTCTTTGTTGAAATTGAACATTGTTTTGTTTTATTTGTGCAATGTGTAGACTTGCTACGAGTCCCTTTCTTACTTTATAACTGGCACAATAGAAATGGCACATATTAACGTAGTAATCATTAACAGTTTGCAGGGTTTCCACTGGCCTATAATTTTTTTTGGCCACAATTTTGATACGTCAGTTTTGTTGGGGTGGGGTGTGGTTTCAACGACTGTTGAATATACAGTCAAACTTGTGCTAACGGCCACCTGTTACTAGCGGCCACCGCGGACAACGGCCGTCTGAATTCCCCGTCCAAATTTGCTCTAAAAAGGGCCGGGAATAGCGGCCACCTGCCGTCCGCGGTCAGCGCAGCGGTAAAAAGCTTCCGTCATCGGGTCCATGATGCGAACAACGGCCACTGAATTTTTACATCTGGCTGAATCAGAGCATTTTGTTTCTTGTAAAATTGTTTGCACCTCAAACGTCGGGCACAAAATCAAATAGCTTTTGGTGATGAAAAGAAGTGCTAACATTAATTGTCACCTTCGCACGTAAAATTAACCGCTCAAACTGTCCGGTAATTGCCAAAATGCTGATTGTTTATTTGATGCAGAACATCTTCGCAATTTGCAGTCGCAGTTTTCATTGTTTGTGCAACTAAATAATAATCGCTTATTTCAGCTAATTAATGCATTCATGTTTAGTAAACGTTTGATTTATTACAATCAAACTGAAAAACACACACTTTAATCTCGTAAATTAGCTGTTGTATTTTTATTCACAATCGGCAATCAAACAACGGCAAAGGGCGCAACCACGTAATTAAATGATCGTTTCCTGTTTGAAAAAAAAGGATCAGCGCCACAGTTTCTGGCTTATTAAAGCGTTTTAATGCCGATTAACTATATTCTGCCATTGTTGATCCGATACAAAATCGTTTTGTATTTGATTTGTCATGTGCGACCGTTTGCAAAATTAAACCAAATGCACGAAATTGGATAAATCGTTATTCGGTTAATGGTTATAGCAGTTTATCTGACAAGTGATGATGAAACTTGATAAACAATGTTAAGTATGATGAAAATATATCAACTGCCCACACCTCCGAACAAAGGTCACCTGTGAACAACGGCCGTTTTCCTGGTTTCCCTTGACCGGCCGTTGTTCACAAGTTTGACTGTATTAACATTTAGATATATGCGCCAAAAGAAACCCAAAATTTTATATTTACCCATTTTATAAATTTCATACCAATAAGGTTTCAGCTAGGTTGTCTAGAGAGCAATATTTTATAAACATTTTTGAACCAAAATTGAATAACGTTAATTGACGTCCTATTTTTAGACTAAAAAATATAACTGACGTCATCAATATTGACGTACGTTGTGTACGTTTCTAAGCAATTACACATATTTTGACGCCATATTTGCCCTGATGAGCAGGAAAGCTAAACCGGTTGGCAAATTATAATTTAATTATCTCATGGACTGTGTTTTTATCTTTTAATATATTTAACTTTTTTCCGGCACATGCTTTGAATTTTTCATGTATATACATATTTCAATAAAAAAGACAACAGTCATGCAACAGTAAATTGGAAATTTTATTTTCTTTATTTGAAATCTTTATATAACATGCATGTAACACACATTATATAACAACATACAGCATGTCACACAACAACAAGCTTTATCTAAAAAGAAGATACTACATGTGCAATCAAGTGACATTCAACTTCATGTAACACACATTATATAGCAACATATAGCGTGTTGCACAAGCATAGGCTTAATCTGAATGGAAGAAACATGCACAAACAAGTGACATTGAACTCTTTGTGACACTTATACAATGTCAGCTTACACATTTACAGCTCATAGTTTTTAGCTCACCTGGCTACGCCAGGGTGAGCTTTTCTGATCGATGATTGTCCGTCGTCCGTCAACATTTTGATTCAAATGACATCTCCTCTGAAACCTCTAGGCCAATGTTGATAAAACTACAGGAATGTCCTTGCATGAAGCCTCTACCAAAAGGTCAAAGAATTGCATTCATGCAGAACTATGGTTGCTATGGCAACAAATAGGAAACTTTAAAAAGCTTCTTCCACCACAAGGCCTATTAGATTTTGGCAAGTAGAATTTCTAGTGGCCTCTACCAAGATTGTTCAGATTATGACCCCGGGTCAATTGACCCGAGGTGGACCCTTTTGCATAGGAATATATAGGGAAAACTTTAAAAATCTTCTTCTCTGAAACCACAAGGCTTAGAGCTAAGATATTTGGCATGTAGCATTGTCTAGTAGACCTCTACCAAGATTGTTCAAATTATGACCCCCGGGTCAAAATTGACCCTGCACCGGAGGTCACTTAGTTTTGCATAGGAATATATAGGAAAAACTTAAAAAATCTTCTTCTCTGAAACCACAAGGCCTAGAGCTTAGATATTTGGCATGTAGCATTGGCTAGTGGACCTCTACCAATATTGTTCAAATTATGAGCCCCGGGTCAAAATTGACCCCGCCCGGGGGTCACTTAGTTTTGCATAGGAATATATAGGAAAAACTTAAAAAATCTTCTTCTCTGAAACCACAAGGCCTAGAGCTTAGATATTTGGCATGTAGCATTGGCTAGTGGACCTCTACCAAGATTGTTCAAATTATGAGCCCCGGATCAAAATTGACCCTGCCCGGGGGTCACTTAGTTTTGCATAGGAATATATAGGAAAAACTTTAAAAATCTTCTTCTCTGAAACCACAAGGCCTAGAGCTTAGATATTTGGCATGTAGCATTGGCTAGTGGACCTCTACCAATATTGTTCAAATTATGACCCCCGGGTCAAAATTGACCCCGCACCGGGGGTCACTTAGTTTTGCATAGGAATATATAGTAAAAACTTTAAAAATCTTCTCTGAAACCACAAGGCCTAGAGCTTAGATATTTGGCATGTAGCATTGCCTAGTAGACCTCTTTAAAGTTTGTTCAAATTATGCCCCTGGGGTCAAAATTGACCTTGCCTGTGGGGGGGGGGATCATTTGTTTTACAAAGGCATATATAGGAAAACTTATTTGGTATATAACATTATCTAGTGATCTTCCACCAGGCAAGTGGACTTGTACCAAGGTGAGCGATATAGGGCCATCTTGGCCCTCTTGTTTACTTTCTCATCTATATCCACAAATTCTTCTGCTTTTTAGACTTTTCCACTTACCATATGCTGCTGGGAAATCAAAAGATTTCTGTGTACCACCACCAGTACTCAATTTCATTAACAGATACAGTGACTTAGAGTCAATGTACCTATGCTCGCCCAGGCACATGCTCGCTCAATTTTATATGTTAGAGATATTACCAAAGAAAATATAACTGATCATGAATATATGTTATTGTTTCTTGATGCCTCATATATTCTACTTCCTGTTCCCATTTTGAAGAGTTTTGCGGTTGGGACAAAATGGTCAGCAGACAAAAGTAAAAGGGCAAGTGAAACCGAAAGTGGAAGTTTGCAAGAAAAAACATGTAGAAACTAAATTAATTCAAAAGTACATCAATATAAACAGTTAATGAGTGAACAGTTGATCATAGTTCTTCCTTTTTGTAACTTTTGTTCCAATATAATCCGCAAAATAATGGATTTATAGCCCA
Organism: Saxidomus purpurata; assembly: GCA_022818135.1. Taxonomy (NCBI): domain Eukaryota; kingdom Metazoa; phylum Mollusca; class Bivalvia; order Venerida; family Veneridae; genus Saxidomus; species Saxidomus purpurata. The sequence goes on along the minus strand of JAFMSR010000001.1, from coordinate 24,893,456 downwards.
TAATTGCCACTGGTCTCCACTGTCAAAATTGTTTTCCAAATGCTGGTTCCGGGCCCAGCATAACAAACGGATATTTTTCTCTCCTTTTCTGATTGTATTCAAACATTTTAAATATTTTTGTCTTACAATTACAATAATTTAATAATTCAGAAAGAATATTTGAAAAATGCAGCTTGAAAATATATTTTATGGCCGTTTTTTAAATGAAAATCAGGTTACTATATTTAGCCTAGGTTACACTCCACTAAATTTCTCCCCAACATTGAAAATGTTTATAATTATGAAATATTGATATATTGGTCTAGCAGTATGATGTATTTTATTTTGCAGCATATGTTTTGTTTTCGAAAAATGCAGGTGGGTGAGCATGGGTCTGGTCATATGACATTTTACCACTGTCAATATAGTGGCGTGAAACCTGTAATAAAATGCCCGGTTGTAAGTGTTTTCTTTTAAATTGGGTCATTTTACACACACTAGTGTCCAGCTACAAGACAATTGGAAAAAACTTCGAATCATATGTTGTTTCATAAAAATACTATAAAATCAATGCCTTTTTTGAGCGAGCATGGGTCCAGTGAGTCTAGTTTCTAACCTATTCCTGAGTTTTGTTTTTACAATGTTTTGAACACTAAATCCCCTCTCACACTCAACACTTGATACTGGGACACATAGAAGTTTGTATGCAACTGCAGCCATACATGGATATACCTGTTCCTTTCTTATTCTTTTTTGACACACACTATTTACATCATTTGCCATTTTACAGTAGTTTGTCATAACAACCTTTCTAAAACGCATATACTCTTTTCTGAAGTCATCCTCATTCACATGCTCACTCACACAGTCAATACACTCATCTAACAGCTCACTCTCATTAACAAACACAGCAGGATCAAACAAACCACAAAACCTTCTCAAAATCTTACTGTCTCCAACATCTGCAAACCTATCTTTCAAATTCTCTAACACTTTCTCACCAAACTGACTACAACATCCCTCAGCTTCCTCCCGCTGCTTATTGCTATCTTTGATTACATGACCCATGTATTCAAACTTACCTGAATCACCTGCAACATCTGGGACAGATGATGTGAAGCACTTCAGCATCTTACCTTGCTTTGTTTCAGTCAGGCTCATAACCTCTGCAACAGTGCACTCCAAAGATGAAGATATACTTGTGAAGTCTATAGTGCTTGACTGAAATGTCTTGCAAAGAATGCTCAATTGCTTCAGAACATCTGCCAGAAAGTGTGAGGTGTACAAAAACTTAAAATTTGAAATACTTTTCAAGAGACCCTGAGCCTTTGCACCCTTGTCTTCACTCAAAACACTAAGCAATGCACTGTAGTTGTCACAAATAGCTTTAACACTGCCCTCAAAACTTAACCATCTTGTATGAAAAACCTGCTTGAACCTAACACTTGAATTAGAACTACCCAAAATAGCATTTATTTTCTCAAGCCTAGCCATATTCTTTGGAGAATTGTCAAAATATTTGTAAATCCCATTAATCAGTTCCTGGTACTTAAGTAAGTAAGGCACAGTGTCTGCTGCCTGTCCACTTGCCAAAGCTAATCTATGGGATATGCAATGAGTGGCTAACAAAGTTGGTGATTCCGTCTTAAGTTGCTGGACAAGACCACTCTTTTTACCAGTCATGACTGCTGCGCCATCTGTACTGATACCAACAAGATTTTGTATGTTCAAATTATGTTCTTTCAATGATGTTAGCACAGTTGACGTGAGTTGATTAGCTGTGGCACCATCTCTTAACTTGCACACATCTAAAAGGCAGCTTTTAGGCTTGTATGAACCTAGTGACTTTTCTAAAAACCTTAAATAGATTCAACATGTTCTGGTCTACAGAAATATCTGTAGACTCGTCTACCATAATACTAAACTTTGAGTCCCCTAAATCATTATGTAAATTGTCATTGATAACATCCACCATACATTGCTGCATCTCTTGAACACTTGTGCTGTGTTCGTATGTAGTGTGTTTGTCCACTTCCAAGGACTGCAAACTGGAACACTCCTGTCAAGAATAAAAAAGATTGTAAATGGAAGGAAAGATCATTCAAATTGAAGACATGAAAACTTGACTGAGTACTCTTTTTTTATTGAAGTGTTAAACTGTTTATTACAAAGTCAACACTACCTAAGGGGCCAGCCATTTCTGCTGAGACAACTTTTTATGAGCACATTCACCTTCTGGTAGCAATTATTTAACTAGATGTCAGTTCACCGACCAGCCGTATCAGAATGGACCCCTCCTTAGATTCAAACCTTCAGTCTCCCACTCCCAAGGGGGATGCCTATATTATATGTACACACTTAATATAACAAATCGCAGGTTACAAAGTTGAGACTAAAATTATACTATTTACCTGATCAATACAGTGGTCATTGAGTTCTGAAATCAACATATTTGGAAGGTTGTTGGTAGCCATGAAGAATATGTTTTTCATTCCTACTGTAACAGCAGACTCGGACTTAGAGAGTTGGATTTCAGCTGAAAATTTTTTTTTTGCCCCCGAAGGGTGGCATATTAAAATCGCACCGTCTGTCCGCTGTCCGTCTGACCGTCTGTCCCTCCTTCTTTTTTTCTTTCCTTCCTTGGTCCCCCCCTTCAATTGTGTCGGCGTACGTCTGCTTGAAGGTTTTAAAAAACTTGGCACACTGTCTGCACATCAAGGCGGCGTGTCGCGTGCAAGACCCACATCCCTACCTCAAAGGTGAAGGTCACACTTGGGTTGAAGGTTTGGAATCCTCTATATATGCACACATTCGTGTCCGGACTGTAACTTTGTCATGCATTGAAGGATTTTAAAATAACTAGGCACACGTCTAGCACATCAAGACGACGTGTCATTGCAAGATCCACGTCCCTAGCTCAAAGGTCAAGGTCATACTTAGAGTTTGAAGGTAATGGATTCCTCTATATATGCATATATACACACATTCGTGTCCGGACGTAACTTTGTCATGCATTGAAGGATTTTAAAATAACTTGGCACAAATGTCTAGCACATCAAGACGACGTGTCGCGTGCAAGACCCAGGTCCCTAGCTCAAAGGGCAAGGTCACATTAGAGTTTGAAGGTAATGGATTCCTCTATATATGCATATATGCACACATTCGTGTCCGGACGTAACTTTGTCAGCCTTTGAAGGATTTTAAAATAGTATGGCACAAATGTCTAGCACATCAAGACGACGTGTCGTGTGCAAGACCCACATCCCTACCACAAAGGTCAAGGTCACACTTAGAGTTTATATGTAATGGAATCCTGTATATATGCATACATTTGTGTCCGGACTATAACTTTATTATGCTTTGAAGGAGGGGGGGGGGGGGGGGGGGGGGGGGGGGGGGGGGGTTTTAAAATACTTGGCACAAATGTCTAGCACATCAAGCGGATGTGTCGCGTGCAAGACCCAAGTCCCTACCTCAAAGGTCAAGGTCACACTTAGGTTTAAAGTAATGGAATACTGTATGCAGATTACTCTGTCATGCATGGAAGGATTTTAAAATTACATAGCACATTTATTGAGCACATGGAGAGGACACAGACTGTGAGGCACCTCTTTCGGGGGCATTCGTCACTTGTGAGGGACAGCTCTTGTTTTGAAAGGCACTAGCTAAAATACAAAATGTTAGCAAATTTGGTGTACACAGTCTTTATGACTCTCTCCAGCTACCAACCAAACATAGCAGAAAAAATGATACTCTGCAGCGGACTCTCATTTTGCCCAACACCGTTAAAAATAGACGACATAGAATTTCACAGAGATACACTTCAACTATTCAACCGCCGCATGAGACTCAAACACTTCTCCATGAACAACACAAACAACCTGGAAACACTAGACCCCTTCAGAACCTCTTCTGGTTGGACACCACCACCAGGCAAATCAGCACACCTCGATGCTTTCCTCACCACAGTAAAACAGGACACATTGAAAACTAAGCACAACCCAGAAAAACCCAACATAACACAAGATGAATATAACGCAATCAACACTTTGAGAAACAACAAAGACATCATAATCAAACCTGCAGACAAAAGCGGCTCTGTCGTTATTCTAAACAAAGAAGACTACATATCAGAAGCGAACAGACAACTTAGCGACACAACGACATACAAGCCAACAAAAACCGACCTCACCAACAAAACGTGTAAAGAAATCGACAGCTTCTTAAACTAACTTAAAAAGCATGCTCTTCTTAACCCCAAGCATATCGACTATCTCATCGCCAAGAACTGCCGAACACCAATATTCTACTTACTTCCAAAAATACACAAAGCCAACAACCCAGGACGCCCGATAGTATCGTCATGCAACGGCCCCACTGAAAAACTCTGAATATGTAGACTTCTTCATACAACCTATAGCTAAAAATATACCTTCCTACATCAAAGATACAAGCCATTTCTTACAAAAGATTAGAGAACTAAAGAAGGTCCCAAAAGACGCGCTATTAGTAACAATTGACGTCAGTGCATTATACACTAACATACCCCATATAGAAGGTATACTAGCAGTAAAACATGCCCTTGAGAAACATAACCAAAAGGAACCAAACACTTGGATCCTACTAAGATTCCTACACTATATACTCAAGAAAACCTGCTTCCAATTTAATGGTAAAACATACCAACAAATCTCAGGCACAACCATGGGCACAAAATGCGCTCCAAGTTTAGCAATACTATTTATGCATGAATTCGAAGAAAAATTCTTGAAGGCATACCCAATCTCACCCTTAGTATGGTGGAGATACATAGACAATATTTTTATAATATGGCTCCACTCCTGACAGGAATTGAATTCCTTCATTGAAGCCTTAAACAGCCAACACAAAACGATCAAATTCACAACAGACATCAACAAGAATAAAATACACTTGTAACCATCATAAAAGACGAAAATGGCAACCTTGATACGACACTCTACACAAAACCGACAGATGCACACATGTACCTACACTACGAATCATACCATCCAAAACACCAAAAGAAGAGCATCCCATTTAGCCAGGCCCTTCGCATACGAAGAATGTGCAGTACAGAAGAATCTTTCTCAGAATGTAGCCAAAGACTCTTGGAACATCTACACGCAAGAGGCTACCCTAAGATACTGATCAAAGAGGCCATAAAGAAAGCACAAAAAACAACCTTCAGACAAACCCAGCCAAAACCAAGTAAAGAAATCATACCATTCATCATCACCAACAACCCGAGATTATCAAACATACCAAAGATCATCACAAAATATGAATACCTCTTGAATTCAGACAGAAACCTCGCCGACTTAATGAAATATAAGATCACTACTGTTTTCCGCAAACCAGCAAACATAAGGAACAGATTAGTAAGATCATCAGATCCCAACAACACTACACTAAAACCTGGCTCATACACATGTGGAAAAAACTGCATAGCTTGCAAACTCATAAAACCCAAAGATACGGTAAAAATACACTCAACAGGCAACATCTTAAAAATCAAAGGGGCATTTGATTGTTCAACAAGTAGCATTATATACCTTATCACGTGCCAAAAATGCAGTATCCAATACATCGGCCAATCTGGGAATACCATCAGACAACGCCTATATGGGCACTGTAACGATATACGAACACGAAATGACGTCAAACCAGTATCGAGACATTTTTCCGCCAACAGACACGACATAAAGGACGTCGACGTCACTGTACTCCTGACAACACCAAAGAATACAAATACACGTCTCAGAACAGAGGAATCAATAATAGAAATATTCAAAACAAAATCGCCAAATGGACTCAATATAATACAATAATGGAGGAAGAAACCAAAATGAAAAGAAAGTATATTAAACAGACTCCAGCTCCATCCGATTCCTACACAGAATTTTCCAAAATACTACGCCAGTGCAAGATATGCAACAAATTCATTAAAGGATCTTTGTCAAACATGAATAGGCACTACAGAACTCACCAAAAAACAGTTACACTATATGGTTGCTTTTACTGTGAACTAAAATATACAACACTATACGATTTAAGAAGACACTGCAGAAACCCATATCACCATTACCACTATCACCTTACAGATCCCATATCAACTCACCAAAGCCACAAGACCCTGCAGAATGTGACAGCAACACAACCATCTGCCAAGATGAGAGAGACTACTTTATAAACACTTTAGACAGAGACATCTACATTTATTCCATTTACGGTATTTTTAAATAAATAAGACAGTTTTCAAACCTTTTTAAACATTTATTTTTTTCTTTTAATACATGTAATGAAATCAACAGAATAACTCTTGACAATATTTCTAAAAATAGACCAAGTCACGTGACACTAAAAAACCGCAGAAAATGCACTTCAGTCAACAATTTTTATATATTTGCACCCTGATGAAGACTATTGTATAGTCGAAACGTCGGTATCATATTAAAAGTATTAAAACCTGTCCCGTCTTGTTTGTGTGTTCCACGTACCTTATTCTTTTTGTTTATCTGACTCTGACTATAGTAGACTGATCATAGTCTGCACTGTTGTTTGTCACTTGGATAAATGACTATTAGGGAGTGGTATTGTCAGAGCTGATTGATTTAAGAAAGTTTGTATAAGAAAAAGTTAATTAACACATAGAGGTAGACATAGCAGAATGTGATTGAAGCTACTATACCATAAAGAGAAAATGGCATGTGTATATGGTGATGTGCTCATATGGTTGCAGTTGTCCTCCATCCTACAAAAATGGAACTATGCTTTTCTATGGTATGTGTGACTCCAGTAACTCTTGAGTCAGTACAGTTTACTCAAAATTAACCATACTTGTTTCTGTTTCCCTCAGTTGGATTTAAGGTGTTACATCTGGGATGGGTTGCCAACAGCTGATCTGTACTACTTCTCACAGTGGTCCCTGGTAACAGTACACATCATTTGGACCACTGTTTTTGTAAAATTTTGGCAGAATCATTTAAGCAAGTTGAAAAGGGTGAATGTTAATTACATTCTTGGCAACACTGTTAGCTTGCTACTAAGAGTTTTGTTCAATGTGGGGTTGAAATGTTACTATAGTTACAGACTTTTGTGAAGTTTTACAAAGATTTTCATTTAAAATTTCATAGTGTTATTTCTCTTTTCCAGATATTCTTGTGTCAACACCAAACAGACTTATATATTTGTTGAAACAACAGCCTCCTGTGATCTCCATGACAAGGTGATCTCTTGTTTTATATTTGTATTGTTGTTGCAAGTTAAACTTTTATAATCATAATAATTTTTGGAAGTTAGAATCAAGCAGTCAGCATTTTAGGACATCAACATAACAGTCATTTTAAACGGGATTAATGTGTGAACTAAATAGTGTGGAAGGAAAAAACTTACACAGAAGAATAGATCCTCTCACTACACATACAAGAAAGGGCAGCAGACAAAGTATAAAGTACAACTCAAAGAAAGGAACTTAATATTGGAATATCATGTAATAAAAAATGGATGCAAACTGCCAATTTTTTTCGCTTTGTTGTATCGGTGATTAAGGCTTTAACCCTTAGTTTGTAGGTAACAGTCAAAGTAACAATTAATGCATACAGTCCCTCAACAGTGTACAGACTGTATTCTGCCTTGGGCCTTGTAGATCTGTAACTTGTCATAGATCTCAAGCCAGGTTATATGTACCTAAATATATTTAAAAACTATTATTCTCTAACAATTCAAAAGTTCACTCTTTACAGGGCTCAACTTAGGACTGAAAACTTAATTGGACCTTCGGACCACCTCATCTAGACTTCGCTTGGCCCGAGGTCTACTGACCTGGACCAAAATATTTGCACCAATAAATACTATAAATTGACTATGCAAAGAAATGTAAAAAAATAACCTGACTTCAAAATAACCTGACTTCGAGTGGAGTTTGGAGTGAAAATATCTCTACGTATTTCCGAGTGACTTTTTTATTACATGTACATCATGAAATTAAAATGTTGATAAAATACACCTGTAAAAGTGACCTGTTTCAATTAAATTCTTTGAATCCCAAGGATTGATTCACACATCGCCGCCATGGTATTTTCGTTGCGAATCGCCGCTATACAATTACCGCGTTTTTGATATCATCGTTTCAAAAGTGATTTTTTTATCTGAACCTCAATGTAAATTTAAAATATTTATTTCCGTGAAATATCCGCCGTCAATGTTTATTTTCCACTTAGCATATGTCACTCGTGGATGATGTGAAAATGGCCTGTCATAAATGATGACAAAATTAACTCTTTCAATTTTGAAAATGTTTGCAAGTCCAAGCTATGTGACACGACAGATTGATAAACGTGAAAAATTATTTCTCTAACAATTAAAGTTCCGAATGTTGTTTATTCAAAACAAAACTACCGGAGCAACTTGTTCTGTTTGTTACAAAATCGTCGCGCTTCAGCGTGCCCGTTTTTCTTTTGCCCTTTATTGTGCTCTTTTTCAGGAACTGTGATTCTCGAATTTTTTCCAGTAGCAATTTTCTTATATTTATTTTAATGAATAACCTTTGCCGAATAAAGTAATTTTTACTGCAAACTTCTGTTAATAATAGAGATAAAGCCGCACGTGTCACAAGATCAAAGAAGGTCGCCGACGTTAGTCGGCGCTAGTCAGGTTTCTTTGATCTTAGTGAAGCACGTGGCATTTAAAGGACAGATATATTTTGACAGTTTAAGACATGTACATGTATTTGTTGACTTTGTATTATAAAAATATTAGTTTGGATTAGATAATGTTATGAGAAAGTTTTATTTTTATGCCCCCGAAGGGTGGCATATTAAAATCGCACCGTCTGTCCGTCTGACCGTCTGTCCGTCTGTCCGTCCGTCCGTCTGTCCGTCTGTCCGTCCGTCCGTGCGTCCCCACTTACAAATTCGTGTCCGGACTGTAACTTTGTCATGCATTGAAGGATTTTAAAATAACTTGGCACACATGTCTAGCACATCAAGACGACGTGTCGCGTGCAAGACCCACATCCCTACCTCAAAGGTGAAGGTCACACTTGGAGTATGAAGGTTACGGAATCCTCTATATATGCACACATTCGTGTCCGGACTGTAACTTTGTCATGCATTGAAGGATTTTAAAATAACTAGGCACACATGTCTAGCACATCAAGACGACGTGTCGCGTGCAAGACCCACGTCCCTAGCTCAAAGGTCAAGGTCATACTTAGAGTTTGAAGGTAATGGATTCCTCCATATAAGCATATATGCACACATTCGTGTCCGGACTGTAACTTTGTCATGCATTGAAGGATTTTAAAATAACTTGGCACAAATGTCTAGCACATCAAGACGACGTGTCGCGTGCAAGACCCACGTCCCTAGCTCAAAGGTCAAGGTCATACTTAGAGTTTGAAGGTAATGGATTCCTCTATATATGCACACATTCGTGTCCGGACTGTAACTTTGTCATGCCTTGAAGGATTTTAAAATAATTTGGCACAAATGTCTAGCACATCAAGACGACATGTCGCGTGCATGACCCACATCCCTACCACAAAGGTCAAGGTCACACTTAGAGTTTATAGGTAATGGAATCCTGTATATATGCATACATTTGTGTCCGGACTATAACTTTATTATGCTTTGAAGGATTTTAAAATAACTGTGCACAAATGTCTAGCACATCAAGCGGATGTGTCGCGTGCAAGACCCAAGTCCCTACCTCAAAGGTCAAGGTCACACTTAGTGTTTAAAGTAATGGAATACTGTATGCATGATTACTCTGTCATGCATGGAAGGATTTTAAAATTACATAGCACATTTATTGAGCACATGGAGAGGACACAGACTGTGAGGCACCTCTTTCGGGGGCATTCGTCACTTGGGAGGGACAGCTCTTGTTTGTTGATACACTAGAATCTATATTGAAAACACTACACAAATGTACGTCAGTCGGCCTATGATTTTCAATTTAAAATGTATAACTATAAGAGACAAAAAAAACGTGTGTTTACAAATATCTACCAAAAAGAATTTAAATTCAATGTCACGTAAACCCGTTCATCTACCTGAAAAATCACACCAAGTACGGCAATTTTATTTATGCGAAGTGCCGTACTCGAAGTCACCCCAAGTTCTAGGTCACACTATTTGGCGCGATTGGAGGTGTATAAAACGCGATTTCAATTGGTTATAGATGGGTGTTGTTGACAAATCAGAAAGCACGTAATTAATTCGTTCTATAAACCGCTGACAAACAACATTGTCATCCAGACCAGCTTACTGGACGGTCAGTTGGACCGTGGGCTTTTTAACTGGACCCGGGCCAACGGTCCAGTGCTAAATTGAGCCCTGTCTTTACTAAATATGTGAAAATGTAAAACGATTTGGGTATTTCATCTACTGAAGTAGGCTGAAATATTTAGTAAAGAGTGAACTTTTGAATTGTTTCATAATTATTCTCCCTTCGGAGTTACTTCTTGTGTATAGTATATTATTCTGTATATTGATATAAAACATACAGATAAATATGTCTTGATCCCAATTCAGGACAAATGCATTTCATGTAACTATTTAGTTAATTTTACAAATGCCTTGAATACTTGGAATGTTTGTGTGTAGGAATGTAATAATTTGTTTGGCCTTAACGTCGCTTCCTTATATTATGTTTTCAGTGTACAATGGTTGGTCGTTGATGAGTCAGACAAGCTGTTTGAGGAGGGGAAATCTGGATTTAGAGATCAGGTATGTTGCAACTTTATTTTATTATACATTGTAGTTTGCGAAATGCTATGTGTACTGGGAACGTCTGCAACAACAACAAAAAAACAGTATGAGGTGTGGTAATGATTGCCAGTTGGTTTTGAACATTAAATCCAAGTTGAGTGACTTTCACTTTAAGATCAACACTCCCATACCCTTTCGCAATATGGGTTAGAGGAAAATGGATCTATATGCAAATTTTAGATTGAAGTTACACTGCCGCATCTATCAAATATTTTGTGACAGTACACATATATAATAGAATTTAGTCTTTTATGTCGCAACTTATTGGTAAAATAACGATCAGTGATACAGAATTTAAGTTTGTGCTAGATGATTTGCAAATCAATGCACTAGTTTTTCAAGTCTATTATGCCCATGTAGAAAATTTGAATTTACCTTTAAAAGGTATTGAAGGTTAGTAAGCACAAATTATGTATAGCAATAATCATAAAGTTGATGTAATTTATCTCCCTTGTTCCGAGTGCTTGTGCAGAGATAAATTGCTTGACTTAAATCTATTAAGGTAAAATAGAATGATTTGAAGTTAAGAAGTAGTTGAAGAGTTTCCATTTAAATAAGAGGCTCTGTGCGAAAAAATATTTTTTAGATGGTGAACACTTTTCACAGTTCATTTACAATGAAAATTGTTTGTTTGCTTTACTGGTTTGAAAGTAAATTTTTAAAAACATATACAATTTAGGAACAAATGTGATCATACTCGCTAATTTAGACAGGTGCAAAATGCCGAAACGAAAGTTTCATCGGTAAACTTCAGAGACTTATTTTTGGTGGCTGCTGCACACGCAATGAAAAACGTCACTTATTGGAATTCATTTAGGTGAGGGCGGGATTTGAAATGGTCGTTCAGTAGAACAGTCTCTTAATAAGGTGGTTGCATGTACGATGTCAACTGTAATTGTAAATTTTGTATATTTTATTTCTTTAAAGTGTAAAATCAGCGATTTGTATAGTCATGCATATATATAACTGTATGTTTCAGCTTGCAACAATATACAAATCATGTGATGGAACCAACCTGAGGAGGGCAATGTTCAGTGCTACCTTTGCTTATGATGTAGAAGAGTGGTGTAAACTTAACCTTGATAATGTCATACAGGTGTATGTTGGGGCAAGGTAATGTGATAATGTCATACAGGTGTATGTTGGGGCAAGGTAATGTGATAATGTCATCTGGGTGTATGTTGGGGCAAGGTAATGGGATAATGTCACACAAATGTATGTTGGGGGGGGGGGGGCCAAGGTAATGTGATAATGTCATACACGTGTATGTTGGGCAAGGTAATGGAATAATGTCATACATGTGTATTTTGGGCAAGGTAATGGGATAATGTCATACACGTGTATGTTGGGCAAGGTAATGGGATAATGTCACATATGTGTATGTTGGGGCAAGTTAATGGGATAATGTCACATATGTGTATGTTGGGATGTTGGGGCAAGGTAATGGGATAATGTCACATGTGTATGTTGGGCAAGGTAATGGGATAATGTCATACATGTGTATTTTGGGCAAGGTAATGGGATAATGTCATACACGTGTATGTTGGGGCAAGGTAATGGGAGAATGTCGCATATGTGTATGTTGGGGCAAGGTAATGGGATAATGTCATACAGGTGTTTGTTGGGGCAAGGTAATGGGATAATGTCACACACATGTATGTTGGGGCGAGGTAATTGGATAATGTTACACAAATGTATGTTGGGGCAAGGTAACGTGATTATGTCATACATGTGTATGTTGGGGCAAGGTATTTGTGAAAACCAACTTCTGATTCTATCACACAGTCATATCAGAGAAAGTTTGAACCTGAGTAGTGTCATACAAAATATTTGTTGGTAAAAGAAAATTGCGTGAACTATCTGTTGTTAATACCATATATTCTTGCATACCCCCGGGGAAAGTATTGGCGGATCCTAGCACGCGGAGGGAAGAGATCAGCCTATACTTCCCATAGGGAAAGTACATCTCAGGCTTACTTTACAGCATCCGAACTACTTTCGTGTATTCAACTCGTACCTGGAACACTTTATTTGCGAAATACGTTTCACGGCAGTTTATATGTGAAATATAGTAATGTTTTTCGTAAATGTAAACAAAGGTCTCATAAGAAAGCACACACTTTAATATTTTTCAAGTTAATGTAACAGGAATTCCATTTTTAGGAATGGTTCGAATTTTCAGGATACGTAATAACAGTTCAAATTACGAAAATTGTTGGTAACGAATATCCATGTAGTTTTGAAGCGAGAGTTGATTTCGAAAAGAAATGATGCTTTTAATGGTGTCACAAGCAAGAGCATCAAATTTCAGAGATGTATAGCAGCATAATCTATTCACATTTCAAAGAACATACTTGCATTCATAAGTTTTTCAAAACAAAAAATGGAGGTAAATGACGTCACAGTTTCTCTTGATAAATGACGTCACTGTGTAAACAAAAGCAGTTAATTAAGTCAATGTCGATGGTATAGTCGCATTAGTCAAGTAAACTGGACGTGCGTCAGGAGAATCTCAGTTAAGGATTTAATTAATATTTTTATGCCCCCGAAGGGTGGCATATTAAAATCGCACCGTCTGTCCGTCCGTGCGTCCGTGCGTCCCCACTTACAAATTCGTGTCCGGACTGTAACTTTGTCATGCATTGAAGGATTTTAAAATAACTTGGCACACATGTCTAGCACATCAAGACGACATGTCGCGTGCAAGACCCACATCCCTACCTCAAAGGTGAAGGTCACACTTGGAGTATGAAGGTTATGGAATCCTCTATATATGCACACATTCGTGTCCGGACTGTAACTTTGTCATGCATTGAAGGATTTTAAAATAACAAGGCACACATGTCTAGCACATCAAGACGACGTGTTGCGTGCAAGACCCACGTCCCTAGCTCAAAGGTCAAGGTCATACTTAGAGTTTGAAGGTAATGGATTCCTCTATATATGCATATATGCACACATTCGTGTCCGGACTGTAACTTTGTCATGCATTGAAGGATTTTAAAATAACTTGGCACAAATGTCTAGCACATCAAGACGACGTGTCGCGTGCAAGACCCAGGTCCCTAGCTCAAAGGTCAAGGTCACACTTAGAGTTTGAAGGTAATGGATTCCTCTATATATGCATATATGCACACATTCGTGTCCGGACTGTAACTTTGTCATGCCTTGAAGGATTTTAAAATAATATGGCACACATGTCTAGCACATCAAGACGACGTGTCGCGTGCAAGACCCACGTCCCTAGCTCAAAGGTCAAGGTCATACTTAGAGTTTGAAGGTAATGGATTCCTCTATATATGCATATATGCACACATTCGTGTCCGGACTGTAACTTTGTCATGCATTGAAGGATTTTAAAATAACTTGGCACAAATGTCTAGCACATCAAGACGACGTGTCGCGTGCAAGACCCAGGTCCCTAGCTCAAAGGTCAAGGTCACACTTAGAGTTTGAAGGTAATGGATTCCTCTATATATGCATATATGCACACATTCGTGTCCGGACTGTAACTTTGTCATGCCTTGAAGGATTTTAAAATAATATGGCACACATGTCTAGCACATCAAGACGACGTGTCGCGTGCAAGACCCACGTCCCTAGCTCAAAGGTCAAGGTCATACTTAGAGTTTGAAGGTAATGGATTCCTCTATATATGCATATATGCACACATTCGTGTCCGGACTGTAACTTTGTCATGCATTGAAGGATTTTAAAATAACTTGGCACAAATGTCTAGCACATCAAGACGACGTGTCGCGTGCAAGACCCAGGTCCCTAGCTCAAAGGTCAAGGTCACACTTAGAGTTTGAAGGTAATGGATTCCTCTATATATGCATATATGCACACATTCGTGTCCGGACTGTAACTTTGTCATGCCTTGAAGGATTTTTAGCTCACCTGAGCTGGCTCAGGGTGAGCTATTAGGATCGATGAATGTCCGTCGTCCGTCGGACGTCGTCCGTCCACATTTAGTTCGTTAACGCTCTAGTGGTCACATTTTTTCCTCAATTGTCACGAAACTTGGTCAGGATGTTTGTCCCAGGAATTACTCGGACGAGTTCGAATATGGGTCATCTGGGGTCAAAAACTAGGTCACAGAGCCCAAAAATAGAAAAATCTTGTTAAGGCTCTAGAGGCTACTGTTTCAGTCCAAATATCCTGGCAATTTGTCAGAAAGGTTGTTTGGTTGATTTCTAGCTCAAGTTTTAATATGGGTCACCTGGGGTCAAAAACTAGGTCACACAGCCCAAATATGGAAAAACCTTGTTAACACTCTAGAGGTAACATTTTCAGCCCAAATATCCTGGAAATTTGTCAGAAAGGTTGTTAAGATGATTTCTAGCCCAAGTTCGAATATGGGTCATCTGGGGTCAAAAACTAGGTCACAGCCCAAATATGGAAAAACCTTGTTAACACTCTAGATGTTACATTTTCAGCCCAGATATCCTTGAAATTTGTCAGAAAGGTTGTTTTGATGATTTCTAGTTTTAATAGTGTGTTGTTTATTGAACACCTGATTTGCTAATTTTATTGCAGTATTTTAACACCATAAGATTGATTTGTAATTAGTACACATCTTGGATCTCTCTATGGTAAGGCCAGAGTTTTTATATCTCTTGGTTTATGCGACTGCCTGTCCTATTTTTTGAAAAGGTAGAATAACAATGACATTATGAACTGATATTTTATTTGTATTATTTCCGCTGTTCCGACTTCACAGACTAGTTAATGAAATGTCAGAATAGTAGGGATATATAATTGAAAGTAATTATTTTAAAGTGTTTATTTTGTTCGAAAATGACGATTATTGACAGGTGCAGTAGACTGATGTTCAATATGTGCTCTGTTCAATACAGTAGGAAAAGTCCTTCATACTCAACATTTTAGAAAACTTCCCATAAACCAAGCAATATAAAAACTCTGGCCTAAAATTGGCACTTATAAAGTTTTAAATAGCGATGATGCAATACATGTTCTTGACCCCTAGTTGAACTTCCATGTTAAAGAATGTAGTTGTAATTTTTGCATTCACATCACAAGACTTACTCTTCCATCTATCACTTTGGAAAGTACCATAAATTGTTAAAAAAATGAACAGCTCACAGTGCAGATCATGATCAGACAGGAAAAAAATGAATAGCTCACAGTGCAGATCATGATCAGACAGCAAAATAATGAATAGCTTACAGTGCAGATCATGATCAGACAGCAAAATAATGAATAGCTTACAGTGTAGATCATGATCAGACAGCAAACTAATGAATAGCTTACAGTGCAGATCATGATCAGACAGCAAAATAATGAATAGCTTACAATGCAGATCATGATCAGACAGCAAAATAATGAAAGTGCAGATCATGATCAGACAGCAAAATAATGCATAGCAAACAGTGCAGACCATGATCAGACAGCTAAATAATGAAAGTGCAGATCATGATCAGACAGCAAAACAATGAATAGCAAACAGTGCAGATCATGATCAAACAGAAAAAAATAAATAGCTGACATTGCAGATCATGACCAGCCAGCATACAATGAATAGCTTACAGTGCAGATTATGATCAGACAGCAAAACAATGAATAGCCAACAGTGCAGATCATGATCAGACAGCAAAATAATGAGGCCTAGAACTTAGATATTCAGCATGTGGCAATAATTGACTCTCTACCAAGATTGTTCAAATCATGACCGGAGGGGGGGGGGATCTTTTGATTTTACATAAGCTTATTAAGAGGATATCATGAGCCAAAGGTAAAAATTGATCCTTTCTGCTATTAATAACCTTTTATTTTTGCCAATGGTAGACAGGTGAGCGATACAGGGCCATCATGGCCCTCTTGTAACATAATATGGCACACATGTCTAGCACATCAAGACGACGTGTCGCGTGCAAGACCCACATCCCTACCACAAAGGTCAAGGTCACACTTAGTGTTTAAAGTAATGGAATACTGTATGCATGATTACTCTGTCATGCATGGAAGGATTTTAAAATTACATAGCACATTTATTGAGCACATGGAGAGGACACAGACTGTGAGGCACCTCTTTCGGGGGCATTCGTCACTTGTGAGGGACAGCTCTTGTTTTGTTTCACAACGTAAATAAAGTACAGTTTTGGATGCGATCAAGCACTATGTTTTTAGCGCTAGATACATAAACAGTGGTTAATTCACGTGTGAACCTACCAAATTTCCTACGCAAGGGGGTTCGATGCAGGGAATTATATTTAATCAACATGAAGTTTTGATTTACTGCTCAACATAGTAGGGCCTATTAAGCGGTTTTCTCGTAGAAACTGCAATGAAATCAAATGAAGTATGCAAGAAAAAGGATCTTGCATGGCCTACTGTGGAGGACTGGGTTGTCCCAACACTCGGGAAAGAGGGTGGAAGTCATAACCTCACTTCGCTCGGTTCCTCCTATCCCCCCGCTTTCCCTCTGGTCGGAACAACCCAGTCCTCCACAGTAGGCCATGTAAGATCCTCATAGGCATAAGAATTTGTGGAATGTAAGCTTTGCTGTTCTTATCTGGGTTTGCAGCCAGAGATAGTCAAGATTATCTGATGCATCAGAGCAGGCTGTTGTGGATTTGAACTCCCCTTTTATTCTGTTGTATTAAAATTTTCTGTTCGTTTTACATTTGTAGGCTTTTCTATAATAATGATAATAGTGAATCTTTGCATGCAGCAATTGCAAAGATTCATCTGGTGTTTAATAAATTCATATTAGAAAACCCTGTTTTTTCAGGAATTCGGCAACCAAAACAATAGAGCAGTCATTGTTGTTCTGCGGGGTAGAGACTGGGAAGCTTATAGCTATGAGAGATATCATTAGAAAGGTAAAGAATGTTGAACTTATATCTCTTCTATGAAATGATATAAATGATAATTGCTTGTTTCCGCAAAAGATCAAGATGTATTTAACAGAGTGATGACTGAAAGTGGAAATTCATACCAGTTTACTTTGGCTTGATTGTGATTTCTTAAGCCTGTAAATAATTCCTTTTGAGACACCACGCAGTGACAAAGCCAGTCACTAATCAGATAGAGAGCCAGCATTTTTGTAGCTGGTACCCATTTACAGCTGGGTTAACTGAGGCATATTTGACATAAGGTGTCACTGAAATTGATATTTTCATGAGTGTTAAAACTGCAAATGAAAATAGTTTCATTTTGTATTCATAAAAGAAAATACAGAAACAAACAATTGGTAGGTTACTTTCATGATCCAAAGACAATTTTTAGCTCGACTATTCGAAGAATAAGGAGACTATTGCACTCGCCCCGGCGTCTGCGTTGGTTAAAGTTTTTAATAAAGTCAATTATCTTAAATACTATCAAAGGTATTGACTTGAAACTCAAAATATATCTTTACCATCAACATCTACACCTGAGGAAACAATCCCCATAACTCTGTTTTGATTTTTGACAGATTTATGCCCCTTTTTAACTTAGCATTTTTGGTTAAAGTTTTTATACCCCCAAAACGAAGTTTAGGGGGGTATATAGGAGTCACCCGGTGGTTGGTCGGTCGGTTGGTCGGTCGGTCGGTCGGTCGGTTGGTCGGTCGGTCGGTCGGTCGGTCGGGCGGTCGGTCGGTCGGTCTGTTGCATTTTCCTTGTCCGGAGCATAACTTGAAAACTACTAGTTGGAATTCAATACAACTTCATACAATGGTCAAGCACATTGAGAGGAAGTGCAGTGCACAAGAACTATAACTCCATCTTGACTAATTACAGAGTTATTGCCCTTTGTTACTTTTCCTTGTCCGGAGCATAACTTGAAAACTACTAGTTGGAATTCAATACAACTTCATACAATGGTCAAGCACATTAAGAGGAAGTGCAGTGCACAAGAACTATAACTCCATCTTGACTAATTACAGAGTTATTGCCCTTTGTTACTTTACCTTGTCCGGAGCATAACTTGAAAACTACAAGTTGGAATTCAATACAACTTCATACAATGGTCAAGCACATTGAGAGGAAGTGCAGTGCACAAGAACCATAACTCCATCTTGACTAATTACAGAGTTATTGCCCTTTGTTACTTTTCCTTGTCCGGAGCATAACTTGAAATCTACTAGTTGGAATTCAATACAACTTCATACAATGATCAAGCACACTCAGAGGAAGTGCAGTGTACAAGAACTATAACTATATCTTGAGTATTTACTGAGTTATTGCCCTTTGTTAGTTTTCCTTGTCCGAAGCATAACTTGAAAACTACTAGTTGGAATTCAATACAACTTCATACAATGGTCAAGCACATTGAGAGGAAGTGCAGTGCACAAGAACTATAACTCCATCTTGACTAATTACAGAGTTATTGCCCTTTGTTACTTTTCCTTGTCCGGAGCATAACTTGAAAACTACTAGTTGGAATTCAATACAACTTCATACAATGATCAAGCACACTCAGAGAAAGTGCAGTGTACAAGAACTATAACTCTATCTTGAGTATTTACTGAGTTATTGCCCTTTGTTACTTTTCCTTGTCCGAAGCATAACTTGAAAACTAATATTTGGAATTCAGTACAACCTCATACAATGGTCAAGTACATTTAGAGGAAGTGCAGTGCACAGGAACCATAACTCCATCTTGACTCATTACAGAGTTATTACCCTTTGTTACTTTTCCTTGTCCGGAGCATAACTTGAAAACTTCTGGTTGGAATTCAATACAACTTCATACAATGGTCAAGCACAGTGAGAGGGAGTGCAGTGCACAGGAACCATATCTCCATCTTGACTAATTACAGAGTTATTGCCCTTTGTTACTTTTCCCTGTCTGGAGCATTTTTCGAAAAACTACAAGTTGGAATTCAATACAACTTCATACAATGGTCAAGCACAATGAGAGGAACTGCTAAGAACAATATCTCTTTTTAGTTTGTTTGCAAGGTATTATGTTACTACGAACTTCTTCAGTTTATAAAGCAATCCTTTTGGGGGTATTAATCACATTTAGTGATAGCTCTAGTTTATAAAT
Source organism: Saxidomus purpurata (assembly GCA_022818135.1). Lineage (NCBI taxonomy): Eukaryota > Metazoa > Mollusca > Bivalvia > Venerida > Veneridae > Saxidomus > Saxidomus purpurata. The sequence goes on along the minus strand of JAFMSR010000001.1, from coordinate 24,873,687 downwards.
TCAAATATCTTGCATATTATCAAAGGTAATGGCTTGAAACTCAAAATATATCTTTACCATCAACATCTACACCTGAGGAAACAATCCTCATAACTCTGTTTTGATTTTTGACAGATTTATGCCCCTTTTTAACTTAGAATTTTTTGTTAAAGTTTTTAATAAAGTCAAATATCCTGAATACTATCAAAGGTATTGACTTGAAACTCAAACTGTATGTTTACCATCAACATCTACACCTGAGGAAACAATCCCCATAACTCTGTTTTGATTTTTGACAGATTTATGCCCCTTTTTAACTTAGAATTTTTGGTTAAAGTTTTTTATAAATTCAAATATCTTGCAAATTATCAAAGGTATTGACTTGAAACTCAAAATATATCTTTACCATCAGCATCTTCACATGAGGAAACAATCCTCATAACTCTGTTTTGATTTTTGACAGATTTATGCCCCTTTTTAACGTAGATTTTTTTGTTATATTTTTATAAATTCAAATATCTTGAATACTATCAAAGGTATTGACTTGAAACTCAAAGTATGTGTCTACAATCAACATCTACACCTGAGGAAACAATCCCCATAACTCTGTTTTGATTTTTGACAGATTTATGCCCCTTTTTAGCTTAGAAAATTTGGTAAAAGATTTTATAAAGTCAAATGTTTTGAATACTATCAAAGGTATTGACTTGAAACTCAAAGTATGTGTCTACCATCAACATCTACATCTGAGGAAACAATCCCCATAACTCTGTTTTGATTTTTGACAGATTTATGGCCCTTTTTAACTTTAATTTTTTTTTATGGACTTAAAATGTATGTTTACTGTCAACATCTTCACCAATGTTTTTGATTTTTGACATTTATGCCCCTTTTAACTTAGAATTTTGTCACAGTTTTTACCAGACTAACATAGAAATACACGAAATGGCTTTCTTTTGAAATATCATAGAAGAATTATGCAGCATGCAGCGGTCATGCTTTTTTAATTCTATACATTTCAATTTTGAAAAGTTACAAAGTTATTCATGATCAAATTTACAAGGTTATGTATTTCTTTGAAATTATCCCCTCCTCCCTCCACTTGGCTTACAGAATCCAGAGTAAGGCTTTGAATGTAATGTACATTTACAAAGGTCTTTGAACAAGTTTCATATCTTTGACCTTAATTCTTACAGACAATTACACAATACTCCTGTTCTTTGACAAAAAACCCATTTTACCAACAACCTTTCGAATAGTCGAGCGTGCTGTCATGTGACAGCTCTTGTTTGATATTTAATTGACATGGTGCTTTTAATTGACCAGCACAAAGTCAGTGTTCACATTTATAGCATTACCAGGATTTTAAATACAGAACTTTTATGTTCTGCCACTGTTAAATGTCAGATAGGGATGATAATCTTTGCATAAAGCAGTATTTTTATGCTGAAGTTTTTAGAAATACTGATGTATAAATATTACATATGCGTGAGTATTTAGTTAAAACTTCTTGTATGTTTTGTAGGGCATACAACCCCCAGTGTTGGTATTTGTACAGTCAAAGGAAAGAGCAAAAGAACTGTTTCATGAACTGATCTATGATGGTATGAATGTGGATGTCATTCATGCTGATAGAACACAGCTGCAGGTAAGATCACAAAGATACAGGTTACATCACAAAATGGAAAGTTACATCATAAAGTTACAAGTTAGATCACATAGTTGCAGACTAGATCACATAGGTACAAGTTACCTCATAAAGTTGAGGTTTAGATCTCATAGTTACAAATTAGATCACGTAGTCACAGGTTACATCACTGCAAATTAGATCACATAGTTAAAGGTTACATCATACAGTTACAAATAAGATCGCATAGTTACAGGTTACATCACATAGTTACAAGTTAGATAACATTGTTTCAGGTTACATCATACAGTTACAAATTAGATCACGTAGTCACAGGTTACATCACATAGTTACAAGTTAAATCACATTGTTACAGGTTACATTACATAGTTACAAGTCTAATCAGTACAACTCTACATAATTTTTAATCAAGGCTTTAAAGCATTTCATATGATTAATTTTTTCAAAAGTTCCATTTTTTGTGACCGGTAATAATCAAAAGGTAAAAGTATCAGCCAGTCTTTCACCAAATGGTATCTGTATTCTCAATAAAAAAGCATTTAACTTTTAAACTTTACAACATTATTTCTAATGAAATCACTCCATAAAAAGTCTAGGTCACAGTGACATCTGTATTAGAGATGGTGTCATGACAATAAGTCCAGAATCATTTGACATGATACAATTTTCAAACTTCCCACGATGGTTGTTTTGAACATTGTTAATGACCTGTATGTAACTTGACATTAGTCTGTTATAGGTCAAGGTCAGAATGATCAGTGTGTGGCTCATACCACATCTCTTAATTGCATTAAAGGGGCATTCATGTATTACAAACACCTTTTGTTGATATAACGTCCGTGAAGTTTGTTAAAGCAGGTCATATTCTGACATTTGGTAATTTCACTGTTAGAGGGAGGTGTTTCAGAGGTACAACTTAGAAATTGGTCTGATTATTTAGCTTTGCCTTGAATATTACCTTTGCAGTTGGTTATCAAAAAATTAAATAGGACATTTAAGAGAAACCTTTATTGGAATAGTGAACTGTATGACCATATCTTTAAAACCTGAAAACATGGATCTTCTCTGTACTTAAGAGAAAAAAATAGTTTTCTTTCTTGTCTCTATATCAAACATGAGGTTAATTAGTTCTCTTAATTACAATATCATATTACTATAAATAGACCAGCAGATAAAACTGAATTAAACATGTCCATTAAAACCCATTCTTTGACTGGTAATGGCTCAAATTCAGAGACATGCTGTGTTTTAGGTTTTCAGCCATTTCCAGCTTGTTTGTACTTTAATTTTAATGCAAGTAATATTCTTTCCTTTGATATGATTATAAAATCTTTTTTCAGAGGGACAACGTTATAAAGAGTTTCCGAGCAGGAAAGATATGGATATTAATTTGTACGGAGCTAATGGGTCGTGGTATTGATTTTAAGGGAGTGAATCTTGTCATTAACTACGATTTCCCCAATAGTGCAATCAGTTACATCCATAGGATTGGTAAGTTTTTACAGGAAATCTAATTTCATTTAAATTCTCATCAGGTGCACTTCATGTGTATGCGTAAATAATTAAATTTCTCCTTTGAGGAGCAGTAACAGCTTGGATGGTATTCTTAGGTTATTCCTATTTGAATCTTCCATTGAATAGGAAGAGATATGTGCATTGCAAAATTAGTAACCTCTAGCCGCCTCAGTGTTCTTGTTTCCTCCTAATTATACCCCCGAAACGAAGTTTGGGGGGGTATATAGGAGTCACCCGGTGGTTGGTCGGTCGGTCAGGTGGTCTGTTGCATTTTCCTTGTCCGGAGCATAACTTGAAAACTACTAGCTCGAATTCAATACAACTTCATACAAATGTCAAGCACATTGAGAGAAAGTGCAGTGCACAAGAATCATAACTCCATCTTGACTCATTACAGAGTTATTGCCCTTTGTTACTTTTTCTTGTCCGGAACATAACTTGAAAACTACTGGTTGGAATTCAGTACAACTTCATACAATGGTCTAGCACAATGGGAGGAAGTGCAGTGCACAAGAATCATAACTCCATCTTGACTCATTACAGAGTTAATGCCCTTTGTTACTTTTGCTTGTCCGGAGCATAACTTGAAAACTACTGGTTGGAATTCAATACAACTTCATACAATGGTCAAGTACATTGAGAGGAAGTGCATTGCACAGGAACGATAACTCTACTTTGACTCATTACAGAGTTATTGCCCTTTGTTACTTTTCCTTGTCCAGAGCATTACTTGAAAACTACAAGTTGGAATTCAATACAACTTCATACAATGGTCAAGCACAATGAGAGGAAGTGCAGTGTACAAGAACCATAACTCTATCTTGAGCAATTACAAAGTTATTGCCCTTTGTTACATTTTTCCTTGTCAGGAGCATAATTTGAAAACTACTGGTTGGAATTCAATACAACTTCATACAATGGTCAAGCACAAGGAGAGGAAGTGCAGTACAAAAGAACAATAACTCCATCTTGACTTATTACAGAGTTATTGCCCTTTGTTACTTTTCCTTGTCCGGAGCATAATTTGAAAACTACTGGTTGGAATTCAATACAACTTCATACAATGGTCAAGCACAATGAGAGGAAGTGCAGTGCAAAAGAATAACAACTTTATCTTGACTCATTGCAGAGTTATTGCCCTTTGTTACTTTTACTTGTCTGGAGCATAATTCGAAAACTACTGGTTGGAATTCAATACAACTTCATACAATGGTCAAGCACAATGAGAGGAAGTGCAGTGTACAAGAACCATAACTCTATCTTGACAAATTACAAAGTTATTTCCAAGAACAATATCTCTGTTTCTCTTTTTTTTTTACAAGGTATTCTGTCACTACGAACTTCCTCAGTTTATAAAGCAGTCTTTCGGGGGTATTAATCACATTTAGTGATAAGTCTAGTTTACATTGTCCATAATCTCTGCTGAATATAGAGGTTTTCAGTAGATCAGTTGGGGGCAATGTCTTGAAAATGGATTAATAAAGCTTTAGATATTGTCCAAATCTGCCATGTGATTCAAAAAAATTTAATATCTGTATTGCTGGAAATCGTTCAACTACTTTGTCCACTGATTCTTTAAAACTGCGGAAACAGGAGCAGTTAAAACGCCAAAGGGAAGTTTAAAAGTTTTTTAAATTCAACAGAAGTTGAATATTTGGTATGTGTCCTTAGGCTCATACCAAATAAAAGAACATTTTTATATTTCCAGGTAGAACTGGTAGGGCAGGGAGGTCTGGAAAAGCAGTTACATTTTTCACAGAGGATGATGCTGTGTATTTGAAAAGGTCAGTTTGATTGATATAAATAGATCCTGTCTAAAGCTTGTTTCCATATTCTTACCATCATAGTTACTTGTATACATGTATATTATTTATTGTAAATCATCAACAGGGGATTGCCCTTTATCGACAAATGAAGGAAGTATCTGGGTTACACTGCTGTTTTGTCTTATTTTTACAGTCAAGTTGAACAAAGTTGGCACCAAAGGTTTCGCCACAACACTTGTATCAGTAGTTCAATAGTTACACAATAACCTGTACTTGTAATTGAGCTTATTTTGGAAAAAGTATTTTTATGGCATTAAAACTTAACACATTATCAAATATAAACCAGTTTCTGTGATAATGTAAGGCTTTCTACTTATTTTACAATGAGCCTGCTAACAACATTTTACCTAGACCTGTCCCCTGATTGGTTAGAGAAGCTAAAAAGACATTTGTTTGACATTATGGGGTTTAAGCCCTGCTGACAATCAGACTCTTTATGTGAGATAATTACCTGTTTCTTATTGAAGATTGGAGTCAAGTTCTAGTTCTTCCTGGAAGATGGTCTCGTAAACTGACCACATGTACATAACTCTGAAACTCAAATACTTTACATATATACTGTTGAAAACCGAATTATGTTCTAAATGCAGAGCAATGTCTAGGTTTTTGTCTATTTCAGTATAGCCAATGTAATGAGGACAGCTGGATGTCCAGTTCCAGACTACATGCTCAAAATCAACCAGCCTTCAAGGTACTGTACACAGGCTTCTTATTGTTCAAAGGAAAAGAAATACCTAATGCACCAGTCGTATGCAATATTCGTTTGTTAGTGTTTCCATACACAGTGTGACAGTCATAAATATATGAATTGTTAACATTTTGTAAGGCACAGTTTCTGCCTGCTTAAAGTATTTTTCAAAAGATTTTTGCTATTAGAAATTTTCTTTCTGTAAAAGTATTTACACTGCATATTTTAGAAAGGAAAGAGCTTCTGTAAACAAACTTCTACAGTTCAGTAATAGTTAATTCAGCATGACTTACACAGGCTACTCATTATTTATTAAGCTGTTTTTTTTTTTTAAAAAACCTGATTATTAAAATGCTGATGTCGTATGTCGGGCGTCAAACATTGGATTCTGCTTAATAACTTTAGTAAGGAGTGACTAATTGCAATGAAACTTGGTGTGAAGGTAGCTTGCCTGGAGAGGAAGGTTGGGATAGCATTTGGGGTCACTAGGGTCAAGATCACTTTTACTAAAAATATATTTTTTTTTAAACATTTTTTTTTAGTATTTAAATTGTTAGAAGCAAAATAATAATGAAAAATTTAGAGGGGTATGGGAGGGTCAAGGTCACTAAAAATAGATTAATTTTTTTTTTAGCTCACCTGGCTACGCCAGGGTGAGCTTTTCTGATCGATGATTGTCCGTCGTTAGTCGTCCGTCAACATTTTGATTCAAATGACATCTCCTCTGAAACCTCTAGGCCAATGTTGATAAAACTATGCAGGAATGTTCCTTGCATGAAGCTCTACCAAAATTGTTCAAAGAATTCCATTCCATGCAGAACTCTGGTTGCTATGGCAACAAATAGGAAAAACTTTAAAAATCTTCTTCTCTGAAACCACAAGGCCTAGAGCTTAGATATTTGGCATGTAGCATTGTCTAGTGGACCTCTACCAAGATTGTTCAAATTATGACCCCCGGGTCAAAATTGACCCCGCACGGGTGGGCACTTAGTTTTTAGCTCGACTTTTCTATGAAAAGGGGAGCTATCCTACTCGCCCCGGCGTCGGCGTTGGCGTCACACCTTGGTTAAGTTTTTCGTACCACCCCACTTTATTTCAAAAGTATTAGAGGTATGGCTTTGAAACTTACCATACTTGTTTACCATCATAACCTCCATCTACAGACAAGAGTACATAACTCTGTCAAGGTTTTTGACAGAATTATGGCCCTTTTTTACTTAGAAAGTGTATTGTGCTTGGTTAAGTTTTTCGTACCACCTCACTTTATTTCAAAACCATTGGAGGTATTGCTTTGAAACTAACCATACTTGTTTACCATCACGACCTTCATCAACAGACAAGAGGACATAACTCTGTCAAGGTTTTTGACAGAATTATGCCCCTTTTTGACTTAGAAAATACATTGAATATGGGTAAAATCCACTTATTGTCTTAACCCTTTGAGATATTGCTTTGAAACTATTAATGCTATTTCACATCATTACCCCCATCTGTACGCAAGAGAAGGTAACTCTGTCAGGGATTTGTTTTAAAAATTAAGGCCTTTTATCGACTTAGAATCTTGGTTAAGTTTTTCGTACCAGTCCACTTTTTAGCTTGACTTTTCTATGAAAAGGGGAGCTATCCTACTCGCCCCGGCGTCGGCGTTGGCGTCACACCTTGGTTAAGTTTTTTGTACCACCCAACTTTATTTCAAAAGTATTAGAGGTATGGCTTTGAAACTTACCATACTTGTTTACCATCATAACCTCCATCTACAGACAAGAGTACATAACTCTGTCAAGGTTTTTGACAGAATTATGGCCCTTTTTTTACTTAGAAAGTGTATTGAGCTTGGTTAAGTTTTTCGTACCACCTCACTTTATTTCAAAACCATTGGAGGTATTGCTTTGAAACTAACCATACTTGTTTACCATCACGACCTTCATCAACAGACAAGAGGACATAACTCTGTCAAAGTTTTTGACAGAATTATGCCTCTTTTTGACTTAGAAAATACATTGAATATGGGTAAAATCCACTTATTGCCTTAACCCTTTGAGATATTGCTTTGAAACTTTTAATGCTATTTCACATCATTACCCCCATCTGTACGCAAGAGAAGGTAACTCTGTCAGGGATTTGTTTTAAAAATTAAGGCCTTTTATCGACTTAGAATCTTGGTTAAGTTTTTCGTACCAGTCCACTTTTTGACTGAACTGTTTGAGATATTAATTTGAAAGTTGGAATACTTGTTTACCATCATGATTCCAAAACATGGGCAGGAGAAGGTAATTCTGTCAAGGATTTTATTTGAATTATGGCCCTTTTTGACTTAGAAACTCAGTTAAAATTTTCATTCTTGTCCACTTGTTAACTTAACCATTTGAGATATTACTTTGAAAGTTGGAGTACTTATGTACCATCGTAAGACCTATCTGTAAGCAAAAGAAGATAACTCTGTGAAAAATTTTCTTGATTTGTACTTAGAAATTCCTAGTTAAAGTCTTGTGTGCCCTTAACTGTCAAAGTTTTGTTTTATTGGCAAGCACTAAAAAAGTCGAGCACGCTGTCCTACTGACAGCTCTTGTTGCATAGACTTATATAGGAAAAACTTTAAAAATCTTCTTCTCTGAAACCACAAGGCCTAGAGCTAAGATATTTGGCATGTAGCATTGTCTAGTGGACCTCTACCAAGATTGTTCAAATTATGACCCCCGGGTCAAAATTGACCCCGCACCGGGGGTCACTTAGTTTTGCATAGGAATATATAGGAAAAACTTTAAAAATCTTCTTCTCTGAAACCACAAGGCCTAGAGCTAAGATATTTGGCATGTAGCATTGGCTAGTGGACCTCTACCAATATTGTTCAAATTATGACCCCCGGATCAAAATTGACCCTGCACCAGGGGTCACTTAGTTTTACATAGGCTTATATAGTAAAAACTTCAAAAATCTTCTTCTTTGAAACCACAAGGCCTACAGCTTAGATATTTGGCATGTAGCATTGGCTAGTGGACCTCTACCAATATTGTTCAAATTATGACCCCCGGGTCAAAATTGACCCTGTACCGGGGGTCACTTAGTTTTACATAGGCTTATATAGTAAAAACTTCAAAAATCTTCTTCTTTGAAACCACAAGGCCTACAGCTTAGATATTTGGCATGTAGCATTGGCTAGTGGACCTCTACCAATATTGTTCAAATTATGACCCCCGGGTCAAAATTGACCCCGCACCGGGGGGTCACTTAGTTTTACATAGGCTTATATAGAAAATAAATCTTCTTAAACCACAAGGCCACAGCTTAGAATTTGGCATGTAGCTTGGCTAGGGACCTCTACCAATATTGTTAAATTATGACCCCGGGCAATTGACCCCGGGGTCACTGGTGGTTTATAGGGAAAACTTTAAAAATCTTTTTCTCTGAAACCACAAGGCCTAGAGCTTAGATATTTGGCATGTAGCATTGCCTAGTAGACCTCTTCAAAGTTTGTTCAAATTATGCCCCTGGGGTCAAAACATTTGTTTTACAAAGGCGTATATAGGAAAACTTATTTGGTATATAACATTATCTAGTGATCTTCCACCAGGCAAGTGGACTTGTACCAAGGTGAGCGATATAGGGCCATCTTGACCCTCTTGTTTCAGTTTTAAGCAAAAGGGGGTGTCAAGGTGACTGCTTTTTTAATTCTACAATTTCTACAGGCGCCTTTTAAACCAGCTGTTTCCTTGTGGTTGCACTGCACTAATCTTTAAGTGTATACACAGCTCAACAAACATTGTTGATTTATAGCAGGTAACTATTCATGGTAATATGTTACATGAAATAAATGTTTAATTCTTGTTTTTCATCAGCATCATGAGGGGGGTTTTTGAAATAGTTGGTACATGTCATGTCTTGTAATTATGTCTTGCATTCTGTTACAGGCAAGATAGAAAGAAGCTAGCAAAAGGTGCAATAAAGAGGAAGAAAATTTCCAGAGTGACTAAATATGATTTGGAAAAGGCACAGCATAAAAGGTAATGTTTTGCTCAGAGAGGACTCTGGGAAATGACATGATAGAAGAATTAGGTAACAAAGACTGGTGAGAGATGTTGTGTCGAAACCCAATGTTTGACGTTTGTGACCGGTATATGTCAAACAGCTTTCATCAAATCTTCACCAAACTTGGTCAAAATGTTTATGGGTATGATATTTCAACCAAGTTCAATAACCAGCAAAATCGCCTAAGACACTTCCAGATTTTGGCCCTTGAGTATCAAAATTGATAAAATTAGCTTTGTCTGCTCTCTCATTCTTAACAGTTTACATGCAGACTTCACTACATTTGACCAGAATGTTCGTTGGCACATGGTTTTCAATTTGCCAGGCACATAGCAAAGCTGTCAGAACATCTTGCACCTTAAAAATATGTGTCCGTTTCAAGTTGAACAAAAAGATGATCAGTGTATAAACTGTATACAATGTAGATAAATGTAAGATTTCATCTCTGTTTTTGCCAATTTATTCGAGTTTATGATAAAGATGCTGCATTATCATAAGATACTTAAGTGAAAGTTTACTGATTTCAGGAGAATTATACGAGATACAAAGAAGAAGAAATATGGTTCACAACAGACATCAGGCACTAACAGAGACAATATTTCAAATCATGATGGACAGAATGCAAACCTTGGAAAACGAAAACATTCCGATCCAGTAAATAGTGATGCAAAGAAAGGAAAATTTGAAAAGAAAGAAAATCATATCAAATCGATACAAATGAAATTTAAGGGTAAAGGGCAGGGACATTTCAGAAATAAGAAACATCAAAAAGGAAAATCAGGAAATATAATGAAAGGACAAGAAAAACAGAGAAAGAAGAATCCTACAGCTGTCTGAGAGTGTGAAGAAAAAAATTGTTATTGCTTTGCAAGTTCTAGAACTGAAATAAATCTATAAGTACCCTGAACTATCAGGAATTAAGAACTCCATCTGTACATGACGTTATGCTAATATAGTGTATAGTTATAATTGTTCAGGTGATCTTTATAGTACTGAATGTAACATAGTCTACACAAGTCTACCTAAAATAATTTGTAAAATAATTTGAGGATATTGAATCATTTTGGATTTGTTAAAGTAATAAATGTACTAGACTTTTTGCCGTGTTCTATGAAAGTTATATGCCCTTTTGACTTCGTGTGTATATCAAAATAGTTCTGGTCATAAAATATTATACTAAAGAAAAAAGTAACGCACATTTAACCTTCATGGTGATTTGAAGGAATGTATTTGACGTTATCTGAAATAGTTTAAAGATCTATCTTTTATGAGCAAATTTCCAAAAATTCATCAGTTTATGACCCCTCTGAACTTCTGTTAGCTCTGTCGTAATTGAAAGAAATAACGATTCAATATAAATAGTCAATAGTATATTGCATTTTTTTGTTACCCTGCATTTCTTTTTTCTTTCAGGATAGTTCTACTTCCATACAGAGAGATAAATAGAAATAATATGCTTTGTTACTGACCACTATGTTATACAAGGGTACTTTCTGCTGAAAATTACTCTCTGATAAGCCTCCCAGCTTCACAGCATAGGGCCAATTAATTAATGACCCTGTGAAATTGATAGCAATGAATTAGGGTTATACTGACAATGTGGTTTCCCCAATAGCTTGTCCTGATAATGAAGAATTTATAAATTGTAAAAAGCATAATGTTTCATTCTGTATCTGCTACTTTACACTGTGAATGACATTCCAAAGAAATTTGGACTTTACAGACGCTCATCCTATTTTTTCACAGAAGAAGATCGGTTTGTGTTGAAAATAACTAAACTATCTGTCAGTATATTTCATGTTTCTATACATGTTATCTACTTATTATCACATGTATTATAAACTATATTATCATACATGCAAAATTATTGTGCACATAAATTTCTGGTTCAGGTTTTAAAATGTTTACAAATAAACAAATAAATGAAACACAATGTTAATTATGACAGTTCTGATCTTCAAATAAGGATTAAAATATCATTGATTGTATTATGTACACAGTCTCTAATTTTATTCTTTCTAATGCTTATAGGCATGTGGACATATGAAAGTCATTGTTAAAATATGGAAATCATTGTTTAAATAACAGGGTTTCTGTTAAATTTCTGAAAGATTACTTAAAAATTACCAATGTTTATATATATTATCCTTAGAGGCAAAGATGGCTTATTGTGAAGTTTAGAAGATTGTTTAAGTTATTTCGACTTGATCAAGATGAAAATTCTAGTGGGCAAAATTATATCTGGTTACAAGATTTTGTGATTTTTTTAAAATCGAAAGGAGATCAAGTGAGAACTTTCAACATAAAAAGAAAATTTGAAAACTTTAAAGATAGAATTAAGACATATAATGGAAAACCAGTTCTGTCAGTCTCATCTGTCCTAAAATACTGTTTTCAATTCTCGGAAAGTTCAAAAGCATGTGAATACATCACAACAGTAATCGAGTGCAACTTCAGTTGCATCCTCATTTGAACTTTATAAATTAATAGCAGAAACAAAGTTTCTAAACATTGAAAATGTCTTTGAACTGATATATATAACATCACCGCTATATTAGAGTTTTTAGTGAGCAATTCTACTACCCTTATATTACATATTGTGACCCTATCCCTAATGAATGTCTAAAACAGACTTGTCTGTGTGTCAATTTGAACACCTCAGTTTACTGTTCAAAAGGTGTCTAGTACATATTTATTAGACTAAATGGTGACAATTCAATCCTTGATTAGACTGCACAGATGTCTAGTTGCAGATTTCAGAGAGCAATCTGTCTTTATTAGGTTAATGGGGATTTAAATGAAACTTTGAAGTATATTTAGGGGAAAGAAATACATGTACTATGACTTTAGAACACCAATTAAGGAGTGCACTTCCTTACCAAAGCTTATAGTTTGATCATTTTGCAGCTATTTTGGTTTATTGGTTGTTACAGTTCGTAATTACTTACTTACTATTGGAAGAGCATACAGCCCAATCCCCTGCTGATTTATTGGCTCCAAATTAAATGCATATTAATTTTGAAGTTTGACCTTGACCTCTATCTTACATGGTTGGAATCCTCGATGCGCAAATTTCATTAATTAAGTTCCAGTGATTTAAGTGATATACATGTGTAAATGTGGCTTTTAATGGATATGGGATCTTTTCACATGATTTATATTTGGTTTGTTTCTCAAAAGTTTCATGACAATATTCAATGAGAAAGTAGCAGGGGAAAAAAGATCAGTTTTGAATAGTGACCTTGAAATTGAACACACATCTTCTGCACATTATGTAAATGAAGTTTCAGGAGGAAACATACACTGACTTAAGATACAAAGTGTAGAGGTCAAGGTGTCTGCCACTCATCCCGGAGAATGTGGGTTTGAGCCCCCACTGGGGTCACGACTTTACCTCCTCACATGATACCAGGAAGCTGACTCGAGAGTGACTCGATAAGCTACGAGCTTTCTTTACAATCGAGCTAAAATAAATTAATATAAACTATAAGATATAAATATAATGTTTATCTTTAATGTAGATTTTGCAATTTCACGTGTGGATATTGTTAGAATCTACACGTATCAATGTACGGTTAAGTATGTACAGGAAAATGTGATTTGACACCTTTACCTCTGACAATGAAACTTTTATAGTAACCTTTATCAGTATGTACTGATCAAAAAAAGATTTTAGTTATTTCTTGTGTTTTTAACAAAATAGAATGAGTTTTGAACTTTCCTATTCACATTGCCTACAGAATCATCAGTTGACATAAAATACACATAAACTGAATTTATAGCAAGATCAGTTACCTAAATACCTGAACAAAGTTGCGTGCTTACAAACCCTTAGTGCCTGTCTTTGACAGTAAATACTTACTTAATTTACAAGTTAGCATGCGTGACGACGTGTGTTACATTAGGTCTATCTTCTGCTACAAACTTGTAATTAGCACCTTTTTACTACTGATAACATTCTTTAAATTCCTTGGGAGAAATAAAATCTTCCAGAAACAGTTGCATTGAATTATATATTGAATAATTTATTCTAATAGCCTACACTGTTACGAAACAGGTTATTTGATTTTTCTTGTAAGAAATCCGTGCCATCTGCTGCATGCAGTAGATCTGACGGTGAGATTTTAACAGATACCATCAAATAAAATGAGTTCTCTGCACACAAATGATTGATATTTTTTTGATGGACATCAGAAATGCATTATTCATGGCAAACCAATGTGCTGTAAATCTAGAATTATACAATAATTGTCCATTAATGAGTAAGATACCATGCTGTCATGGTGAGCGAAATCCAATATTGCCACAGTACAGAGGATAGCAGTGCATGGGTCGCTAATGAGGCTTAAATAACTTATTTTATGAATTTATTTTAACACAAAAGATTTTCCACTTTACAACAAGGGTAGACCATGGCCAGCCTGTTGAGTGTGAAGTGTTGTTCAATCATGGTCTGAAGTGTTCATTATCCCCCACCACAAAGTGGGAGGGGGATATAGGAATGATCTTTATCCATCTGTCCATTCATAACATTTCATGTCCGCTCCATGACTCCTAGACCTCTTTGAGAATTGTCATTGGTTTTTTTGTCTGCTCAACAACTCCTAAATCCCGTTAAGGATTTTTATATAACTGGTAAAGTGTTCATATCCCAGCCCCACCTGCTCAAGGTCATACTTGGGAGTTTTGAAGCTGATATGATAACCAATGACCACTAAAGCCTTGGGTGGATTTTCGTGAAACTTTGGCCAAATAATCATTTATCAATATGACATGTAGAATCCATGTTTCAACCCCTTCAGCTCAAGGTTGTGCTTAAGGGCCATTGGTTTTTTCATGTCCCCTCCAAACATCCTATAATCCTGGAAGGATTTTTCATGAAATTTTGGTCACATATCATCTCTAGATAATTTGCAGAGCTCCTGTTCCAGCTTAGCCAACTTGTGTTGAAGATCACCCTTAGATAGTAAAGGTTATCCTCTCAACATTCCTTCATGCTGTGGGGGATATACATTTCACACAGACTACCTTATCATTCATAAAGTTCAATTTAATGCTCTTGAGAGCAATCTACATTGAAAAGTGAACAGCTCTAGATTTTAGTGACTGTTTACGGTTTAATGTTTAAACTTCTTGTTTTTTTGTATGTATGAGATTACTAAGGGATAAGGGACAAAAAGTGCTTAGTTTTGTTTCATCGGGATCTTTCTTTCAATTGACCAAAGGACTATTCTGTTCCACTGGCTACTTGAAAGCTTATGCCGTATTGGTTTGTCCGCTGTCAACCTGTCCATTAACTGTTCCTTTATAACACTCTACAGGTCACAATTTTAATTTGACTTTAATGAAACTTGCTCAGAAGATCGAGTAACTGAAACGGCATTTTATTGACTCGCTAAAAGATGCGAGTTCGTTTTACAGCCACTCGCTATTCTAAATTTCCACTCGATTTTAGCGAGTATGCGTGTCTAAATTTTAACCCTGGAACTTGCTTAGGCAGTTACCTTCAACTTGTAGGTGATCCCTATCGTTTTTGGGGTAACTTTGAAAATTGTCTCGGCACAATATCTTGAGATCTATATCACCCACAGTCTTCAAACTTCCCGAGTAGATGATCACTACTGTTTTGGGGTTCAGTTGGTCAAAGGTCAAGTTCACAGTAACCTAAACTTTGAAAATAATTTCCCCTCAATATTTTGAGATCTGTATCAACAACAGTCTTCAAACTTCAAACTTGTGTTATGATTGGTCATACTGAGTGGATGATCCCTACTTTTTTAGGGGTCTGTGGCTCAAAGGTCAACATCACAATGACCCAAAGACTTTGAAAATCGTTTCCTTCAAACTTCATAGAACGATTGGTCTTTTAAAATAGATGATCCCTATTGTTGTTGGGGTCAGTAGGTCAAAGGTCAAGGTCACAGAGATAAAAAATTTGAAAATAATTTCTGCACAATAAGATATGACCCACAGTCTTCCAACTTCATAGGATGATTGGTCTTACTAAGGAGATTATCCCTATAGCTTTTTAGCTCACCTGGCTTCGCCAGAGTGAGCTTTTCTGATGGATGATTGTCCGTCGTCCGTCAACATTTTGATTCAAATGACATCTCCTCTGAAACTACTAGGCCAATGTTGATGAAACTCTACCAAAATTTTGTTCAAAGAATTCCATTCCATGCAGAACTCTGGTTGCTATGGCAACAAATAGGAAAAACTTTAAAAATCTTCTACTCTGAAACCACAAGGCCTAGAGCTTAGATATTTGGCATGTAGCATTGTCTAGTGGACCTCTACCAAGATTGTTCAAATTATGATCCCCGGGTCAAAATTGACCCCGCGCGGGTGGTCACTTGTTTTGCATAGGCTTATATAGGAAAAACTTTAAAAATCTTCTTCTCTGAAACCACAAGGCCTAGAGCTTAGATATTTGGCATGTAGCATTGGCTAGTGGAACTCTACCAAGATTGTTCAAATTATGACCCCTGGATCAAAATTGACCCCGCATGGGGTCACTTAGTTTTACATAGGCTTATATAGGAAAAACTTTAAAAATCTTCTTCTCTGAAACCACAAGGCCTAGAGCTTAGATATTTGGCATGTAGAATTGCCTAGTAGACCTCTTCAAAGTTTGCAAGTGGACTTGTACCAAGTTGAGTGATATAGGGCCATCTTGGCCCTCTTGTTTGGGGTTTGTAGGTCAAGGTCACAGTAAACTGAACTTTAAAAATTGTTTCCGCTTAATAACTAGGGATTCATATGACCCACAGTTTTCAAAATTCATGTGATCATTTGGTCTTGTGTTTTTAGGGTCAGTAGATAAAAGGTCAAGGTCACACTGAATTTTTACCCGATGGCTATTCATTGGGGTAAACATGCATTTTTTTCAAAAACAGTTTATAGCTGTAACCTTGATAACACTCTAAACTCTCATTTTCAATTGGATTCTCACAAAACTTGCTCTGAAGGTTGCCTGCAACCTGTAGATGATCTGTATTGACATTGAGCCATTGCTGTGGGGAAACCCTTCTAGGCCTCTTGTATTGTAATGATTGTCATTCCAGCAAGTTTGAAAAAAAAACACTGGCAAAAAGTTCGTTAAATAATTAGAGGAGAAATTTTCCTTACTCCATGATGGATTGACATACATTTCATTCAACACATGTTGTATGACAGTTACCTTATTTCTAACATTTTTAGAGCAAATTCTTAAGTCATGAAGTAAAGATGGAAACATAAAGATCTCCAGCAGGCAGTGCACAAGATTGTTAATGTAATGTGGGTTTTTTTAAGACATATTTATTTTCTCTTTATTTTATAAGGTGCTGTTGGCAAGTTTTCTGTGACCTGTGCAGATGGTCTTGCAAGCTGTCAGTCTTAGCAAACTCAAAATATTTTATTTGGCCCCCCAATAAAACAGTTTATATGGCATAAAAGGCTTGTAAAATGTTTTTTATCCACTTTAACTATTACCTTTATTGCCCATAAAATGTGTTTTGGCCATTTACATTTTACACTTACCTTGTTTGATGGAGTGCGTTCACACAAAGAACAAATTAACCCAATGGCTATATAAACTTTATTTTTCTAATTTCATCATGCATGGTTTAAAAGTAAAATGTTCCTTTATTTATGTGTTTCTTCCCCTATTAAAGAAAGTAGACCTTATTTGAACAAACAGACAAATAGCAATATTTACATAGATTTAATGCATGAACTCATTCAGTGTTACACAGTTTGTGTGAAAAACCTGATAGAAATTAATCTCATCTGAATATAGAATTGTTAGACCATAAAGTTTAATGATACATTGATGATGTCTAAGATTAAATGTTTGGCAATTATATCTATATTTCCCTCCAAAAGTTGTACCTGCTCTTTCATGTTCAGTGGGATTCAGAGTGGATTTCTGAATACAATAAACAGTAAAAAAGATGAAATACATAAACCGCTAAACACCATCAAATGCAGCACTCGTCAACGACAAGGCAGCAAAGTATACACTGCAGCTAACAGACAAAAGTGAAGGACAACACAATGCGTAATGTGGACACAACATAATACACAGAACAAATACTGTACATTTTAAGAAATAGTTTAAATCCAAGGTATCCATCTTGGAACGGTCTGTTATGGAAATATTGGGGGTATGAACTGGTTATAATCATGCCAATCTTGCACTGCCCTGGATTCAACCTATGAAAATTTGTGTAAAGCTGAGGTAAGTCCTAACTATAGAAATGCAGTGCCTGAACATAAAATTGAAATGAAATAAAACTTGAAAAATAGGAATTTTACTGCGAACTAATGTACTATATAACTTTTCTACAGTCAAGAGTACCTGAAGAATGTAACTTGTTTAGTTTTGCATTTTATACTCTACAACTGAATACTATCAACAGTGAAACATGTTTGGTCCTCATTTTATACTCTACATTTAACAACAAACTATTTGTGTGAAGTCCAAGAGAGGGTATCACATGAGAGCAAAGAAGCAAGCAAGCTACACCTAATGAGAAAAAGAGAGTAATGCAGAGACTAAATACTTTCTGTAAATACAAATGAGGTTTTTTTTGCCCACTTAGCTTAAACTGTTCATGATGGAGCTATCAATGATGGTTGTATGTGTATTTTCATCTGACTTCCATTAGCCATTAGTATCTGTACACTGTAGCATCTACATTTCTTGCCAACCTTAGCCAAACATGCTATTAATGTACATGGTCATGTTTGATATTCGGCTTGTTCAGATCAGCAAGGTTATTTACAGAATTTAACAGAAAATACATTATTTGATTTTTTTGCATACTATATTCAGCAGTATATGATAACAGTATGCCCAAAGTTTCTACTCCTAATTTGACAAAAAAAGCTATATATCATGTAGATGCCATGAAATTGTTCCATATACCCTGGCCTGATCTGGTGTGTTTTACATGTCACTCTTTAGAGTGCTATAGGGCAACCACTGCTATTTTAGTTGAAGTTTTAACTAGCTTTAATGAAAATTTATGTTTTAGGTCATTTTCAATTGTGAATTTAATGTGACTTTTGAAATAATGTTTACACACTAACCTGTACATGTGCTATCTTTCTCTCCTGGTATATAATCCATATTAAATAGAAAGGGGGAAAGAGAGAAAAAGTTATTCTTGCATATTTTGATGATGTTGTTCAACATATAAGTACTTCTTTCTGTTACCAAGTCACACCCTGGTTTTATTTTCATACAAAAAAAAAAGACCAAGTCTTAATATCTATACAAATTTAGGGCTTATTCTCGATAGTGAAACAAGTTTCAACAGCTTAGAGACTCACCCCAGACACTGGCTAATATCCCTGGCCTTATTGGTCAGTGTTTGGACTTTCCTCAGGCTTATTTATCCTTGGAAATTTTCAAGACCGTTTGCTTTTATTTGTATATTTGCTTTAAATTCTGCAACATAGCATGTCCGAGGAGCAAGGAATGGGTATATCGTATGACAACTGTTTTACCCGCGTCGTGTTCGTGCACAAACTATCGAGTAAAGTGGTGCGTTTATCAATGTATCTAAATGATCTCTTTGAAATACTGCCTTGCAGACTGCGTTAATTTAACAATACTGAATGCACCACTAGTTTCACAGTGGCATCACTCGGCGACGTGCACAGCATTTCCCATTACCGAATCAATTTGACGTTTTCTAGTTACGAGATGTTTGTCACAAATTCACGTACATTTGTACCTCTGGATACTACATGTTAATGCAGTGGCTAGCGAACCGGACAACGATATTAGTGAACCTGATTTTTTCCTATACGTATTATTGCCGATATGTAGATACCAATAGTTTAAAAGTGTGTTTATTAAAGTGGAATTATGCATTTTTATAAAGTAAAAATCCAGCTGAAATAGGTGTGTGTAAAAAGGGTGGAGGAAATCGGGTCGTACCGACTATAGCCTTTTTAGAGGATGGTGGACCCAATAAGCACAATTAAACAAACAAACAAACAGGTAGAGGAAATAATAGCTTTAAAACCCAATACACCAAACTCTTCCTGCTACCAGTACGAAATAATGACTTTCCAAATATTACTTTTCCTATTTCGACTGGGAGAGTCAATTTGAAAAAAAGCAACTGCATGCAGGAGTTGCTTCCCTTCTACTGCCGAAATCTCTACCACCACCAACAACAACACAGGGAGATCACTACGAAGAAAGGAACTATTATTTTATTAGTCCATTTTTTTTTATTTCTGAAGCACCAACTCTAAATACTAATGCGGCATTATCATTAGTTTAACACATTTAAATGTACAGCAACCGAAAATTGCTTTTATAAAACCATGTGGCAGAAAAAGTGTCACAGCCAGGGCCAATACACGCCACAAATACTATAGGTTTGTATAGGAGCGCGCATTACTCGCGATAACATTTAACTAATAAAAGTATTTTAAAATCACAAACGGGATGATAAAAATAACATTCCCTTTTAATGAATATGTTTTATTTTTCTGAGACTTTATTTGTTTGGTCTTTTTTAACTTAAAAACTCCCCCTTCGTTTTACTATATAATATATAGAAAACGCCCAAAATGTCACAATTTTAAGTGAAAATTTTGCAGCTATCTTCAATTTGTTCAAAAACTATAACACTTATTTTAAAATCACAAACGGGATTGAAAAAACAATATTCTCCATTTAAGTGATATATTTTATATAAAAATAAAAGAAAAGAAGAGAATGGTCTTTTTTAAGGTTTTGTTGAACAGGTATATAATTTCATTTTACGATCGGAGCTCGGTTGCTTCCGTAATGCTGGCCGAACACTTCCGAATGATTGATCTAACTGCTTCAGGCCATCGATAAGTTTTATGGCCGGACATTACGTAACATTTACCAGATCTTTAAAACGTTGTATATTGGGTTTTGTTTACATTAAAATGCCAACTGGGTAGAATCTTCAGTTTTTGTTCATAAAAAGGCAAAACCTTTCATTGAAACCGGATCCATGAAACTTTCAGAATAATTATCAATAATATTATTTAGCTTTTGATGTTAATTTGCAACACATAAAAGATTCACTAGCATGCATTTTTATTTCGAAAAACTTGCACGGGTACTTTATATTTTGTTTTACATTTCTCTTTGTCTCGAGTGAAAGGCAAGAATTCGCTCCGCTGAAATTGGTTTCATTTTATAGGTGTCAACATTGAGTTTCTTCCAGACCAAAGCTAGTTTTCATAATACACAGGTCAAAACCAGGTAGTCTTATTACTCGTATCTTTTGTCTTTCATTTCTTCCCGAAGAAATAAGCTGATTATTACATTAACAAAAAGAGAAAAAGAAAAAAGAAACACGCAAGGTTTGATCTGTGTGCAGAGTATTAAATGACAAAATCTGTAAAATGTAACAGGTATTATTCTACTGCAGAAATGGAAAGTTTTTTTCCTACAATAAATCCTTATTTCTTCTAAAATGTTAATTATATTTTCAAGCCATGTGATGAAAAATCACATACTTTTTAAGGCATTCAACATCAAGCGTTTACTAGAGTATGTAAAATCTATTTGATATTCTGAAAGGAAACTGTTCTATTTCTCAAATTAAAAAAGCCTACCGAAATCAAATGTCAGTCTTTATCAGATCAGGAATAACACTGATTAGGAATTTAAGATCGCAAAAAAAACAAGTTGACTTACTATTTACCGGGGACATGTAGGTCCATCTATTTACGTTTCTAAAGCACACCATACTTTTGCAACAGACTTGCCGTGTGCGTCTGTACTTGAAAATAACAGGTCTACAATTTTAAACAATTCTCAAGAGCAAACGTTACGCACGTGTAAAGGGATTAGCCGATCATGAAAAATCAAGTGCACACTAGATTCATTCTCATTATTATGCCAAAATTCACGAATTTTGTAGCTTTGGATTATTCTGTACTATTTTTATGACTGATGATGTGACTGTAATGAAATAGTGCTCACTACTAGTTAAAACATTACTATTATTATTATTATTAATTGCAAGTAAGTGAATGATAAGCTGAATTTTCTTTATCTTCTGGTAGAAATGATAAAAATTAAAACATAAGATTTTCACAAAAGTTACGCGTCAAGTTCAATATCTCCCTTAGGCAATATTCCAGTACAATCAATAATCAATGATTTATGACCCTGACCGTTATTTACGGATATTACCGAACCGTAGTTGTTTCCGTAAACTCCTAATCCCCAAAACTTATCGATTGCCTGCTGATATACGCTTGACACTTTTTCTGCCGTATGTGTCACCAAAAAACATTATGTGCAGTCAGATGCGCATAATGTCACATTAATGTATTATTACTTTATAAACTCAAATCCAGAAGTCAAACATTGTCGTTTTACACGTTTACAGTGTTGTAGCACGGGCAACCACTGACCGCCATTTTTCTGTGATACCAAAATGGCAGAAGGAAGATGCCGATGCCATAAGATCGAGACCCCGTTATCACCAGGGACAAAATGTAAAACAACGTTTGACTTTCGGCTTTGAAAATCTATATATGTAAAGAAATATAAAGAAACATATGTTTACACCATTTGGCATCCACGTAAAAACCCGGTTCACTACTATATCGTTGTCTAGAGAACCGATCCCAGTTCGCTAGCCACTGCCTGTAAAAATGCGTCAAATTAAATGCCTTGCAACAGACCGAATAAAACTTAATCTTAAATAAAGTCTTGGTGCTCTTTGTTTAGTATCTGCATTCATGGTTCGTCTGTATTACAATTTATTATTTATATTGCATGTATACGAAAAAGATCACGCATAAAAATGACAAGAGAAAAAGACATGTAATGACACCCTTACACCTTTAACGACACCTTTGAAAAAATACATGTGACACTTGAGGTTTAAGATTAACGCAAAAAGTATGTATCAGTATGCATAGACATAATGATAAATAGTAAATTTTATGTATATCAGTATGTTTTCACGTGACCGCAAAAACACTCCCTCTAGCTAAGTGCATCCACTGTGTCGAATATTCAAACTTTCAAACATGGCTGCTTAAACGTGAGGACTTAAACCTCACGAGCGGGAAATTAGTTATTTTCGAGGACAAAGGACTTCCTAATTAAGGTAAGATTTTTTTGTAACAAATCATTTAATTTCTTTTATTGAGGATATAGTGAAACTATATAATAAATATTCGAGTAATTAGGGCCTACTACCGATTTATCTATTTCAACTTCTGTTTACTGACCGACATCGCAGTTTATCGCTATCAAATGTACAAGAAATTACGTCCTGCTTACTTTAAAGTCAATGACTCAGAATAATAGGATATGAAGTTTTCTTTCTGAAACCCGTAAAAAGGGGAGAAAGACTGACTGAAATTTATAAAGTTTCTTTTTCTTTTTTTGAAAGTAAAAGCGACCGCCAAATATTCAAAAGTAGTGTGTACACAAACGTATTTTAGGTGTTCGCCGTTTCATCTTTTTCAATCCATTGAGTACAAAATAATACATGTATGCTTGACTAAATTAATTTTGTTTCGATAACGTCAAATTGTCCGTTTCAATGTGTAGGCGTAATTACAGGAAATTGGGGGTGTTTTTGCATTTATATTTTCCAAACATTGGCCAAAATCAGGATTTATTAGATTGTAGGTAATATCACTGGTCATTATATAAACTTGTATGTCCCAGTTCAAACACTTAGATAGGGTATTAGAGCTACTTATAAAACTGATAGTTTTAAAACATCGGGTCAAAATGCCTGTGCAAAACTAAACATGTCAGGGGTTGGCTGGTCTCCCTTTAAAGAGGATAGATTCTAGATAATCTATATTAACTGGAATATGAATAAAGAACCAACGTTGGCAGTGGAAAATGCACCATTTAGATATATATTTCAACAGAGGCTAGCATCTACATTTACACTGAAACAAAACCGTTTTCGTTGGTTACTGTTTTTTTCCCTTTAAAAACAATCACTAAATCTCTTAACCCCGTCATCCTATCCCACTGGATATTTAAAGATGACATTTGGCGGGAAAACATTGGAGAGCCAGTACGTCTCCAAGGAGTGATGTATCGCTGTTATTGATTAGTTCCCATCACAGAGAAGGAACCAATGGAAAACTGCGTTTCTAAAGTAGGTTACACGATATGTTGCTGAAATTGACATGATTATTTTCAAAACACGAATTCTTCATGTCTGGAGTAGAACATTTGAGTTGAGGAACGTTAAACATGTGGTGAGTTTTGGTAGGAAGTTCTTTATTGGTTTTATTAAATTCTATTATTGATACGGAGAGACTATTTTGATTTTAAGTGCACAATTAATGCCAATTTGGGGTGAGGCAGTGCTTGTGGAATTTGTGAATGAGTATGACTCATCTAAAATATCTGCACTGGAATTTTAGACTGTGTGTTAAATGTTTTTGGATGAAATCTTTATGTAGTTTAATGCTGATTATACGCTTAGGTTGACACTGTTAATGTCTTTGTCCAGATAAGGTAATTGTACAGTATGTCTCGATTAAACAATAAATTTTAAGTTTGTGGAGATTCAGACTACATGACCTATTTGATTACTTGTCAGTCTAGCATCAGGGGTTGTCACCTTATTTCTGTACATTACATATGTGCTTACATTTTATGAGAGTTTGTTATTTTAGTCTTAAAAAAACGTCGCCACTTTATTTTCTTTCATACAATACATTTAACCCAAATAATTGTTCTCTACAAATGAATATTGGTGTAAATTTTTGACATGACGATGTTCATTTTATGCAATGGGCAATATTTGAAAAATTAAAATTAAAAATTAAATTTGCAGTATGTCTAATAAATTAGACTATCATACACTGTACCCCATTTGGTGATTTTACATCTGCCTCTTCAATCAATGAATTTCTTCAAGTCAGATTATTAGCATATTAAAATTGAGCAATGAAATATTTCCAACATGAGCTTGGGGAATTAAGTGGCTGTATAGTTTTTGTGTCTTTTTATACTCATTCAGAACTATTATTTCATTTGCTTATTGCTTATAGTCCCAGCTGACCCTAGGATTTCTGTAAATACTCAGAACAGGTACAGGTTTAAGAGACAGATGCAAATACAAGGGAATTCCTGTACCAGACCCTAGCTCTTTACAAATAGACCCTTTGGTTCTTTTATGTGCCTAGTGTATAGCACTGATAGGCCGAGATTCAAACCTGGGACCACAGGATTGGTAGTTCAGAGTGTTAACACCTGGACCACCGGGACATCCTAATTCGGAACTATTACAAGTAGGGTGTTGTGTGGCTATGAAACAACGGATAATTGTAAATTCTATATATTATTATTTATGAGGCTTATTTTGGGGTTTACAATGCAATAGTGCCAAAGTACCAATTTAAGAAATGTTAAAAAAAATATTCAGTTTTGTACTGGTTCTTTCCAGGAAAGCGGTTTAAGGTATACAGTGAATAATCTAGGTTTTGATTTATATGAGTCCCTGGGACGCACATTTTTCAAAACAATGAGTCCCAGCTATGAAACAATGAGTCCCTTTCCGAAAAAGTCAGAAAATAGAATCGGACATCCCCACTGCGAAACGCCGCCGTGATGTGTTTTTTTTTTCAAATATAATTGTTTCTAAAAGTATCAAGGTTTATTCTCCAATTAGCATTTGTCACTTGCGAATGTCGCGGTAGGTGTGAAAAATACGAGCATTCATAAAGGATGACAAACTAACTACGTCAACTTTGAAATCTCGAGCTGTGTGACACCACTGATTGAGTAACGTTTGATAATTTGTGAATATGAAAAGTATTTTCAATTAACTTAATTAACATTTGTAAGTTCCAACAATTCTTTATTTAAAATAAACGTTATGTTTATAACAAAATCGCGGTGCTTCAAGCCGATTTTTTCTATGTAAAAATTTTCTTCTACAATTTATTTACTTTAAAGAATTTCCTTTGCCGAATAAAATAATTTCTACAGCGACTTCTTTTACTCATAAAGCTGCAGATGTTACGAGATCAAAGCAAGTACGCCGACACCGAGTTTTGTTTGATTTAAGCGAAGCACGTGGCATTAAAAAGACCAAATATTTTGACAGGTAGCGACAAGTCTGATTATTTTGGAATTATAAAAACTAGTTTGGAATCAGTGTTCCCACTCAGTATTTTTTTCAAGGGTATACTTACCCCCTGGACACAAAAAGAAGGGGTAAATCTCAATTTCTGGGGGTATGAAAATTTTATGATAGACAAGCGGCGACCGTTTAAATTTTTTACAACCCGCGGCAACCACTTGTTATGCAACAGTTTCGGGTACTTTTTCCGACTTTCAACACTACTCGTAGTTGTTTCAGTACTTGGTAACTGTTCACTTTGTTGTCGGGCATCATTTATTTTATTCGCCGTGAAGCAAAACACAATGCCTTGTCTGCCACATTTTTGCAGACGAAGCCCGGATCATTAGATTGGTCATACTTTTAAAGTGCTAATATTAATTCCCAGAGCATTCAAATATGAAACCCGTCTACATTTCATGACGTCAACGGTAAATCACAAATTTAATAAATGTACAAAAGTAAAAAATACGTGTATACAAATTTTCACAGAAAATAATTCTAATTTAATGTCCTGTTAGCTGTCTGAAACACCACTCTAAGTACTGCGATTTTACACCCGCGAAGTGCCGCGATTTTTTAACGATTTCATGTGAAAATTCTTCTGCATGTAAATACTCGCAGGAAACGCAAGTTCGTGGACGATATTCTTTTATACAAACTGCCGCGAGCATATACCAAAGTCTCGCTTTTCACGTGCTTGCGTCCTAAAGGACGCACATATTTCAAATCTTTGCGTCCTTTGCATTTTTTGTGCGTCTATGACGCAGGACGCAGGGCTAGATTATTCACTGGTATACTTTATTTCTGTTGTTCTATAAATTTTATATAAATTGAAGTGCTGTTCAAATGATCATTAAAACCCCAAGGAAAAATTATATGGCCTGTTGATGATTGCTTCATAGTATAGGGCACCACACTTGTCATTATTTCTCAGTAACCACTTGATGTAATACATTGAAACATCATGGGAAGCTTTACTTCTGATGTGAAATGCACATAATTATATAATTTGTTATTTAAATATTTAGTATTATAGCTACATTCTGTTTGGTGCATCTTACCAAACTTCATAGGCAACTTAAAACAGGCAGTTGGTAAAAAAGAATTATTGCACTCAAGAGTTTGATGTCAAGTAACTATTGTGGGTGATTCTGTCTCCAACAATAACAACATTGATCAGTTTCATAAAAAAAGAAGCTTCAGCTGACTGATACAACAAATTGTTGCATTTAGAACCAAACAAAATACAGAGACAGATGTTTTTACAATTACTGCTGCTCATCAGTTTTCACATAATCTGATTAAGATAATGCAGTATGGCAACTGATAAAGGAATTTATTGTTAATTTGAAGGAATTAATGTCCAACAGGCACACGTTGCCTTCCAGTCACACTCAGCTAGAAACTTATTAAATTGATAGAAATTGGATACTTCAGTCATATAAGGACTTTTAATGCAATTTCTTGGTATTAGCTGATACTGGTTCCCTGGTAACGTACCATTCCGGTACTATTGATTGTCAGTATTAAATGTGGTAAATATTTGCTTAATTGATAAAGCTTGAGCGAGTGACCAGGAATAATAGCCACATGCAATTAAATACCTTTCCAATTACAGTAGTGGAGATGGTCAGGAGATCGGTAATGTTCTTTGATGAAAAACTGTGTTCAATTTTTATTGCATGTTTATAGATTTTTTTACCTTGTAATTCTTGTAATTAATAATCTTGAAGAACGAAAAATATTCAAGAATAATCTTGTTATAGTTGATGAAAAATGAATTTAGCCTGCTGAGTCATTTTGAGAGTCTGTTTCACATGAAACATCAGTGCTGGTGTCTGGCTTAGGGAGGTAAGATGTGAACCAAGTATGTTGAAAGTAGTGAAAAATGTTGACAATGGCTGCTGTATTTAAATCTTCTCGAGAATGCACCGCTATCCATTTGTCTATAAGGTCACCATTGACATTTATAGAGGATTTTTTTTCTGTTTTTAAAAGTAACAAGCGTTTTGACACATGACACGAGAGTTTAAAGACCAAAGAAACAAATTCTGTTATCCTCATTTATTAAATTCTTATGCAAGAGCTTGCCAAAGGTTACACCTGACCTAAAAAAATGACATTAATTGAAAGTAGTCCCATGTTACTAAATAGATTAACAAAAGTTTCCTTGGATTTATTACTACAGTATAGTCTGTGAACTTAAAATAATGTATAATAAACAATTTGGTGAAATAGATATCATTTATTAACTATTTAATGTATATTAAATGAAACTATTACGGAGTCTGTTACAACTTGGTAAATATCTTAAAAGAGGAGATCAAGTTACTTAGTTGCGTTGTTTAGTAGACCAAAGATGAAGACATACCATAGGTTGACGGATGTATTCACAGTTATATTGTCAACTGAAGTATGAATTGTGTCATCTCATTTGTTTAATGGCTTGTTTTCATTATTTGTTACTTAAATGTACATTATCTATATACACTGTATGTACTGATGGTATCATTGCAAAAACAGGGCCGGATCATCTACATTTTTTGGCAGCAAAGGGAGGGTCTTTTGTAAGAAATTAGTAAATGGGCAGATAATTACAAAATATATAGAGGAAGGTTAATGTAACGACTGTCAATGTTTAGTCTAAGGAACAACTTCACTTATCTTCAAAGGAACTATTCAGTGCCATAACTTGCTGAGAAAACTAAAAGCTTGTTTGTATGACTCATTGACCATTTTCCCTGATGACAATTTTCTGCCTCAGTTAAAACAATAAAACTGCATGTCTGCTTTATAATAGGGCTATACATGATGAAAGACCATAAAGATCATTTGTTTTTCCTGAACACTTCCAGGTATCAAGTACCTGTAGTTTATTAATGTGCCAGGGTCACTGCGGGGTCACATGTCCCTTTCCCTCAATTTGTGACAAGGAAGACTGGAGACAGATCAATGTCTCTGGCACTGAAGCAGGTATTACTTCAATATTTATGAAGCCTGCTGATTATTAATGAAACAAGAAAAAGAATCTGTCTATTTTTTTTGCATGTGCAAAATGATGTATGTGATAGCGTGTAGGGATGTTTTATTAATGAAGTATAGATTTACCATAATGCTTTAGTCACAACTTGGTTTATGATAAGGGATGAGTATCTGAGACAATGATGTACAAAGATTCTGCGATAATTCAGCACAGCCGTGTGGAAGCCAAAACATTGACCTCGCACAATTCAGGTAGCCATTGGACTCTGGTAAGCCTGCATATCCATACAGCCCGAGACCTGAAGACATACTGTTTTGTTATCCGTCATGGACAATTTAGATATTAACAGTATAGCACCTGTAATATAGAAATATTACGCAATTTTAATGCAATTATTTAGTGTGCTATTTTGTGGTACATGTGCATAACTTTTTGTGTTTATAAATACAAACTTCTTTTCTGAAGGTGATAATGAAATTTAAAGAATGTGAATTTAACCTGTGAAAATTGGCACACAGCTGCAAGTGTTGGATCATTTTCAGTTCTGTTATGATTAATTTTATAAAGCTAGTCTTTTTAATAGTCAAAAGTTAATACCCCTTGGAATGTTATATATTTGTAGGGTTTACAGAAGTTTTCAGATTCAAGCTTAATATACATACCATTCTTGTGCCTGCCACTGTGTCCCTGTATAGTATTTTTACACTTACAGTTGTAGAGTGTGAGGATAGCACCTGGTGTTTGCAGATTTTGAAGTATGATTTGTCTTTAGTTAGAGAAATAGGAATGCTCTGTCCCAGTTTTACTGATACAGTTTGATGATATCTGTCAACAAATTGACATGTCTCTACCATTTGTTTTATTGATAATCACAGTTGATGCTCTTACCGTTTTAGATGATTATATTGTCATCTAGAAAAGTGATTGATCATATCACATACTGTTTTGTGTCATAGCATTATGGTTGTAATGAAATTCCAAAGACAGTAAGTTGAGATTAATACGGAATTTCAAATGAGAGGTGGATTGTATCCAGTATTTTTTTCATTTGGCATTATTCTTTTGTGAGTCACATGAACAAGAACCAACAGACATACACTGTAAGTCTTGATAGAAGTGTCCCTAAATAAAGGACATAATCGAATGACTTACTGACTGTTTTGCAGGGAATGCTGTTAGGCTCTGGGTCACAAAAATATGTGAAAATGAGCAAAAGCAGATATTGGTATCAAGGAAATTGTAATTAAATAAAACATCTCCCACTTTCCTTTTTAGAAAATGTTATATGCTGGATTGCGTCTAATAAGGTTTTTATGGTACACCACATTGCGAGAGAGATCATCACTATCTGGTATCCATGGTATCCTTACCTCCCTTTTGTCTCCCTGTCCTAATGGACAATGTTAAATTTCAGCGACCTATACCTATACAACCCCTATACCTATACAACGGCAGTACAGTACAGTACAATGTTTCAAGCTGAAATTAATTGCATACCAAATAAATCACTATAAAAACAACAAGGAAAAAACAGTGATCTTTTAATTGATTGTAAATTCCCATCCTCAGGCAAGAAATAGCAAGTTAGCTACTGATATGCTAAGATAAAATGACCTACATGTAACATATGATGTAATCATGTTATGCTCTGTTGAATAACTATACAACTGTAAAGTTTGAAAGTTGGTTAGGAGTGCATGTTTATTTAGAGATGAAATATTGATTGTGATTCCGGAAATAGAATGAAAGAATGTAGCATGATTTTGCATTATAACTTAAAATTACTTTAAATTGTGCTAGTGTTTGCATGAAAGAAATCATTCGACTCAGCAGCATATGTTTTAGCATAAAATAATCTTTGCTTTACTGTAGTGCAAAGGGGATGGCCTGGAATTGGTACTTGAGTGTTTGACCATCCTTTTAGGTACAAAGACGGACTAGGCCATCCTTAAAAAATTGTTTGTTTGCCCTAACGCGACCGACTGATGAAAATCCTCCCGACTGACATTTTATTTTTGGATATGAAGCCCAAATAAAAAAAATTTTCTGCCCTTGAGAAAAACCGTTGCGTTTTTTGTCATTTTCCATCTTTCCGGTATTTCTTTTCTGTACTTCTTTCGTAAATAATACCAATCAGTTATTCTCGACTATGCTTCAACATTCGACATGTTTCAAACTGTCAAAATAGTTCTCTCTTTTTAATGACACGTGCTTCACTAAGATCAAACAAACATGATAGTTTCGGCAGCATTCTTTTATCTCGTGACACCTGCGGCTTTACTTCTAGGATGAAAAAAAGTTTGGAGCTGTTGGAAAATGCTTTGAAAATTGGCGTATCCGCGTAAGAGTCTGTCCGAAAATAGGTTCACTTTTTGTTTCAGCTGCAATTTTAGCTTACAAAAGTGTGCTTCATACCTTAGACTTTCCAGTTTAACTTGTTGAAGAATGGACTGTAATACCCTTCAGCTAGTTTTCACAAAATATTTTGCCAATAAAATGGAATTTACTTTTGTTTTATTTCCTTTAATACCGTGTTGACTACCGGTATACATATTGTGTTGACTATCTTACTGATTGTACAACACCTATCATATTGTTTGTTACCTATTAATATGGCATTCAAACAGGGCCAACTATGGAAATGATTGTGTTGCGGAAAGTGGTTTTTGGCTGTAACTGTGCATGATTACTATCAAATAACATGTATGTTGTAAATATAATGTTCAAGCAATAAAAATGCATGAAAAACTGTCTATAAAAAAACTCCTTTATCTGGATGAAGTAAAATAATAATGGTCAATCTCCTGACTTATCACACAACCATTTATGATTAAGTAATATTAGAACTAATTCACTTTGAAACAAACTAAGACAAATATATCAGTATCCGTCACTTCTCCTGGTAGACTCCAAATTTCTCCCTATTTTCAGCTCAGGGAGAAATGATTCTTCCCTAAAATTTGGCTCTAATTAATTAAATTTGCTATTAAATGTGAACAAAAAGGCTATATATATTTATTCGCTCTTCGCTCGCTCCAAAATTTCTTCAAAACAAAAACAAATATTAAAATTATATTTTCGCTCGCCGCCTCAGTTTTTTTGAAAAAATCCCGATGACCAACTTATTAATTTGGTGTGGCCTTAACATAAATTAGCTGAACATTTGCATGCTCTGTTATTCTGGTCAGGATTTGTAGTAGGGTAGCCTAATTTATTTGGCGTTTCAGTTTGACCCCTTTCACAGATCTGATCTTTTATAACTGTCATACCTACTATAAAATATCAGCCTATAAATTCGGTTTGAATTCGAAGTCGAAATGGTTCGACTAGTAGTAGGGCTGATCCAAAACTCTTAAGCCGCTTCTGATGAAAAACAAAATATAAAAATAGCTGCATTTAGAGTTTTGGAAGCCATAACTAAATGTTAAACCTGGCAATGTCAGATGAAAACATTCCACTCAATTTGATATTATCTGACACTGAACATTTTTGTAAGTTCTCACCTTAATCAAATTAAATTTTTACAGTGATACAAATTAATTTTCCTATGTTGAAGACAGACAAGATGTTTATTTTCAAATTTTATAAATGTTTTATGTGATCCTGTTCCTAACCTGGCCACAGGTCCAACTACAAGGCTCACTTGGACACTGAGTTGTTTGACATTCCATAGCTTAATAACTTCTTCAAATTTACAATTTGAATGATTTTACAACACTATTAAAGCACTCTTCTGGAATTAGCCTTGTTAAGGCTTAACTTCAACACTTTAAGAGCCTGGCTAAAATGATAATGTGCAAAAAAAAAGAAAGACCCACCTACCTACCCACTGAAAAAATTCTGGGTCGCGTTAGGGCAAACAAACAATTTTTTAAGGATGGCCCTAGATATTCTATACCATTTTGAATAAGCAGAGCTGTAGAAATCAGGTAGGGCAGTTGTTGTATATCATTTCTTAGACTAGTTACTAGTCTGATAAAATTTATGTTTTTTCAATATATTATAATTCATGCACTATTTCCAGTCTATTTTATATGATTTTGCTTTGTATACTGGGGCAGTTTTATCATGAAATTGGCGCTGGATAGTAGACTGGCTCTAGAACAAAACTGATAGATATGTATTAGTAAAAGAGATATTTCAGGGCCTGGTGACCAGGCTAATCATTTCTATATCACCTGGAACAAGATGATTCTCACCCCAGGTTTCTTTAATGCCTTGCAACTGATCTCTCCAGTAGTTAAGATTCACCACAACAATTAAAGAGGGAAATGATGATGTTATTTCTGTCTATTTAGCTCATAAACATAACCATTATTTCAAGATGAAGTCAATGATTAGAGAAATGTTGAAAATTGTTGTTCTCAGATTTGAAACTTTGAAAACCTTCACAATCATGTCCTGAAAAAATCAATGTTCAAGCTGGCAGGTTTTGTGCCTTATTTAATTGTGCTATACAATCATAACAATGTAGTTACTTAAAACACTTTGTTGATAAATGTTCGTTTTGATAGAAATAGGTTTATCTAGGTCAGGATGGCCAGACAAGATACAATCTTTTAAGCCAAATCCTCATTGAAAATAAAAAAGAACTTAGATGATTTTAATGACCAGAGATCAGTATCCCCTACTGAGGTAACAAGTGTACATGTGACATTATACAGTAGTGTCAGATGAAGGTGTGTCATTACAGTATAATTATGTAGCCATTAAGAAAGTACTAATGGTGCTTTAAAGGTTATGACCTAGTGAGGTCAAGATGGATGTGTTTGGGCTGTGAGGGTCCAACAGGTTTTGTACCATATAAAAGTTATATGTTATTATAAACAATGTTAATATCAGAGTCTGACAGTAACATGCATTACAACATTGTAGCTTGAAATAGACATGAAATAGACATCAGTGATCACGTCAGTAACAAAAAGCTTACTCTTCAGAACCAAAACAAGCAATGAAACTTACATTAATTAAAGGATGCAATTAGTTTTATTTACTTATCAGGAGGCTGCATCCTGGTTCTGGTTCAGATGTATAGTTTGTGTCCTTTTTTTAGGCCATTACTTTACAGGGAAGCTGTTTAAAGTCAGTAGGGCTGTTTTCTGCCACTCTGAATTAACTTAATTGTCTGCATTCCTCAATCATCAGGGGAACAAAAACCAAACACTATCCAAATGAGGCATTGTGTTCTCTGCTGGAAATTGGAACTAAAGCAGACTGTATGTGCTCCTGTCCTTGGCATCATGGATCATACAAGTGATTTCCTGCACAATTAACATTAGCAATTGGCATGACCTTTAAGCTGTTGATTTATGGGCATTTAGTTTATTATAGAAGATAAAACACTATATAGCATCATATTCTCCTGGGTGGGAATGTTTTGATTGCTTTTGGGTTGATTGTTTTTGAGTTTACAGTCTGGCAACAGGACTGGTACTGCTTTACAGACAGTGCTCCTTATATTCTAGTGGTGTAAGAAATCTTACATTACCCTCTGAACACTAATCCATTGGTAGTAGGGGTTACAGACTCGAGATATTCGGATGACTTCATTGCATAAATAAGGATTTAACTATGTCACCCTGACTTTAAACATGGAGGTTATGTGGCTTTATTCTAAACAGGTGTTTTCATGCTCTTATTTTGTTGATATTTGTTTCAGTTTAGCCTTTATTACTCTTTTGTCTTTAACTTTTATTAGTGGGTTGCACATTTAAGGGGATGTTTTATTTTTAATTTGTACTTTTTCAAATGGAACGCTAGAATATACGGTTCAAATGAACAACAGTCAGATGCGTTGCGGTCACTCATCAGAACTTCATTGTCATATTGTTACCTGAGTGCCTTGAATCATGTTTGGACTTTCGATGATGTATAACAAAGTAAGCAATTACTGTTTCACCTTATGATTAGCCGATTAGCCCGTTGGTTGTTGAAGTGAGAGATGGAGTAGTGCCAGAACACTTTGAGAATTAACCATTAATAATTCCTCTGTTACCTTGAGTATACATTGATCAGCATCCCATTGTGCATGTGGCAGAAGAAATGCACAATATCATTCCGCATTCTGTAAAGTTACACAGCCAATACTGTGAATTGTTCAAATTGGATATTTGTTTCATGCTTTATCAGGATATATCAATATTTCTGTGCTCTAAATTCAATACTATTTGTGATCGTTTTCCTTTACTATGATGTTGTTGGTTTTACTATGAACTATTGTTTAAATTGTTCCCACAGTCAATGCACATCAACAAACAAGGGAAGTTTAGGAAAAACATGCTCATGTGTTAATTTGATACTGCGCATGTCATCCTTAGTCATTGTAGGACAAAAAATTACCTATGGTGCAGTTATTGAAAGATGAATAGAGAGATTGTTGAGGATTCAGTTTGTAAAAAAAGATACTTAGTTGTGTAAAAAAAGATTTTTTCGTGGGACAGCATGAGGTAACAATAACTAGCTTATTTTTGGCTGTTTCCGATATTTTAATTGGATTAACTACAGGTGGTGGTTGGGAATAATTCAGTGAAAAATTACAATCTCATCTTGCTTCATTTGGTCCAGTTTGATTGGATGAAAGGATTGTAAAAATAAAGTTTCAGGTCAGTAGGTTATTTAAAAGTTTGCTATTGATTTTTGAAAAAGATTGGATTATATTTGAAAGTGTTTTAGTAATAATAAGAAAACAATAAGTTTAAACAACAATCATGACAACTATAGGTGAGCGTGATAGAATTACCCGGTATTGTATTTTTGTGTTTTGAAAAATCAAGATGATATATAGTTTAGGGTTAAAGTTTGGTCAAATCTTGTCATAAGTAGGCCTCAGGTGAGCGACATAGGGCCATCTTCACCCTCTTGTTTGTTATAGTTTGGATATATCCATGTGATATCGTTCAACTGACCTGTGCATTTCAGTAAGATTTGTAGCATACAGTGTAACTAGCATTTAGCATGTTTAGATTACATAATCTCTTATCGTGTAAGGATGACTTTGCATATTTACTTCCTATTTGAGATATATAATAAACAGGAAAGGAACTAAAATGAATAATTGTTAAACGACGTGAGAGAAGGACATGTGACTTCTCTTAAATGTCAAATCTTTCAAAGAAATATTTCTTAATTTTTCTATATAAATAAAAATAATAAAGCGACTGCGATTACTTTCTGTTAGCCTTTGCTAAGATGTTTTATAATTTTGCCAAGATGAGCTTAAAAAAAATCAGCTTCTGTATAAGTTTGTTTTGCATTGCAGAGATTGGCACTATGTTATCTGAGGTTTGGCAACATTCACACAGCATTCATGTAAAATATGCATAGATAATAGAAATTAATATACAGTAGAAAGTGCAGACTTGATCAAGAATTAGCATTGAAAGAAATACTGGCAATCATCAAACTTAGTCACAAATTAGCAGGAAAACAAAATTGTGAAAGGTAACATGTATCATTGCCAGTGGCTAACACTCTGGACTACCAATCCAGAGGTTCCCGGAGTTTGAATCCCAGTCTGTGGCACTTGGAATTTCAGAAACGCTTTTCAGTGTTTCTCACCCATTTAGAGATGAACTGCATGGTTAGAAACCCAGAGCAGTGCTGTACACTGGGCACATACAGAGTCCAGTGGGTCTAACAGAAAAGAGCTATGGTCTGGTACCCGGATTCCCTTGTATCTGACTCTCTTCAACCTGCACCTGTCAGGAGTCTGCAATTTCACCTGAGGAGAAATGCTTGGGGTGACCAGACCTATAAACAATCAAATCACTCAGTCACAGTTACATGTTTGGAACCCAATAATATGTTGGTGGCCCCAAGTGATTTTGCCTTTGTAACCAGTACACTGAACACAGTCAAAACCTGCACAGCTATACAATCTGCTCATGGCCAGTCCTGGTCTGTCTGCTATCAATGGTAAATTTCCAGTAAACTTAGCATCCAAATCAAAAGAATAACAAAGTCCTTGCATGGTAAGGCTATTTTAAGGCCCCTTATTAGATATGAATGTGCCCGGAATAAAGCTTAATTGTATTTCATGAAGCCAGACTAGCAGCCAGCAGATAGAGTCCCTGGCTTCTCTTTTTCCAGAATTGATTTTCTAGCCACTTTGATAAATAATTAGAAATGATTAGATATTTGAAACTTCTGCCAGTTGAAAAGTTTAGCGTCATTATTATGTAATTTGATAGTTCCTGCTAGTGCCCTGTTTGATTTTCTCTTCTATAGTATTTGAATAAGCTCTTGGGTCAACAATAGGCACTTGTACATACAAAGCCTTTCAACTGGAGTAAAATGAGGAAATGGTGCTGACCCAGTTTCAGTATGGCATTTTTGATTTACAACAAAAATTACTCCAGGGAACTCTGCCATTACTGAAGTATATTGCTCACCTGTATACCTATAAAAGTTATAACTCTGTTGGGAACTGGGTAAATCATTGCCATTTGGAGAAAAATATAATAGTTGAAAGTCCTTTCTAAAGCTCGACAATGTTCAGTGAACCTTAATGCAGCACCTTTTAGGTTGTTGTAATAGTAGAGTAAAGTACCAATGGGAACACAGAAGTTGTTTATACTTTGCCAGTTCAAGTCAACAGAATGAGTGCATGTGGAAAAGACTTTTCTGATTTATTGTTCCATTCTATTTCTGTTAGCATCATAGATTCTTTTCAAAGCTCAGTCTAGATCAATGCAAATTTCATTTCCTTATATTACTACCGTATTTCCCCGCCTATAAGGCGATCCGCTTATAAGACGACCCCCCTACTTTGCCATGGAAATTGTGTGGTTTTGAATAGACTCATTTATAAGACGAGGCAATTTTTTAATGACCCAGTTACTTTATTTTCTTCAAGTTCGTATGATTTCTAAGCTAATAAGTGAATTTTTTAATCGCCGATTTTTTTTGAGTATTATAAACCAATCTGTGTATTGTCAATTCGGATATTGATTTTTTTTTGACACTTTGAAAAGATAATTGCGTAAATATGTGCCATTGGCTAATTAATCAATTATGAAAACATATGACAGCTTGTATATAATTATTAAGAGTGCCGAGGATCCCCCAAAGTAGCGACAATTACGTCGTAGTTTAAAGACAAAAAAGGATCGAGATGGCAATAGTCAATAAAAAAATATTTTTTCATTCCCATTGTTACAAATTCTTGGGAGTTATCACAAAATGTTTGCAAAAAATAAGCAAACTTTCGTATTTATAATTAAAAGTTGAGAAAACAACCGCGCGACGAATTTTACAAAAAAAATGTTCGGCCTTTTGTCTAAGCCTCTCGCTCCTTAACAACGACGTAATTGCCGCTAATTTGGGGTATCCTGGGCACTCTTACTAATTATACACAAGCTGCCAGATGTTTTCATAAATTGATTAATCAGCCGATGACACGTATTTACCGGACGCAATAATCGTCTCAAAGTGTCAACAAAAATCAATATCGGAATTAACAATACACAGACTAGACTGATTATCGGGTTTCTTTACAATAAACGCTGTGTAAACGCTTGATTCAGATATCAATTTTAGGCCGCTTATATCATACCGGAAAAAAACAAATATGACTGCACCACTTATTTTTGCAAAGTTTACCTTCAGATTCTTTAAATAATTGTAAATAGCGACATTTGCGATCGACAGCGGAGGTGATTTAACACAATAATGTAATTCGCCAATGTACGGTACCGGTAATTGTTCGACTGTCGTCTGCACATAGACACTCGCGGGACGACATTCGATATTGCCGATTTCATCACAAATGTATGTAGGATTGATTTTTATTTTTGGTTGATTCTTGTGGCCTCGCTTATAAGACGAGGACCCCACTTTGAGGCAAAAATCGGGACTTTATTTCCTCGTCTTATAAGCGGGGAAATACGGTATGTTACTTTCGAAAATTGCGCTGTCAAAAGTGATGGAGAATTCAAATTATCAGGTGCTCAACTTAATTGAAATTATTGAAACTGTTTATACCACATTGAACACAGATAGGAGTTTGTAAAAGTTTAACACCAGTACTTGTAGCTATTGATCATTGAGCACAGGTAGGAGTTTGTCAAAGGTATAGACACCAGTACTTGTAGCTATTGATCATTGAGCACAGGTAGGAGTTTGTCAAAGGTATAGACACCAGTACTTGTAGCTATTGATCATTGAGCACAGGTAGGAGTTTGTCAAAGGTATAGACACCATTACTTGTAGCTATTGATCATTGAGCACAGGTAGGAGTTTGTCAAAGGTATAGACACCAGTACAAATAGTAGCTATTGATCATTGAGCACAGGTAGGAGTTTGTCAAAGGTTAGACACCAGTACTTGTAGCTATTGATCATTGAGCACCGGTAGGAGTTTGTCAAAGGTATAGACACCATTACTTGTAGCTATTGATCATTGAGCACTGGTAGGAGTTTGTCAAAGGTATAGACACCATTACTTGTAGCTATTGATCATTGAGCACAGGTAGGAGTTTGTCAAAGGTATAGACACCATTACTTGTAGCTATTGATCATTGAGCACAGGTAGGAGTTTGTCAAAGGTATAGACACCAGTACAAATTGTAGCTATTGATCATTGAGCACAGGTAGGAGTTTGTCAAAGGTTAGACACCAGTACTTGTAGCTATTGATCATTGAGCACCGGTAGGAGTTTGTCAAAGGTATAGACACCATTACTTGTAGCTATTGATCATTGAGCACTGGTAGGAGTTTGTCAAAGGTATAGACACCAGTACTTGTAGCTATTGATCATTGAGCACAATTAGGAGTTTGTCAAAGGTGTAGACACCATAACTTGTAGCTTTTGATCATTGGGCACAGGTAGGAGTTTGTCAAAGGTATAGACACCAGTACTTGTAGCTATTGATCATTGAGCACAGGCAGGAGTTTGTTAAAGGTATAGACACCATTACTTGTAGCTATTGATCATTGAGCACAGGTAGGAGTTTGTCAAGGTATAGACATCAGTACTTGTAGCTATTGATCATTGAGCACAGGTAGGAGTTTGTCAAAGGTATAGACACCAGTACTTGTAGCTAGGGCTGTAACGAATACACTAAGGGGCGAATACAATACGTATCACAGGGCACTCGTTTGGCCGATTTTGGGGCCGAACATCGGCCCCATTCCCCTCCTAAAATTATATGTTTTTTTCCCCTTTCTAAGAAAAAAAATCCCCTCGAAAACAAAAATAAAATCGGAAGGAAAATTATGAAGTTACTCGTCGGCCGGACGTAAGAACGAATAGTTCTGAGTGCGAATCCAATTAAACATTCACGAGCCTTCTCCCTTGATTGACTGTCCAATGAATTTTCTCCGAACAAGTCGGTATAGATTCATTACAGGGTTCCCGCTGTCGGTCGCCAATGGCGCCAAATGCGACAAAAAATAAATTCTGTCGCTAAATTCTTTCAGTTGGCGAATTTTAGTGGCGCCAACAAAATAATCTCGGCAATTCTGACGTGTCAATCAAAAGTTGATCGTCGTCTGTTGGCTAGTTTATGGAAGAAGGCGGAGCCAATTAGATGATATCTGATAACGCGCACGTGGCCGTCTTGGTCGTTATCAGAGGTGTTAATTGATAAACAATCATAAAACGAAATATAATAGATCTCGGCGAATTTATAAGACGTTGTTTGTAACACGGATTTAATTAGCGATGCTTGGTTGACATGACTCATCACGTGTCATAACAGACTTATAATTTCGGCATTGTTTTTTGGGGTTAGTTATTGAATTATTGACTTACATTGTGCATTTTCAAGTTGCAAATTGTGCTGGACGTAAATTTTTCCCCTACATGAATATATTTATTGGCAATACTCGGCGCCTTCAAAACCTTCAGTATTCGTTAATACTTATCAATACTTATTTTAAACCTTTAAACATACTTTGACAAATTGTGTTCTATTTAAAAGTGTTTAAATCGCCAAAATCGAAGAAACATAAATGTACGAAAATAAGTTCATGGACATACGAGGTTGCGAAAATATGTGACAAACGGGGAATGCATACAGTTACTTTCATTTCTGAATTCATGGTGCTGCAGAACACGAACAGAAAATTATGATATGCAAACTAAAATTGACCCAGAGGGAACCCTGTTCATTCAGATTTTTCGGATATTGCCCTTAGCAGGTGAAAAATGTCACATAATCAAATACATTACCGGCGAAAAATAACATCGAAAACAGCAGATAATTGTTAAAAAATAGACATCTTATTCAACAAAAAGTTTGCATGTGTCACTGAGATGTTTTAATTCATGAAAGAAAAAATAAATATAGTAGAACAACTTGCATAATCATTTGTTGTATTTGTCAGAAAACTATTATGTAGCTACATCTGTTGGAAATGATTGAAAACAGTATTAATAAGTGTGAATAGTAGTAATATTTATTTGGCTAAAAATTCCCCTATTAGTCTTAAAACGACGAGAAATTCCCTTTCCAGAGGGTATGGGTACCTGTCCCCAAAAGTTGTCTAGTGCCCTGTATCACGAATACAGGGTGACGAATACGAATATTTATTCATGAATATGAATGCTATACTAAAATCATTGAATAAGTGAACATTATATTGCTTTTGCCAACGATATATTACAGTCTGCTGACTAGATAATACTACTTTCTTTGTACTCGAAAACGCTGTGAAATTATATACTGAAATAATACTGTTAAATATAAAAGGAAGGTATAGTGGAACAAATGACAAACAAAGGATTATGTTAAAGTTTTATTTCAATTCCTACGTTTCGACCAAAACTATGGTCTTCATCAGGGAGAAATAATACTGTTCAAACATAAAAAAACACGTAAACATGTAACTTAAAGAGCTCTGGGTTCAAATGACTAGAACTGTTTAGTAAAAAATGACTAGACACGACTATAGAGTAAAGAGGATCTACGATTTCAACAGTTTCCTCGATGCTAGACATGTTGTTGATGTAGACGGTTTTAGGATGTCGTAAAATGGGAATTTCCACTTGTTGAAATCAAATTTTAATTGAATGTGAAATTTAAATGAATTCAATCAGTTTAAAACCCAGAAAGTTATGAAAATCATTTATTCAATTGTAAACTAACATCAAATATCGGCCCGACGACTTATTAAATAAATGTCATGAAAATATCTGTCATTTGTTGTGGGTGGGGTATTACGATGAAATAGTGCAAAATGCGCTATGAAACGGAAACATTTTCAGTAGATTTCATCTGTTTTAGGTAAATTCAAATAATTTTAGTTTAAATCATGCAATTTTTACCTATATTCGTAAATATTTGGTTCGGTACATGGCGAATAACGAATACAATTCAGACAAAACTGTATTCGACTAAATCGAATATTCGAATGTATCGTTACAGCCCTACTTGTAGCTATTGATCATTGAGCACAGGTAGGAGTTTGTCAAAGGTATAGATATCAGTACTTTTAGAGATTTAGCACGGTTAGGCACTGGTATACATTGTTTTAAGTA
This sequence comes from Saxidomus purpurata, assembly GCA_022818135.1. NCBI lineage: Eukaryota > Metazoa > Mollusca > Bivalvia > Venerida > Veneridae > Saxidomus > Saxidomus purpurata. The sequence continues at coordinate 24,831,434 of JAFMSR010000001.1, read as the reverse complement.
GTTTCAGAAGTTGATCTCTACTTACAATACTTGACAGGTAGTCTATATTTAGTGAAGCATCAAGTGTCTTGTCATTTGTCTAGAAAACATTAAGATGCCTCCAAGAAACAACTTTTCACCTTGTTTGATAATTACGTCTTCTTTTTTAAATAGAATGTCTAACTGCAAGATCTTGCACACAAATCATTATTCAATTTGATCAAACGATCCTTCAATTTAATATGAATGCAGTAAATAATGCATACCATTCTAGCCAGACATGATAACTGCAGACAAGTGGTTAGAGAAGCAATATGATGGTTACTACGATAAGGTGCACTAGATTAGTGCACAAAAGTTAATTAAAATGGGAAACGAAAATAGAAAATGCACTTGATGCAAAATGATTATAACTTGTTCAGAAATAAACCCAGTTGTAGGGCAGTTAATCAAGCATTTGAATGCAAACAGGTTAGATCGGAAGCTTTAACTTGTTTATTTACAGTGTGTTAGGCCCATTAAAGAAAAGACATTAAGCAAAGGAAGCACAGTTCCGTAAGGTCTATACCAGACAATAAGGTTTATACTGGAGTCTATTCTCCATGCAGACTATAAGATTTATAAGGGAATGTATACACCAGACTACAAGGTTTACACCGGAATATATACACCAGACTATAAGGTTTACACTTAACTAAGCAGTTGTGTGTTCAATCCTGTGAGGAGCAGAATCTCAGCAGTCTGTATAGTTCCTGAGTACCGGCTGGAAATAGCCATTGAGCAAGTGGATATAGGTCATTTGAAGAAACAGTTGTAAGATCGAGCAAAGAATACACGGTTTGTGTGCCTTGTATTCATCACCTTCTCCCACATAACACACCAAGATGAAGCAGATAACATATAGAAGTGTTAAATGAAATTAGTTTGCTGTGAAAGATAGGAAACTTATAGATGCAAGATCTGATAAAGTAGAAGTGATTGCAACTAGTGCTATTAGATCAGTAGATATTGATCTAGTGGTGCCCCTGGCAGTGGGTGGGCTTGACAAGAATCCTCATCAAACACATTGTGATTGATTATTGCATAAAAGAAAACAGTGATCATTGCCAGTAGGGAGGAGGAAATACAGAATGGAGATTTATTGAAAGTTTGCATGACACTGTTATAAAGAATTTAATGACTTTGGTGACATCGTTGAAGTTAATTTGTGTCAAGTGTTGGACTGATGACTTATGGAAGAATTTAGGTACAGAAAAGTGAAATAGAGGAGTGTCAGTGGATGAAAATCAGGATTTGGATTTTGCACATTTTTTTTTAAATCAGCATTTTGGCTCCTTGGTTAATGCATTTGTTTGATAGGAAGGACATTCTGTTTAAGGCAATGGAAAGAACTCTTGGATTCCAGACTGTGAATTAAAGGGGTAACCTTTTTGTATGTAGTCCAAAAGATATGACTAGAACATGTGATCTTGATTTCTGTTGCTCATGGATAACATTTTCATATACAAAACCAAGTATTTCTTGGTTCTTGGGGTAAAGGGATATTATTTCCATTATGAAAGCAATTGTTGCAAACAAACAGAGTATGCAAATATTTATTTGTGTATTTATTTATATTAGTTTCATATGTACTCAATAATATTGGCTGTAAAATAAGCTGGCAAAAGTATGAAGAAAATTATTACAGTTTTTCTGCCAGAACATCTGCAGTACTATTAATTGCATATCTAACCTTTCAGAATATAAAGTTATATGAGCTTTAATTAGGATAAGACAAAATCAATGTAGGATACAAGAAATTATCTCTCTTGAAATAGTTCCAAAGTAACACCTTTTATTTATAATTCCAGTAATCATAGTTTAATTAAGTTGCAGGTGAAAATTACCAATTTCCCTCAAAACACTGGCCAGACTTCAGGGTTGTAATGTTATGTTATATTATACAGTGTCTTGTCTGTGTTGTCTGCATGTTGTCTAAGCTGGGAACAAATCTGTTCTACTTTTTCCATGACATCAAAGGTACGTACATTTAATTCAGGTATTTGAGAGTCTTGGCTACCTGAGGAAAAATCATTGTGGTGTATATTTGAACAAAAGAAGAAAATTTTTGTTGCAATGTCAGTGAAATAGAAACTAGAAGCTTTACTTGATAGACAAACAAAAGAGGACTGTTTTAAAATGTTTAAAAAAATGAAAAACATGACTGATCAAAGATGTATTGAATGAAATTTAAAGGTCCTATACTAAGGAAAGAGAAAATTCAAATATACTTTAAAAAGCACATAAATAAGTTATCATTAATAAAAAATGAAAGTTGGTAAGTAGAAATTCTAAATAAATCACAGTGCATGTAGAATTATTTTTCTATGCATTATGAAGAAAGTTAAAAAGACCTGGGTAGTCATTTTGTCGATTCACTGAGATTTCAACATAATACACATACTTTTCTTTGTATTTCAAACACTTTCTGTAAATTTTAACCTGTCAATCATCATTATTTCGGGTCTTGCATAAGGTAATGTACTTGCCATTGAAATAACTGTCACTTAATTTTCACTTAGTAGTGGACCTTTAAGTACATGTATGTTATATATGACATGTTAAATTATTCTGCATCAGATGTACCAGTCTTAATGTACTAAAGTCAAGTTACCCCATTCTCTAGATCTTAGAAATTTCTTAAGAGGTGTTATTGTTGGGGAAAATGCAGAGCATCTAGCATGGCAATTGATTAATTTATTGTAAATTCTCGCCTTGGATAATGAAATCTACTGATTGATTATTGCTGTTTTGTCTATTGTTACATCTAACTGGTTGCAATCTTCATCAATAAATGCATGCATAAAGGTGTTTGGTTTCATTTTCATCAATAGCAAGTACTTTTAGTATATGTTCGGGTAGGAGAAACAAGCGGTTGAAATTGCCGGTATGATTTAAGGTACTCGTGTGAAGAAGAAGCTGCTTAACATGCTTAAGATCTTTATGAAGGGTGTTAGAATGTAATGAATTTTAGTTTTTATTATATAGGTCACTGTGACCCCCTCAGGCTCCGTTCTAGATATAGTTCAGTCACTCAATTGTCCTGTTTTGTCCCAGCAGAATATAGCTGACAATTATTAGATTATCAGGACAGCGAGACTTTTATTGATTACGACCTCTTTATCTTTTCATCTCAAGTGATTTCCTATGACACATATTATTAAACAAGCATTAATGAATATTCTCCGAACTATGTCATATTTGATACTGACAGGTACTCTATTTAAGTATTAAAGGTATTGGTGATAAAATTTCAGAATGTTTGAGTTTGTTCTTAAGGTGAATGTCCATAAATTTGGTAAAATCATGAAGGAAAAAGAGGAAGTTTTAGTAAAGAATATCTGCAAATAAAGTATAATTTGAGATTCTATATAATATAATAATTATTATCTCCATTTTCTATTTTCAGGGTAGTCTAGCAGACGACCGTGAACAAGAGACAGGCAGGTGCATCATGGGAGCACCCACACTCATGTTCTAACTTTAGCTGACGTGCAGAATTATTTAAGTTTCATATCAGGATATAAGCGAAATAAATGATCTGGATCCGAAATATGGGTCCTTGTGAAGTGTTCCTGTGCGGAGATAAATTCTCCCTGCACATGTGAAGTTCAAGGAAATCAACTCTCACCTTGCTCCTTGCCAAGTTTTTGATAAGGAGCTTATAGGGATTTGGGAGTTTTTTTAATTTTCAAGAGCAAATAGTGTTCTATACAGTTTGTGTTTTCTGTCACGTAAGGAGGATAATTTCGAGGAAATAATGAGTCGCAAAATGTGGTCACCTGGTAAAGAGAATCTTCTGCTTCAACATTTGTCAAAGCTAGAGAGGTCTCCTTCGACGGAGGATCACAAGCAGTATGGAAGTCAGTGCTCCATAAATCTAGAGGATAATTTGATCGATCTGCCAACGGAGCCAAAAAGACGACGGATAATGGCAGACGACACGCCGAGCTCAATCGGCAGTCAAGTGAGCAGTCAGATGAGCAGCAGGTCACACTCTCCCTCGCTCTCTGAGTACCTTGACGATAACCTGAGCACACCGGGTGCGTCCCCATCTGGGACGTTAAAGGAACACTTCCGTAGAAAATACAGGAAAGACGAGCTTTGGGCATCGATTGAAACCAACTATAAATACCTGATGGACAAGGGTATTATTGAAGCTTGTCAAGTAAGTAAAAACACCTTTCAATTAAATTTTTAGCTTACAATTAATGAAATAAAATGTTTCCACATTTAGATTATATATACAGCACACTGATAGATTGAGCAGGCATGCTATTGAAGCAGTGATTGATCAGAGGAATCAACATTATATATTAATGAGTGCAGTTGATATTGCAGAACCAAGAAATGACTTTGAAATAAGGCCAAAAAAAAAAAAAAGTGAATGTTTCCGGTGACCCGACCGACCCTATTTCTACCCCCCGACCCTAAACTTTTTATTGACAAAAAAAAAAATTTTTGAGTACGAAATAATTTGAGAACGAATCATTCCCAGGTACGAATCTTCGCACCCGTTAAGCGGCATCCGGTCGTAAAATATGCAATAAAATTGGACCAGTACGCCAATACACAAGACCCCCGGCATACACTTGACTTCCTTTAATTTCCGAGGACGACAAAATCGCCGACCCATGGCGTCCAAACAAAATAAATATGTAACATTTTCTCCATTTCGGGACCGCTCGCGTAATTAGTCACGCTTTGCGCTCACAATCGGCAGTCGATTCGCTCTGGAACGACGTAAACTCCGCCCCCAGCAATAATCGTGGGCAATGATTGACAAATGCCGTGTTTGGTCAGCGTAATTACCCGAGGTTTCGCAGGCTTATTTGGAATGATGCGATAATTTTTTGATTGCATAATTTTACTTTAATTACTGGCAAGTGTAAACAATTAATATGACACGGTGTTGTTTGAAGATCCCAACATCTAGCGGTAATTTTGTCTACAGTACTCTGTTGCCGAAAATGGACGTCCTTTCAAAACTGTGAATCGGCGCTTTTAGAACTGTCTCGTCGGTAATGCAGGTGTTCAAGTAAATGAGTAAATGCAAGTTTTGTGTAAAATGGATTTGAAAAAAATCGTCATATAGTGCTTGTCTGCTGGTATGGTACAACGTACTTTGTTTCATTTCGTCGTTTCGGCGCCGGCCGAATCTCAACAAGCATATGTAAGCGTAATGAGGAGTCTGAAAGCACAGAATCCACTTAAAAATAAAAAATACTTTTAAGGTTGAAAAGATGTGTTATTACACATTGCTTTTTTCAGTCTTAGGGTAAATGTTTCGGGGCCCTTTGGAACGGGAATGTTTAGTCTTTTTGCTACAAAAGGGGACTTTTTAGAAAATGTATAAAATATACTGTGTAAAAATGTAATAATGAACAAAATCGGTCAGGTATGTTAATGACATTATTCTTTTGCCAATTATTATTCTTTTTAAATCCTTTGAACACCGTTTTCGTTGAAAAATTAACTAAAAATCGGGGTCGCGAAAATAGGTGACAAACGAAAAATCGGCGATATTCGGCCAAGATCTTTACTATTTGAAAGACCTTGATTCGGGTGACTTTTTACATGTAAGTTAAATAGTTGCAAGAAATGATTCTGAAGCGTTTTAATTTATGAAAACTTACGTTTTTATAACAGTTTTGGCCAACCCTTCAATAAAAGTTTGGGAAAATATATATTAATTTTGGAGACGAATGGCGTCAAATTTTGGGTCAAAAAAAGGCCCAAATTTTGTCCCAAAAAGGCCCAAAAAAACCACTGTAAATAAACTACAATAAAAATTATAATGAAATGTTGTTTTGTAAATGAATGTTTTAAGTACTTGCTATCTTATGTACTGAAAAATTCAGATCTTTGGTCAAAATAAGTTTATTTTACAGGCAGGCTCTTCATTTTCATTTTTTTAACATTAAGTAAAGTATTTGATGATGATGATGATGATGTCCCACGATGTCCAATAGGTTCGCGTATTGGGGACTCCATAAAATTTTCACACAGACTTCCAAATCCAGTTGGCTTGGAGTCAGGACATCCTTAATTTGAAACTTACTGGAAGCCCTTAAATGAAATCGACCGTTCGAATTTAAATGTGGACAAATCAAAGGGTACAAAACAGCTGTGTATTAAAAGTATACATCTACATTTACAACCATCTATGGGAATTCTACTTCTATGAAGAAGGCTATTCTACTCGCCCTGAAAAAAAAAAAAAAATTAAAACAATCGACCTACCTACCCTATTTATACCCCCAAAACAAAGTTTAGGGGGGTATATAGGAGTCACCCGGTGGTTGGTCGGTCGGTCGGTCGGTTGGTCGGTTGGTCGGTCGGTCGGGCGGTCTGTTGCATTTTCCTTGTCCGGAGCATAACTTGAAAACTACTAGTTGGAATTCAATACAACTTCATACAATGGTCAAGCACATTGAGAGGAAGTGCAGTACACAAGAACCATAACTCCATCTTGAGTATTTACTGAGTTATTGCCCTTTGTTACTTTTCCTTGTCCGGAGCATAACTTGAAAACTACTAGTTGGAATTCAATACAACTTCATACAATGGTCAAGCACATTGAGAGGAAGTGCAGTACACAAGAACCATAACTCCATCTTGAGTATTTACTGAGTTATTGCCCTTTGTTACTTTTACTTGTCCGGAGCATAACTTGAAAACTACTGGTTGGAATTCAATACAACTTCATACAATGGTCAAGCACATTGAGAGGAAGTGCAGTGCACAAGAACTATAACTCCATCTTGACTAATTACAGAGTTATTGCCCTTTGTTACTTTTCCTTGTCCGGAGCATAACTTGAAAACTACTGGTTGGAATTCAATACAACTTCATACAATGATCAAGCACACTCAGAGGAAGTGCAGTGTACAATAACTATAACTCTATCTTGAATATTTACTGAGTTATTGCCCTTTGTTACTTTTCCTTGTCCGAAGCATAACTTGAAAACTTCTAGTTGGAATTCAGTACAACCTCATACAATGGTCAAGTACATTTAGAGGAAGTGCAGTGCACAGGAACCATAACTCCATCTTGACTCATTACAGAGTTATTACCCTTTGTTACTTTTCCTTGTCCGGAGCATAACTTGAAAACTTCTGGTTGGAATTGAATACAACTTCATACAATGGTCAAGCACAGTGAGAGGGAGTGCAGTGCACAGGAACCATAACTCCATCTTGACTAATTACAGTGTTATTGCCCTTTGTTACTTTTCCCTGTCTGGAGCATTTTTCGAAAACTACAAGTTGGAATTCAATACAACTTCATACAATGGTCAAGCACAGTGAGAGGAACTTCTAAGAACAATATCTCTTTTTAGTTTGTTTGCAAGGTATTATGTTACTACGAACTTCTTCAGTTTATAAAGCAATCCTTTTGGGGGTATTAATCACATTTAGTGATAGCTCTAGTTTTTTCTGGCATGTCACAGGAAACATACATATTTTTTTTTTTGGCCTAAACAGGAATTTGACTAAACAGCATTTGAAATAAGAGTTCAATTAATATTACAAGTATAATACAAGTATAATTATATAGATAATTAGGAATCTGTGGTCAGACTTTCAGCAATTCTAGATGTTATATGGAGAAACATCCATTTAGGGTCACATTTCTTCATTTAGACATCAATTTATGAAGAGCTGGTAATTTTAAGAGAACTATAAACCGAACTGTGTTCTCTCAACACAAGAAAGAGATAAAAAGAAATAAAATTAATGCACATGGGAAAAGTTTTACTTGAATCTTCTTTACATTTGACTGAAGTATCATAGAGAGTTGGGTAAACTTTAATCCTGTTTGAAAATATTTTCAGACCCCAGAGAGTGATGTGGAGGAAATGAAAGCCAACTCAAATGTTTCGTTCGGAGAGTTCCTTAAGCAGTATAAGGAGATCTCTGATTGGCTGAAAAATATACAGACTGCTCTACAGCAGAAAGCAGCAACCATGCTGGCACTGTCAGAGAAATACCTGAACCAGGTAAGGAAAATAGAAAGACTAATATATGAACCCAGCTGTGCTTTAAATCTGTGCATCTTTTAAAGGTTATTATTTCCCCCCTCTCTTCCCCCCATTCAACAAAGTTGGGAGGGGACATATATAGACACAATCTCATGGACACAACTCCACCCACAGTTTTGCATCAAATGCTTTCTAGCTTGGCACAGTATCTACACGTGATGTGCAGATGTGCATGAAGCAAAGAATTTGTTGATGCTGCAAATACTGTCAGAGTTATGGCCTTTACTTTTTTTGAGGGTATGCTATATAGCACATAAAATATATAGGCTGGGCGTATTATTAGGTGCCTACTGCTAGAGTTGTAGTTGTTATTGTTAACAGGCAAGAAAGAAGTGTATGACTGAAGTTGTAAATGCTATACCAGAGCTCCAGCACACAGTATAACCCAGACCAGACTACATTGATTTGGTCCCATAGTGATACTCCAGTAACTATGTTGTTGTAGGAGTTGAATGCCTGTTCCAACCGTATTTTGGTCATTTTAACAATTGAGCAGTTTACCTAACCATTGATACTGAGAATCTAGTCACTATTAGGGATGTAATCGATTCAAACGATATCGATATATCAACGATAAAACATTTTTGATTTGATATCGATTGCCGTTTTGAAAAATTGTTTATCAAATGTTACACCGTGCAATGATCTACAGTTTCACGTTTGAAAATTCCATCGAAACTCAACCAGAATATTAACAATCACTCTACCCAGAGTTCAGTGTTTTTCTAACGAATGATAATTTAATGAAATGTGGTCTCATAGGCAAAAATATTTCAGCACTGCAAGGGTTGATATATATTATACACCAGAACCATACAAAAATGTGTTTAGTACAAATAAAGTCGAGAGATTTGGTAGAATATGTAGTCAGTGACTTTTTTACGCCCATGTATCGATATATCGCTGTATCGTCGATATTTCTAAATTGATATATCGATACAAAAATTTTAATCAATGACATCCTTAGTCACTATGGCATTATTTCTCAAAGTGGGGCTCATATCACCCTCTGTCACTTTACCTAATAGTGATTGTTGATAATACAGAAAGATAGTTTCTGAAGTGATCAAAATTATTATTCTGTAAGAGTACTTCTCGCAATTTGGATTCTTGGGGGTCTGTTCAGGAGTAGATTACAGTGTGTGGTGTGGTTTTAATTCCATGTATTGCTGTTGTAACATGGGATATTGATGACTGTTCCTGTTTGCTGTACTATCGTCCGTTGGTCGGTCGGTCAGGCGGTCTGTTACATTTTCCTTGTCTGGAGCATAACTTGAAAACTACTGATTGGAATTCAGTACAACTTCATACAATGGTCAAGTACATTGAGAGGAAGTGCAGTGTACAAGAACCATAACTCCAACTTGACTAATTACAGAGTTATTGCCCTTTGTTACTTTTCCTTGTCCGGAGCATAACTTGAAAACTACTGGTTGGAATTCAATACAACTTCATACAATGGTCAAGTACATTGAGAGGAAGTGCAGTTCACAGGAACCATAACTCCATCTTGACTCATTACAGAGTTATTGCCCTTTGTTACTTTTCCTTGTCCGGAGCATAACTTGAAAACTACTGGTTTGAATTCAATACAACTTCATACAATGTACAAGCACAATGAGAGGAAGTGCAGTGTACAAGAACCCTAACTCTATCTTGAGTGATTACAGAGTTATTGCCAAGAACAATATCTCTATTTTAGTTTTTTTGTAAAGTATTCTGTTTCTACGAATTTCATCAGTTTATAAAGCAGTCTTTCGGGGGTATTAATCACATTTAGTGATAGGTCTAGTTAATTTAACATAGCTATCAATCAAAATATAAACAAGGAAAACAGTTGTTTACATCCTGCTCAGTAAAGTATTTCCAGTTGTAAAAAAAAAAAATTTGGAAAGAGATTTCAATAGTAATCATTGCATTTCAAAAGCAGCTTTGTGTTATTATGTTTGACAAAGGGATACAGTTACATGTTTTCAGAAGTTGGACAAACATCTTGCTGGTCCTTTTTACTGTAGGTCAAAAATTTTATCCGGCAGTAACTGACCATTATTTTACAGTAACAAAATTTGACTGTGTTCATGCAATAAAGCAACATCTAACAATATTTAGGATTGCTGTACCATCTGAAGTTTGTACCTGTAATACATCTGACATTCTGTACTAAAAGCCTCTCCTATAGGAGAGATTTACAGGTACGTCATCAATAGCTGGTAAGTGTATCACGTGATACACATTTCTTAGGAAGTCGTACATTCAGATGTAAACAATGTCTGCTTAGATAAGATTCTCTCATGAAGTAACAGAAATTATGTCTTTACACAAAATCTACAAGCATAATTAAGAATTTAGTGATGTTTTGATTTTATTGTTATGAAAACATATAAATCATATACAATTTATATGCATCTACACAAAATTTTGTGAAAATAAATGCTATTTATACTTTATGGCTGGGTGTACAATTCACTTTACTTTAACCCATGTACACCATGCTAGCACTTGTATTCCAAACCTTTATCCAAGTCTTTGTTTGGAAAATTTTGTTTCAGTTTCTGATGTTTTACAAGCTTATTTCCTTAGCGAATTTTCTTCATTGCAGCACAGGTACCAGAGGCCCCTCCACAATCCTGGTGCCCCATAGACTGATACATTAAAACAAAACAGTCAATTACTAGTGAATTAAAAAAATGATAATGTATCAGTATATTGGGTACCAGGCTTAAAGAGGGGCCTTTGGGGGATGAGGGTCCTTGCCCCACACCGGGCACCTAAGAAATGCAGTTGTTCAAATGATAACTCAATTGGATTTCAGGCTTTTACTTTTGACTATTTTGGTGTGACAACATGCAGTGTCTTTATTTATGCGTTTTTCAATTATTATTTACAGCACATGAAAACTGTGTCTGAATCTGTTTTGTAAACTAATACCCTATGTGGGATCGCGGGGTATATATCACCAGGACCTCCTGTAAATATTGATAAAACAATAATCAACACTGGCATTGCTCAATTTCTAAAATAAGCTTGTCCATCATTTACTTTAAATGGTACTATTAATTGTTTAATTAGATGCTCACTGACAATTTATTTGACAAAAGAGCAAGACTGCATGGTTGAGCAGATTCTTCATGATTTACGGTGCTCGGAAAGGCAACATGTAAGAATTAAGTGCAGTCAAATGCAAAACATCTATGTTTAGGAAATGATTTCTTTAGACAAATCTATTCATTCTTGACTGCGAGTTTGATAACTTATATTAATTGCTCTCAAGAATCACTCCCAGATGGAATCAACCTTTAAAAGATAAAAAGACATTGAGGAGATATTCCGATCCTAAGGCGGATGCCCCACCACTGCGCCATGCGGGCACCAAATAAGTCCTCTTTGACACTGGTTCAACTCTCATTATTTTAAATATAAACATGTATTCTTTAACCTGTATTAGAGCCTGTTTTCTATCAACTGTTAATAGTTCATATTTCAAAATGATACACAGATGGCAAAGACAAAAGCAAACAATCTGTTCAATTTATGTTTTACAGTATCTCAAATAATATTTACATGTGTTGGGGTATACATGGCAGGAATGGGATCTGTATGTTTCTTTGGTTTTTGGTGTAGGAATGGGTATAAAATACTCATTTCATATATATTCAGTGAGTCACTGTTACAAACAGCATAACAATAATGTTTTGTAGTGCATTATTTGTTTTTATTTGCTTTATAATAAACATCCATTCATCATGTACACTATTTGAACTATCAGTGATAAGGTAGTACAAGGGAAAATGTACGACTAGTAACGGTTGCTGTGGTCAGTGCTTATCAGTGAATCTATTTTTAGAAAATCCCTCTACCTGTAAATCTCTCCTATAGATGGAATCTTTTTATAGGATAAATATAAAACACATTCTGTAGAGATCATAACTCTTCTCATAAATTGATGATACCTTGATTACCTACAGAATAAAAGCCTCACAGAACTTGCATTTCATCTGTAATCTACAAATAAATTCCTCACTGTGTAGAATGTTTCCTAAACTTTATGTATAAATGGTAAGGGAGAGGACGGTAAGAAATTAGTTTTGTACCAAGTTTATTTTAGTTTTATAGTACAGAATGCTTCGATGGCTTATACAAAGAAGTGTGGTCATTGAGTAAGAGAGGTTCAAACCTGCAAGCTTGGGCTTGATGGACCCACACCTTATATCTTACACATATCCTTTGAACGCCTATAACGTAATAAACCATATATGCAGGTTAAGACAGGTTTGGTCTTCCATAGAAGTGACAGTTACCGTATGGAACACGTTTTGTCTGTATGAATTTAAAGACTATGCCGACAGCTCCTGAATGTTGAAATCTCAGACGTCCAAGGCAAATGCTGACACTTTAAGACAACCTTGAAAATGACCTTGGACACAATTTTACCAGCTTTGAAAATTTTCATTTTACCAACGTTCGCGTATAGGCCCTTTGCAGGTTAAAAAAAAAGAAGTCCATGCGCAGGTTAGCAGACAGGGTGACCCATGCACGTGACCTCTGTAGGTGGGCCAATGGAAATTTTACTTTCATGTTACAGCTCAATCTATTTGCTGACGTATACAACACGCGCAGTAAACCGAAAGTAGCATAACGTGATGTACAGTGTTTACAAAAACACATGCATGTCTGTCGAGTGTGTAACAAAATATGCCGGTGTGCAAAGGATATGTGACAAAGTGTATGAGCTAAAGTGAAGTTCGTATCATTTACATTTAAGTTGAAAGATAGTGTCAGAATAAGGGATCAGTAAACTGTTGTTATTTTATAATTAGACCACCTTTGGCTGGTAAGGAAGAACTCCTTAGATATATTAAATTGAGAGACACAGATAGGTTATAAAGCTGAAAAAGTAAAGTGTTGCTGGATGTTACACGTTTTAGATGAATTTGAGTCATGCTCTACTGACCTGAAAACACACATTCCAAACAATCTGACAGGAGATGAAATGGATGATAAATTTATTGGGCTGTTGAATTTTCACTTAAATCGATACACTTTATTTGTATGAAAGATTTCTATCTTCATTCTCCTGTGGGCATGCCATGTTCAGTGATCAGTTAATTCATAGTAGTTACATTTTACTCATTGAATGACATGAGGATTCTGCTCAGGTTACAAGATCATATCTCCTCATAAAAATATATCATGAATAGTTTCTGGCATATCAGTGTTTCCCCCATCTGGAGCCAGAGATACCACTGTCAGTAAATGATATTTTGTAAACATTACCATCATGCATGTCTATTAGACTAATGGATGCAGGTATTCATCATGGGCCAGATGCAGTATTATTGTTTTGGCTGAGTTTTCTGCAAATGTTCATTAGTAATTTCCTTACAGGCGCGTAGCTACCTATGCGCAGGTACGCAGGTGAATCCACATTATTTGCAGAGATATACATTTTTTAAATTTAAATTTTATTGTTTAAAACTGTTACATCTAGACTGGATTAATCTATTCGTCCATGATCTATATTAATTTCAAATTCTAAATTCAATTCAGACCTTTTCACTTGCCTGATGATTCTTCTAGTGTAAAGTATTCATTGTATATTTTCCGGGTGCAGGCCATTTCGATATAAAATGAGAGTGCCTTCTAACTGCGCATGACCGCTTCCTGGCACAATGGCTAAGGCCATCCTTAAAAAATTGTTTGTTTGCCCTAACGCGACCGACTGATGAAAACCTTCCCGACTGACTTTTTTTTTTTTATCTGAAAGCCAAAAAAAAATTTTCTGCTGTCGAGAAAAAACGGTTTTTTGTCATTTTCCATCTTTCTGGTATTTCTTTTCTGTAGTTCTTTCGTAAGTAATACCAATCAGTTCTTCTCAACTATGCTCGACAGAACGGGTACGCTGAAGCTCACTCCGTAGGGAAATCGTACCAATAATCATGTCAGAAATCTGACACGCTCGCATTTCAGTATTTCATGAGAAATGAATGAAAAGAATAAATAATTTTATTAATAAGACTATAATCTTTTAATTTGCCAAATTTGAACATCAAAATTTATCTGTTTAACGTAAAGCACAACGAAAGTTTCGAGCAGGTCAGAATTTTCACATATTGGTAGCCATCTTGCCGATTTGACAATTATCACATGACCATTCCCACGAACCTTTGGAAAAGGATATCCGCGGGAAATCGCCGAAAATTCCGATTGCGGTCACGGTCGGGGACAGTTTATTTATTTACATGACCACGTGCGTTTTGGCGCGAACACTTTCAGGTTATGTACCGCGTCGAAAATAAAGTAATTTTGTTTTCAAATTAAAAAACATAGTGGAAAATGTTATTTTATATTTATGCTCGTCCTTTATATCATCTAAACACTAATCAAAAGGAAATATCAAGCGTTCTGAACTACATGAAAAATAAGTGCGATTGCGTCATACGAGATCTCGCTGGAAAGTCCGTTGTAAATGTAAACAAAATGATTCATGTTTGAACAATCGATGTTTTTGTAGTCAACATTGGTTGCAGAACATCGTAATTGGTTTGAAAATATGAATTAATAAATATATGACCTAAACATGTCCATATTTCCCTACTCAACGTTCAATTTTCATGCTCTGTTATTCTGGTAAGGATTTGTAGTAGTGCTGATCCAAAACACTATATAAAGCCGCACCTGACGAAAAACAAAATATAAAAATAGTGGCATTTAGAGTTTTGGAAGCCAGAACTAAATGTTAAACCTGGCAATGTCAGATGAAAACAATCCACTCAATTTGATATTATCTGACACTGAACATTTTGTAAGTTCTCGCATTAATTAAATAAATTTTTACAGTGATGCAAATTTTCCTTTGTTGAAGTTCAAATTTTATAGATGTTTTATGTGTTCCTGTTCCTAACCTGGCCACAGGTCCAAATACAAGGCTCACTCTGACACTGAGTTGTTTGACATTCCATAGCTTAATAACTTCTTCAAATTTACGATTTGAATGATTTTACAACACTATTAAAGCACTCTTCTGGAATGAGCCTTGTTAAGCTGGCTAATGGCTAAAATGATAATGTGCAAAACACCACCCATGCAGATATGTTACAAAGCAGGTTAATAGCATTCTACAGTGGGGTGCTAATAGCCAATAGGTACATACAACAGAAGAAATAGAGAAATATTAAGACAAGAAAGGTGCAAATATTAATATGTGCTATCAATCTAAGATACAACATACATGTCAACGTATGTACCGAGTTAATACAACATCTATAAAACATCTGGAAAAAAAAGAAAAAAAAAAGACCTACCTACCTACCCACTGAAAAAATTCTGGGTCGCGTTAGGGCAAACAAACAATTTTTTAAGGATGGCCTAATATACTAAGAACCTGATGGCAGAAATCGAGCTGGATAATCAGTCATGATGTCCAGGTTGATTTGATCTTTCTCAAAGCTGTAAATCTCGCAAATAGGGACCTTTATCAAAATATTTACGTGTCCCTTGTTGTACTTCCTACAAGGCCCGTATCTACAGCGACGGCCGATAGAGCATTTGGTATAAAATATGACGTCTGGTGCCTTTTCTGGTCTAGCTATGCTCCTCAACTATGGCGAGCTAGCTTAAATTCAGATAGAAAGATCATACCGTCAAATATAATTATATCAAGCTGTTAGGATAACTAAATATGCTCCAACATGGATGCAAGTCTGACGTAGGTCTAATTTCAGAAAGACACTACACCAAGTTAGAGCACAGATAAAAATGAACTTAGTCTAGCTCTTACGATTCCTCTAAGTAAAATCTACTTCATAAATATGGAAGGGAATCACCGCCATAAGTCTATTGGTCTAGATGACATTCTTATTTATAGCACTACATGCTCATTTGACGTCTTCTTTCTTACATTTTACGTGCATGTGACATCTCATGTGTCATTCTTACGAGTGCATGTTGTATGATGCTTATTTCATGTTTCTTTCTTCCACATGCATGTTATATACTTGTTATTTAGTAGTGTATGTTTGTGTTGATTACTTCTATGTTGACATTATGATTTCATTCATCTTACTTCTTTACCTTCAATATTATATTCATGAATGTTGCATCCTCATCTGTCTTATTTACCGATACCTTGCATGTAATTATCTTCCCATGTGTCTTTTTGGTTTTTTATTAAAATGCTACATTCTTCTTGTTTATGCATATTCTGTTGATAAATAAGGGCTTTCGTGATAATATCAAGTGAAACTATGGTAGAAAGCATTTGTGGTCAAGAATTAAGACGAACCAAGTATGCACTAACAAGAATGGCATAAACACGAATACGGTAGGTTATATTATGATACCAGATGGGGCTTTAATAGAGCTTGGTCTAAAATCCGAAAAGAGCTCTTCCCAAAAAGATAATTTCAAATACGAAAAAAGATTATTATTCTGTGACTGGTGAATATAATGGATAAATAAACACATATTAACGTGTGTGTCACAATTTTCGAATTGTAACAGATGTTTTGACCCATTTGAAATAGAATTATGTTGTATAAGGAAAAATGACGAAAGTCAGTCACCCTGTCAGCCAGTCAGCCAATTTTAAACACTTTATTGCTAAAGATATAAATATTTTCAATACTGGTATAGTACTATCCATCTGCATCTAGGCCACACCACTGGGAGGCGCTCTGATCATGGCCCGCTCTAGTCCCCTAACTAAAAGAAAATTTGATCAGTTGAATACATAGATTTATTGAGTCGGTGTGCTGAACACCCGGCGAGGTCCAAAATCCTCCCTTTCCGACCGAAATTTAAAATGATATGTGAGGAAATATAAAGTTACTATAATCAGAGATGGCATAAATTGAATAAAAAATCTTGTATTTTTGTGTCTTTTTGGGTCGATTGTTAAAATCGAGCCAAAGTTAACAGAGTATATCGGCCTTACGGCCGAACGCACAACATACAAACAAGTAGTTCCATATAAACAGTTGTTAGGCATTATAGCGATTTCTGTTTTCAAAATTATATAGTAATAAATCTAAATAATTTAAAAACATTTCAGAATAGAATAATATTATTTCGTTGTTATTCTTTAAATGTGTAATTAATCGTAAATACTATTAATGCGCGAACGAACGACTTGGACATACAAATTTATAAGAACTCGTTTTTTACCTATAACTCTGTAGTCGGCGGACATAGAGCAGTTGGTAGAGATGCTGGAAATTGAAAAGGGCTGACTTACTGTGGTGGACGCGAGTTCGAAACCCATCTAATACAGTTTGTTTTTTTTACATTTTTTTTCTGTTTTACTTATAATTTTAAGACTTTAAACCATTTTAAATGTTTTACAGCAAATAATCATAGAAAACTTCATTCATGTCAAACTTATAAGGATAATGTTAATAAGACATACTGTATACATATTATTCGATAACAGTAAAGTTCAGTCAGTAGTCGTGTCAGGTTTTGCTTGTACAACCAGAATTGGTTTCCTTGGGTTCTTTTGGGGCCATGCCTCAACATCAATCATCACCAATTTCTAGAATATTTACATGTCAGTTTTGTTTGTGGGCCCGCTGTGATACTTTGTACCACTGTTTTTCTTGTTCAGTTATTAATTTACTCTGTGTCTTTTTTGATCTTGCTCATTGTTCAGTGTTTGCCTACAATTTAGGATAGGAATTTATTTTGTATTATTGACACAATACACTCAACCCTATGGGCAAATCCCATAACTTTTGAATGACATTAAAAGTTGTGCAAACTTTGAATTTTCAGTTCAGGTTTGTAAAAATCCACTTCTCAGTTACCATTCACAGCTATGATACTTTATAGGGTAGTTGAACATACATGTAGTCACTGAATGCAAAAGGTAAGCACATGGGTTCCTATCAAAAGTAAAGTTTACACATATGGTTAAAGGTCAAACTCTGTGGACATTTGTGTCTCCAGTTTGTTGATAACTTTACTCATGCATGGGTTGCCCTGATATTTACACATGTATGTGTACAGTCTGTGTTGTTCAGAGACAATCGACACTCCAGCACTTTCAGTCCTTTGATTTATGAACAGAAGAAAAGCTGTTACTTCACCAAATGTCAACATTATAGAAATAATTGTATGAAACAAATACTAGCAAATAAAACAGGTGTGTGATTCAGGAAACCTGTTTTGATCATTGTTTTTTCCATAGATATCTACTGTATAGTATACTGATAAAAATATCTTATAAACCAACTATTTTGAAATATTACCTGAATCAATTTGCTTTAGCAAAATAGTTTTTTAATCTATGTAAAAAAAGTCACATTGGGTGGCTGACGTAATTGTTTGACTGGCGTTGAATAATCCCCTTTGTCAGCGACACAAGTAGACACGGCACTGAATAAACAATTCCCATCACCCGTACTATCCATACTATACAGTGCGACTTTCTTGGTGCTAAAGTACTCTCTTAGTATTGCATTTGACACTGGACACTGCTCAAAAGCATCAAAGCGAATGTTCTTCACAAACAGCAACTCTCGGCGCACACCTTTTTTGTAATGCTAGTAACAAAGGGCATTGTCGCGAGGTGAAAACAGATCATGATCTGCACTAGTCACAAAGGCAGAATATTGAAGTCCACATTGTCATTTTTTCCTATAAAAACAATGATATATAATATCAAGTTGTTAAACCCCCCGAACACAAAGTGTTAGTGGGGGTATACTGGATTCAGCTTGTCTGTCCGTCCGTCTGTCCGTCTGTAGACAGAATCTTGTGGACACTAGATCTCAAATACCCCTGGTCAGAATTTAATGATACTTCACACAAGTGATAAGTACAATGCTTAGTTGTGCATGGTCCATGTTTCGGGTCTCTAGGTCAAAGGTCAAGGTCACAGGGGCTCGGGATAGTAAAATCTTGTGGACGCTAAATCTCCAAAACCCCTGGTCAGAATTTCATGATACTTCACACAAGTGATAAGTACAATGCCTAGTTGTGCATGGTCCAGGTTTCGGGTCTCTAGGTCAAAAGTCAAGTTCACAGGGGCTTGAGATGGTAAAATCTTGTGGACGCTAAATCTTCAAAACCCCTGGTCAGAATTTAATGATATTTCACACAAGTGATAAGTACAATGCGTAGTTGTGCATGGTCCAGGTTTCGGGTCTCTAGGTCAAAGGTCAAGGTCACAGGGACTTGGGATAGTAAAATCTTGTGGACGCTAAATGTCCAAAACCCCTGGTCAGAATTTGATGATACTTCACACAAGTGATAAGTACAATGCCTAGTTGTGCATGGTCCAGGTTTCGGGTCTAGGTCAAAGGTCAAGGTCACAGGGACTCGAGATGGTAAAATCTTGTGGACGCTAAATCTTCAAAACCCCTGGTCAGAATTTAATGATCAAACTAGATCAAAGGTCACAGGAGCTTGAGATAGTAAAATCTTGTGTGCTTTTAATCTCCAAACCCGCTGGTCAAAATTTAATTATATTTCACAGATGTGCAGGTCCAATAATTAAAGCATCAAATACTACATAAATTTTAAATACTGTGTCAGTGGGATGTTCGGGGGGTTATTCATCACCTTCAGTGATAGTTCTAGTTCAATTTGTTCATTGCGCTTGGCCACAGCTGAAATTTCATTCTACAAAATCACCCTTTTCATTTTATACAGTTTAAAATTATATAATTTTTAAATTACCACCTAATACTTAGCGACGACATACAATCAATGTTTATACTTACTGTTTGTTGCAGGAACTGAATTATACGTACGGACGGACAGACCAAATATTTCGCGTAACAATCACTCAAATACCGCGTTATCATGCAGGTTAGTGAAGTTAACTAGAAGATGGGATTGGTTATTGGGTATTCAATACAAGCTAGATTTGAATATCCAGCTAGCCATTAGTTGCATTTTTGCATACGTTAGGGGAATTACCTAGACTTATAAAAGTCTGTTGAGATTGAGAGGCCTTTTTTTTCTTGAAGCCTTTTTCTCTTTTAAGAAAATATCTCTATCAAAAATTTGTCTTAATCAAAGCTCATGCACAGTTTCTCACTCAATGTGACATAGTTATTACATCGTCCTAGAAGTAATCAAACCACACATTCTGAAACAATTTTCATTAAGATTGGGAGAGTGAAGGGAAGGAGAAATTGTGGAGATGTTGTAAAATGTTCAGATAAAACATGAGGACTCTAACGACTGATGCCAGTCTAGGCATTACCCAGTAAGCTTCGAATAACCAGCTAACTGGGAGTTGGATATTCGCAAAGAGTAAAGCCAATATCCAGCTACATTAGAATACCCAGCCAACTGGTAGTTGGGTATTCGCAAAAAGTAAGCGAATACCCAGCTAGATTCAAATACCCAGACAGCTGCTGTGAGTTGGGTATTCGCTACACGTAAGGCGAATACCTAGCTTATTCCGAATACCCAGCCAGCTGGGAGTTGGGTATTCGAAAATCGAAAAACGAATACCCAGCTAGCTTCGAATATTTGAATACCACCTCACCTGTGCTGCCCGGATAACATTTAGCTTCTTGGTGCAGTGATATAGAAGATTTAATCAATAAAAAAAGTCCAGATCCGGCCATTTACCTGAGTCTAAAAATGGATAATAGATTAATTGAAGTTTCTGATTTCCCTGTTGACAAATAATCCTGACATAATTTGCTGGTCATAATTCAGGGGAAACACAAAATAATTATGGCAGATCTGTTTGGATGTGCAAATATTGAAAAGAGAGAAAGAGAATAATTAGCTATAGAAATAGGAGTGTGGGCACTTTTATTACTCGAAATCCTGGTAGTGTTGCTGTATGGTACAGGTTCAAATCCTGGCTTCTTCCTTGTTATCAATTTGACATATAGGACTAAGTTACAGTATACACACAAACATTTAGCAAAGTTTTCTGTAAAAAAGTTTTTTGATTTAATAAGTTCTGTAACTGTGTAAACTGGCCATAAGACAAAGCTTAGATAGCACTTGGTAGGAAATTTGTATCATGGAAGGTTGTCTTGTCTGGAAATGTAGGATTCAGATCTGATCTATGATTGAAGTTCAGACGGTCTCTCTCTTATCACCAGCACTGGTGGTCTGAAAACTAAGGAAATAGCCGTACTACCAAGTTGTTTTAAATTGTAATCAAATAATTCTGTAAACCATGTTGACAAATAACTTATAAACCAAAACGAATGAAGATTCCCAACTCCTCCATCATGGTACAAGGTCATCAGGTGATAGGAGCCAGTATTTATCTTGTAGAAACTGCAATCAGCAGGTAAGTTATGTCTTGGAAAGACTCAAACTTACAAAGAATCCAGTAGAATTACACTTTTAAAGACCTGATTAAGTAGCATTTCATGTTTTTCTTACATTATTTTCAGAGTTACTATGAGGAAATGCAGCGGTCCCCGAAACTTCAGCTGTGTAATGACTATGCCAGGGAGTTGAAGCAGTGTCAACCGGTCCTTACAGAGGAGGTGGATGTATTCCTTAAAGAGGTCAATACACAATGGGACAACATTCTCAAGATTGTCACCCCAAATAACCTGAACCAAGACCCACAGTTGATGATTAAAGGTAAGTCACTCCCAGACGATGATTGTATGTTATATATAGTCAGTGATAAGTAGTAGGTCATACTTACATTTAGTGATCAAAATGTAGGCCATTCTCTCAGTCAAATCAGTGATCAAAATGTAAGCCAAGATCTTTCAGATCTGTGCTAGATGTTTTTCAGATGTGAAATAATTTATTTGTGCTATAACTATGTCATGGAAGTTCTTAGTTTCTGTTTTTTGGCACAGGCAACATTGGGAAGCAAATGACCTTTTCTAAAATGCAACAGATAACATGCACATGTAACATGATGTAAACTGCATGCTACATTGTCTTACTATATGCAGCAGTTTTTGTTTTGAAAAGGACATGATATAGTGACATGTTTTGTTCAGTATTGTGTTGCTGCGGATGACACACCATTTACTGTAATCCGATTGGTTGTGTTTTTATGGATCTGTAGAAAGGGAATCCATTATCTGCCAAGCTGAATGTAGATGCGGCATTGCATATTTGAAAAAGATGGTCAATTGGCAGGTTGACGTATCTGTTACAATGACAGGTTTGCGTGACAGCCTCGGTTGATGAAGAACAGAAACGCGATGATGAAATCCATCTGTAACTCCCTCAATTATCTGCATGTACTCGTTGACGTGTGTTGACGTGTGTTGACGTGTTTGTTATATTTTATATACCCTGTGTGAGGAAGTTGTAAATTAACAATGATTGATTTTTTTTGTCAAATAATCATAAATTGTGATAGCAGCTGAAAGATATTCTAAAAAAATGTTTTCTTTTCTCTTAGGCCACTACTTTCTAGCTCACCTGGCTACGCCAGGGTGAGCTTTTCTGATCGATGATTGTCCGTCGGCCGTCGTCTGTCAACATTTTGATTCAAATGACATCTCCTCTGAAACCTCTAGGCCAATGTTGATAAAACTATGCAGGAATGTTCCTTGCATGAAGCTCTACCAAAATTGTTCAAAGAATTCCATTCCATGCAGAACTCTGGTTGCTATGGCAACAAATAGGAAAAACTTTAAAAATCTTCTTCTCTGAAACCACAAGGCCTAGAGCTTAGATATTTGGCATGTAGCATTGTCTAGTGGACCTCTACCAAGATTGTTTAAATTATGACCCCCGGGTCAAAATTGACCTCGCACGGGTGGGCACTTAGTTTTTGCGTAGGCATATATAGGAAAAACTTTAAAAATCTTCTTCTCTGAAACCACAAGGCCTAGAGCTTAGATATTTGGCATGTAGCATTGTCTAGTGGACCTCTACCAAGATTGTTCAAATTATGACCCCCGGGTCAAAATTGACCCTGCGGGGTGGTCACTTAGTTTTGCATAGGAATATATAGGAAAATTTTTTTAAAATCTTCTTCTCTGAAACCACCATGCCTAGAACTTAGATATTTGGCATGTAGCATTGGCTAGTGGACCTCTACCAAGATTGTTCAAATTATGACCCCCGGGTCAAAATTGACCCCACGGAGATGGTCACTTAGTTTTGCATAGGAATATATAGGAAAAACTTTAAAAATCTTCTTCTCTGAAACCACAAGGCCTAGAGCTTAGATATTTGGCATGTAGCATTGGCTAGTGGACCTCTACCAAGATTGTTCAAATTATTACCCCCGGATCAAAATTGACCCCGCACAGGGGGTCACTTAGTTTTACATAGGCTTATGTAGGAAACACTTTAAAAATCTTCTCTGAAACCACAAGGCTTAGAGCTTAGATATTTGGCAGGTAGCATTGGCTAGTGGACTTCTACCAATATTGTTCAAATTATGACCCTCAGATCAAAATTGACCCCGCACGGGGGGTCACTTAGTTTTACATAGGCTTATATAGCAAAAACTTTAAAAATCTTCTTCTTTGAAACCACAAGGCCTAGAGCTTAGATATTTGGCATGTAGCATTGGCTAGTGGACCTCTACCAAGATTGTTCAAATTATGACCCACGGGTCAAAATTGACCTCGCACATAGGGTCACTTAGTTTTACATAGGCTTATATCCTTTGAACACCTGTAACGTAATAAAACGTATACGCGGGTTAAGACAGGTTTGGCCTTCCATAGAAGTGACAGTGACCGTATGGAACACGTTTTGTCTGTATGAATTTAAAGGCTATGCCGACAGCTCCTGACTGTTGAAAACTCAGACGTCCGAGGCAAATGCTGACACTTTTAGACGACCTTGAAAATGACCTTGGACACAATTTTACCAGCTTTGAAAATTTTCATTTTACCACATTCGCGTACAGGCCCCTGTGGGATAGTGTTTTGAGCGCGTGCAAATATTTTTTCACAGACATAAAGCAGACATGTCGTACTCAAACCTAGGTATATTGACATCTTATGAGAACGCTTAAAATTGACCTCCCGTTAGCAAAAAAAAAAAAAAAAAAAAAAGTCCATGCGCAGGTTAGCAGGCAGGGTGACCCCTGCGCGTGACCTCTGTAGGTGGGCCAATGGAAATTTTACTTTCATGTTACAGCTCAATCTATTTGCTGACGTATACAACACGCGCAGTAAACCGAAAGTAGCCAAAACGTGATGTACAGTGTTTACAAAAACGCATGCATGTCTGTCGAGTGTGTAACAAAATATGCCGGTGTCCAAAGGTTATAGCGAAAAACTTTAAAAATCTTTTTCTCTGAAACCACAAGGCCTAGAGCTTAGATATTTGGCATGTAGCATTTCCTAGTAGACCTCTTCAAAGTTTGTTCAAATTATGCCCCTGGGGTCAAAATTGACCTTGCCCGGGGGGGGGATCATTTGTTTTACAAAGGCGTATATAGGAAAACTTACTTGGTATTTAACATTATCTAGTGATCTTCCACCAGGCAAGTAGACTTGTACCAAGGTGAGCAATGGCTCTTGGCCCCGTAGCCACCTGGCACAAAGGCCAGAGTGAGCATTAGGACCGCCGTGCGTCCGTCCGGCCGCCAACATTTCCTTCAAACGACATCTCTGAAACAACTGGGCCAAGTGATGAGACTTTGCAGGGATGTTCCTTGTGAAGCTCTATCAAAGTTGTTCAAAGAATTCCATTCCATGCAGAACTCTGGTTGCTATGGCAACAAATAGGAAAAACTTTAAAAATCTTCTTCTCTGAAACCACAAGGCCTAGAGCTTAGATATTTGGCAGTAGCATTGTCTAGTGGACCTCTACCAAGATTGTTCAAATTATGACCCCGGGTCAAAATTGACCCTGCGGGTGGGCACTTAGTTTTTGCATAGGCATATATAGGAAAAACTTTAAAAATCTTCTTCTCTGAAACCAAAAAGGCCTAGAGCGAAGATATTTATCAGTAGCATTGTCTAGTGGACCTCTACCAAGATTGTTCAAATTATGACCCTCGGATCAAAATTGACCCCGAGACAGGGGTCACTTAGTTTTACATAGGCTATGTAGGAAAAACTTTAAAAATCTTCTTCTCTGAAACCAAAAGGCCTAGAGCTTAGATATTTGGCAGTAGCATTGGCTAGTGAACCTCTTCGAAGATGTTCAAATTAGACCCTCGGATCAAAATTGACCCCGCACCAGGGGTCACTTAGTTTCATAGGCTTATATAGTAAAAACTTTAAAAATCTTCTTCTTTTGAAACCACAAGGCCTAGAGCTTAGATATTTGGCATGTAGCATTGTCTAGTGGACCTCTACCAAGATTGTTCAAATTTGACCCCTGGGTCAAAATTGACCCCACCGGGAATCACTTAGTTTACATAGGCTTATATAGGGAAAACTTTAAAAATCTTTTCTCTGAAACCACAAGGCCTAGAGCTTAGATATTTGGCATGTAGCATTGCCTAGTAGACCTCTTCAAAGTTTGTTCAAATTATGCCCCTGGGGTCAATATTGACCTTGCCCGGGGAGGGGAGGGGGGGGTGGGGAATCATTTGTTTTACAAAGGCGTATATAGGAAAACTTATTTGGTATATAACATTGTCTAGTGATCTTCCACCAGGCAAGTGGACTTGTACCAAGGTGAGCGATATAGGGCCATCTTGGCCCTCTTGTTTGGTTTACAAGAATTTTTTTGAAAAGTGCCCATCGGCCGGTCGAAAAAAAAAAAAAAAAAAAAAGACTACAAGACCTTTATCACCCAAAATAGCAAACAACTAAATTTAATGTCATCTGAAACTTTGACAGCTTTGATGTGTGCCGCTATGGCATGCGATTAATTATTGCACAATTATTCCCAAAACCTTTGTTCTCAACTGAGAGGTTGTATACGCGTGGGTCCGGGGTGGTACGATGTTTTTGGTCCAAAGATCAAGAACGGAGAAATACCGCGTAACATCGCAGAGTAAACTCGCGGCACTTTAAGTGGGTTTACAGAAAATTAAATTTAAATTGATTATTATTAAATTTAAATTGATTATATTCGGTAGAAATTTGTATACACATGAGTTGTCTGTGTGTTGTAAACAAATCAAATTCAAAAATATTTGCCGACCAACGTAAACTTATATAGCGTGTTAAATATATTGTGTCACCCAAATAAAACTTACTCATAACATTATTTATTCCAAACTAGTATTTTTATAATCCAAAATGATCAGACTATCGTCTTGAGCTACTTGTACATGTCTCACACTGTCAAAAATATTTCGGTCTTTTTAATCCACGAGCTTTAACTAAGATCAAACGTTGGCGCGCCTTCTTTGATCTCGTGACACATGCGGCCTTATCTTTTGTAACCTTTAAGATTAAACGAGGTTGCAGAAAACATTATTTTATTCGGCAATAGTTGCAAGAAATTGTTACTGGGAAAAAAATCGGCTTTAACAATAAATGAAAACCAAATGGACACGCTGAAATGCTGCGATTTTTCTTTACAGGGGTGTGATTAGGCAAAATTATTTGTGAAGGCAGGGGGCATGGGGGCCGCTATAGGCCCCCATTGGGGTCAAGGGGCAATGCCCCTGTGGGGGACCAGGGGGCAAAGCCCCCGGAAAACTATGTGTTTTAGCACTCTAGGAGATTAAAAATGCATTTCTAGAACACTTCTTAAGGAATTTTTCAATGTGTTTTTTTACCAAGCAAATTTGTTCTATAGTGATGTGTTAGGATAAAAACAGTCAGTTTCAAATTAAAAAGATTTAAAAGTCTATATCAGGGGTCTCGTATGTCCATTTTTGGGGCCAAAAGTACCACAAATTTCAAAAGAAAAATTAACTTTATTTTACTGATTTTCCTTCTATGTATCACGTATTTTCGCGATCCCAGTTTTACGCCGATTTTTGAAGGAAATGATTTTCAAATATATTTTACCAATTTTTGTTACCGAATTTCACCGTAAATCACGTAATTCATTGGGAGGAATATGCAAAAAACGTGGAGAGTAGAGTGAGTTACAAAAACAATGGTAATTACACTATTCAGTGGAGTGACGTCGTGGCCGTTTGGAATGATTCTATCTTTAGCGGGCCCTCGTGTTTCTCCACGTATTTTAGAGTAGTGAAGTAATTTTATCATTTCATAAATTAACAAACAATACTCAGTCAGTGATGCCACATTGCAAACAATTTTAGAATTGACTGGGTTAGTTTTGTCATCCTTGACAGCTTGTATTTTTCACACCTACCGCGAGTGACAAATGCCAAGTGGAGAATGAAAATAGACCAATTAATTCAAATTTTTAACGGGAACAAATATTTTATAAATATACATGAATCCTGATAAATATTATAGGTTGTGATAAAAATACATTTTGAAACAATTATATTAAACAACACAATACGTTTTGATACTCGTAGCGGCACGGATCTATAGTTCCGCGATAGCTGAGATACATCGGCAGCGATGTTTTTGTGATGTAATTATACCAAAACTAGTTTGTTTTCGCTTTTCTAAACAAGACAAAACAGGCGATTTTTTTTGTATCCCAGTAAAAATCCATCGGGAAAAATAAAAAGTCGAAATTATATTTTTATTTTTTTCCATTTTAGGAGAAATACGTTCGCCGGTTTTATATACCAAGAAATATAAAAGTACTGGCCTTAGTAAAAAAAAAATTGAAAGTTTCATTCATTATAGTATGAACTCAGTAGGCATTAAAGTTTAATATTCATTTTTGACATTATATAGTTCACAAAAACCAGATAAAAATCTGGCAAAGCAAACAGCTAAGCCCAAAGTTAAAAGTACCAAAAAAAAAGGTGGATTTTTTTTTAAGTCTGCAAAACTGTTTTGGTAATTATGAAGATATATGAATTGTTGACTAGAATCACTGTTTCTGGCTGACTGAGTAAGATTTGATATAGTGGTGGTCATTATTTACAAATATTGCAGTCAATCAAGGACAGTGGAGTCGTAACTGTCATGTTCATTGACATACAAAGGCTGTGTTTTGTCTCATTACGGTGATATTATCCATCAGGGTGACCATCAACAGTTTCAGATAGACATTTAGCATTAATGTTTACTCTTGGAAAAATAAATATTACCAAAATAATTATTATAATTAAGATTTATGAATCTAGATAGCAAATTTATTTCTGTTAAATACAGTGAAACATGCTTATAACGAATTTCTAGGGACATAGAAAATTGCTTTGTTATATCCGAAATTCGTTGTATCCATACAACGAAATTTCCTTATAATGTTTGGATATAACGTATTTCGTTATGGTCATTGATGCAACTCAGGGTTCAATATTTATGTTATATTTAAAACATAAGGATCATTTACATTATATAAAAACACAAAATACATGATGATAAGTTTAATCAATAATTAGGATATTTTTATCAACGTACAAATTTTTCTGCGATATCCTTTTTCTTTAAACCTTTCTGCACTTCATTAAGACTCTAAAGTGATAGCTTTACGTTTCAAACCTCTATCCATTTTTGTACAATATCACTAAATAAACTGTATGAGCGTAACAACACAAAATAACATAGAAATCAATATCAATTTTTATGGGAATGTTCTTATTCTTAACAAACAAATAGTTTTAACACCTTTTTAGCAAGTTTTAACATAACAAACAAATAGTTTTAACACCTTTTTAGCAAGTTTTAACACCTTTTTAGCAAGTTTTAAAACTTTTCACAGGTAAATATGTGATAACAAATTAAGCCATCATTTCTATGTATAATCGGTAATGGTAATTAACTGTCAACGTCAATTACCTGTCACCTGTTTGTTATACTGTGAAAAATAAATTCGCTAAATCCGAGCTGATTTGTGTAAAAATATGCATCACAGGACTTCCAAAAACTTTCGTTATAAACGTTTTTTCGCTGTATCCAAATTCGTTCTAAGCATGTGACCAGACATATAAATAAAGAAGGGTGAAGGTTGGGGAATATATTTTCTTTCGTTATAACCGTTTTTTCGTTATAACCATGTTTGTTATAAGTGAGCTCCACTGTAAGTGACAATCTTATTATTGTATGATAATCTACATATCTATGTAAGTTGTTATTGTATGATAATCTACAGATCTATGTAAGTCTGCTAATAACAGAAAGAAAACAGAAAGAATGCTATAACATACTCATTCAAGTTTTTCTAGGCGATTTGGCTTTTAAATAAGGAGATTGTATGAAAAATCAAGAGATTAAACAAAGAAAGAAAAACCATCAGCAATTCCAGTATTTTAATCTTTAATCCAGAAGATTTGTTTTCATTAAAATCAGGAGACTTAACATGTATAAGTTCTTACACTTCTTCAAGGCATTTTATGGAAATTTGAATGAATTGGGGAATATTTGATAGGGTCGATTTGGTTATTATAACGCAGTATGGCCACTTTCTAAGGTACACAGTGACTATTGCTGATGAAATATTTCACTATGTTATACAAGGGTACTTTCTGCTGAAAATTACTCTCTGATAAGCCTCCCAGCTTCACAGCGTAGGGCCAATTAATTAATGACCCTGTGAAATTGATAGATTTTTGGAGCTGAGATGTATATTTTGAATTTCATTCTATAGATCTTGAAGCTGATTTGGAGTGTCTGAAGAAATGGTTGGATGGTATAGAGGATCACTTGAGGACCCAGATGGGGAATTCATGGCAGTATGAGGAGCTGGAAGGGGTCCTGAATGAACACAAGGTAGGTTAATATTCCTGTTGTGTTGTGAATCAGGGGTGCAACCAAGGATCAGAGTAAATACATAGCAGTAACAGGTTCAAGTCCAGGTCGGACAGTTTATTTCATTATTGTCCACTCCAACGTATATCACGTGGTACCTTGCCCACCTAAACAGAATCTTATTTTGTTGCACAGTTTCACGTATATCACGTGGTACCTTGCCCACCTAAACAGAATCTTATTTTGTTGCACAGTTTCACGTATATCACGTGGTACCTTGCCCACCTAAACAGAATCTTATTTTGTTGCACAGTAGTGAAACCAAATAATTTGTTTGTCTATCAATGAGTCACATTGGTGTTTGAAAGAAAATGAAATGCAAGGAAAGTCTCACTTTATAAAAGTCTGTAGCAACATGCATGAAGACAAGATGTTGATTGAAACATCCCGCCTCTTCACATCATTATCACACTGAAAACAAATATGATCTACATCTGAAATCAGTGCCACAGACTGGAAATATGTTTTAATTAGTATTATAGGTTGAAAGAAAGAAATCAATAATACAGAACAAAGTCATTGAAAGAAAATATTCTATTTTCGTATTGTGATCCATTATGTACTATACACACATTGGAAAATATAAACATGTCAACATAAAGGGTCTCGGAATTTCAATATTGACTTCAATCTAAGCAAATTATGTATACCAGTAATTCATCTATGAAAATGTGGACAGAATGCATTGCCTTAACTATACAAGTCCTACACAAGTAAGAATATGTTATCAAAAGTAATTATAAATCTGAACTTCTTTTGCATGAAATTGAAAAGTAGGAGTCAATTTCTCAGCGGGAACACTAAAATTCTCTCCAACTAGTTTTATTAGCCAGTTTTTGCAGATGCAAAATTTATGTCACCAAACCAGTTTGAAATTATTTCTAAAGGTAGCGATATACTTCACAGATTGAGATGATGATGTTTCATCATTCTACATGTATTAAACACTTCGATTTTCAAGTCACATGTTCAATAGATTAAAAAAGTGCAGCATAGCTTAAAATGATCATTTCATGAATTTATTATGTTATAAAACCCGAATAATGAAATGCATTGAAGCCCGCCAAAAAATCTGTCTGCTTGACTGTAGAGAGTTATGGGTGCAGCATTCATTGAAATTGGGCTGTGAACCTTACTGGATTATGTAACTATTGAACTCTGTTAAAGGGAGCCAACTCAGTAAATATTATGTTGTTTTCTTGGTAGGAGTTACTATGCCTTTGTATGAAAGGGGGTAAAATATGTGCAGATTACAAAGTGCTTGATAAAGAGTTTTTCCCCTTGGAACAAAAAAGCAATGTATTTCAAGGAAATTTAAAGTTATTAATAACTGCCTGAACTTGTCTTTAAATGACACCAAAGTAACAATTTCTTAACTCAATTTCAAGACTTCTACAATGTTTATTAAAGTTTAAGGTCAGAATGTAAAAAAATCCCTTAAAAAAAACTTTTTACTGTTTAATTAGTTGGGTCGATGGAGTTAACTAGTCATTACACTGATACAGTATTTGTTAACCCTTTCTGTGTCAATTTAAAGTCTAATTTAAGATGGGGATAATTCAATGAAAGTTACAATGATGAATTCACTCGTAGAATGATTGATTAAAACAATGTGCAAAAACAGTGAATTGCATTAAGGGGAGGTGATAATGTGCAGATTAAAAGCTAGAATTTCATGAGTTATGTCCCCTTTTACCTTGAATTTTCGATTGTTGATACAATGACACCATTCATTTTTGATTTATCAAAAACACGCTATAGGTCACTTTGTTTACACTTGACCACCAATCTTAATTATGTATAATATGGAATTTTTTAACCAATAAGATGTCTGTGAAGTTAGAATCAAGACAAATTGAACTAGTTGGTAGAGTTGTGTGCCCTTGTGTCATAAAACAAGCACATATTTCATGACTTGAACACTATGTAGAACTTTCAGTTCTTAGCAAAATCCTTATCATATTTAGAAAGAATGTAATTCCATAGAATCTTGGTTGCAAGAAACTTCTGCTTTATTGAGAGTTGCATGCCCTTGGTTTAGGGAAAATTGCTTCATTTCCGTGTGCATCCACCCTAGACTACAGTTTTTGATTGTTTATGCCTGTTATGTTCAGTGTCAATGTATTTTGTAGGTTAGACATTGATCAACCAAACTGTCCTAGTAAATTTCCACAGTACATACACAGATTTTTAAGATGTTTTAGTTTGATGTAGAGTGGTGGAACCTATGCTGGCGGTATCCCTATGCTGGTGGTATCTCCGAAAAACGGCTATTTACAGAAAAACAGGTGAAGAAAGATTTTCAGAGTACATTCAGCATTGACAGTCGATGAAATGCGTTTACAGCAAACGTAGTGATAGCCGCGCGTGCAGCTCTGTGACGTCACAGCAGCCGATACAATTGTACTTGATCCATTTCGCTAGAAAATTTCTTAAATATAGACATCAAAATCACCCAGTTAAAGTTAGCATTTTTGATAAAACTTATTTCTTTTGTATAAAAATGTATATTCTTTGGAAACTGTTATATCCTGTTAGTTAATATTTAGGCTCTTAAAACTGTTTCCCACCTGTTGGTTGTCAAATATCACATACCGCCAGCATTGGTTCCCTTCGAGGTGAAATTTCAAGTTTTGACATGTGTCGTGTCAATAGCTCCCAGAACCACATAGTCAAGTGATGAAGCACATCAACGTCTTGTTTCGATTTAGCAGGGATAACATTATGTTTTTGCTGAGGCAAATCAAAATGGTTAGGATTTCCTGCTTTCTGAACTGCTGATATACATTCAAAATACCTCCAGCATAGGTTCCCCCACTCTACTCTTAATTGAGTCACTTTGACCTTGACTTTAAAATTAGCTTTAATAAAAGTGGGAGCCAGGTGAGTCATATAGGGCCAGCATGACCACCTCAAAAGTATTGTATGATGCAACTTTTACCTGTAGTAATATTAGATTTATAAAAAAAGATGGAAACAGTAGCTTCTAAATTAAGTGACACATGTTACATAATCAATATTACTTGTCTTTCATTTATTACCATGGTAACAAAGTGTTTTCATGAGCTGAACGCACCTGTACTTCCCTGGAGACCTTTCTAAGAAATCAATACTCGTGCAAAGTTTATTAATTTAATTATTTGCACCGGTTCACGTTAGCAAAACAATTGTCATGAATTATTGACTTGGGCTTTTTTTTCACTGAAGCATCGTTTGAGCGGAACTTGTGATTCCTGTCGGTGAAAGCACAACATCTGTTACTGTGAGTCATGTGATGCCAATTAGCCAATGGTGGACAGGTAATTGGCTTCTACGTCATGTTAGAAGATATGATTTACTTGAACCTAAATTTCTTTGTTATGATGTTTTCTAGCTCACCTGGCTTTCCCAGGGTGAGCTTTTAGGATGGATGATTGTCCGTTGTCCGTCAACATTTTGCTTTAAACGACATCACCTCTGAAACCACTGGGCCAATGTTGATGAAACATGGCAGAGATGTTCCTTGCATGAAGCTCTACCAAAACTGTTCAAAGAAGTCCATTCCATGCAGAGCTCTGGTTGCTATGGCAAAAGATAGGCAAAACTTAAAAAATCTTCTTCCCTGAAATCACAAGGCCTAGAGCTTAGATATTTGGCAAGAGCATTGTCTAGTAAACCTCTACCAAGATTGCTAAAACTATGAGCCCTGGGTCAAAATTGACCCTGCTTGGGGGGGTCACATGGTTTCACAGAGTTATATATAGGAAAACTTTAAAAATCTTCTTCTCTGAAACCACAGGGCCTAAAGCAGATATTTAGCATGTAGCATTGCCTAGTAGACCTCTTCAACGTTTGTTCAAATTATGCCCCTGGGGTCAATATTGGCCCCGCTCAGGGGGTCACTTGTTTTACAAAGAGGTATATTGGAAAACCTTTAAAAATCTTCTTCTCTAAAACCACAAGGTTTAGAGCCTAAATATTTGGTGTGTAACAGTGTCTAGTGGACCTCTTTAAAGTGTGTTCAAATCATGTCCCCAGGGTCAAAACTTTCCCTGTACAGGGGGTCGTTTGGTATAGAAGAAACTTTAAAAATCTGCTTTTCTAAAACTACAAGGCCTAGATCTTAGATATTTGGTATGTAACATTGTTGTAGTCTTCCACCTACTTTGTTCAAATCATGCCTCTGGGGTCAAAATTTACCACACCACCCAGGCAGGTGCACTTGTATTCAGGTGAGCGATATAGGGCCATCATGGCACTCTTGTTTATTTTCTTACATATCTAGGACTTTCACTTTGCAAAATAGATACTTCAGCTATTGTTTTACATGCCAGTCATATGAAAAAAGCCTTGGGTCTGATTCAGTTGTGCTCTGGATAGGCAGACTTCAATAGTTTTCCAAATTTATGAACCAATAACTGCAAGTCATAGTTATTTTATCAATGCATCACATAAAGATACCTTGCTCATACCTTGAATGACTTGAAGCTTGACTGAGGTGGGCTCAGTAATGACTGTGATTAATTTTAAAAATGGATATAAAGTGTGCAGCATGTCCTCAAACTCTTCCTTAGATACACCATGGCTCCAGGCCTGTAATGAGATGAATAAATATGTTCACATACAGGAAAAACTGAGCTGGCATGTTGTGATGCCAAAAATACATGTCTAGGAAAAACTAGCTAAACCTATTAGACAGAACAAGTCATAAATCACCATCTCCCAAAAGTATACAATCATGTAGTCATTTTGCTCATAAGGGGATAAAATCTATTTTCTTTGTTATATTTGCTTGACTTGTGCCCAGGTTTGGTAAATTTTGCAACAAGTGATTTCCATGGAAACTATTTTTGGCTAATTTAGCATTTTATGTGCCATAAATAAAGAAATCAATAGTGTCACGTCAAGATTTGGGCCAGAAAGTATCTTTTTGCTTCTAGTGCAAAGTGAAATAAATCAGTGTTAACAGCAAGAAAATGGATTGAAGAATATTCATAGGCTTTTCCTGCGATTGATCTGTTTGGAGAATCATTTCAGATTGAAGAATGAAGTAAAAGAATCTACATCGGCTCCATTTAAGTTCAGATTTTGAATTTTTCTGAAGTTTAATTTTATTACAGAAATGAAACAAGTTTGCGGGTGTAGGTGAAACTAGCTTAATACCGGTATAAGGGAATTGTTGGGCAGAGGATTTAGAAGGATTTGCCTTTTGACTTATTTGAGCTGTAACGTAAATATATGGTCTTAAGATTGCTATTTAGTACATGTGACTTAACAAAAATTGAAATATTTGGTCTCGTAAAAGATTTATTTAGCGTATTGTCAAGTCATTAAGTCTATAAATATTTAGGTAAGTCAAAATATTTACAAAACAACTATTTGATTAAAGATTACAAAATAACCAATTTTGAATGTAATCAATCATTTTGAAAAAAGTTCATTCTGTTCAAATTGTTCAAAATAGACACCTGCAAAAAATGGAAAATTTTAATGCAAGTCAACACCCCAATAAAGCACTCAAGCACAGCAGGTGCAGCACACAACACCAGACAGAATGCTTCTTACTGTCTCTCCTTTTTTGCAAAGACTGAATGTAAGACCTGTACGACCAGTATCGATCAAGATCAAAGGACAAGATCAAACTGGGGAATTCACAAAACAAGAGAAACTTGCCAGTCAATACCATGGACAGATACCAGATAGTTTAAATCTTACCTTGCTGTTGGCTGTCTATGTGGCCAGTGCTATCCACTGTTTGCTGTTAATCTGTCAGTAAAGAGTCAGTGAGCACTGCTATAACACTTCTAGAAAATCTGCATCTCCATTTTTAGAAATTTACACCAGTAAGGGCTAGCCAACTTCCATCTTCGGACACCCATGGTTGTTGACTCCGCTACGCTCCATACATGATGGAGTCAACAACCATGGGTGTCAGACGTTGGAGTGTAGTTGGGTCAACAACCATGGGTGTCCGACAACGGAGCATAGCGGAGTCAACAACCATGGGTGTCCGATGATTTTATATTTCATATTTTGTCAAAACTCGTATATTACATGATGCGTTTCATTGGCAGTAATCTTGTATTGAAGAAGGTTACAGTTAGTGTATGGTGAAGACAAGACTCCTTAGATATCAGCATGTCATGTCTTGTAGAATTGCTGTAAAATAAGTTGAAAAGGGACTCTTTTGTAATTAACTGTGTTTAATTTGTTTTCTATTAGACATTATCGTTGATTACTTAGAAAACACTTGGTACCTTGAGAGTTGTGTTTGTGTGAGACAACAGACAGCATTGCTTGCAGGGCCTGTGGATTGTTTTGTTGTGCATTATGGGTAGTTTGAAATAATGGCAGGACACTTCAAAGAACCTGAACAAATTTACCGGAATTGAAACGACAATATTTGTTGGACCAATGGGACCCATCAAGAATGTTGACTGGAAGCAAATTGCCTGCATGTTTAAATAATTATACTTGAGCAGGAGATAACTTTGTAATCAATTTGTTTACACGAGCAGGAAGAATAGTTTTTTGTAAAATTAGGATATGATTTTAGAGATTTTAAGAAAATTAGTACTGACAGAAGACTGATATTTATAAAATGTTTATATTGATTACAACAATAAAAATTGATATTATAGTAATAATAATAACTTTATGTATAGAGTCTGCACAGTTCAGCAAGCCAAATTTTCCCTGTGGGCCTCTAAATACATACAATGTACAACATTTACAGTAAGATTAAAACAAATGCTGTAATTATCAGACGACAATGGCATTGAAAAACAAAATTTAAAAAATGACAAAACTGAAGAACATATTTACAAACAAAATGAACATTATACATGTATACATTTTGAACACTGCAAATATTTAAAATCCCAGGATCACTTTGAATTTTCTTATAATAGTAACATAAATTTATTGATAGGATAATGATAGAACCATGACATTGTTCTATTCGCTCTAAAACAATGTTGACATATACCTTTCTTTCGTATTCAAGCTATTTCTTCAAGAAACAGACTTGCCAGAAAGCCTTTCTTATTTTTTGAAGTACATGTCGTCCCCCTAGTGCAAGAACTCAATAAGTGCAACTGAGTTTTTGCACTAAGGTGACGTTGAAAAAATACTATGCTATATTTCTATTATGTACTTATTGAAAAAAGCAAAGTTAGGAATGTTTTTGGTACAAATAAAGGTCATTTCTGTCCTTGTTAAAGCAGTCTTATCTGTGTGATCTTCTTGTTTGTTCCATATTCCATATTTTAGCCACGGAGTATTCTAATGTTTTATGATAGAGCTCAAGATTTGGTATAGGGACTCTCAGTAATTTATCAATGTGGGAGTTTGTTACATATTGGAAAATTGTTTTCAATTTTAAGGTATGTGGGGCTAAGATTGTTAAGGGACTTAAAAGATAGAATAGACGTTTTATAGGTAACATGTTCATTGAATGTCATCCAATTACGGTTTTCTTTTTTGGAAATTTTTGTAAGTTTATTACAGCTTCCCTGAAATAGAGCAGCAATAATCCAAGAATATTACCACCTCTCATCATACATCTGTTGGTCAGAATTACAGAAAGGTTCGAAGAAATCAAGATTAGTTGTGAGAGCTTTTGCCTATGATAAGAAAGTGAATGTTTAAAATGAACATGGTACAAGAACTGTCTGGAGGCACTTAGATCTGTGCTGTAGGTTGATGTACTAGCTGATCACATTTTTAAATGTGAATACATGTACTGGATTTTGTCAAGCGAACATATTGGTTTTGATATGGCTAGTATTAAATTAGATAGCTCCTCAATGATGTTAATATTATTAATGGACTTCATTGCAATTAATACTGCAGTGTGCATCAAAAACATCAATAGAAAGTGGTAACGTCTCTATGTTCAGAGACGGATGACATTTCCAAGAATGATATAATAAAAGTTATTTTTAGATTGCAGCTTTATGGACTGGTAATGGTGCGTTAGTTAATGGCATTTTGAACAGTAATTGCATGATTTTGATGACTTCGGTTGGACAGATTCAGATTTTATTGCAAGGGCCAAAGGGGAAGTTAACTGATGGTCATCATTTTATGTCGGCTGTAAAAATGTATGTTTACCAAATCATGGCTGAATGCAAATTAGATATAATATATGAAATAAAACTTTTCATGTTAAACACAAAAAATATGTTATTTGTAATTGATATGATGATGCATTGCGCTCAGGTGTGCTTCCGTGTTGACAGACAGATGGTCTTTGAAATATTATTAAATTGTACACCTAATTATATAATATCTAAGATATTGTGCAATAATTTCAAAGGTAACACAACTTGATTTTGAAAAAGAAAGTCTTTTTAAGTTATCACTGTATTATCAGCTCCACCCACTTAGGCAAATTGTGGTTTAACATTTCTGCTAGAAAAGGTTATTTTCTTTAAGACTGATAAACCATAACAATAGTATCAGTATGTAATGGAATATCTTGATTAAAATATTTGATACATTTGATAGGCTAATGTACCGATGTCTGCATTGCATGACTTTTTGGGTATATAATATAGAAGAGTTGTAAAGATCACATTGATAGTGGGGATCGTGTTATCATCTATTGTTTTAATGATGCTTGTACTTAAAATGTATGACATTTGCATAATTTGTTAACTGTTGACCAAAAGCTGTCCCTTTACAGCAAATAAAACCACCCAGTGAGACGGGAAGAACATTAGATTTTAGTGCCAGTATATGATCCTTCAGGATAAATGCATTGACCAGTCATTAGCTTTACAATTTTCTGTTGATCAATTATTCATTGAATTTTGTATATCAGTTATTCACTTCAGTTTGTGACTTTTTATGCCCCCGAAGGGTGGCATATTAAAATCGCACCATCTGTCCGTCTGACCGTCTGTCCGTCCGTCTGTGCGTCCCCACTTACAAATTCGTGTCCGGACTGTAACTTTGTCATGCATTGAAGGATTTTAAAATAACTTGGCACACATGTCTAGCACATCAAGACGACGTGTCGCGTGCAAGACCCACATCCCTACCTCAAAGGTGAAGGTCACACTTGGAGTATGAAGGTTATGGAATCCTCTATATATGCACACATTCGTGTCCGGACTGTAACTTTGTCATGCATTGAAGGATTTTAAAATAACTAGGCACACATGTCTAGCACATCAAGACGACGTGTCGCGTGCAAGACCCACATCCCTAGCTCAAAGGTCAAGGTCATACTTAGAGTTTGAAGGTAATGGATTTCTCCATATAAGCATATATGCACACATTCGTGTCCGGACTGTAACTTTGTCATGCATTGAAGGATTTTAAAATAACTTGGCACAAATGTCTAGCACATCAAGACGACGTGTCGCGTGCAAGACCCACGTCCCTAGCTCAAAGGTCAAGGTCATACTTAGAGTTTGAAGGTAATGGATTCCTCTATATAAGCATATATGCACACATTCGTGTCCGGACTGTAACTTTGTCATGCCTTGAAGGATTTTAAAATAATTTGGCACAAATGTCTAGCACATCAAGACGACGTGTCGCGTGCATGACCCACATCCCTACCACAAAGGTCAAGGTCACACTTAGAGTTTATAGGTAATGGAATCCTGTATATATGCATACATTTGTGTCCGGACTATAACTTTATTATGCTTTGAAGGATTTTAAAATAACTGTGCACAAATGTCTAGCACATCAAGCGGATGTGTTGCGTGCAAGACCCAAGTCCCTACCTCAAAGGTCAAGGTCACACTTAGTGTTTAAAGTAATGGAATACTGTATGCATGATTACTCTGTCATGCATGGAAGGATTTTAAAATTACATAGCACATTTATTGAGCACATGGAGAGGACACAGACTGTGAGGCACCTCTTTCGGGGGCATTTGTCACTTGTGAGGGACAGCTCTTGTCTTTTCATGTTGTTTTGCTGACGATATGGAGGGAAGTTGTTCACTTTCTGTCGGTTGTGTCCTGTTGAATATTTGGCATTGTTGTAATGGTTCCTGTTGTTGAACAACCCCCCTCCCTTTTTCGATAAAAAAGGCTTTCTCGAGTATGTAGCTGTTGCTGTTAACGTTGTCATCTTGGACTCTCTAAGATGCTTAATATCTTCTTGAAGCTTGTCACCAAACAATTTGGTCACGGATGGAGTATTACTGCACAGCGTTCTGTAGGCTGGGAGCAAATCTCTTTTTATTCTGTCTGCTCGGGCGCTGTTAGTGTTGACAGTGGCTTGGGTCAATGTTTTGAAAATGTCTCCAACCAATTCTTTTACGTCCAAAAGTGAAGCGTATTTTAGCTTTAGTAAGTCAAGTACCTTAAGGGTAGGAATCATCGCCTGACCGAATGACTGGTGTGCTTTTTGCATAGCATAGTCATGTGCTTTCGTTTCCTTTTGAAGCTGGCGCCAAAGCTGTTCGTCAATTTTCGGTATTTGTAAATTTTCGACATTTTTGGGTCTTTCATGTTTGTCCCGGAGAATTTTTGATTTGTCGTCTTTTGGTCTTCTTCTTAAAGCTTTCTCCGCCAGGTCAGCTAACCCAGCAACTAATTTCCGCCCCTGTTTCTTCATTTTCTTCGTAAAAACTAGTGATAGAAATCGGTTGAATTTTTCGCAATCAATTATCGGTTCAATCGGATAGGGTATAATCGATAACCTTCCGATTAATAATCGGTTGAACTAAAAGTAACATTCAAGCAAGGCGCTACAATCTACACCGTCACATGAAGTAGTTTCAGGTCAATAATTTTTGCCACAGTTATGGCAGGTTAACCCTTTATAATGCTGGAACAGTAAATAGGTAATGCTACATGTCACCAATGGAAGCATTGGGCCTTATATGAGATTTTTAAAGGGAATATTCAAAGGTTTTCTTATAGAAACCTGTGTAAAATCAAGAGACCCCAAGGCCTGAGGTCATGTTTTCAACAATATTGGCCTTCTGGTAAGGGCCAGAAACTGGTAGAAGACTAGAAGATGTATTTGAAAAAAATTGCTAACACAGAACTGATGGCCGAGTATGCTTTTATGCTAGACAGACTATAAAGACCGATACGTCTATGATCCGGATGAAAATAGGGTGACATAGGCGCTCTATGTACAGTACAGAGTTTGTTTAAGCATCTCGAAATCAAGATTATTTGTCGTTTGTTTGTAAACACAAAAATAATCAGTGAATCATTTTAATTTAAACTTGTTTCTTCCATCATGTGAGTCTAATTATCTCCCTTGGGTATGGTATAAAACTTTCACCGCGACGTCGCGGACCGGATATGTGTAATCGATTATTATCGCCCTTCATTTTACTAACCGATCGTCGGCGACTAGCAACAATCGGAACATCACTAGTAAAAACCAGAAATATCATCCCAGTTGTCATCCTCGATGGAGCTGTCCCTAGTGTTTTTCATGAAGTCATCGAGATTGTCTTCACTAGACGAGTCACAGACTGATATGGCATCGCCTAATTCAGTGCGTGGGCTAGTTTGAGTTCTCGGTCTTTTTAGTTCCCTGTCAGGGGTTGTGTTTTTTTCTTTTTAATGACTTTACTTCGTCCCTTAATTCTGAGACGGTGTTAGAAAGAAGTGTCAATGCATGATTTGTACTTGAGGAATCCATAATAAAAGGGTCTTCCCTTGATGCAAGACTGGTGAAAATGTTCCTCTCCTTGTGCGCATGCGCAGATGTTTCCAGGTTTCCGCCCTGGCCGTCAGCCAACTTTTCCTGAAATTAAATTCACGTGTCCCTAAAGCACCAGTGGTTTAGAATAAGTATTAGCAATCATTTTTGATATGGTCGATTTCCATACATGATTCATAAATCGGGCATAGATGCGACTTATATCTGTCGTAATAGTGCTACCCGTCAGATTGTGTTACACAAAATAGTCTCACATGTAATTCGTTGACGGAATGTGGTATCCATCCCACAGTCAACTTTAACTAGCTTTAAAGATGTGAATGTTATATCCATTCGACTGTAATAAGAATTAATTGTGTTAAATGTAATATTCATTTAACTACATTTCTTATATCCATAAATTGGATTGAGAGGAGGCAGTTGAACGTTATATCCATTTCAACTATTTTTGTATTAATTTACAGGGTACAATATTTGTTAATTATGAACGACGTGGCACACGAAACTTCGTTCTTTAAAATAAAATTGTGTAAGTTGAGCGTGGTATCCATTCAACTGTTTGCACAAACTCGAACTTGTTATCCTTTCCAGAGATATATAGGAATTAATATTCATTCTTAAATGAACTATGAAATATATTAATACTTTTTTCCATACAGCTATATTCTTTCATAATAAATAAGTGCATTATCTTATCTCATTCGTGAGTTTTTCCCCTCTGAATTGTTTTATTTTGAAAAATATCTTACCTCGTTGTTTTCGTCCATACATGTATATTCCTTATTTATCGGAATCCCATCACAAAACACATAGAATGATATTCGTCTTTTAAACACTTCCGCAATTATAACTCAGAAAAATAATCAGTTATTAATACGTCTGATCTCTAGCTGCAGTTGCCTCGTTATGATCTTTGGCTGCTGACGCTGCGTCATCTCTCTGTGGGGCCCATTAAGGAGTTTATGTGTCGGATGAAATTGCTTTTTGGGCTTAGTGCATTTTTTTTCAGCACCATTTCGCCTCAGTGATAGGCAGTTTACCTAACCATACTTCACACTTGGTCAACCACATGACCCTCAAGAGATTGCAGAAGTGTTTAAATCTAGAACCTTGACTGCTGAGCTGCAGAGGGTGATATCCACTCACATATTCAACTAAAATCACATGTTGCCATATTACGCTGCATAGAGACTGCATAAAATTGCTGTAAAACCAAGACAGACAGCATAAATTAGTGTCGAGAAAAGACACTTTATTCATGCTTGTACATACTAGAAAAACAATATCATTGTCTGAGAAATGAGGCATGTTATCTACATACAAAACATTAATTTTAAAGTTTGTAACAGTCTGCCTTAAATAAACTTTTTGATGTACCAAAGTTTCCATTATTCGAAGTGAAGTGAATGTTTTTTTAAGCATTTTTGAACTCCTGTGTTACATTTACTTATTCATAATATTATGTTTGAACTTCCAGATTTGTTAAAAATCAAGATTGAATGTACTATTTCACACATAATGTTCAAGTCTAGTATCCATTCAGTGTGAAGAATGGACTTGAGAAAAAGCAAATTATTCCATTTGAATTGTTAGAAAAATATTTATGGCCCTTAAATAAGAGTTCAAAATAACAAGTTTATGTTCTTAAGTTAAAAAGGCATTACGGCCTCAGACATAATGATAGCCAATAAATCATAACCTAGGTATTCTTCATTTACTTCTAAAGAGAATAAAGTAAGCTCGTTGTAGACGTTATATTCATTTATTGAAAAGTTATTTTCATGTAACAAGGTTTATTATAGTATGTCCCTTCAGGCAAAATGAATTTCCAAGTATGGACGATAAGTAAAAATGTTCTGGAAGATATAAGTTAAAGAAAAATCAATGGTATAGACCAATAATAATTGAACATCTTCATAAGGCAAGTTACCCAATCATGTGATACAAGATTAAAGTATTGACCAATCAGAAATGTTGTTACAATGTCGTCTGCTATAGTGAACGTGTTATAGTGGGATATCTTTCGTTTGCCGGTGATCTCATTTGTACAAACAGCTGTGACATTTTTTGCTAAAGACTTTTTGTTTGTTTTTATGTTTTTTTGATTGACCTTCTGTGTTTTCTTCCAGTTGTTTTTCTTCACATTTGACTTGACATATCATATTCGTTGGATTATTCATTAGAGCTATCATTTACTCATATGGATTTAAAGTAGCACATATTATGACAGTAATCAATATAACCAATGTTATAAGGCAAAAAATCCTTAAGTATATATTACATGTCTGATTTATAGAATATTGGATTTATAAAACAGGATAATTAGCTTGCATTGGTAAGTTTGTACATTATTTATAATTTGTTAGTAGCCGATAGAATATATTACATGAAGGGGATGCTAGATTATCAAAGTTGAATACTTTAAAAAAACAACTTAGTTGTTAACTTTAGGCTTTGAGAGGAAGATAGCATAGCAGGCCATTCCAGGAGATGCAGAATGAACTTAAGTTAGGACCTCAAGTAAGACAGACATCACTCAAGTCAGGCAGAGAGCAACCCCAGGGACTTGCAGTAGTAGATGTACTTGGTATTTAGAATCAGTGGTAGATTCTATGTGAACAGAAGCTGAATGATGCTCTATAAACCATTTTCTTTATTTGGTGACATCTGAATGCCACATTAAGTCCTATGAAATTTGGCATCAATCTATATCTGTTGCAAATACAAATTTTGAGCTAAAGAACTGAAAACATTATATAAAACAGTCATGTGACATGTATAGTTACAGCTGAATGCAAATTATATAAATATACATTTTATTGCGTTTGAAATAGAAATTTATGGCTTTGATAATATTTTAAGATTTCAACGAAGGATGTAAAATTCCATGTTCCCACAAAGGCATGGCCAATTATGCATACATTTAACCTATGTTAAGTGGGCCTTACTTCATGTTTTATTTGAAGTAACTAAATTACCTGCATTTTCAAGATTTAACTTTTTTTAACATTATATAGTAATGTTTATAGATCCAGTTAAAATATGGAAATTATGTTTACCTTATGAAAATTGATTTTATATTTTG
Source organism: Saxidomus purpurata (assembly GCA_022818135.1). NCBI lineage: Eukaryota > Metazoa > Mollusca > Bivalvia > Venerida > Veneridae > Saxidomus > Saxidomus purpurata. The sequence goes on along the minus strand of JAFMSR010000001.1, from coordinate 24,786,985 downwards.
TGAAGGTTTTGTTGGATTAATAATCTGACTAATGTCCTTGAAACATGTGATTAGACCTTCACATGTTCCTGTAAAGCCCAGTGCACTTAACTTATTTTACAAGTGAGAAAAGAAAGTGAATACTTGGATAGCATCTAGCAGAACACTCACCAGTAGCGTACCAGACCCTATAAGGAAACAATTTCACACAAACAAATCCTTCAGCTATGACAAATGGTACCGAGACAAACGTATCTAATGGTAATGCTATTGCTGACTGCATTAAGTAAGGAACATGACTGATGCAAACAGCAACAAATCCCACATTGCACAAAACACTAATATGTGTTTAATATATTCCCACAAGGCCTGGTTAACGGACTTGGAATGGTCAGTTACCTGAAATGTTGGTCATTTCTGAGTTTTCTACATGTATATGTAATCATGACACATTTTGCTTATATAACAAACAGCTTCATATTTTTCAGTCTCCTGTTTTCACACAGTTCTGTTCTGTAAGGTCAAGTCATCAATATTTTCACATATTTCTAGACTTTGAATGATACTGACAGACTCTTTATTTCCACAGATTTTCTGCTTCATTATCAGGACAGAATGATGTCAATATTTCATAAAAACATATCTGAACCAGTTCCAGTGTGGGCCTCAATATTCAGGCATTTACTTTTGACGGAAGTGTCAATTTACAATAATGTACATTTTAAAATGTAGTTCTTCTTCTGACAGCACTTTGTTATTCTCAGTTTCAGTCGCAAAATTTGTTTTGACATCACTGTTGTATAAGGCAGTCATTTCATGTTTAAGAATAAGTCTTTGTTTTCAATACCAGTAACCACAACACTTTGATTAAAAGATGTTGTAATAGAACCTTGCCGTTCAGAGTCTTTGACTAAATTACAGGTGACTGACTAATTCCATTGCTTACATGTAAAACAAATCAGTTCCATCAAGACTCTGCAAAATTTCATTTGTAATTGCAGGATGACATATACATAAACTCTATACTTAAGAAAGTTCTTTTCCTATCAGGGTATAATCTAGTCTGACACAGTTTCTATAAGGTTGTGGAACCAGACTATAATAAATATCTGTAAACTCTGTTTTTGGCAGACATTCGTCCTGATAACATGTCATTCAGCGTCATATTTTGACAGACGTCAGTTCCTGTAAGTTGCATCAGGGGTAATCAAGGATGTGATTATACAAGAGTTTTGAATAATTGATTAAGTAATGAACTGTATGTGGCGGAAACTAGATGTAAGATATATGTGCGCGTTGTCTCACTTCAATCTAACCACTTTATATGCTGGAAAACAAAGCATGAAAATGAAATAGTACTATACTATTTGTTAAAACTGATAAACATGGAGATTGTTGTCAATGATTTGTGTCCCATAGTGATGAAGCAATATATTTGGTAATTCAGTTACATTGCTAGATATAGAAGTCCTGTAGTTGTTTAGTTGTATTACATTCTGTTGTATTTGCTTAAAACGGTTCGAGGGTGGTTCCCATCACTAATCACCTTGCTACTGGATCCTTGTCTTGATGTTTATCTGTGTCAGTGTTAGCAACTTAGTGACACTCGATCCCGCGCATAGATCTCACGTTTTACCTGCATTGAAAGATAAGCTTCGGGTAAAGTTTGTTTTTTTATGAGAAATCCAGCTTTAGTCAGATCTTGTAAATAATGCTCAAATATCCTTTTATATTTGAAACTGTAGTAGGTGGAGTGTTTTAAAGACATAAATACAACCTTATCAAAGGTTCCTGCCCTTTTCTATCTGATCTTTTAAATGTAAGTAAACAATTTTTAAAAAATGAGTTAACAAATTAAGAAATGTTTAATATAATGTGAAGGTCGTAGCTTTTAATTATGGTTTATTAGGAATGGAATTTGACTATTGCCAGCTTTCCTCCATATCAGGTCTTTGACCATTGTAACTATTTGTTTTTGCTTGACAATCAATATTAGTGTAGAATATTTTTTGTTACCAATGTACTATTTACAAGCTTTCTTAGTAAACAACAATCTTTTTTTATTTGGCTTTTAAAATAGAATGATGCTTGTCACATCAATGACTCCCAGTGGGTTTATTGAACTCTCTCTCGATTTGCATGTGTTATAAGCCAAGACAATGACCCATCTTCACAGATTTCTTTGTCCATTCATAATAATATTTCCTAATGACTCTGCACCTGTCTTTCTATAGGGTCCATGACAAATGACCCCATTATCGATCATTATTGTTTTTTTGTGTGTGAATGATTAACTTTTGTAGTCTCGTTATGCATTATAACTAATCACTCAAACTGATGGACACACATAGCTGACCTTGTGGAAACACTTTCCAGTTTTGTCATTTACTAGAATACAAGTGATAATCCATGATTGCCTTTGTTTTTTGTATGTGTATGCATAAAAAGGTTTTGTTATTCGTATGAAAGTATATGTTATACTGGTTTGGGCTGAGGATGCTCATAAAAATGTAGTTTTTATCCATTTCTTCATTATTTATGGGGTCACTTACTTATTTTGCTTGATCAAGGTGGACATTTTTATCCTAGTATTTAGGTAATCATTAAATATGTCCAATAACGTAGATGCCTTTGAGGAAAAAATTGTGTCACTTGCGTTAAATCATGACCTCCCTAAAGCTATTCAGTAATTTGGACTGATTGCACAATATGGTTGGTACACATCTAAAGATGTGTATGTATGTACCAGTTTACAGAAATTTTTGCCTTTGAAATTGATGCTTAATAATCATGATTAATGTCAGAATGTGTTTATTCCTCAACTGTTACTGTAAAAGTGCTTGTAGAGGACTCTGAATCATGCATACTTCATTCTCCACAGATAGAATTGAAATGAGTATATTAAACCATTAACAAACATGAATTAAGAAGACTTGATGATATTTCGGTGTTTTTCAAAACAAAACAAAGGAAGCTCTACAAGTTAATATAATGTTAGAGGCTTTAGTGCATTAATTGTAATGGTATACAGTTTTGTAAATGATATAATGGTTACAGGGACAATGTCAATGTAAATAAAGCAGTGATGTATGTTAAGGTAGAAATCAATACAGTATGATATAGGATTTGACAAACCATGTAAGTCAAAAGGAAAAACACCACCTCTCATTGCTGTTGTAAGTGACACTGCCAATATCAATAATGGACACTGGGAGAAACTGAGACTATTAGGGTTAGGATTACATTAATTATACTCTTGCCCTAACACATTATTATGGTTTCTGTAACATAAGTTGCCAATACAGATGCAGCTATTAAAATACCCTGACATTGTGCAATAATGATCTTAATTCACTGCTAGAAGTCAAGGCGTCTTTATTTGTCAAGCTTGCATGTCCCTAATGGGAGTCGAAGGTTCCCTAAAAGGTCGATCGTGTTTTGTGACAGATATTGCTTAATCAATTGAGTTTTCTGTTCCAGGAAATTTATATTGCAGTCACACATTAACTGTTACATGTTACGTTCCAAAGTTAATTGGAAAGGCAGTTTTGTTTTTTGCTCAACCGTACAAAGTCCAGCAGAGCTTATGCAATGGTGGTTTATCCATTGTCCGTCCTCAGTACCTCTGTCTGTAAACGTTTTCTTGATAATATATATTATAATAGTTATTATACCCCTTATACCCCCGAAACGAAGTTTAGGGGGGTATATAGGAGTCACCCCAGTGGTTGGTCGGTCGGGCGGTCTGTTGCATTTTCCTTGTCCGGAGCATAACTTGAAAACTACTAGTTGGAATTCAATACAACTTCATACAATGGTCAAGCACATTGAGAGGAAGTGCAGTGCACAAAAACTATAACTCCCTCTTGACTAATTACAGAGTTATTGCCCTTTGTTACTTTTCCTTGTCCGGAGCATAACTTGAAAACCACTGGTTGGAATTCAATACAACTTCATACAATGGTCAAGCACATTGAGAGGAAGTGCAGTGCACAAGAACCATAACTCCATCTTGACTAATAACAGAGTTATTGCCCTTTGTTACTTTTCCTTGTCCAGAGCATAACTTGAAAACTACTGATTGGAATTCAATATAATTTCATACAATGATCAAGCACAGTCAGAGGAAAGGCAGAGTACAAGAACCATAACTCTATCTTGAGTATTTACAGAGTTATTGCCCTTTTTTACTTTTCCTTGTCCGAAGCATAACTTGAAAACTACTGGTTGGAATTCAATACAACCTCATACAATGGTCAAGTACATTGAGAGGAAGTGCAATGCACAGGAACCATAACTCTACTTTGACTCATTACAGAGTTACTGCCCTTTGTTACTTTTCCTTGTCTAGAGCATAAGTCGAAAACTGCGGGTTGGAATTCAATACAACTTCATTCAATGGTCAAACACAATGAGAGGAAGTGCAGTGCACAGGAACCATAACTCTACTTTGACTCATTACAGAGTTATTGCCCTTCGTTACTTTTCCTTGTCTAGAGCATAATTCGAAAACTACCAGTTGGAATTCAATACAACTTCATACAAAGGTCAAGCACAATGAGAGGAAGTGCAGTGCAAAAGAACAATTACTGTATTTTGACTCATTTCAGAGTTATTGCCTTTTGTTGAATTTATTGTCCGAAGCATAATTCGAAAACTATTGGTTGAAATTCAATATGACTTCATACAATGGTCAAGCACATTGAAAGGAAGTGCAGTGTACAAGAACCATAACTCTATCTTGACAAATTACAGAGTTATTGCCAAGAACAATATCTCTTTTTAGTTTGTTTGCAAGGTATTCTGTTACTACGAACTTCCTCAGTTTATAAAGCAGTCTTTTGGGGGTATTAATCACATTTAGTGATAGCTCTAGTTGCTTTTACAGTCAGTGGGTCAAGGTCACAGTGACCTGAAATGTGAAAATCTTTTCCCCTCCATATTTTGAGATCTTTATCACTAACAGTCTTCAAATTTCATAGGATTATTTGTGTTACTGAGTAAACTCATACAGGTTTTGGGGTCTGTGGGTCAAAGGTCAAGGTTACAGCGACCTCCATTAGCTTTGCAAAACACTTTCAGAAATTTACTCAGAACAGTCCAGTCAGTCCAGTAAAGCAACACTGGCCCTTATGGCCTCTTGTTAAAGTTCCAATGTTACTGAGGCGCTAAACGTCTCTCTTTGATTGGGTTGTTTCCCCAGTTAAGTAAACAGTATATACCGGTAGGTACTTGTGCATGTTGATAAAAGTAACAGTAAAATTCCGCCACAGGAACCCCCAGGAAAGAGACTGGGAACCGTCAGGATAGAGTCCGAGAAATGAATGCAAAGATAAATTAAGTTTTAGTTAAATAAAAAGCTGAATCTTCACTTGATCCGTGACTTTCTTCTTTCTCATCTAAAGTTTGATCAGTTATGATCATTATCGTACTATGAGAGAAACCCGTTAAAGGAGATTACAGTAGCTCAACCCTTCTCTCCATCCATCACTTAATTTGATCAAACATTTGACTATCTTTACTTCAACATTGTTTTCTAGGTCAATTAACATGTAACTTGGTGTATTTTAAGTATCTGTCAGCGATATCAGATAATATTTTCTTAAATTGTTTCCTCAGAAGTAATTCAATATTCCCATTGGCTGCCTACAAAATGAGCAGGTTTCAAAACAAGTAAGTTTTTAAGATTTTAATCAGCACTCTATTGTGATATTGCAGTGCTTTGCAGGTTCTGCAGTTTTTGTATTGATGTTTAGGGATACCATAGCTACTGTTTCAGAAAGTGGCAACATTAAATTGAGAATTTCCTGTCTAGAGGAATCTGGTGCTATTGACGTTTGGGCAGTTTTTATATAATTAATGTGATAGTATTACATGTTTAATGTTCTTGAACACTTTTTGTGATTCACTTATAATGTGGGGTAACTTTAAACCTTGTTAAATGTTCACCATTACATAATTACTTGAGCTAATTATCTAATAAGTTGGAAAGTAAATTGTCTTTCGATAAAATTTACTGCAGCACATTAGAAGACCAATTTCAGAATCTTGGGTAAGGGTAAATCGATACCTTATATGTGTACACTGTGTACTAAAAAATTAACTTTAGTGTTATCTGTAGGCATATCTTTTTGATAAAATTAATGTGTCATGGTTCACCAGTTTATATCACTTATCAGTCACAATTGAACAAATATTTTACAATAATATAGCAATTATGATATAGAAAAGTTATAAAATACCAGTAAATCACATTAATATTGCAATATTTAGATAAATTTTTTATGTATATATTTGTTCATAAAGATATGGTATCATGCGTTGTAATCAGTAACTCCCAAGTTATTTGATCCGTTTCATTGGAAATAGTAAAACTTTTGCTCAAATTAAGTCTCTTTATTTTGACTATATAATCAGCATGATGTTAAGAGTAACTTGCTCTGTCAGACTTTGCAATCAGAAAAAATTGTTCTAATTTTTACTGTAATATTAGCTGAATGTACAGAAAAAGAAGCAAAATTACCCTGCCCACACACTCACCTACCTCTGGAATATGTAGCTAAAAAAAGACAATTTCTTTGAATTTGCAAAACCATGCATAATAATCAGAGGCCCCAGGTTCGATCCCTACCATCGCCATGTCGGTAGTGTCCTTAGGCAAGACACTATTTCCACATTGCCTCTCTCTCTTCGAGGTTGATTCCATCTGGAATGAGTCTCGAGAGCGATTAATATAAGTTGTAAGAACTTGTTTCGCAATCGAGAATAAATAAATTAGTATGAACAAAAACAAAATTAGCCAAATTAATTGATCACAAATTTTCCTCTATCTGTGGTAACTATTGTTGTAGTTTTACCCATCCACACCACCTGACCGTGACCAATATAATGTGACTTAGAGGTTGACAATAATAGATTTATTTGTCACACATAAACTCATTTTGGTGGATAGTTGTTTTAATTTTACCTCATATATATCAAACAGGATATGAAGCGGAGCAGTGCGTAATCATGTGCTGTCTGAATATTAATGTTTGAATATTACTTTCATGTGTAATGGTGTATCACCTTGTTGATATCCTTAACCAATATCTTTTACAAAAATTTGTTGATATGATATTGTGTAACATAATATTTTGGGTGTATAGAAAATACAAGACATCATGTTGTGCTTTTTAAATAGTAATTTCTTCACCCGCATCAAGCTAGAATGTGATTCAGCCTCTTTTTGGATTTATTATGGATTTATGTTGAAGAATTTCAGTATTTATAATAGTATGAAAATATGCATATAATATAGAAGTGAAATTCGAGATTCAGCTTCACGGATGTAAGTTGTGTTTGGCTACCTTAATTTATCCCCCCGCCGAAGGCGAAGGGGATATTAGAAATGCCCTTCGTCCGTCCGTCCGTGCGTCCGTCCGTGCGTCCGTCCCAATTTTGTCCGGAGCATAACTCCAAAAGTACTTGAGCCATTTTCTCCAAACTTCATACACTGACAGAGCACATTGGGAGGAAGTGCAGTGTGTAAGAACAATAACTCTACCTTGCCTACTTTTAGAGTTATTCCCCTTTTATCAGATTTACTTGAAAAACTTTGTCCGGAGCATAACTCCAAAAGTACTTGAGGGATTTTCTTCAAACTTAATACACTGACATAGCACATTGGTAGGAAGTGCAGTGTGCAAGAACAATAACTCTACCTTGCCTACATTTAGAGTTATTCCCCTTTATCAGATTTACTCTAAAAGTTTTGTCCAGAGCATAACTCCAAAAGTACTTGATGGATTTACTTCAAACTTAATACACTGACATAGCACATTGGTAGGAAGTGCAGTGTGCAAGAACAATAACTCTACCTTGCCTACTTTAAGAGTTATTCCCCTTTATCAGATTTACTTGTCCGAAGCATAACTCCAAAAGTACTTGAGGGATTTTCTTCAAACTTAATACACTGACATAGCACATTGGTAGGAAGTGCAGTGTGCAAGAACAATAACTCTACCTTGCCTACTTTTAGAGTTATTCCCCTTTATCAGATTTACTTTAAAACAAAAGTACTTGAAGGATTTACTTCAAACTTAATACACTGACATAGCACATTGGTAGAAAGTGCAGTGTGCAAGAACAATAACTCTACCTTGCCTACTTTTAGAGTTATTCCCCTTTATCAGATTTACTTGTCCGAAGCATAACTCCAAAAGTACTTGAGGGATTTTCTTCAAACTTAATACACTGACATAGCACATTGGTAGGAAGTGCAGTGTGCAAGAACAATAACTCTACCTTGCCTACTTTTAGAGTTATTCCCCTTTATCAGATTTACTTGTCCGAGGCATAACTCCAAAAGTACTTGAGGGATTTACTTCAAACTTAATACACTGACATAGCACATTGGTAGGAAGTGCAATGTGTAAGAACAATAACTCTACCTTGCCTACTTTTAGAGTTATTCCCCTTTATCAGATTTACTTGAAAAACTTTGTCCGGAGCATAACTCCAAAAGTACTTGAGGGATTTTCTTCAAACTTAATACACTGACATAGCACATTGGTAGGAAGTGCAGTGTGCAAGAACAATAACTCTACCTTGTCTACTTTTAGTCAAATAGAAAAATATCATACCTATACTGATAATGAACATTAATATAATTTTGCAAACCTTCTCTTCATTGCCTTATTCTTTTTCCACTTACTTGAAAACTGTACTCAGCATGACCATAACTATACGGCTTTTTAAGGATTTCCTCTCACCAAGTAAAATGTATGAAAGTACAACCTTCAGGTAACTTTTTCCTGGCGGGGGGATTAACCATGTGTAACATGGCTCTTGTATTATTCTTAATTTAGCAGTTTTTCAAAAGTGTTTGTTCCTTATTTCCTTCTGACAGAGGGGATGTCTGACACAGCTATTGTTTCAATCTATTCTTATGTATATCAGTTTGCCATAAGAAGGTATCGGTGCCTGCCTAGTATAGTCTTATATAGGCAGTTTTGAGGATTCAGTCATCTTTACCTGATTTAGAGGATCACTCTAGCAATCATGAGAAATTAATGAAGTTTTACCAAAATCTGTGCTATATATTGATTGCCTCTCTTAAGGCAATTTTACAGATGTCTCAGAGTCAGTTCAGTGACTTAAACGATTTTGCAGATATCTTCTGTGCTTTGACTCATTTAGACAAACTAAATAGGTTATTTTCTGAAGCCTTTTTGTGTAACAACTTAATTTCTTAAGTGGCTTTCACTTCTAAATGTAAAGTAAATGCCTTTACGGCTTAGTATACTAAATTAGACACCTGTTTTGGTGAGAGTATTTGACTCTTCTGATATTCTTTGACAAAATTATGTTTAAAGGTTGACTTACTTTAAATTTGTAACATATTACTTTCTCATTTATCTATGTTACCTATCATGTCATTATACCCCCAAAACGAAGTTTAGGGGGGTATATAGGAGTCACTCGGTGGTTGGTCGGTCGGGCGGTCTGTTGCATTTTCCTTGTCCGGAGCATAACTTGAAAACTACTTGTTGGAATTCAATACAACTTCATACAATGGTCAAGCACATTGAGAGGAAGTGCAGTGCACAAGAACTATAACTCCATCTTGACTAATTACAGAGTTATTGCCCTTTGTTACTTTTCCTTGTCCGGAGCATAACTTAAAAACTACTGGTTGGAATTCCATACAAATTCATACAATGGTCAAGCACATTGAGAGGCAGTGCAGTGCACAAGAACCATACCTCCATCTTGACTAATTACAGAGTTATTGCCCTTTGTTACTTTTCCTTGTCCAGAGCATAACTTGAAAACTACTGGTTGGATAATCTTGACAAATTACAGAGTTATTGCCAAGAACAATATCTCTTTTTAGTTTGTTTGCAAGGTATTCTGTTACTATGAACTTCCTCAGTTTATAAAGCAGTCTTTCGGGGGGTATTAATCACATTTAGTGATAGCTCTAGTTATAATTTAGAAGTGCACCAAATGACATGACTGGACAAAAGTGACACTTAAATTGCTACTGTTTGTACACAAAAGAAATGAGGGCAAGGCTTGATAGTGGTATGTTTTGGCGATGTTATCAGACTCCAGGGCTATCTACTTATGCTAGATTTAACTACAGTGGTTATTTAAATTAGTGGATAAAAAGAAAGATTACTGTGCATATAGAATCTTTAATACTGTTTTAATGAACATATGAAATCTTCCTTAATCATTTTGACCGCTTCCCTTATGTCCAGTTACAAGAAGTTATTTATCCAAATGTCTTCTATCTGTGTGATTATTTTTGCTTTCAAAAAGAAAACAGGTCCAAATTGATATGGTGACCTTTGCTATCTTATGTTTATTGATGAATGTACAATATAGTCTGAGTTTTGTTATTGCCATCTCTGTCATTGCTTAGATGTCATAAAAATCAGTATTTTAAACATGCGGCCAGCATAATTGATGTGGTTTCAATTCTGGACAGTGAGTTCTAGTAACATAGAAATCAAACAGTAAGTGGGGTTAGTGTTGAAGTAAAGGGTATATAATTGTGTCAAAAGCCTGTGTTGAATTTTACTAATGTGCACTAGACCATAGTCCTACCATCATTTTTTTTTTTACCTCAGCTTTGCTATAGAAATAATTGCTGGAGATTTTGTGATGTTTCTTCAGAACAACATTTATTAAACTTGGTTAGCTTTGACATCTTTGTGCTATAGGCTTATATTGGTCAGAATATTAGGCCTCATTTAATGTAATGATATTTGACACTAAATCCACAGTTGGTCATTGTTCATGTCCTTCTACATCAAAAGTTCATAAAAAATTCATGATGCATACATGGCTTTATGAGAATCTGGCACTATACCTCGGGGTAAGTAATTTCCCAGTATATTGTGGGATGTGGTAGCCATTTTGATGCTAGATATAAAAGTAGATCAGCCTGTCACCTCAGCTTTGTTGAACAAATTGACATAAAGAAGAACTCATACCGGCTGGCATTTTTTCAGGAGAATTTTCTCTCTGTTCTGTGCTGAATTCAGTTGTTGTTTTAGTTTCAGTTGTCATTGTTTCAGAATCCTAGACAATGTGATAATATACAATTTATTGTATATCAATGTAGTTGTTATAAACAAGAAAAGTCAGAAATTATTATCAAAAAAGACATATCTACAAGTATTGTCCTCCTGATTTCTTCAGTATTGAATTTTCCTTTTCAAAAACATTGTTAGCACTTATATCCAAAACAAGAGGTATAATAACAGTCAACTGATTGGATTATGAAGTGGTTTTCAAAGTGTAATGGAGGTTGCTTAGAACTGGTTGAGGGTTCACAAAATTATAAGTCTGACTGTCATCACTCGGCTTTCATCTTGTAATTTAAACTGTGTAACAAGCCTAAGCCATACATAATTAACATAATGATTATGTAAAAAGAGGACATAAAAATGTTATGCAAAGTTTAGGCAAAGAACCTTAATCATGGGAAAGATGTTACTTGGATGACAAACATAAAGGTCATGTTGATGCAACACTTGGACTTTGAAAAGAAAGGTGAATCTGTGTTGTTCTTAAAGACAAAAGATTGTATTGAGGTATTGAAGATTGCCCATTGGATAAATGAATGAAAGTGGGCAGAGGAAAAATTTGATATTGATTTGTATGGGCAAATGTTTTGTTTATATTGCCATGTCCACACTGTATCGGCAAAACGCACTGGCTCCAATTTAACGATAATGCTCCCACTAACGTAACGAACCAGCTCCGATAAAAAATGGCTGATTTAGTAAACAAAACCCAAGTCAGTATAACAGATTCGTGTATTTTATATGGTAAATCGCAACTTCTGAAGAAACGAATACTCTTACGGAATGCTCACTTCTTTCCTGCATGGCCGTAGCTAGTCGGCTGTTTCAGACATCGATGCGTGTGAAAGTAATGCAAGGTGAATGCAAAGGATTCAATGGATTCACACATATCGATGTCTGAAACAGTTGACTAGCTACGGTCATGCAGGAAAGAAGTGAGCATTCCGTAAGAGTATTCGTTTCTTCAGAAGTTGCGATTTACCATATAAAATACACGAATCTGTTATACTGACTTGGGTTTTGTTTACTAAATCAGCCTTTTTTTATCGGAGCTGGTTCGTTACGTTAGTGGGAGCATTATCGTTAAATTGGAGCCAGTGCGTTTTGCCGATACAGTGTGATGTCGCAAGACCTATAAGACAGATTCAAAAACTAAACTTATTGGGTAACATTGTAAAAAAGAAAAAGGATAAGGTATCAGTTGAGATTAAGAACTAGTTTCAGACTGAGAACCAGTTTACTGTTGTGTTTTGAAGACTTACAGGAATTTGATCTTAAACCCTTAACAAATAAGAAATGTTTGATACAGACCAAATTTGTCATCTAAGCTTCGACTGGTTGAGTTTCTCTACGTTACTTTCAAGTTGTAAACCCTCCTAATACTGCTATTGTGCATATTTCAAATAAAAGTAATAATTAATTTGCTCCTATCAGTACAATCTTGTTTATAGAGGCTAAGGGGGTAATACAACCTTTAATAACAACAAGATGACAAAATTAAGTAATATATCGATAGTTTATTTATTCTTGGGCGGACATACAACGATCTTAGATCTTAATTTGTCGAGTGACCGGGTGATTTTCGATGTTGCTTGGAATTTTGAAATTTCAGGATTTTATGGTAATTGTGATTTAACAATAGCAAAACCTTTAAAAGGCCTTAATAGGTAAACTAAAGACTTAGATTAAGTTACCAAAATTTCATGTAAAATTGTGATATATCAATTTACAAGTGAAAATTTGTTGCGGAATTTAGTTTATCTGGAACAGTTTGAAACAAGCGGACAGAAACTTCAGGGAAATACAATTCTAATTATTAGCTTTTAATATTAGTGGCGTGATTTTATATTTAGATATTGATATGGATGTTTGTTGTTGCCTTTAAAAACGCAGCAGGAAGTGCTTCAGTTGGAAGTAGCCTTCACCTGATCATATGTTAATGCAATCAGATACTGTGCCGTAAAAATTACATAAATTACAGTATGCATCCAGTCTAGGAACATCTTTGAGAGGTGTCATATTTGAAAACTGTATGTTCTAGTCATAGGTATTCAAGGTTGTATTGCATTTAAAGGAATGAATGCAGTTATACTTGATTGCATTTAGGTGCATTGATGTGGGTGTATTGCAGACAAGTCCTAAGGTAAACACAGACACCGGTCATGATCTGATCTTGATTAAATATTGTCCACACATTGTGCCTGTCATCTTGAGTGTTAAGAATACTGCCGAGAATGTAACAGTAGTAACAGTAGCCGTTATACATTTGCATAAACACGTACATTTAAATATCAATAAATATTATTGGATTGTGCAAATTAAACAAAGTCTTATCAGTGGTTCAAGGTAAATGTGCACATGACGACATGCACATGTTGCAGTTGGGATACGTGACTTTATACTGCCATTAATTTTGCAGTCCTACTTGTCTGAGTAGCGCTCTGATAAAGGGAGGCGAGTTAAGGTATAAGAATTAAATTATAAGAAATAGGTAATTATGGCATGAAGTTTTAAGAATTTTAATGACAGTGTCATAGGCTGCTGCAACATCGGTAATGTTTTGTTGGGATTTTTAGACGAGATATAATCTTGCATATATGTACATGTACATTGTATATCTATGAGTTTTTTATCAGGTCAGTTAAAAGTTTTAAATTTAAATATGGTATGATAAAAGATCAAAACAAAATGGAAGTTGAATACAGGTACTAGTGTTGAATATGACAGTCTGTCTATTAGATTTTGTAATCTTTTTAATCGGTCAGTGTTACAGGAGGTGATGCGGTTCTTTGTCTGTATTGCAACTTCAAAGGTATTTTTAATGGCACAAAACTTGTACATTCTATTTGAAGAGAATTATCTACAGAAAAAAATACTGATCATTTAGATAGGGGAATCAGTCATACTGCAGCTTAGTGGTAAATCAGTTGTAACAGGTTAATTGTCGCCCATATTGGACATTGATTAGATTTCCATTGTATTTCAAATCACTTTTTGAAGTTTAATTCTGATTCCTGTGGGCCTAATAAACATCACTTATGGCTAGTGTATTGACCAACTTCAAAAGAATATGTAATGACATCTCTTTGTGGACTTATTATTGATCTATTTATAGGCATGTGGCATGATTACTATAATTGGATTTGGACAGTCAAATTTTATTTCCTGTATTTACAGGCAGGTGACAAAACTTGCACATAATTGTTGCCAAATTTTTGGATGTTGTGTATAAACATTACTAAGAAGTAAGGGAGTTTGCTGTAGATGTAGATTTCATCTTGCATTGGCATAAAAGATGGATCTGGTTCAGAATGATGGAAAGTGTTTGAATATTTTGAAGTGTTACAGACAAGTTGTTGTTTAGGAAGAAGAACCAACAACAATGGCAGACTGTAGACAAGGAGGCAAACTATGGGAAATATTACAACTGATAGGTTTGAAAATATGTGAGAATAAAATTGATTTGCAAAGAGGATAGTGTTTTTAGAAATAGCAGTTGTGAAAAGTGATGTTTTGCGAACTATTGTTTAACTGCAATTCCATTAGTGTCAGGTGTAGCTGTCAATTTATTCTAAGTCACACAATAGCTCTTCAATTTGCAGAACAAGTATTGTCTCAAACCTCATGACGATAATGAAAACACTACGGAACTGGAACTGTATTAACAGGCATTTGCAGAGTTAATTTACACCTGCCTATAAAAGGTGATACAAACTAAGACAGGCTTTGTTAAGGTGCTAGTGCATGATAGATTAAATCCAGAAAATGTAGAAACAAATTGACATTGAAACAAAGGGGTGTTTTTGTTAAATATTGTTGGTATTAAGCCTTGTTACCAAGGCTGTATTGATAATAGTGATGGTGAAAAGCAGTGAGCTTGATGCAGCCGGTGTTGTCATATCCATTTATAGACATTGCAAGAGGTTAATGTTAGCTTTTAAAAGGTTCAGTATAAGCAGCCGCTGACTTTTAAACACTAAGCTAGTCACTAATTAAGGGTGATTGGTTTGGGCCAGTTGCCACGTACATATACCTGACTCTTTATTTGAGAAAGTTAGCACTTGTTTATGGTCCAGGATGGGAGTCTTAGGTACTGGTCTGTTTCAGGAGCAATTATAGAATATCTAAACAGCTCGTCTGGACATATCTGTATTACTGCTGACACAAGTGCAAAAAATACATACCCTAAAATGGCACAGTGCAGAAAGGAAAGTTTCAAATGGCTGCCTTTCTTTAAGACATTTTGTTAGTTTTTACAGACTGTTTATTTCACTTTTTCTTTCAGAAGATTTGCTTTTATTGTTTAATTGTAAAAGAGGTCTTTCAGTGTTTATATAGTAAATGGTTTATGTCAAGAGTTCTTATTCTTGAAGACTCTCTAAAAGTAATTTCATTTGGTGTGTAACTTGGGAATCAATTCTGTCTTGATACCGAAGACATATCACATAATAGGTAGACATTAACTTGTCATTGAGCTCTTCTATTGAGCTCTTCTGAGCGTTTCAAGTGGTCATCTTAATGTACTTGTTGTACAATAAGAGATCAATATTTAATAGATACGATAAGCAACGGTAGATTGCCTATTTTGGTAATCATGTCAACGTTAAGTGCGACCGAGTCAGCCTCAGAAATTAGGAATGAAATTGTTACAATTGTGGTTGGATTGAGAAAAGTTCTAGTTGTGTTGTCAAGATTTTGTGTTTTTAATGCAGCATCTGCTTCTAAATATGAATATAGGGTCTGTTCTAGGCATTTCTGACATAGCTGTTTGGTATGTAAGAATCTTTGATTTATCTTAATTTGGTTTTACAGTTTGTTGAATGTTGGAGATACATGTAATTGTTCTTTAATTTAGGGATAAAGCAGGGAATCTTCACTCAATTCAAAGCGAACAAAGTGTGAAACATGTGGAAAAAAACTAAACAGGTTTTGAATTTCAAGAAAGTAAATTTGTAACAGGGATGCTTGAGTCTTGTTTTTAACTCACCTGGCACATAAGGATCGCTTTCCGTGCGGGGTCTGTCGTACGTCCGTCCGTCCCATCCGTCCACCATTTCCTTCAAACGACATCTCCTCTGAAACCACTGGGCCAATGTTGATGAAACTTTGCAGGGATGTTCCTTGCATGAAGCTCTATCAAAGTTGTTCAAAGAATTCCATTCCATGCAGAACTCTGGTTGCAATGGCAACAAATAGGAAAATTAAAAAATTTTCTTCTCTGAAACCACAAGGCCTAGAGCTTAGATATTTGGCATGTAGCATTGTCTAGTGGACCTCTACCAAGATTGTTCAAATTATGACCCCCGGGTCAAAATTGACCCTGTGCGGGTGGTCACTTAGTTTTGCATAGGCTTATAACGGAAAAACTTTAAAAATCTTCTTCTCTGAAACCACAAGGCATAGAGCTTAGATATTTAGCATGTGGCATTGTCTAGTGGACTTGTACCAAGATTGTTCAAATTATGAGCCCCGGGTCAAAATTGACCCCGTGCGGGTGATCACTTAGTTTTACATAGGCTTATATAGGAAAAAATTTTAAAATCTTCTCTGAAACCACAAGGCATAGAGCTTAGATATTTAGCATGTGGCATTGTCTAGTGGACTTGTACCAAGATTGTTCAAATTATGACCCCTGGGTCAAAATTGACCCCGCCCTGGGGTTACTTGGTTTTACATAGGCTTAATTATAAGAAAAACTTAAAAAATCTTCTCTGAAACCACAAGGCCTAGAGCTTAGATATTTAGCATATGGCATTGTCTAGTGGACCTTTACCAAGATTGTTCAAATTATGATCCCTGGGTCAAAATTGACCCTTCCCGGGAGGGGGGAAAAGCACTTGATTTCACATAGGCTTATATAGGGAAAACTTTAAAAAAAACTCAAGGCAGACAGGCAGATAATAGATATTTGAAATGTTACTTACCATTTTGTAGTGGGCCTCTACGAATTATGTTAGAATCATGACCCCTTTTATTATAGCAAATGGTAGTCAGGTGAGCGATATAGCGCCATCATGGCCCTCTTGTTTTAGAATTATGTCATGTGCAGGTTTACTAAAAGAATAAATTGTTGAATAGTTACTGCAAATTCACTATCTGCAAATGAAGAATATAGAAGTTTGAAAGTGAGTTATAAATATTGATATAACCTAATTTAATGGCAAGATTTCTAAGAATTTATATTTTCTGTATTGCATAAATTGTTTCAATTTTTGCTAAAGTCTTGTATATTTTGATAGATATCTATGTGAGATTCACAAAACAAAGAAAGATAGAGTATATTTTATAAGTAAATGCTACTGTTGTTATATGATTAATGGTTGCTAAGTTAGAATGAAAGAAAAGACTTATTTGTACAATTACCTCATAAAAAGCCAAATATAGATGGACATTAAGTACAGAGAATTGACATTGGTTATTTTGACCGTGGACAATTTATATAATTATCTGCAAGTGGCAGTTACTGAGTCTTACTTGATTTATTAATATTTCTTGTATATTTATGTGCATGCATGTGCTTTTTGGGGGTAAGTGTGTGTGGGTGGGGGACAGTATATTTCAAGTCATTATGACTAACAAAAAATATTCTGTCAAAAAAGATATACATGTTGCAACAAACACTTGTGTATAAACTGTTGAAACTGTTGTTACTTTTATTAAGCATGTGTTTGCCGTCAGTTGCAGAGTTTGTGATATCTTAAACAACCAATACATACAAAAAATAAAAAAATCTGCCTGAAGCAGTCACCTGCCCTTAATTGGAACTTACAGCTGATTGCATAGCACAAGTTCTACTGTGTTGATGTGATGAGAAAATAACATAATATTACATGCCTGTGTATTTTCAGATACAGCAGAGCGACATTGAATCCCACTCCCGTGTAATATCTGCCATACTCAAACTTAGTGACCATCTACATGACAACAACCTTGATGATGAATCCCTCGAAGCAGCTGCCCACAACCTGGAAAGACGTTGGCATGGTATCTGGCTTCAGTCCTTAGAATGGCAGTGTCGACTGGAGGATGCTATTAGCAGGAAAAAGGTGGGTTTGAAAATGTTAAAGGATGGAAGTCTTTGTCTTCATTGACTGGGACGCTAACAATAGGCATAAAATCTTCAAGTTACAATAGCTACTCTTCATGACTGCTTCCTGGAGTTCTTACCAGTACTCATGACAAAAGAAGGGTCCATCATTGTGACAGTCATGGTTAGATTCTGCTGACGGGATTCAAACTCACAACCTCTCAACTAGGAGTCCAACATGTTTCCTCCATATACACTAGGGAGAGTTCAGACACTTCAGTGTTTGCAGTTTCAGGCATCCAATAGGTAGATGGTTTAATATTATGGTATTTTGACAAAGTAAATAATGGTCTGAACTGTTTAGATATAACTGGGAGTATACAATAAGAACTATCATAAAATGAAAGTAGTCATTATTGCCAAGCAGCCATCCATTCTTGACCAGCTTACATTGAAAAAGTAACATAATCTCTGGTTTCATTTGTCATGTGTTCGTGAATGGTAAGTATAAAGAATTATCTGTGTACAAAATGGCATCCATTATTGAGTGATGACGATGACTGACTCGTAACTGAAGGGAGCAGAAGGTTTGCTGCGTTTTTGTTCTTTCAACATAAAAAAACAGGCTTTAACTCCATTCACAAGTGTAAAATGCAGCAGAAGTCCACAGTCTAGGTTTGGTTTGTCCCCAAAATCATTTTGAGCATATGCACATTTTTTTTATAGACTTACTGGTGCTGAGAAGGGCATAAAAAAAGTTACCATGCATTAAATCATATAAATAATTTTATTTTTACTTGTGTTATATATTTCAAGCAATGCATCTTTTAATAGTGATTGAAAAAAATGTAATAAAAACTTCATGGTGCTGTGGTCTTACTTGCATCACTCAATCAAAATAAAATAAAAAGCAAGTTTTATTTTTGTGTTTGGTGTATCAATAGCAAGATATACTCCAGAGACTCTTTCCTTCTTTCAGTGCGGCATTTATTGAATGTAGGCACAATAATCGATTAGTCCAAACTAGACTGTGGGAGATTTGAAAGTTTTTGTGTTGGAGAGGTCATTGCAGACTTTTTAGCTCACCTGAGCTGGCTCAGGGTGAGCTATTAGGATCGATGAATGTCCGTCGTCCGTCGTCCGTCGTCTGTCGTCCGTCGTCCGTCGTCCGTCCACATTTAGTTCGTTAACACTCTAGTGGTCACATCTTTTCCTCAATTGTCACGAAACTTGGTCAGGATGTTTGCCCCAGTAATTACTCGGACGAGTTCGAATATGGGTCATCTCGGATGAAAAACTAGGTCACATGACCCAAAAATAGAAAAATCTTGTTAAGGCTCTAGAGGCTACTGTTTCAGTCCAAATATCCTGGCAATTTGTCAGAAAGGTTGTTTGGTTGATTTCTAGCTTAAGTTTTAATATGGGTCACCTGGGGTCAAAAACTAGGTCACACAGCCCAAATATGGAAAAACCTTGTTAACACTCTAGAGGTAACATTTTCAGCCCAAATATCCTGGAAATTTGTCAGAAAGGTTGTTAAGATGATTTCTAGCTCAAGTTCGAATATGGGTCATCTGGGGTCAAAAACTAGGTCACAGAGCCCAAATATGGAAAAACCTTGTTTACACTCTAAATGTTACATTTTCAGCCATTGGAATTTGTCAGAAAGGTTGTTTTGATGGTTTCTGGTTTTAATAATGTGTTGTTTATTGAACACCTCATTTGCTAATTTTATTGCAGTATTTTAACACCAAAAGATTGATAAATGACATTTGTCTTGTAATCAGTACACATCTTGGATCTCTATGGTAAGGCCAGAGTTTTTATATCTCTTGGTTTATGCGACTGCTTGTACTATTTTTTTGAAAAGGTAGAATAACAATGACATTATGAACTGACATTTTATTTTTATTATTTCCGCTGTTCCGACTGCATATACTAGTTAATGAAGTGTCAGAACAGTAGGGATATATAATTGAAAGTAATTATTTTAAAGTGTTTATTTTGTTCGAAAATGACAATTATTGACAGGTGCAGTAGACTGATGTTCAATATGTGCTCTGTTCAATACAGTAGGAAAAGTCCTTCATACTCAATATTTAAGAAAACTTCCCATAAACCAAGCAATATAAAAACTCTGGCCTAAAATTGGCACTTGTATAAAGTTTTAAATAGCGATGATGCAATACATGTTCTTGACCCCTAGTTGAACTTCCATGTTAAAGATTTTGGTAGTAATTTTTACATTCACATCACAAGAAAGTTCATATATAAAATTAAATCAATATTTGCAAATAATGAATAGCTTACAGTGCAGATCATGATCAGACAACAAAATAATGAATTGCTTACAGTGCAGATCATGGTCAGACAGCAAAATAATGAATAGCTTACAATGCAGATCATGATCAGACAGCAAAATAATGAAAGTGCAGATCATGATCAGACAGCTAAACAATGAAAGGGCAGATCATGACCAGACAGCTAAATAATGCATAGCAAACAGTGCAGATCATGATCAGACAGCAAAAAATAAAAAGCTGACAGTGCAGATCATGACCACCCAACATACAATGAATAGCTTACAGTGCAGATCATGATCAGACAGCAAAAAAATGAATAGCCAACAGTGCAGATCATGATCAGACAGCAAAATAATGAGGCCTAGAGCTTAGATATTCAGCATGTGGCAATAATTGACTCTACCAAGATTGTTCAAATCATGACCTCAGGGTCAAAATTAACCCTGCCTGGGGGGGGTCTTTTGATTTTACATAGGCTTATTAAGAGGATATCATGAGCCAAAGGTAAAAATTGATCCTTTCTGCTATTAATAACCTTTTATTTTTGCCAATGGTAGACAGGTGAGCGATACAGGGCCATCATGGCCCTCTTGTTTTCCAAATAGGAACAGTTCATCTAGTATAATAGGATGTAGGGTGAAGGTATTGGATTGTATGTCAGTTGCTTTTACTGGATCTCATTGATTCAAACTTTGATATGTTTTTCTGGAAGCTCTTCTAAAGCTGGTCTTCCAGTCAACGGTCTCTCTAAAGTGACTTAGAAAGACTTAAACACTTGCTAGAAACTGCTATTAAGCTTTTATCAGCAGAATATATGAAACTAAAGTTGGTTTGTTAATCTGAGCCAAATGTTAGTCAGGCTGACCAGACAGAATTCGAAATAAGTCCTTCTCATTGCCTGGTAAAATGCTGAAAATGGGTCACCTTTGTTTTAACGGTGGGGATGGAGCAAACTTTCTGCGATAGTGATCTTGGAATTAGGTGGACAAAAAGACAAGAAACAAAAAGATGAACAGAACATAAAAGTATTTGATTAATTACTTCAACGCAAACAATGGCAGACCATCCACCATGCTTCAAAGAAACAAATTTTCAAAGAGAATTTTTAATATACAGTGGTTCCTTAAAACTTTGATGTGTTCGTTCATGTTGTAAATGGGAGACCAACCCAGTATAATTACCATTATCATCTCTTCTATTCTACTGGCTAATAACTGATTGACAAATCATTACTCACAAAGGTAATATTCTACTGGCTAATAACTGATTGACAAATCAATAGGTCTCTTTAAATGCTAT
This sequence comes from Saxidomus purpurata, assembly GCA_022818135.1. Lineage (NCBI taxonomy): Eukaryota > Metazoa > Mollusca > Bivalvia > Venerida > Veneridae > Saxidomus > Saxidomus purpurata. The sequence continues at coordinate 24,765,296 of JAFMSR010000001.1, read as the reverse complement.
ATAGAACAAAAGCCACCTTTGAAGACAATTTTTGTCTCTCCATTATTGTTTCCCCATTTCTCACAGAGCTTACAATTGTGTGAGGTTATATTTAAGGATGTTAGGTCTTGAGAGAAGAATCAATGATATAAATGCACCTCGTGAAGAAAAGGAAATGTATGAGTTATTAAGACTGTCCTTACAGACAAACAGAGTGCTATATTTAGATGGGAAAGGCTAAAAGTACAGAAATAATCATTAAGAGTTGTTACATTTGAGGGTTCATTACTTTATTCAAAGTTCAATGTGCTGCTCTTTCATATTGTTTATGATATGATTAGCAAATCTTTGATGATGACGATTTTTGTCGAGCCGCTTGCGAAAGCTCGCTATAGCTGTCCAAATGGCTGTTCGGTGTATGTGCGTGCGTCGGTCCGGGCTGTAACTTATCCATGGATCAAGGGATTCTTAAATAACTTGGCACAAATGTTCACCATCATGAGAAGGAGTGTCATGCGCAAGGACCAGGTCCCTAGGTCTAAGGTCAAGGCCACACTTGGACGTTAAAGGTCAAATTCAAGAATATCTTTGTCCGGAGGATTTCTTCTTCATGCATGGAGGGATTTCGATGTAACTTGGCACAAATGTTCACCACCGTGAGCTACCCTTGTTTTTAGAATTACTTCCCTTTGTTGTTACTATAAATAGCTTATATTGTAACTTTTTTATTACTGGCCGTAGAGAAAAATCGAGACCACTTTTCTGTGGTACAACGTGCATGTTACATCCAATATTTAAGTATATTTTGACCTGTCTCTACTTGGTAAGGAGTTAGCCCTTTTGACAACTGGCGGCTAGACATGTTGCACGTGGGCATCTAGTTTATATAGTCTGTCACAATTAGGAAGGAGTCGGGCCGAAAGGTGATGAAATGGAGATGCTAAGGACTCGTTGATTGATTGTGTTTAAAATGACCTCTTAGTATACAACACTGATAAAGAACAGCTACAACCATTTACTGTCTTCAAAATGAAATTTTTGTTAATGTATTGTAATATAAAGTAACATTAATTTTTATTTTATCAGAAAAAAATAACATTTAGCTATGTTATGACACACCAAAGTAAAATGTTCTCAAATTTAATGTGCATCTGCCCAGAGGCCATCAGGTAAATTGTATCGATTTTGAACAACAGTGAATTTTCATTAAATCTTACAATAATATAAACATTGAGACAAAAATTATTTGCAGTACACATGGTCAAGACAGAGAATGAAGTAAAAGCAATTTGCAAACATGGTGGTCTGAAACCTGATCAGTTAGAGAGCAGATGTATACGTAGACGTTTTCTTCAAATTGCACGATACATCTTCTATCCCTGTATTCTAGTGGCAGCTAATTTGAAGAACTGATTGTCTCCTCATTTTATCAGAATGTTATACCAGGATTCTTAAGAAAGAAAACTGGCCTCATTTTATACAAGTTAAGGATAATTTTTAGCTCGTTTGGCTTATTTACGTTAAATTAAGTATTTTTCGCCATTTGTCGAATGGAATGTTTCTTGCCTGACTTATTTATGTCAGTATTTAGTAAATGGTGTATAATCAAGGCAGCGTGTGGAAAATGGACGTGCCAAAGGCTTTACTCCTCCGAATAATCCGTAAAGACATGCAATATCGGAAGAGTTTGTTTTGGTATTTAAGAAAGCTTTTTGTTTTGAGTATTGATTCAAAGCACGTGTACCTTAGACGGCATGTTACGAGCTTTTGCTTTTGGTATATAATGACTAAGTCGGTAACATCTGTCTATACAGTTTCCATATCTATACAGAATTGATGTATCTGTCACAAGAATATATAGAAAATTACTAGATTTTTACATTGATCATCCAAGTTGTTCTCATTTGCATAATAAAAACTCCAAAGTCACAGCTGTATATAATACCTGATGAAAAACAATGGATGTTTTTGTACAAATAGTAGGGAGTTTGGCCGTCTGCCTGTGTCAAAGTGAAGAAGAATTTTTGTTTTCATTTGATACCTTCAGTTCACAGCAGAATGTGATCAACAAACTTGATCACTTACAAAGGTTGCTTAAGATGTGGAGAGAAGGGTTGCCAGATCTCATTTGGGCACATTTGAGTCATTGTCAAGGTTATGTTTAGAGGTCAAAGGTCAAAATTTTGTTCCGAAATGTTTCTCAATGATAACTTAAGCTGAAATCTGGCCAGTATGTAGCTTTTGTGGAGGAAGGTTGAATTGAAATTTGAAACACATAGAGGTCAAAATTTTGGTGCAAAATTTTTCCTATGATTGATAAGTACATTACATTATTATAAAGGTCAGTATGTCTTAATTTTACCTGGTTTCATTGCATAGCTATGTTTTCTTGTTTTGTTTTTTTCTCCACAACAATTATTGTACTTTCTCGCTGATGGGTTTTCTTTGCTTTTATGATAATTGACATTCAGTTTTTCCCCTGAAGCAGTTGGTTAAAGTAACCTTTGATCAGTGGAACAGACATCTTCACTTCTATTTAGGTTTACACTATTTTTGATAAAACATTAATTTTGTACCTAGTACATTATTATTTGTGTCAGTCCACACTTGAAAATCTTATTATCGCAAACTTCAAGGCTCATACTTTAGGTATTTCATTGTAGCATTGCTAGTGGACCTCTACCAGGTTTGATGAGGCTATGCTTCTTGTGTATAATTGGCTCTGTCTGTGGAGTCACTTGTTATACATTGGCTTACAAATAACAGGAAGAGAAGTCTTCTGATATGAATCTGCAGGCAGGATATCAAAATAATTGTACAGAAATTTTCTTTGGGTGAATCCCTTCCAAGGTTGTCAGAATGATGTTAAGTTTTCAACAATTTATATAGCCTATATGTCTGTATAGTTTATAGTAGGCTTTAAAAGTCCCAGATGCTGAAATTCAGCCCTCACACCATTTAATTTCCTATAATTGGTTGTTTTATTTGTACCATAAAAGATATCAACATATTTGGTCAATATTACAACATATTGGTCAAGAAATCAAAAGATGTCGACATATTTCGTCAAGATATCAACATATTTAGTCAAGATATCAACAATTTGGTCAAGAAATCAAAAGATATCAATATATTTGGTCAAGATATCAACATATTTGGTCAAGATAGTTAGGTCCAGTACCTCTGTCAGTACATAAATCCTTCAGATCTGACAGTCTTGTCAGTAATTGTCAAACCAATTAGTAAATACAACACTGATGTCAAAATAGTACATGTTTGTGTTTTGTTTTCCTTTTTTGGGTTTATTTCTTTTTTACCTTGTGAGAAGAAAAAACACATATCTCTTGCTATAGCAGACTACATAGAGTATAAATAACAGACCTTCAAATGAAAATAAAAAGTTGACATTTTCTAAGAAATGAAAAAGGTCAAGCAGTTATTGTTGATTTTTAGGCCACTACTTTTATATTTCTTGGTTTACAAAACCGGCGAACGTATTTTTAAAAAAATGGAAAAAAAATAAAAACACGATTTCGACTTTTTATTTTTCCCGATGGATTTTTACAGGGATACAAAAAAAAATCGCCTGTTTTGTCTTGTTTAGAAAAGTGAAAACAAACTAGTTTGGTATAATTACATCACAAAAACATCGCCGCCGATGTAATATTCTCCGCTATCGTGTAACTATAGATCCGTGCCGCTTCGAGTGTGTATTGTTTAATGTAATTGTTTCAAAAAGTATAAGTTATTTTTAGCACAACCGATAATATTAATCAGGATTCATGTATATTTATAAAATATTTGTTCCCGTTAAAAATTTGAATTAATTGGTCAATTTTTATTCTCCACTTGGCATTTGTCACTCGCAGTAGGTGTGAAAAATACGAGCTGTCAAGGATGACAAAACTAACCCAGACAATTCTAAAATTGTTTGCAATGTGGCATCACTGACGGAGTATTGTTTGTTAATTTATGAAATGATAAAATTATTTAACTACTCTAAAATACGCGAAGAAACGCTGAGTAGAGCAATTATCGTTGTTTTTGTAACTCACTCTACTCTCGTTTTTTCCATATTTCTCCTAATGAATTACGTGATTTACGGTGAAACGGTAAAATATTTTTGAAAATCTTTTCCTTCAAAAATCGGTGTAAAACCGGGATCGCGAAAATACGTCATACATAGAAGGAAAATCAGTAAAATTAAGCTAATTTTTTCTTTGAAATTTGTGGTACTTTTGGCCCCAAAAATGGACATACAAGACCCTTGATATAGACTTTTAAATCCATTTTTATTCTCCTAGAGTGCTAAAACACATAGTTTTCCGGGGGCTCCGCTCCCTGGTCCCCCACAGGAGCATTGCCCCTTGACCCCATGCCTCCTGCCTTCTGCCTTCACAAATAATTTTACTCCCTTCGACGCCTAATCACACCCCTGTGATTGCGAAAAGTATTTCTCAAAGTTTCAACTGTTTTTTATTCAAATCAAAATGTTCCGTTATAAAGAAAAATCACAGCGTTTCAGCGTGTCCGTTTGGTTGTCAGCCGATTTTTTTCCCAGTAAAAATTTTCCTCCAACTGTTGCCGAATAAAATAATGTTTTCTGCAACCTCGTTTAATCTTAAAGGTTACAAAAGATAAGGCCGCAGGTGTCACGAGATCAAAGAAGGCGCGCCGACGTTTGATCTTAGTAAAAGCACGTGGCATTAAAAAGACCGATATATTTTTGACAGTTTGAGACATGTACAAGTAGCTCAAGATGATAGTCTGATCATTTTGGATTATAAAAATACTATTTTGGAATAAATAATGTTATGAGTAAGTTTTTTGGGGGTGATACAATATATTTAACACGCTATATGAATGTACGCCGGTCAGCAAATATTTTTGAATTTGATTTGTTTACAACACACAGACAATTCATGTGTATACAAATTTCTACCGCATATAATCAATTTCAGTTTAATAATAATCAATTTAAATTTAATTTTCTGTAAACCCACTTGAAGTGCCGCGATTTTACTCCCTGAGGGTTACGCGGTATTTCTCCGTTCTCGAACTTTGAACCAAAAACATCGTAACACCCCGAACCCACTATCAAGCAACACTCTCAGTTGAGAACAAAGGTTTTGGGAATAATTATGCAAACCGCATGCCATAGCGGCACACATCAAAGCTGTCAATTTAGTTTCAGATGACATTAAATTTAGTTGTTTGCTTTTTTGGGTAATGGAAAAAGGTCTTGTACAGTCTTTTTTTTTTTTTTTTTTTTTTTTCGACCGGCCGATGGGCACTTTTCAAAAAATTTCTTGTAAACCAAGAAATAAAAAAGTAGTGGCCTTATAGCTTGTAAAAAGCTGATCCAAGCTTCTGTTTTGAAAAAAAAAGAAATCCGAAATAGCACACTCGGGAGAAGATTTTTGCCTCATGTTTTTGTATTATTTTAGTATTTTTTAGTATATATATATCTGAACAACTGATTGTCAAAATGAAACAATGAAAAAAGATACTAGACTAGTTATAAAAGTATATTGCGCACAAAAACAGATTTTAAAGATAGTATTTGTAGTTTGTAGTATTTATTTTGAAATGAAAAGTGATATTTATTGTAAATAATAAAAGTTGTTTCACATCAGTTTAATTATTAAGGAAAAAAGTAACAAATTCATTAGTTATTACTAATTAAAAGTTTTGTAGCTGTCATTTATCAGTTACATGTTACCAGGTAACTGTCGACAGCTGACAAGTTATGATGTGATATGACTCAATATTTTTAGCGATGTTCATTCGAGTATGAAAGTAAAGACTCGTCTCATTTCCTTCAATACACTATAATCGTTGCTGTCAAAGTGAGATGAAAAATGACATTAAAGTGTTTTAATAATTGATAAACACTGGTAAATACTTGAAAATGTGTGCAAAAACTTGTGTTTGTAACAATCATGGATGATAAAGAACACTTTTCCGTTCAGGTGTGACTTTTTATTAAAAAAAGCTCACTTAGTGAAGTAAGTCATAGGAATATCTTAGCAGGGATCTTAAGTATAGATAATGTAATAAATCCTCTGTAGTCAGAAGAGTTTGTAAGTATTTTCTTACTGTATTTACCTGTAAATTTAACGTCGTCTCTGTGATAAAGGTATTTTCAAGTTTATAATGTATAAAAGGTAGTGTAAAGTTAATAACAGGAAATAATTAATATATTTTGCATGATTTAGTATCAACTGAAACATTTGTACAGAAAACTTGAAGTGTGTGTATGTGAAGGTGATGGTACTCCGTATCATAGTATTCATAGTATGTGAAGCACATCAAGAATTCCCATTTAATGAGCAGCATATGGATTTCCATATACATGTAGAGGGAAAATTTGTCCATATGGAGACAAAATAAATGCTTTCTTTGGTAGTATTCCTTTAAAAAACTACTTTTTATAGAACAAGAGAATTTAAGGAAGTGGAGTTGGCAGAACTGGGCCAGTGGCAATAAAGAGAGATAGGAGGGTAATAAAGGAATGTTAGTGTTGTCTGGCTTCTTTAATTAAATAAATGGCACTGTAGAAAAACACTCTCCACCTTCACTGTATCTGCAGAAGACTTTGATCTCTAGTATTTCCAAAGGGCATCAAAACTAAAATGTGAAAGACAGTGGAAATGAAGATAATTGGCAGGGAGTGGGGTGGGAAACATTTTGTAAGTTTGTAAATAAGAATTTTTCTGAATATAATTCATTGACTACAAGTCAATTAAGGGTTTGATTGACAGTGCCTACTTATTACCTTGACCTTTCAAAAGAGAAATGTTGACTTCTTTGGAGGAAATAGAATGTATAGTGCTTTAATTAAGTGATTCACAGTTGTTGCTTTAGCATTGGTGCTGTTGAAATGTATTGAAAGCCTACAAACAAATGTTTAACACTCTTCCCCCCCCCCCCACCCGGCTTTTCATTCAATATAATATTAAGTGTTCATTCTCTGTGTTCTGTGTTAAAAAAGTTTTTAAAAAATTTGTTTGGTTGGAAATTATGTATATTGTATGATTGTGTATAGCGGAAGTAGTTATTAAAATTCAGTTAAATTCTCATGTCATAAAACTTCTACATTCGTCATATAGTTAACTTGTTCAGACATTGACCCATGTTTACATGATCAATGCAAATTGCTAAATGTGACTAAATGCAAAATGTGACATGTTTGCGTTGCTTGACATGAGTGCACATTATCCATCAAAAGCTTGCAAGATATAGTAAAATACTGCCCGATAGATATTGATTAACTGTAAGAAACTGTTTTATTTGCACTATAAACTGTTAAAGGGAACTGATTAACATGTCCTGATAATGCTCAGCAATTTTCTCATCTAGCTTGACTGATTTTTACAACAATCAATGACTGACTGCAGTACACACACTGTTTGCCAAGTGTCTTTTTCCCAAGATTTAATATTCAGGAAAATCCAATCTTTTTTGCATTTATGTCCTCAAGATTTCCTGTATGCTTTTTGGTGGCTTATTACTCTCCACTTTGATGGTTTGAAGGGATTTAAAAAGATAATATTTCTGTCTTTATGAGCCGCAATATTTGTTTGAGAGTTTGTTGAACATGCAGAAATTAAAACAGGCATAAAACATAATTGCATAACCTCTTTAAGTTGGAAAATAAAGCATATTTAGATATGAGATACGTTCAGATGGTTGAGTTCCTGGGAAAGAAGTATAGAAAAGTTTTGGAAGCAGTTTATTTGTTATTCTGTCAATCTGTATATAAAGTGTTTGCTAGTTCCATTTCTCCACTACATTTAAAAACTAAAAAGCTATTTGTCTTTGTTATATCAGGAAATATGTTAAAAAGAAACTGTTTAGAACATTTCCATGTGTTATTATGAATAAAGTGTATACATGGAGATGGTGACGAGATTACCCCAAAGGAAGTTTTGTCATGGCTATATGTACATATTTTAGTTTTATGTCAGTGATGTTGCATGAACAGTATAAATTTTCATGTATATACTCTTAAGCACAAGCAGAATTTCAGAAATTGTCTTGTTTTCATTTTTTTCCAAGTGATTTTTCCTTTTAACCTGTTGACTCCCTCATTTTCCTTTAGAACTGTCTGAAGTATTGAGTAGTTATTTATAGAATTACAAGATGACGCCAAAAAAGACACTATCACTGTATTTCTGCTGAGTAACCTGCCCTTGGGGTAGTTTTTCTTCCACTGTCAATATTTAATGTACGAGTCTTTTCTGATCTTAAATGAAGATAAGGAAGAAAAAATATGCTAATTTAAGCCACTGAACGTGATCCGTAACCTTTGTTCTTCCGACAGTTCCCAGGGTGCCCACTTTGAAGTTGTAATTGCACTTGTTTATGTTTAACTCATTAAGTGGTATTGATTATGCTATAAAATAAATGATTATTGACAGATTCAACAAAGCTTTTGACAGAAATGGATGTTTTAAAAAAATATGGTTAACCATTTTATCACCGGCTTTTGTCTAATGAAAAATTTACTGTTATTATACCCCCGAAAAGAAGTTTAGGGGGGTATATAGGAGTCACCCGGTGGTTGGTCGGTCAGGCGGTCTGTTGCATTTTCCTTGTCCGGAGCATAACTTGAAAACTACTAGTTGGAATCAAATACAACTTCATACAATGGTCAAGCACATTGAGAGGAAGTGCTGTGCACAAGAACTATAACTCCATCTTGACTAATTACAGAGTTATTGCCCTTTGTTACTTTTCCTTGTCCGGAGCGTAACTTAAAAACTACTGGTTGGAATTCAATACAACTTCATACAATGGTCAAGCACATTGAGAGGAAGTGCAGTGCAAAAGAACAATAACTCTATCTTGAGTAATTACAGAGTTATTGCCCTTTGTTACTTTTCCTTGTCCGGAGCATAATTCGAAAACTATTGGTTGGAATTCAATACAACTTCATACAATGGTCAAGCACATTGAGAGGAAGTGCAGTGTACAAGAACCATAACTCTATCTTGACAAATTACAGAGTTATTGCCAAGAACAATATCTCTTTTTAATTTGTTTGCAAGGTATTCTGTTACTACGAACTTCCTCAGTTTATAAAGCAGTCTTTCGGGGGTATTAATCGCATTTAGTGATAGCTCTAGTTTAATATGAAGCAATGGTTAATATTAATAAAGTATGTGAAATTTTATCATGAAATGTATTGTGTCAGGTGCAATAATGCATGTAATAATAATTTACAGTCACTATAGTTGTGTAAAGTTCAAAATACAAGATAATCTTAGTTTTGTAACCGAATAACAATACAAATCAATTATGTATGCATTAAGTTAGTTAGTGCACACCCACTTTCTTAAATATCAATAAATTAATGACATTAATGAGGTTATTTGAAGATGATAAGGGGAAAAAACTTTTTGGCCACCTGCGCTCATTGACATTTGTGGGTTAATTAAACTATGGTATAGTTCATGTTTTCAACTAATATTAAATATACAAATAAGTGAAATATTTCTGTATTTAACATAGGTATACATTGTAGTTGATTTAAAATTAGTTGAGAATACTGTTGTTGAACATAATATAGTCTGTTGGTCAATATTTACCAAATGAGGTACAGTTTGTTTGCAACGGTACATTTCTCTTATGATATGTGAAATACAAATAAAAACGAACAGTATTGATAAAATTTTCAGAGCACGAGTGTATACTTTCTTCTCTCATTTATGAAAACTTTAAGGTTGGATCTAAACTGCTCGATACATCATCCAACAGGAGAATATGTTTAGGCTCTAACTAGAACATCTGGATGGTAGTTTGGATTGATCAGAGATCATCCTGCTTGGACCAAAATTTTATGTCATCTGAAATACATTAGGTTGTAATGGTGGATTTGGCAAATGACTATCCAGTATGCATGTCACGTGACGGTACCAATTTGGTACACTGTCATTGATTTAGAGTGAATCTGATTGATCCATTAAGCAGAATACCTATGTTTATTAAAATTATCATGATAAAGATAGAAAACAAATGTTTCATTTTAGACCATGTAGAAAGACATCCAAACATGAAAAATTTAAAAATCAGTTATGCAGAATATGATCTTTAGCGAGATATAAAACAATCAGTATGAGAAAATATTTTAACTCTTTTCAGGGAATATTCAGCAGTGGACCATACCAACTGAGAGAATTCACAGATGATGATGATGATTATGATTCACAGGATGTAACCAGTGGTGGCGAGGATAGTTTCCCGGGCCTTGATTACCGTGGTGACTTTATCCAATCGCCACCCTTGTTGGAAAGCAGTACCTTGTCTCAGACGTCTGATTTTGACCGGAGCAGTGGGAAGGATAGTGCCGTTGCGAGCGAGTGGGAGCAAAAAACCGGCTCAGACATGTCAGAAAATTACCAGGATTTGTCTGTTTCCACCAGTAGTGACTCGGACCGAGAATTTTTACGCCAGATCAAAATGAAGAAACATGACAGTCGAGATATTGGTTATGGCAGTGAAAGTCAGTCAGATGAGTTAGAAGGACGTTACAAGGGAATGACATTCTCTGGTATTAGCAGTAAGGTGCGGAAGACGTCTACAAAATGTGGCGATTATTATGCTACAGTTGCTGCCGACACCAGTTCCACAGACAAAACAGAAGGATGGATCTCCACCAATCCAGATCAGACTTGTGATGAATCTGATATCAATGCCCAGATTCAACATGTTCTTAAACAGGAAGAGCCTGAAATGGAAGATATTCGATACCTTATTGACCAGGCAGATATCATGGTTCAACAAGGAAATACGTTCAATAAGTCAAAATTCTCCCCACAGCGCACTGTAGTGGGTGCCGGAGAAGTTGCTTCTGAATCTCAGCAAGAATTTTTGTCATCCTCCTCTTCGTCTGGTCCAAGGGAAATGGTGGATAAAGGTGTGGGGACCATTGAAAGTTCCTGTGATGCTAGTGATGAAGAGAGTGGTGAATCTGACGGTCACCACGAAGATGGAACAGAAACTTTAGACAGTGTTATATGCAGTGAATACACATCAGACGAGATGAAGAATAACGTTAGGGATTATTCCAAACTGCCAAAACTGTATGATACAAATTCTTTGCGGACAAGATTGAAAAGTGGTAGAAAAGAGCGACCTTGGAGTGTGGTCGAAATGCCAAACGCAATAGAACAGAAACAATTTTCCAATTCAGAGAGTGCTATAGACAAACTAGCTGCTTACAGTGACTCAGATATACCTGGGAACAAATCTCGGAAATCTTCACAATCATTATCACCTACATTCCCACGACATCGAATACGTAAAGCTCAATGTGTTCAGCGCCCCGTTTCTCGAGATTCGATCCCAAAACGATCTCAGATAGGCGCAAAAAGGAAACTTAATCTTACCATACCTGTTAGCCTGCATGATAAAACTTCAGGGACTGACTCATTGCATAGTGCTTCATGTATCGTTACCCCAACAAACACTGTATATAGTGAAACTATTCATATGGAAATTGAACCAACCAAAAGTGGTGTTAACTCAGAGACTCCAGTAATGAACTCAGAGAACAGTGCCTCAGGTAATGCCACTAAAGTGCCTTTAATGGAATCCTGTACGTCCGAGGATGAGGCCCTCACACCACTATCAGGCAAGAGTGACCTGATTTCTACTTTACAGAATGCCAGGTTCAGGTCAAGTGGAAGCAGCCAAGAGGAATCTGATACACAAGGTAGGAAAATGACAGTGCAGTAATGATTAACAAAATAATTTATCATTCATTTATATGAAAAATGAAGAAATGTGGCTTTTAATCTGCTGGATGTAAGAATGATAGAAACTTTGTCAGAAATCGTTGAATGTATGAAGATTTTCTCGTATCTGAGATCAGAAGTAGGAGCTCTAATATTTTAAATTCTAAAATAAGTTTTGGGGGGATTTGATTCAGAATATGGCTGTGTCCTGGTCAGTTGGACCTCCTTGTTATTTGCCTTCAGTACATGTTTCATGTGAAAAAGTTGTAAGTGCCTTAAGATGCACAAATAATTTAAATGCACCATGGTTAATTTTTGCAAAATGTCCAAAGAGGGAAGAATGATGTAATGAATGTTAAGGCTAACATACTTTCAGTTATATTCTAGTAATGTTTACATTGTTACCATCCAAACCTCTGTCAATTTTGTGTGTAAGATGTCTGCTTTCCAACATGAATGCCTGAAAATCGCATGTTTTTGCACCATCATTTGGCCATAGAACTAGAATCATGCAAATTTTCTAGTAAATTGACAGATTTAGATGGAAATGCTCTGTAACAAAACTGATTGCCTTTATTTTCGTCTTGCCTGAAAATTGCCTTCTTGAACAAATTGGATAAGTGGCTGTACTTCTACTTTTGGCAGTCCTAATGCATTTGAAGTTACAGGAATTCAGATATGGTGGCAACCTTGACAATGTCAGTACGTCTATTGAAGGTTGGGAAATGGTTTGTCATTCTTTGGTAGAAATACTAAATTTCTCAGGCATACTTACTTTATCAAGCCAATCCAGTTTATATAGTCCAAAGGGAGTCATTTGTTTGGTATTCATAAAAAATGCAGTTGAACTTTGGTAACTAAACCCTGGATTAAGCAACTTCTGTTGTTACCACCCCCAAAACAAGCTTTCAAGCCAAGTTTACCTTAATTGGCAATTTTTGCTGTATCCACTTGTTCCTTCTTTACACTGGTGTTACTATATTATGCACTGAAATACTGTGTAACAGTTGTATGCAGTCTAACAGATAAGCCTGCCAGAAGCAGAAATTCCCTAAAACCTGATGAGAGCAATAAAATTAGTAAAACAGTTAACACCTCAGCATGGTTTCCTGGTAAATGGTTCTGAACAGGCAATGACTGCTGGTCAGCTTGACCATAGGATATTTTTGTTCTTTCACATGTATTTCATACTGGAAACTACAATCATGACTTACTTTTTAAGATATCAACATCCTTTACACTATAGTCAGAGAAAGGTGTTTATTGAGTTGTATTTTAATATTTTTCACGTTCCTCTAACTACCAGAGACTACAAGAAAATATGAAGCAATTAATTTTCACATAATTGGGTAACAATAGGTTATTTTGTCCTTACAAGACAGAAAATGTAGCATGTTTTATATTCAATTTGATGTTTGTGAAAAATAGATTCAATTTAGTAAGTTGATCCGTCTGTTTTGAATCTAGTTTATTTACAAAGTACATTTAAATTTAATATTTCAAAAGTTTAAGCTGAAAATTGTTATTTTCATCATTCTGTTTTGTATGATATATAGACTGTATATTGGCGAAAATCTCATTGTCTATGAGACATACATATTTACATGTAAGTTTTGCTTCAATGAAAATTAATTATAGAACAAAAGACAAATACATATACATTTCATGTTAACTGACTGATTGTAAATGTCTTAGATGTCAGCATATATGTTGTCACAACTTTTGTATAGCATTCAGTGACAAATAGAACAGACATTTTTCATTTTTAAATGTGAGGATTTTCAAATTCTAACATTTATTGTACCCAGTTTCTGAGAACAGCAGTTTCTACTTTTAAAACCAAACTACCCCTCAATTCGAAATAATCCTTCAGATTGATCACATCTCATGTTTATAGAAAGTAACATAAGTAATCAACAGTTTTGGTGTTGGTATGATTGCAAAGATTTATATTGTTTCAAAGATAAGAAAAATATGTGACTTTTATCATTTTATCATAAAAAAGAATTTAGTCAATTTTTCTAAGTTAATGTGCATAGGTTGTAAGTACTTCTTAAACGTTCGACAGATACAGCATTATGGCACTTAAGTGGTCTGTTTCTTACTACACAGTTAAGACATGCACTACTTTAATAAGCAGCTGATCAAAACGCGCTGAAAGTGACACACCTCATATACCATTTATACTGGCAATACTTTACCTACATTGCATTTATAAACGCCATTTCATCGGTTATTTTATGAAAATGTAGGTTCTGATAACAGACGGAATGTCGTTCTGGTTCACTACGCGGTTACGATAAGTTTCACTCCAAGATGCTACGCAGTTGGGAGTTCAAGATGATAGAATTTATGTAAAAAAGAGCCAGGTTTTAAGTTGCTGTCGCTATTAGCGATAATTGTGAAATATACCATTTAACTGCCATATTCAGGGAAGCACCGTGGTGTGCATTTGTTAATTTAGTTGAACATGCAAAATAGACTGAAGATTTTGTTAGTAAGCTAGTAGCAAAATAGTTTCGTCTTAAACCACCTTTTCAACAGTGTTTCAATAGACAGGTTTGTAAACTATCGTTGAATGAAATCATTGATTGATTACTATGATTATTTACAATAATTGAGAAGCTTCAGCTTCTTTAACCACTTGACCAAGGAGGAATTATCACTGTCAGTAACATTGCTCAATATACTGTTACATCAAGTGGTCAGATGTTCCACTTAAAACTATCAGACATATTGCAAAACATGTGTTCAACATTCCTCTCCTAAGTACCAATCCTTTCGATAATCTATGTTTCAGACCGAACATTTTCAGTGCCTTCAGCGCTTTGATTGTTTTAGGTTTGGACAATATATAGAGGAGAATTCCAGAGAACTATTTGTATTGCAATTTTAAAAACATTTAAATGCAAATCTGCCTGAAATTTAACATATCTGTATTTAATATAAAAAAATGAAGAGCATTAAATACTTATTTTCAATTCAAAACATATAATAATTATGTGCCTAGTATACACCTTGTGTGGTTTATTTTGCATCTTAATTGTCTAGCTGGTGCACATGCCTGCTATCAAAAATTACAAATGAATGGCAGACAAAATGCACTCATTTTAAAAAGCAACAACAAGAACCTTAAAAGCTGTTGGTGAATGTTTTGTTTTTATCTTTTTTGTTAATCTAAACTTAAAATTGTGTAAATACTATTCTATAAACAAGACAGTAAAGAAAAGTCGAGTATCAATGTAATGATAAACTGTCCTCAACAAATTCTCAATAAATTTGTGTGCAACCTTTATGTGTTTCATATTCTAAATGCTATAAATTACTACTGCCATTTTGTCTCTGATAAATTGGTCAAGGGGTCCTAATATTAGGATACCTGCTGAGATATAACTGCGGGGGGGATTTTTGGATCGATTGGATTATTCAATCGTATCCAAAGTTAACAGAGTATTTCAGACCCTTACGGCCGAACTCTTAACACAATTTTTTGTCGAATACGACCGAAAAGTAGTTCTATATATTCAATGAAATAAAAAGAATTGTAATGCATTACCTTGTATTCTGTTTTCATTATGATATATTGATGAATAAATGTAAAACATTAAAAATTACTAAAAATCAACGAGATTATCTGTTCTGTATAGAACTAGTTTCCTACGCGGTTTTGATCAGAACAGTTTTCTAAGTCAGACCAGAGACACTAAAAGACACCTAGTCAGGCCGAATAATGTGTCTTATATCCGATGTTGTGTTTATGATCATAAACTATTGGAACATCGTAATACGTTATCGAACCACTAGGTACTCTTGAATTTTAAATTTCAAAACTCGGAATTCAACATAAAAAACAACGTTTTTTTTGTAACTTGCCAACGCCTCTATCATCAAAAGTGCTCGGCCTGACTAGTTGTCATTTAGTGTCTCTAAAGATTTTCCGAAAAACTAGTCTAAAATACGCCTTCATGCGTTAAGGTATAAAACTGAAACTTATCAGCAAATTAACTCTACAGAGGCACTTGTAGATGTCTTTTTGAAATATGACAACATATTTTTATGCTTTAAACACGTTGTAATTGTTGTATTTTATGTAAATGCGTGGTTCGAAAATGGTACGAAAATGTCCGCATTTCGGTGAAGTCAATTCGTACCTGGGTACGAATAACTGTAAGAAATCACATAGATCTACATGTCTTAACTACGATTTTTAATTATAGACAGAAATGCAATAATCTGAAGGGAAAATCAAATTCATTTCTCTGGATTATGCTGTCATTTACAAAGAACAAATATTAACTCAATATAAATTGTAACTAAAACTTTCAAACTTTACCAAAGTAGGAAAATGAATTAATATAAGTTTTCTTTGAAAGCTTATTTTCAGACTCCAGTTATATTGTTACACCTTTGTACTATGTATGTATATATACTATGTATTTTCGAGAATAAATATTGTTTAAACTAAACTTTACCACGATTCTTTTGCTACACTAAATTTTGGTGTGTACATTCATACATACATTAATTATATAGGAACATAATAATCATCATAATCATCATCATTATTACTTGTTACGAAATACTGCTAGAGTCTAGTATATGTTAAATATGAAAGATAATAGCCTGCTATTAAAACCTTCAGTTGTTATGAAAATTTAAAACAGTATGGTAGAAAGGCTGGTAATGACTAGGTGTGCGCAATAGACCTGGTATATTGCAATTCGCAGTATTTTGGAACCACTCACGGGGATAGTTAATGTAAGCTGCAAGTACTTGTTCTACAATAGGTATATACTGAATCAATTTATAACAAAAGATTGATTTATCAATTTTTAGCTTTTCTTTGAAAAATAGAAGAGCCATTGTCATAACCTTCTTGACGTCAGTCTGCACTGTTGTCTTGAATCTGGTTAAGCTTTCTTAAAATTCACTTTCTCAGTAACCATTAAAGCCTTGAAACTTCAGACAATTGCTTGGCATCAAACAATGGCATCTGTTGCCGAGTGGTTGAGGTCATTGACTGATGTTTACTTGTCCCTCATTGCTGTAGGTTCGTGCCCTACTTGGGTCGAATTCTTTTATGTCTGGGAGCTATCTAGGTTCTACCCAGGTGCCCGCTCGTGACTGAAATAATGCCAGAATTGGCACCCAGGGTCTTCCTCCTCCATGAAAGCTGGACGTTGCAATATGACCTTAGCTGTTGAGTGCGACGTTAAATCCGAATGAATGAATTGGCACAATACAATCAACCCTATGGGCATATCCCATAACTTTTGAATGGCATTAAAAGTTGTTCAAACTATGAATTTTCAGTTTAGTTTTGTCAAAATCCATTTCTCAGTTACCATTCACAGCTTAATACTTCATAGGGTAGTTGAACATAGTCACTGAATGCAAAATGTAAGCACATGGGTTCCTATCTCAAAAGTAAAGTTTACACAAATGGTTAAAGGTCAAAATTTGTGGACAGTTGTGTCTCCAGTTTATAACTTTACTCGTGCAAGGGTGTCCTGATATTTACACATGTGATGTATACAATCTGTGTTGTCCTGATATTTACACATGTATGTGTGCAGACTGTGTTGTTCAGAGACAATCGATCCTCCAGCACTTTCAGTCCTTTGATTTCCTCTTGCACAGATCCGTGCAAGTCTCCAGGCTTATCTGTTAGAGAGTATCCCCTTGCTGAATGCTTAACTTAGGGTTAACTGTATAATTCATGGAATTTGTGGCAGTGCTAGGAAGATAGTAAAACTGTAAGATTTATATTTCAGCTGACCCCACAACCGTGTCAGAGCTAGATGACCCCAGTAATGATGGGAACTTCTCAGAAAATGCCTGGGACAATTATCAGGTACTTTTTTTGCTATTTTTAATTTTTTCTTTTAGTCATGTTGCTATATATGAAGTACTCTTGTCATGCTTGTTAACTCCGCATAATTTAGACTGGGTTCTGTTTCAGGCTGCCTTGTACCCAACAGGAAGTGAAGACCAGCCTGAGGATCCGTTGACATGGGAACCAGGGGAGATGGAGTTCGATGATGAATTTAGTCTGCCCCAGTCAACAATTCTTGCCACCCTGATGGCACGTAGATCTGAGGAAGAAACTTTTAGTGGTGCACCACCTAAACTGGTATGAAATCATATTGTTTTCATTGTGTCTGTTTATTTTTCACACTGAAAAGTACAGTAGAACCTCGAAATACCGGACGGCCTTCGGCGGGGAAAAATCGGCCAGTTTTTCGAGGTGGCTGGATTTTCGGGGGATGACATTTTGTAAGTTAAGTATCCCTGGTCATTCCTCTGTTTCATGAAACACAACAGTGTTTCTTGCAAACATGAATAACACTATCGACTTTATTAAAATACATCTTAAAACATTTAAATGCATGTCACCGCCCATAAAACATTAAAATAGCATTCACAAAATTAAAAGCTATAATACATGTACATTGTAATGAAATGTCAGCATCATCCGGCGCGACGTTAAGATAACACTTAGTAAATTGCAAGATACAGACGAAAATACTTTAAATTTTAACAATAAAACTTGTGTTCGTTCTGTTCAGCACTCTTAACACATTAATTTTTGGTTTCCTGTTCATGTATATATTCCTACATGATGATTATTAATTCCCGCTAAAATTCCGCTGTCATGATTTACTATGACACAAAATATAAAATGAGGCTCTATCGTTTTGCTAAATTTCGAAAAAATCTGAGCGAAATGTCTTAAATATGAACTATTTTATAAATCTATCAAGCTTGAGATGAAATCTAATTATCAGCACGTTTGATAGACAAATTGTATTGTTCGGCAATAGGGTCAATTTACAAACTAATTCGCACTTACTCTTTATGACCGACTGTGCAAATTAGATAATCGCCACAAAATGTTTTCACGCCTTCGGCACATCATATCGCAACCGGATTATTGAGAGTCATGTTAATACACAATATCATAATTGGACCAAAACTATCGGCTGAAATTCGGAAAATTGAGGGACCGGATTATCGGGGGAAATATTAACATAGTGTCAATGGAGAAAAAAAGGGCGGATAAAAAACGGCTGGAGTTTTGAGGTATCCGGTTTTTTAGGGGTTCGGAATTTAGGGAGTCTACTGTATATCAGTGCCCTTGTGCTCAGATCATGACTGTATCTACAGCCTTGCCGTCCAATACTGTGCTCTGTTTAGTTCATAGATTTTTATAGTCAATTCATTTGAAAAATCTCATTGCCCAAGGAAAGACCATTTTAGAAATAAAGCATTGCTTGAGTTAGAATTTATAGTACAGAACTATCAATGAAGTCCATGAAAGTGCACCCTATTAATTTTGTACTGTTTGATAGATTTGGTCATTTCTCAATAAGTTTAAATTAAAATAGAACAGACAGGAAAAGTAGCTTAGACAGCTAAAATTTCTGACAAAGAACTTTTGTGAATATTTTAGGAAATGGGTAACTAAAATTGTCCCAAGTGGAAATTTTATTACAGATTTACATGTAAATGTTTAATAATTGTGCATCATCACTGCATTTTAATTACTGCAACCTATGAATATTCAATGTGTGGAATAAATTCACACAAAACTAGAATGTAATGTTCCCAGGCAAAGGCAAACTGGCTTCATTGTTTTGACATAATTATGACCTGAATTTATATATTTCCTACTTCCTTGGAGAAAATTAGAAACTTTTTTCTGTCACAATGAAGGGCTTTAATTGTTCACAGGAGGACAGCATACAATTGCAAACTAAATCTTAAGATACCCTGTGTCTAATTAAAATTCCAAGTACTTGTGATGAATGCAGCATATCCATGTTTTGAACAGGTGAACAATTGTTACACAATATGGTAGGTGATATTTATTAATTGCTTCATCAAATTTCAAAAGGATGTATAGTAAGCCAAATGAGGTAAAAGTACAAGTTTTACAATTTATCTACATGTATTTGTAAAATTTAACTACTAATTTGTTGTGTAATTTTTGTATGCATCTATTAATACTATAAAAATAAACTTACAGGTTCCATCCAGTAAAGGTAATTTTGAGGACAGCGATTCTGACATAGAGGAGCTGCATCACGTCCTAGAGGAATCAAGAATGCAGCTCAAGGTTGCCGACAAATCCCTCAAGAAAAAGAGGAAAGACCCTCTCAAAACGGGGCTGTACCTCAACCCAGGAAAATATGTGAGTCTGAAGTCTTACTTAACAAGCATTGGGCGTTGATTGAAACATGAATTTACATGCTTGTGCCTTTAAGAATGCATGCAATTTCATATATCCTTACCAAGAAATGAAAGGGAACATACAGCTTTGTGAATTGCAACTTGGCTGTATTATTCCTGATCAGGAGTCAGCTAGTTAGTGAAGAGAGATTAAAACTAATAGTGATAGCATAACAAGTGTGACAAGTGACTGACTTTGTGAATATAGTAGATCATGATCAGCCTTCACATCTGTACAGTGATTGGCATTGTTTGCAATTCAGTCAGTAAAGTCTCAGTGAGCATCCCTCTAATCTATAAACGGTATTTTACTGAATTGAAAGATGGACAGTATGATAAGGGTGAAACTTTTTTTGTGTGACTGTTGTTTCTGCATTTAACAATATTCTGCTGTTGTAATAATTGTATAGCCCTGAAATTCAGTGTAACTTTTGCTACAGCCATTTCGTAGAACTAACTCTATTCTTGTAACACAGATTTAACTGTACTTTATTGAATGTTTGTTTTTAATTCTTTTAAAATCAGGGTGAATTGCTTGCTACCATAGAAACCAACATCAAGTGTTTGGAGAATATAAGTCAGCACCTAGATCAGGCAGATGTTACTGAAGCTGATATACAAACTATACAAGGTATGAAAAAGTTAAAAAAATCATTTGATAGATTCAGTATAGTGACTTACTGTGGAGCCCAGAGTTGTTTTCCCTTTTCGTCAGCAGTTTTTTTTTTTGCTCTACTGGACATCACCCACAGTCTTCAAACTTCATACGATGATTGGTCTTACTGAGAAGATGATTCCTACTGTTTTTGGGGTCAGTGGGTCAAAGGTCAAGGTCACAGTTACCTCTGTAAGCTTTTCCTTGATAAAGCTCTACAGGTCACAATTTTCATTTGACTTTCATGAAACTTGCTCAGAAGGTTGCAATCAACCTGTAGATTATCCCTTTTGTTTTTGTGGTTAGTTGGTCATGGTCACAGTGACCTCAGTTAGCTTTTCTTTGATAACATTGCAAGAGATTTTTACAAAACTTACTCATGGCCCTGTTGGGCCTCTTTTTTTCTGAGTGTATTTTTTGGCTCCTAGGAGTTACCAGTACAGTATAGATATAAGAAAAGATGTGTTCTCTGTTACAGTGATTTTTAAACATTTATGTGAAGAAAAAAAAGACTGCTGTACAAAATATTCCCTATGGGTGTTTACTAAGCATTAAAGGGAACCGAAAGTCAAAAAAAAATTTATTCCCATGTTGTAGTCCGTACAATTTAATACAGAATCGCTTATTTGCAATCAAAATTAATGCGATATTAATTTTGATATACTTGATTTAAAACGTCAATTTTTAGCCGGTCGGTCGCTCAATGTAATCCGCCATATTTGCTTTATAGAGTCACGTGACCCACTATGTGTGACGTCACACTGCGCTGATCAGTTTCGGAGACCAGCGACCGCTACCTTTTTCTTTTGATTGCTGATAGTATATAATTGAAATTTTCAGTTGATCCATAACAAAAAAAACTTTTATTATCTATTACGAGCTTCTTTACCATTGATGGCCTTTCACAGTTTTCACGACAAATTCCTTTCGATCCTACATAATTAGATTTTTAAGGACCGATAATTGCAGCGCAATTTTCACCCGTTACTTATAAACAAATGAGACAAAGTGCGAAGATTAATTTCAATTTACGTCAAAAGTATTTGTGCAGCATTTGCAAGTAAAACACATATTTTATAATTGATGATCACGGACTTGTACCGTATAATTTTGAACCCGAGTACATGGAGTAAGAACTGCACTCTGTAGAGGAATTTATGCAATCTAAATACACACCAGATCCCTCTTTGTTACATGGGGACAAAATATAGATGATCGTGTTAAAATCATTTATATATTATCGCTTCATATTGATATTGATTGTTCTCTTTTTTTTCAAGTTGTACCGAGTCAATTTTGATACATGTGATGCAATAAATTTACATGTGGTTATATCTTGTTGGTGTTTTCTGCACGTGCTAAAAGTGCCCCTAGAATGCACCAGATGCAATGTTAGATTTCATTTTTTCTGGGGGAACCCCCCTAGCACAACTGTGCGTATACTTAATTTTTATCCGGGTATGCCATTTCATAGAAAAACGTTTCATCAGAGTACAGAATTTTTGTCATCAACAGCAAAAATGGTATATTTTCTGAACATTTGTAGGGATGCTGGAAACTTTCATTTGCTGAAATGTTTTTTTTACTATATGTTAGATGACTAAATAATATTTTTATGCAAACTTGATCATACATTATAAATGTTACTCGAAGATTAGTGACAAATAATGTATATGTATAAACTTTATATCGGCCTATCATTCATTAAATATATGGTTAGTTTTAATCACAGTGATAAATTCATATGTAAATTACCTCGATCGTGCACATCCAAAAATGTTGCATAATTTAAATTGGGCACTCTGCATTTTGTTGTGTAATTATCAAATGCAATTGACCAGTGTGCAATATGCAATAATGTGTGACCAGTTAGATTGTTGACAGGGGGTCGCCAATTAACAACAAATCATATCGCATCTTTTGTTGTGAAATATGCCCTTGGGCTATATCCAATCAAATTCCTTCAATGGTTAGAACCACGCTAATTATTTTCCATGGCAACGTTGTCAAAATGAGATATTGTTTGTGTTTTGATTTTATTGAAAGCGAAAATTTGATTTTAAGGAATTTAAACAGGAACCGTATATAACATTCCTGATTTAAAGAAGATCAGCTTTCAGTGTTCCGCAACATGTAAGTATCTTCTATATTATCTTTTGTACATTTACTGTAACAACATGATTTTTGGAAACTATTTTGAATATAAATGCCAGCCCTTTATATAGACTAGAATCTAGATCTAAAAAAACAAATCTGTGTCTTAAATAATAGCATATGGTCCTGTAATAAAATACGTTTCGTTACAGTAGTTTCAACCTAACATTCTCGTAAAATGATGTGTTTCGGCATGATTTAGTTATACGAGAAAAGTTGTGCACTTGGGAAAATCTATATGAAGATGGCATAAGTGTGAAATATTTAAATTTTTAATCGTAATATTAGAAACTTAAAGAAAATGATTAAAATATATAGCTCATTTCACAAAAGCCGAATGTAAAATGCATTTCTGTCTTGTCATGCATGATATTTCACCGAACGTCATTAAACAATCATTTTCAAGATATTTTTTTAAGAAAAACCTGACATAAACATCGCTAAGACATTGTAATAAGTAAAAATGTACAATGTATTATATGAAATGGTTTGCCTCAAAACGGCCGACATCCAGTTAGCAGGTGCGTGAAAGACCTCGATGTACTTCCGTAATTTAGACAGCGCAGTGTTACGTCACATCTGGTTACTTGGCGCAGGCGCAATAAGGCTTTAAAGCTATCAATGGCGGCGTCCTTAAACCAGATGGAAATCACGCAATTTCAATGAAAAATTGAATAAATCATTAAAACGCAGTTGACCACATTCAAACGCATTTTTACAGTTGGGGGCCGGGTGGTGGTGGTGGTGGGGTGGTGGTCGGTCGGTCGGTGGTCGGTCGTCGGGCGGTCTGTTGCATTTTCCTTGTCCACATAACTTAAAACTACTGTGGATAAACAACTTCATAAAGATCAAGAATTGAGAGAAGGCAGGACAAGAACATACTCCATCTGACAAAGAGATTGCCCTTGTGTTTTCCTTGTCCGACAAACTGAAAACTCTGGTTGGAATTCAATACAACTTCATCAATGGCAACATTGAGAGGAGTGCAGGCACAAGAACTAAACTCCATCTTACTAATACAGAGTTGCCCTGTCTTTTCCTTGTCCGCATAACTGAAAACCTGGTTGGAATTCAAACAACTTCATACAATGGTCAAGCTTGAGAGGAAGGCAGGCGAAGAACCATAACCCATCTACTAATACAGGATGCCCTTGTGCTTTTCCTTGTCGCATACTTGAAAACACTGGTTGGAATTCAATACAATTTCATGCAAGATCAAGCACAATGAGAGGAAGTGCAGTGTACAAGAACCATAACTCTATCTAGAGTATTTTCGAGATTGCCCTTTTTATTTTTCTTCTCCAGAGCATTACTTGAAAACTACTGGTGGAATTAATATACCTCAACAATGGTCATACATTGAGAGGAAGTGCAGGCACAAGAACCATAACCCACTGACTCATACAGAGATTGCCCTTGTTACTTTTCCTTTCCGAGCAATGAAAGTACTAGTTGGAATTCAAAACAACTCATACAATGGTCAAGCCATTGAGAGGAGGCAGTGCACAGGACCATAACCATCTGACCATACAGAGTTGCCCTTTGTTACTTTCCTGTCCGGAGCATTTTCAAAACTCTGGTTGGTCAATACAACTTAAAATGGTCAAGCACTTGAAGAAGGCAGTGGAAAAACAAAACTCATCTGCTCATTTCAGAGATGCCCTTTTCTTTTCTGTCGGCATTATTAAACTATTGGTGGAATTCAATACACCATCAATGGTCAGCACAATGAGAGGAAGGCAGTGTACAGAACCATAACTCCCTGACAATACAGGTTGCCGAACAATACCTTTGTGTGCGGTTCTGTTCTACGACTTTCTCATTTTAAAGCGTCTTTTGGGGTAATCCATTTTGATAGCTCTAGTTGGAAATGAAATAAAATGACAGGCTCGTTTGAATTTCGCTGTCGAGTTTTCTGACTTTCGGTACCCTTTAAGAAACAAGTCTTGTGAAAACTTATTAAAAATGTATGATGTATGAGAAAGCGGAAATTAAATCTTAGTTGCATCATTCTTGAAATGTTACTATGTATTGCAGATCTATTGTACCAGTGGGAGAAATTACATGCCTTGGCATCTGACAGACGTAATCAGTCACAGGAAGTGAAAACTATGTATGCCACTTTCCTGTCAATAGAGGGCATTGCCAAAGAAGGGGTACCAGAGGCTGAAAAGAGGAGATTTAAAAACATTGAAGATCTCAAGACAAATGTGCTAGATGTTGAGGTACTGTACATTGTTGTCCTGGTTCAGTTTCTCTTTTTAGCTATTTTCCTATATATTAGAAACTTTTTAGCTCACCTGAGCTGGCTCAGGGTGAGCTATTAGGATCGATGATTGTCCGTCGGATGTCGTCCGTCGTCTGTTTCTATGATTTCTAGCTTAAGTTCGAATATGGGTCATCTGGGGTCAAAAACTAGGTCACAGAGCCCAAATATGGAAAAACCTTGTTAACACTCTAGATGTTACATTTTCAGCCCAAATATCCTTGATATTTGTCAGAAAGGTTGTTTTGATGATTTCTAGCTCAAGTTCGAATATGGGTCATCTGGGGTCAAAAACTAGGTCACAGAGCCCAAATGTGGAAAAACCTTGTTAACACTCTAGAGGTACCATTTTCAGCCCAAATATTCTGGAAATTTGTCAGAAAGGTTGTTTCGATGATTTCTAGCTCAAGTTCGAATATGGGTCATCTGGGGTCAAAAACTAGGTCACAGAGCCCAAATGTGGAAAAACCTTGTTAACACTCTAGAGGTACCATTTTCAGCCCAAATATCCTGGAAATCTGTCAGAAAGGTTGTTTCGATGATTTCTAGCTGAAGTTTCAATACCGGTCATCTGGGGTCAAAAACTAGGTCACAGAGCCCAAATATGGAAAAGCCTTGTTAATACTCTAGAGGCTACATTTTCAGCCCAAATATCCTGGAAATTTGTCAGAAAGGTTGTTTCTATGATTTCTAGCTCAAGTTCGAATATAGGTCATCTTGGGTCAAAAACTAGGTCACAGAGCCCAAATATGGATAAACCTTGTTAACACTCTAGAGGTAACATTTTCAGCCCAAATATCCTGGAAATTTATCAGAAAGGTTGTTTCGATGATTACTAGCAACTTTGTTAAAAGTAGTTGTACTCGGGTGAGCGATAAAGGGCCATCATGGCCCTCTTGTTTAGGTTAAATAGTTGATAATATGGGGTGGTTTAACTATAGTTGTAATACCCGGGTCAGGGTGAGGGTCTGTTTTAAAACACAGTAAGGGCATGTCTTCTGTGAGGTCTTTGTTTAGTCTCAAACAGTCATTCCATTGAACCCCCTTGATGGTCTGATGTGCTGATACAGTGTATATGAGATTGAAATGAAATGAAAGAACATACTGATATATTCAGGATAGTAAAAACCCGCCCTGTATTTTAAATCAGTCACATCGCCTTTGGATTTTATTTAAGAGTGAAGTCATCTGTGCAAAGTAAGGTGAATTAAACATAATCTCCATGGTAGTGTAATGTGAAGAACTGTGAGGGCTATGAAATAAATGAAACATTAATTTATGATCAAGTCTACAGTAAATTTGTTGAAACAGATGAATTGTATGTAAAACATGCTCTCTCCTTCCCTGTATTTAGGATAAGCTGAAGTTTCTACAGTGCCAGAAGCAGATGCTTGGTGATTTAAGAGTTGTCATAGCAACATTCTCTACCCAGAATCCTTCAGTCAACATGAACAGTTTCCTTGATCAGGTACAGATTACAGAGGACACGATTGAGGAACTAATGCAGCTGTAAGTTTATACTAAATCTATATTCTATAAATGGATTCAAAGTGTTTAAGCTGTAGCTATATTTTGATTCTGACTCCTGGTTATTGTTATCCACCAGAAAAAGGATTTTTGGCCCATCAAGACAAACTTGTGTAAAAATCCACATCTGAATAAAGCAAAAGTAAAAGATAAGCAGGGAGATACTAGTGAACTATTCACAACTTTCCGTTTTCCTTGCTGACTCAGCTTGGTTGCACACAGACACTGGTTAGTTTTGTCTGTCGATACTGCCGGCATTGAATCTATATGTATTGATAGAATATTTTCATAGGGCTAAAGTTTCAAGTACTGAACAAGAAACTGTCCTATAGTTTAGTGTCTCTTTTATAAGCAGTTTCTCAGTCAGCCATTTACTTGTCTTATCAATAACTGTTTTAATTTATCTCAATTTTCAAATCTTATGATAGATGTACTAAGCGTGTCCTGGAGCTGGAGCACATTCAGTGTGTGTGGCAAGAGTACAAAGAGACCAGGTTGGAACTGGAGTTCCTGCTCACACAGGAACGTGAGCTGCTTGAGAGGCTCGCGTTCTCCCAGGAGATGGATCACCATGGAGCCCGGATTGGTGCAGAGGCTGACCTTAAGGTATCAAATGATTTGCTAATACTGACAAAGAGTAGTATATGCTGTTAAAAATTACTCTTTTGGTCTTTATTTGTACCACTTTTTTGTCCTATGTGTAATAGAGGTCTAAGAAGTAGTGCTTGATGTCTAATAGAGGGAGCAATGATCAAAATTAGAAATCTATCTGTAAATAATCAGTTTTCTCAGGAACAGGTTTTGATTGTTTGATTAAGGATATATAACAAGAATTGAAAGACAGAAAAATCGTAACGTTGTTTGTTTGCATCTTTTATCTTAAAGACCGGAGATTGGTAGCCCTGGAGAACTTTCCTGTGATTGACATGTATCGTAAAAAATTGCTTGCTGACCTTAACTGACCACAGCACTGACCCCAACCTTTAACACATTTTCTAAGAGAACTAATGGTTTATTACTTCAAAGGTGAATCTACTGTGATTTTTTCTTGAATCTGAATTTCCAGACGGGACTAAAATTACAAAATGACCAAATCCTGGCAAGTTTTATATCAGTATATGCTGTAAGACTTCATTTTACATAGTAAATATAACACACAGTTTATTTCATTACAATGACAAGCTGTTTCCTGTCTTATTAAAAATAAATCTCTTTTAGTTGATAGAGACATCTTTGTTTTATGAGAGATGCCTATGTTAGACTGTCACACTGAAAGTTATCCTTCTAAGCAAGAGAGATGTCTATTCAATTTCAAGATATCCCCTAATATTTTGTAATTTTATAAGATATCTCCCTCAATATGTCTGTGAGACATATCTTTTCTAGTTGAAAAATATATATTTCAATTTACAGAGATATCAATCTGTAACAGTAATATCTCTTTGTAAAAGATATTGTGTCATGCAAAAGAGATATCTCAAGAAATGACTGAACACACCAAAGGATATTGATCATATTATAAATATAATATCATATGAGAGATATCTCTTAAATTTGCAGGGGTGTCTTTGTAAGACAGAAAGATATCTTTCCAGTGAAAAAAGATATCTCTTTGTGGTCATTATAAAGATGTATTTCTTGGTAACAGAGATATTTGTCATGATTAGATAGATATTTCCATAACACTGAAGCATTCATATTTGTATGTTTAAGAGATATATGTGGGTTTACCACAGATATTTTTTGTCAAGATATCATGTAAGTGTTTACAACAGATATTTCAATTTATTTTCTGGATATTTATACCCCCAAAACGAAGTTTAGGGGGGTATATAGGAGTTACCCCGGGCGGTCTGTTGCATTTTCCTTGTCCGGAGCATAACTTGAAAACTACTAGTTGGAATTCAATACAACTTCATACAATGGTCAAGCACATTGAGAGGAAGTGCAGTGCACAAGAACTATAACTCCATCTTGACTAATTACAGAGTTATTGCCCTTTGTTACTTTTCCTTGTCCGGAGCATAACTTGAAAACTACTTGTTGGAATTCAATACAACTTCATACAATGGTCAAGCACATTGAGAGGAAGTGCAGTGCACAAGAACTATAACTGCATCTTGACTAATTACAGAGTTATTGCCCTTTGTTACTTTTCCTTGTCCGGAGCATAACTTGAAAACTACTTGTTGGAATTCAATACAACTTCATACAATGGTCAAGCACATTGAGAGGAAGTGCAGTGCACAAGAACTATAACTCCATCTTGACTAATTACAGAGTTATTGCCCTTTGTTACTTTTCCTTGTCCGGAGCAAAACTTGAAAACTACCGGTTGGAATTCAATACAACTTCATACAATGGTCAAGCACATTGAGAGGAAGTGCAGTGCACAAGAACTATAACTCCATCTTGACTAATTACAGAGTTATTGCCCTTTGTTTCTTTTCCTTGTCCGGAGCATAACTTGAAAACTACTGGTTGGAATTCAATACAATTTCATACAATGATCAAGCACACTCAGAGGAAGTGCAGTGCACTAGAACCATAACTCCATCTTGACTAATTACAGAGTTATTGCCCTTTGTTACTTTTTCTTGTCCGGAGCATAACTTTAAAACTACAAGTTGGAATTCATTACAATTTCGTACAATGATCAAGCACACTCAGAGGAAGTGCAGTGTAAAAAAACTATAACTATATCTTGAGTATTTACTGAGTTATTGCCCTTTGTTACTTTGTCTTGTCCGGAGCATAACTTTAAAACTACTAGTTGGAATTCATTACAATTTCATACAGTGATCAAGCACACTCAGAGGAAGTGCAGTGTACAAGAACTATAACTCTATTTTGAGTGTTTACTGAGTTATTGCCCTTTGTTACTTTTCCTTGCCCGAAGCATAACTTGAAAACTACTGGTTGGAATTCAATACAACTTCATACAATGGTCAAGCACATTGAGAGGAAGTGCAGTGCACAAGAACCATAACTCCATCTTGACTAATTACAGGGTTATTGCTCTTTGTCACTTTTCCTTGTCTGGAGCATGATTCGAAAACTACAAGTTGGAATTCAATACAACTTCATACAATGGTCAAGCACATTGAGAGGAAGTGCAGTGCAAAAGAACAATAACTCTATCTTGACTCATTTCAGAGTTATTGCCCTTTGTTACTTTTCCTTGTCCGGAGCATGATTCCAAAACTATTGGTTGGAATTCAATACAACTTCATACAATGGTCAAGCACATTGAGAGGAAGTGCAGTGTACAAGAACCATAACTCTATCTTGACAAATTACAGAGTTACTGCTAAGAACAATATCTCTTTTTAGTTTGTTTCCAAGGTATTATGTTACTACGAACTTCTTCAGTTTATAAAGCAGTCTTTTGGGGGTATTAATCACATTTAGTGATAGCTCTAGTTTAAGTAGGAGAGGTATCTTGGTAAGACAGAGAGATATCTCTATTATATTCAGAGATATCTTTGTAACATATTTACTGGTATGTAATATAATGGGAGATATCTTTTAATAAAAGCATGCTATTTACAAGGTATCTTTAAATAAGACAGATATCTCATTTCGGATTTGCATGCAATTACATCACCATATCTAGTATGGTGATGAAACTGTGATAAGATACTTGAAGTCACTATATACTGGAATTATCAGATGAATGTTTAAATGAAGAAAACGTGTTTATGTACATGTAAAAAAGCAAGTTATCCCAACTTTAAACCATAACTGCATATAAATTAATGTAATAATTATCAGAAGTAACTTTCATCAAATAAACAAGATATTCTAACATTGTAATAAGTATGTTTCTTTCAATTCTGTTTGGTGAATGCTACATGTAATCCAAATAGTTGGATGTGAGTTCTCACTGAAAATCAGCAATGACCACAAGCATTAATACAGGTGTTCATTTCAAATCCAAATCATTGAAACCCTGCATGATGAGGGTTTTTATGACCCATGCCTAACAAGAGTTAATGGTAGCTGCCAATCACAGAACAGTTCTCCAGGTCTACCAATCTCGGTCTTTAACATTTGAAACATTTAATTAACAGAAACTGGTGAACAACCTTTCCCTGTATGAGGAGAAATTGATCAACATGCAAAGATTACGTGCTGAACTGATGGACATTTCCGATGACGAGATGCAGATGGATCTGACAGCAAGTATCGCAGACATAAGTAACCAGTTGTATGTGGCACAGAAACAGTGTCAGGAAATAATGGATACAGATCTGCTAACTCAGGAGCTCCTTGAGAAAGATGTTGAACAGGTTGGCACTTCTTTAAGTTGGCACAGCTGTGTGAACATCAAGTCAGGCCTTTGTGACCAGTATGGGTAAAACCAGACTGCACTGATAAACATAGCCTTTTAGTTTGTTCTGTATCCATGCTGAATAGACCACCTAAGAAACAGATTTGCACTTGTTGTTGTGTTTCAGAATTATACAAATGTAACACTTTTAGTGACTGTTAGTGAAATAAAGAAGGCCTTTGAGTGCGTTTGGAAAAAGCAATTATAGTTGCATACAAGAAAAACTGTGATACTACGTATCCCAGTGGGCCTAGAAACAAAGCTTTCATGTAAATACTTTGTAATGGGAGATGCAAATAAACTTTACAGACTTTATAACAGAGACAGAATAAATTTATATCCTAGGTTCGTGTAAATCAAATACTTGACTATCTGGTTTGTGCATTTACAGTTTTGTAACTCTTACTCATTTCCAGTCAGGGTATCATTTATGACTTAAAAAGAAACAAAAACATATTCATGGAAAAGCTTTTAAAAATCTTTACGCTCTCTCTGTTTTTTTTTCATCAGGATTTATTAGATTGTATATACGGTCCCTGTTTTCATTCAGCGTTAACTAAAACAAAGTTAACGCAGCAATATTATAAAATGTTCTACGCTATGTTCCATTACGGTGATTCTCAGAATATACAATACTATTCCTGCCTCTATCCTCACAAAATCGTTTGCAGTCAACATGTTGGTAAACAAAACAATGCACATTTTCAGGATTACTGAAAAGTCTCGTTATTTAAAAGTGCATACTGGCCAATAAGTTTACTTCGGCTACCTGTCAGTTTATTGCTGTAGACCAGTCTGATAACACAAAATGTAAACCAGTCTGATAAAAATAGAAAGAGCATCCCAACCAGTTAGTAAACTTTGGCTACCTATCACTTTTATGCTCTAACATGACAAGTCTGATTAAAAGTGCGATTGTTAATTTTAAATTATAAAAATCGAGTCATAGTAACGTAATGGACCCACTTTACCCGATACCGGCATGTTTGGCCGATATCAGTTTTTATACTGGCTGAACATTAAAAACTTTTCACTACTTATTAAACGTTACATAAGCATATAAAATAAATTGATGTTAACATGGATAAAAGATAGAAATATCAACTTTTTGACAATTTTAAAGCTACACAATGAACAGTGGTTTAACCCATTCTTTATCGTACCTTCCTAGGCGATTTTCATTCATTTCATAACATTTTGTTCAAAGAACTATACACTACTTCACGTACATGTTACATTTTCCAACCACGTATTAAATATAGCAGGCCGCTGCTGTGCCCCGCAATAAACCTAGTCAATTTATACATTTTGTTGACAATCTTTCCCACCTACTACTTTCAGGATTCTGGTATGGAGGTTGAAGACAGGATGGAAGTCGATGATGACCTCATGTTTCAGAAGGTTGAAGCTGTTCCCATGGAGACAGAAAAAACAAGGTCAGTAAATAGTCAGTTTGTATCTAGTCTGTTGACGGTTTAATTTTAAAGTTTTAATGTTAGAAACTCTTTGCAAGAACAGTTGGGTAAAAATGCTGTTATGTTATACAACTCATAATAGCAGGTTCTCATATTTTTTTAATGTCATAAAACTGGTGATAGTAATTAGAATAAATTTTGTAATAACGTTAAAGTACTGAACATAAATTTTGAGGTTCTTGACGTTTTGAATTAAACTTGGGAGGGCGACTACAGAACAAGACACTGCAACAAAAACACTTTCAAAGAGCACACTTGATCGTGATGTTACAATTATTTGCAGGTTGAAAGAAATTGTGAAGCCAAAGAAAGTGGTACCAAAATTACCTGTGAAGAAGACATCAAAGATTCATGGCTGGCTGAAGTCCTTCCCACTACAGGCTGTTGCATTTGCTGTTTTCTTAGGGCTCATGTATTTGTTTGCTCCAAAAGCATTACATAGGTTACTTGATTTCTCCCTGAGGTTGTCCCCAGAGCTGAAGTATGTAAATGGACCACCCCCAATGTAAAAACGATGATGTAAATATTAATAAACTAGTTGTATAGGCCCTGGATGGGTTATAAGTAAAACAAGGCTTGTGCTGGCCCTGTATGCTGCAGATTGGGATGTATAGTGGATGGGTTATAAGTAAAACAAGGCTTGTGCTGGCCCTGTATGCTGCAGATTGGGATGTATAGTGGATGGGTTATAAGTAAAACAAGGCTTGTGCTGGCCCTGTATGCTGCAGATTGGGATGTATAGTGTCTGGGCCCTGGATGGGTTAATAAGTAAAACAAGGCTTGTGCTGGCCCTGTATGCTGCAGACTGGGGTTGTACAGTGTCTGGGCCCTTGAAGGGTTATAAATAAAACACAAGCTTGTGTTGGCCCTGTGTATTTGCATGTGGGTATGTGGATGTAGAGGTACTGGATTGGTGCCTTTTACAGCACAGAATGTATTGGGAATGAGTTGTGAATGCAATTGTGAAAAAAATAATGGTATGAATGCCCAAATACTGGGGAAAAATGTATATGAAAATAAGGGTTTGTGATTTTGTGAACTAAAAAAAACACAAAAAATCTACACAAAAATGTGGTTGTGAGTTGTACATAGTATAGCTTGAAATATAGGGATTGATGAAAGACCAAGAGAGCAGGTGTATGTGGTAATGTGTACAAAGTAGGCACTGTAATATACAGGGTAGCATTTATATAAACAAAACACTGTAAATACCTCATATATTTATAATTAATTACTGCTGTTATAAACTAAAGTTATATGTTGTCTGTAGATCGCTTGAAGATGATAGATAACCTAGGCAGAAGCTTAATTTTGTATGAACATATCAGGTAAGCACTTAGATTTTCAAAACAAGTGCTTTGTGAAACTGGATAGAGCACAGTTTTCACTTGAGGGAATCTGCAATAGGCAGAATGAAACAATATAAGCCAGAGCTTGGTTTATGTTGATGTGGTCCTTCAAGGGACACATACTAAACCGGATTTGATAAACATTTTGGATTACACATAAGGAAAGCTTATTATGACATTCACACTTGAGTGGATTGCACATAGGAAAAGCTAAATGTGACAGTCATTCCAAAAGTGACTTATTACCATAGTTATGACATTTATACCAGCATGGAGATAAATGGGGCTGAGTAAAGACAGTTGAATAGAACTGTCTGTTGCAGAATTCTGAGCATGTACAATGGACTGAGAGGGACATGCTTGTAAAGGGTGTCTTGTATATACATGTATATCAGATAAAGGCATTTACATAACAAAATTATGCCTACACTGTACTGCTATGATAGAGAAAATGAAAATTTGTGTACAAAAATGTAATTTTTATTAAAAGAACTGATAGATCTGAAATTTTTGTTAGAAAAAAACAAAAAAAACAGTTGGCAATATTGCAGTGGGAAAAAGTATATATTGAATAGTTTTAACAAAATTATTGGGAAAAATAGTAAAAATGCAAAAGTTGTAGCAGCAGATTGTTAACATAATTTTTTATGTGGTACATTGTTATCTTTTGTTGATATACAGTTATGTTTGAACACACAGGAAACTTTGTGTTCACTAACTTGAGTTCTGTAGAAGTGCAGCAGCACTAGGTATGAGTACAGATGTACTTATATTAAATAAGCAGTGAGATGATACTGCCAAAATGAGCATTAGAATATTAGTTATCTTCCTCAGTCTGTACTGGACAGGACTGTAACTAACAGATGTACTGAGTATTGTGAAAATAGTACATCAATTGGGTAATTAGGAGTAACCATTTGTAAATTGGTAAAGAAGCACTCTGCAAATATTGCAAGTGCAACTGTGGACTTTATTCCACAGACAATTGGGATAATATTGAATTGTGTTAGAGCCAGACGCTCCACAAAATTAAATCTACTGTGTTGAACCATTTCTTTAAATGAGTTCCAGTAAGATTTGGATTGGTGTTTGAAACTGTTGCCCCAAATTTTTGAGCATGAATATGCTAAGAATGTTGCTTAGTTAAAAGCAAATTTGACAGTCAACATTACTGTGAAATAATACAAATTTAACCATTCTGACCATTTCTAATGGTATCAGATTGGTTTGATTTTCTCTAGAGAATAGCATGCTTGTTTGTATTCTGACTGTCAGGCTCCATGCTGAAGAACATGTTCTGTATTTGGCTTGACCAGCTCCAATTGTCGGGCATGTTATACTATGAATTGTGACTTAGAAACATTTGAATTGGAACATTGGTTTCCTCCACAATACAAGTATGATGTACTGTTTGTGTCATCAGACTTACTACACTGCGTCTGCTGCATTGCGGACCATTGCAAATGGAAAAAGCCTTCTAAGAGGTGACCAAGAAGAAAGAAACAGGAATGTAAAGTTTCACTGTGAATACTGTAAAAATTGACTCTTGTAAAAGAAAAAAAACATAAAACTTTTGAGAAAAATAAGAAAAAAAATGCAGGTGAGCATACAGATTTGCAGTAATTTTGCTTATCACAAACGTTTTTACGAACGTGAATTCAAAAGATGTAAAATTTTAAAAGTAAACTGCACAAAATCTGTATGGTCACTGACAAGATTGAAAATGGAAACAAGTTTTTTCAAAAATTTACCCAATCTAATGTTTTTCTTAGCTTTAGGGGGGAAACAAAAGTTTTCAAGTTTCCATTTTCATTCGGGTTTGGCAAGTATTGTATCATATTCACTGGGCAAAAACATTTTTCTTTGAATGAAATGGATGTGATTTAGGGAGTCCGTTTAAATATTCTAAAATCATGCATGTTAAAAAAGGGGGAAAATTAGAGAGTAGTTTGCACTTTTTTGTGGGAGAGAAAATTGAATGAAGCTTGCTTCTTGAACACTAAAATATATACAAGTATTGGTGCAAATTTTGCCTATATAGTGTACATACTGTATTGTGTTTGATTGACTTGTACCTGAAGAAAGTGCCTCTGACACTGAAATTGCAGGAAACTATCATTACCATAGAAGGGTATTGATATACACTCCTCTTTATGACTTACTCAGAATTTTTTTTCGTTTAGCATATGTCCATACTATACATGTTTTTTAACATCAGGATATTATTATTATTATAATTCAGACTTTGAAAGGAAGTTGTGGGAAAAAAACTCGTAATGCTAAAGCAGTTGATAAAATTTAACATGTGTGCATAAAACTCGCAGTATTTCAAAAATATTTTAAATTTTGTAGGCTTACATAATTATGTCTAAATGATTATTATTTGAGATTACTTTGCTGCGAAGTAAAAAGTTACCATAAAAACACACTTTGTAGGAAACTGGAAAAAAATACTTTCCTATTCTTTTTATCAAAAGTTTAAGATTTAAAAGATGTTTTCTGCAGAAATTGGCCTATGCATGTTGTAGTGACAAAACCCTTTGCAACTTTGAAATCAGGACCTGCATGTTATGTTCCATGCGATATATATTTTTATGTGAATCAGCATTGGAAAACCAGAAGCTTACTCGAGTTTTATGTGTCTATGGTTAGTGTCATAATTTATTTATTTGTTTTGTTATGTAGATGTTGATTGGTTTATTAATTGATAGATTTAATTTTCATGTACAAGGCAGCAAGTGTGCTTGTGTTTCTAATGCAGTCATACTCTCTCTTTTAATTGCTTTTTATTCCACACTGATCAACTAATGCATAAAATTGTTTCTAGCAAAATTGTTGAGTAAGCGAAATTTGAATTTATTATGCCTGACACATGCTCGTGTATATATTACACCCAACACATGGACATTTATATAAGACATGGCACACAGTACCAAAGTAGACATTGAACTTCCATCTGTTTAGTAAAATGAAATTTCAACAAATAAAAAAAAGCAAAAAACTATTTAATTGACATTTAATTAACACTTGTGTTACTTTGGCACATACACATTCTTTAATGGAATCGTTTCAGAGAGTTCTGTCAAAATATTTATATTTGCTTAAGAAGTTTTTTAATGATTTTTTTTATCTAGAAATAGAAGGGTTAAGTTCTAATTTGGTTGATCAGTGTTTTTCATGCCTACTGTGTTATTATTTTAATTCCTTCATTAATGAAATCACATTTTTACCTTCAGGAATTTTCTATTGAAACAAAAGGCTTTTTTATACCTACATTTAAAATAATAGGTCATTTAGACTGCTGCAAAATATCATAGTTTATTACTCATCAAAGCATTATATGTAATCAGAACTGTCAATTGTGAAAATGATGTGTCCATGTTTGGGGTAAGGAACGTTGTTTATAAACTGTCTCATTTTTGCATGTGTGACATAGAAACTACCAGAAATATCATTTACAGCACTTAAATAATAATTCCTTATCTGCCTTATTCCTTATGTGCCGGATACAACATTTGATGAAAACACTACATTGCTGGAGTTACTTCTTTTTTCTTTGCATGTGTCACATCCAATAGAATGATGTAAATTACTTTTAAATTGCAATTAATGACATCTGTAGCTGACACAAAGTTCTTCATTGTGACACCAGAATCATTTACTTGTACAGTTTATTTTCATATATTTAGAATAAAAACACTAATTGCATTGTGGTCTAAATTATCATGTTTAGAAAAAACTTGGTTGCTTCAAAACGTAGAATATTAGATAATACTGATATTATTTTGTTGGATGTAACATGGACATTATTAAAGAGCCATGTGTGGCCAAAAATTATGACATGTTTTTAAAATATGCCTTCTTTTTCTAATCAAGGTTGTGAAATTTGATCAGCATTTTTTCTTCATTTATGCAAAATCATTTTTATTGTCAAATGCTATTCTTTGCCTTTGTTTAATTGATATTACATGATTATACTTTTGATTTGAAATTGTGTCAACATTAACTCCTTAAACTGGAACAATACTCCATTCCTGTAACTTAAATACCTCTTTAAAAGTCCAGCCAGTTTCCAGAATAGAAAAACAATGATTTTAGTGGCTTAGCTGTTTTTTTGTACAATGATTTTAATTTTAGTAACACTTTTTATACGAGAAGTTTACAGAAGTTGATTTTTAGTTTTCATTAATACATTATGGTGATTACAGTGGGTGAGTGCAATGTCTCTTGATTGAATTGTGGGTTAAATATATGTAATTTTAAATATGGTTTGTGTTCTTCAGCTCTGGGAGATAACTCTGGAAGTAAAAAATAGGTTTTACCAAACTCCTACAGTTGTTACTTCCCTTCGAAACTTCCAAAAATTGTACAGTTCTTTTCGCTGAAGAGAACTTGCTACTATGTGATTTATATATTCTAATATTATTTTGTGTTGAAAGTCAAATTTAAAATTATTGGAAAATATTTAAATTGCTTTAATTCAGAAATCACACAGTCATAAAAAGTAAAACCATTATGATGGGAGATTGGAGAATTCTGCAAGTAACGGAATTTTGTTTTTCATTTTAATTTAAAAAGCTTATAGTTACTTAATATTTTTAATAGCAAAGAATGAAAATTATATTAAGCAATAATTTTTATCAATATTTATGAAAATCTTAATTAAAAAAAGAGTCTACTTTTTCTGTTCATGATCTGTGTATGCCTGTGATGCTAGGGAAGTTGAAATGAATACATTTTCTTTATATTTCATCTTATATATTTTATTGATTAGTGCTTCTGAAAGTGATATTTCTACATGTGTTGTTTTGTTTGTTTTAATGTTTCCATGGTAATGGTGACCTTGAATGATGTACATTTGCTTCTTCATTTCATATACACATAATTGCATATACTACATATATGTTTAATATATACAAGAAAAAATACCTATGTGGAAATTTTACATGTTTAAAAATCTTTTTTGATGAATGCTTCAAATTAATTTCAGTATACTTTAATTGTTTTTGATGCTGCTGGGTTGAAAAAAGTAAGTAATTTTTACAAATGAAAATTATGTAAACATTAGATAAAATTATTCAGTTGTGGTAGATCAACTTGGTACTTTGATGATTTCTTATATGTTGCAATTCTGTCAACTTTTAAAATGGCATTAGAACAGAAGGAAATAAATTGTGTTCCATGTTACAGTTTTTGTTTTGTTTTATATCTCACTAGTCATCAGTTATGATTATGATTATGGGCTGAATATGATCAACAGTGAATATCCTATCCTCACTGCTGGATGATAGTAATGTGTATTATTTTGGAAGCAGATTTCAACATTGCCTTCAGCTGACCTTGAGGGTGACCACTTCCTACTTTTTAGCTCATCTGACCTAAAGTACCAGGGTGAGCAATTAGGACAGCTCACCGTCCATCCTGGGCTTTTAAGTATCTTTATCTGAAACCATAATGCCTATAGAGCTTCCATACTTAGCATGTAACATTGCCTAGTGGACCTCTACCAAGATCATTCAAATCATGACCTCATGATCAAAATTGACCCCATTGTTCAAATCATGACAGAATCATAAAATTCAAAATTGACCAACCTGGGTAGAGGGTGTCACTTGATTTTACCTAATCTTGCTGAAAACTTGATAAAGCTTCGTTTTGCAATCAATATTCAATGTAGACCTTTAGAGATTTCCAAATTATCATGCATGCATTCCATAGTTTTCACTTGAATATTGGAAAGTACAATTAAACTTAAGTGAGCAATGAAGGACAATCATGGACCCCTTGCTAGTTCACCTGAGCATAAAGTGCTTATGGTGAGGTATTGTGACCATTGTGTTGTCCGTTGTCAACAATTAAGTTACATCTCCTTAACTGCTGGGCCAGTTTCAACATAACTTTACAGGGTTGTTGCTTGATCCTCGATCAAATTTGCTTAAATGGTTCGGCTGCACATAATGTCCACCAGAGTTAAAAACAGAAAAATGTTCAAACTACAGCTCCTTAACAACTTTAAACCAAACTTCACAGGATTCTTCCTAGGATAGTCCTGTACCAGAATTTCTCATATGGTTCTGCTCCGCTGCACATAATGGCCGCCAGAGCTAAAAACTTTTAAGATATTTCCTTAACCACTTGGCCATTTTCAAAACAAATTCCCGCAGGATTGTTGGCGCTGTGCGGAAGCACAGCGTCAGTATTGAATAGGTTTTAATTTTGTACCATGGGGTTGCATAATCGAATAGGGCAGCCAACATTATTATTGTAATTAAAAACTATGTATTATGTTTGAACAAACTCCCTATAATGAATAAATAAATAGTATTAACTGATTACAAACAATACTATACCAGATGCATACGTCTTCGACCGTTAATTCAAAACGTTTGACATATTCATAGGATATTTAATAACTTTTCCACAAACTTGAAGGTTACGGTTTTTTTATTCCTTTGTTTACGGACCCTACGGCCAGATTCATCAAAGTTCAGAAAAAACGTCTCGATAGTTGTTTTGCTATCTCTAAACATTTTGAAGTTTAAATACATATGTTGTCAACGTGAACAATTAATGAAAACCCATTTTAATTACTACATACTAAAGTAAAATGTAGGCATTATAAATAAGACCGTTCACCTAACTATGCGATACATGGGGTCTCAATGAAAGTTATGTAAAGCATCGCTAACAACTGACCAATAGTAAAGACAAAATTAATCACGTGGGTTTCGTCTGCGTCGAAAAGCGTCTACTGACCACGAGCTGTAGCCTTGTTTAATGGGCGTCATCGTACCATTATACGGAAGGTTGTTTTATGATTCGTTCATTTTTTGGTTAAACTGTAGTAAATGTGTTTTTTTACTTATTATGATAACATTTACATATAACATAATGTATTTGTTTTTTCCCGTTGATAGGTTGTTTACTGATATTCTAAAATGACTCTGATTCCTTTAAATCATGTTTCAAAAACATGCGCAGCGCCTTTGATGCTTTGCATCAAAATTTGTCTTGTTCCTTAGATGGTCCTCTACCAAAATTGTTCAAGCCGTTTCACTCCGCTGCACATAAATTGCCACAAGGGATAAAAATAGATTTTTTTCAAATGACACCTCCTTGACCACAGGGCCAATTTCACAGATATGATGAAACTTACGTTCTATAATGCATATATACTTCCTATTCCTTGATTACTGTTGCCATATTTGGGGAAAAGACAAAAACAAATATGTTAATAAAATAAACATCTTACAAAGAAGAATAGCAAGGATAATACTGAAAAAAACAAAACAATCACCTACCTGTGGGTTAATTCAAGAACTTAAATGGCCGACATTTACAGTCAGATGTAAATACCACTCCGCTGTACTTGTTTACAAAACTTTAAATGGAATGGCCCCATCATATATGACAGATCTGCTAACATTTTCAAGGAATGAACATTACACGCTTGGATCTACTTCAAAAAATGATTTAGTGTTAAATACACTACCGAGAACGGACAGGTTTATTCCCCGGAAATATTGGAAAACCCGGAAAATATTTAAGTAAAACCCGGAAATCAAAAAGCATGCTATAAAAGCTACATTTTTTTGTCCGACTAAACTAAAACAGGTATCATTGTAAAGGTGACGCTCTGACGTTTCCAAATATATATAAAACTTTAACCCAAATTAAACAGTTATTTCACAAATACCTTGGCAAAGTACGGTGTTTTTGGCTATTTTTGTCGCAATTTTTCAAGAAATGTAAAACCCGGAAATCAAAAAACATGTACCAAAGGCAACATTTTTCATCCGACTGATATAAAACTAGTATCATTGTAAAGAAGACGTTCTAACGTTTCCAAATATATATGATACTTTAACCCAAAATAAGTAGTTATAACACAACTGCCTCTGCAAGTTAAGGAAATTTTCTTATTTTTTTGTTTAAATTTTTCAAGGAATATAATTTACGGAAATTAAAAAACGTGTTGCAAAGACAACATTTTGCATCCGACCAACATAAAACCGGTATCTTTGTGTAGGATACGTTTTATCGTTTTCTAATATATATAACACTTGAACCCAAAGAAAGTAGTTATCACACAAATACTTCTGCAAGTTACGGTAATTTTGCTTATTTTTTATGTCAAAAATATTACAGTACTTACGGAGAGCGTTCAGTTACAGATGGATAGACTGTGATTTTAAGCTTAATAAAAGACCGTTATTCCGTCAGTCAGTCAGTCCGTCAGTCAGTTAGTCAGTCGGCACCAATTTTAAACACCTTATTGCTAAAGATATAATTACCTTCAATACTGGTATAGTACTATCCAATAAACTGCTATTACTAATTAGAAGACAATCCAGGATGTTCAACAACCTGATGTTTTACTGACAATAACTCTACTGAAATTTTTAATATGATAATGATAAAGAATCTTGTTAAATAAAGAAGAAAATACCCGTGCATGTATAACTGGCGAGAATGATAGTTAATTGTACAAAATAGTGTACATAAAATAAGTTTATTTCGATTTTGCTTATTCAACGTTTCAACGTTTATTTACAAAAATGTCATGGGTCCCACATAATATGGGAAGCATCTGCAAAATATACATAAGTCAACACGACTAAATGGGGGAAAAAAGAAAATCGTAGTTTTAGAATATAAAAGAAGAGAAAAATACACAGATCAAGGTGTTTTTATCTTTCTAACAGTATCATGGGCTCTATACTCTATATTAATGTGAATAACATCCCGTGAAGCTCGTGATATTTACGAAAGTGGAGAAAATACTCGTGACTTTTCATTCATAGGATATATAATTGTGAGAAAGGAATGTCATTTAAGATTCGTAGCTAAATTTAAATACTAAGCGTGTTTAGTGTTGTTATAGCTAAATTAGATAAAATTGTAATTGGATATATCAAAAGTTCATTTACAGGATATAATGGAATATACTAAATTTGGTATGTATTTTTTCTTTATTTTTTATTCCAGATGTGTCACAGAACATTCTTATCAATTTATTTTTCAACATTGTCGCACTCTCTCTCTCTCTCTCGTGGTTTTGCAATCGATTAGGAATAAATTCAATTTAGTATAATATGCATGTAGTACTGACAACGCGGACTCCACGTCAACATGATCTACAAAATACGACCGTAAATCCAACAACACAAGCAAGTATTATTTACGGTCGATATACTTGTAGATAGGAAGACAGACAGGCGAACAGACAGGCATGCGAACAGACAGTCGGACATAATCTTTATATCACACAACTATTTACATACAATATTATAGGGATTTTCCATAAACATGATAAATTAAATACTATAATAGTAAATGTTTGAGATGTTCAGGGGATTTTCCATTCATGTTTCCTTTTTTGTAAGCACCTAATAATGCTGTAAAATGGTGAATTTAAGATCAATACAATGATAAAATGAGGTATAAATATTAAATACATACAGTGTTAACGAGGACACAAGTCAAGACTGCAATGGTTGCATAATCACATCATACCAATCAGCTACGTGTTAATATTGGATATTAATCCTATCAAGTATACAGTTGTATATTGGCGCGTATCTTTTGGCAGGTGTCATGCGATTAATACACAGACTATTATACTTTATGAAATCTGATTGGACAACAAATGCCATACTTTAAAACATCAATAAAAAACGAAAAACAAAATGCACAGAATCACTTTAAGCCACAGGAAATCACAATTCTTTATTTAACAAGTAAACAGTTAATTATGAATTTATAGAAATTATATCCAGGAATATTATCACTTACAGCATACAATAATCATGTAATATGATACTATAATAATGATGTATCGTATATCGTATATTATGGTTTTATCGTTGGTACCGGTTTCCCATATGACCAACGCCCCCAGAAGAGGTTAGTTATTTTAGGTTTCGGAGGATAGTGCAAGATACAGAAAGCGTCCCAATTCCAGAGACACCCCTGGTTCTTTATCATGCCAGGTTATAGACCCATTCTGATCTACTACAGTCATTTGTCAAACAACTACTTATTTTGACTTAAAGTTTTAAAAGTAAAATCTACATTTAATGTTGCCTTCATAAAAATGATTTTTTATTGATTTTTTGGAAATCTTGACAACTTGAAGCTAATATTAACTATATTTGCAGAAGCATTTGTGTGATAACTACGTACTTTGGATTCAAGTTTCATATACTGGTTTTATGTTGGTCGTATGAAAATTGTTGTCTTTGTATCATGTTTCTTAAATTCCGTAACTTATATTCCTTGGTAATCCTTAAAAATTGAAGCAAAAATTGCCAACATTAGCTAAATTTGTAGAGGCGTTTGTGTAATAACTACTTAATTTGGATTTAAGTTTCATATAAATATGGAAACCATAGAATGTATACTTCACAAAGATACCGGTTTTATGTTGGTCGGGAAAAAAATAGTGTCTTTGCAACACGATTTTTAATTTCCGTAAATTATATTCCTTGAAAAATTTAAACAAACGAATAAGCAAAATTGCCCTAACTTGTAGAGGTTTTGTTATTGTAACTACTTATTTTGGGTTAAAGTATCATATATATTTGGAAGCGTGAGAACGTCTTCTTTACAATGATACTAGTTTTATATCAGTCGGATGAAAAATATTGTCTTTGGAACATGTTTTCTGATTTCCGGGTTTTACATTTCTTGAAAAATTGCGACAAAAATAGCCAAAAACACCGTACTTTGCCAAGGTATTTGTGAAATAACTATTTAATTTGGATTAAAGTTTTATATATATTTGGAAACGTCAGAGCGTCACCTTTACAATGATACCTGTTTTAGTTTAGTCGGACAAAAAATGTAGCTTTTATAGCATGCTTTTTGATTTCCGGGTTTTACTTAAATATTTTCCGGGTTTTCCAATATTTCCGGGGAATAAACTTGTCCCCGAGAACTAATTATTTCAAAGATTCATTTTCTTATAGCATGAAAGATTGGAATGAAATACCAAATAATATAAGAAGTGCCAAGAAGCTTACATCTTTTAAAGTAAACTGTAAATCCTACTTTTTA
This sequence comes from Saxidomus purpurata, assembly GCA_022818135.1. Taxonomy (NCBI): domain Eukaryota; kingdom Metazoa; phylum Mollusca; class Bivalvia; order Venerida; family Veneridae; genus Saxidomus; species Saxidomus purpurata. The sequence goes on along the minus strand of JAFMSR010000001.1, from coordinate 24,720,527 downwards.
GATAAATCCCAGCAATAATTTTGTTGGCAGTAAAATGCACTATCAAATTTAGTTGAGTGTCTGTCGGTGAATGTATGAATGATACATAGGTTTATGACATATTAACTATTAATATATTAATATTAACATTATGTTAAAATTAAATAACTAAACATATATACTATGCATGTATATGATTGTGTAAATGTGATACGTCATTTGTTTTTCGGCCAATTTCAACAAAACTTCACAAGATTGTTGCTTGGACCGTCCTCTACCAAAAGTGCTATGCTAGGCATCACAAAATGGCCATCAGAGCTAAAAATAGAAAAACAACTTCAATTTTTTTAACTAATTGGCAAATTCACAGGATTTGTGTTTTACCAAAATGCTGACATGTTCTGCTCCAGCACACAATTGTTACCTTTATTGTCGGAAATTGCACATATATGATCACGTATTGCAGATGTTGTTACACAGGTGAGCGATATAAGGCCACCATGACCCTCTTGTTTAATTATATCTTGTTTGGGTTTCATGTCCAAAACTATAGGCCAGTATGGAATGAAACTTCACAGAAGGGATTGTTATTAAGCCTAGTTGTGTATGTTGTCCGCAGGTTCCGTTCAGATCACTTTTCACAGAGTTATGGCCCTTTGTTCACATTAACTTTATGACCTACTTTCCTATTTTTGAAGCTACGTCATTGAAATTTGAACTACATTGAGAATTTTGAATGCATATTTGCCTGACCTGCACCTGTTGCATATTATATAGAAATATTTCAGTTAACGGCCATTTGTATTCGATTTATTGTTAAATGGTAATATAAAATAAATGTTACTGCTCTGCTTATTACTGTATACAGTTATTAATTAAACATTTTCATGAAAAATAAAAATGTTTTTTGAAAAAGAAAGTTTCCTGAAAAGTAAAAATCTTTCGTGAAAACATTTTATTTTCCCATATAAATAAGAGCTTTCACGTAAACTTTTACTTTTCTTTTTAGGTGTCCGTAAGGACGTCCGTAAGGACAACTATATATATAGTACCTACCGGCATTTTGAGGCTTGATTCTTAAACCGAAGACTGATTATTCTCATCTGAAAATCGTCCGACACAAAATAGTTCAACGATCAGAATCAAACATTTGAAAATGTACGTATATTGCCGAAAACACTTCATGCTTGTTGAATAATTCGTGCTAAACTCTATACAATCGTTTATCATACAGAACCATTTTCGTCATATGTTGATATATTTTTTCTACACATAGTATGCTCGGAGTCAGATTGTTTTATTTATACTGTAAACAGGCACTCTTCACATATTATCCGCCATTGAAGAAAATAGTCAGGGCAAACAATATTCCCGATCGGAGGATCTCGGCAGATTCCGTTTACCCATGCCGAGGTGTTCCGATTGATAGTGTTACGAGTTATTTTTCCGCCATATTGGATACAAATTGACTGACCATGACTATTATCGTCTTCCAGCGATAGCGGTAAGTCAACCTTGGGTGATTCGTAAATAAATTAGACTGTACTGTATCTAAACTCTTCAAAGGAGAATTTCTCTTTGACCGGAAGCAATTATTTATAAATTCACTACTGTACATATAAAATTGAGTATGGTCTCAGACATTGACGGTGACAGACATACAATGTGCGTATTACTATCTGTTACGTGTAACTGTTATCTGTGGTATATCTTTCTATCATAATCATCTTTGATAAGCTTCCGGGTCAACTCGTACCTTAGTCCCCTCGTACCTGAATTGGTATAAAAAGTCAACTCGTACCCTACATGTATGTAGTCAACTCGTAGATTTTGTTTCAAAACTGATTTTTTCAGGTAAAGTCAGTTATTTTCAATAGTTTGTAAGGTGCTTTTATCATAAAACATGTATATGTTAACTTAAGTTAAATGTTATATAAGTTTGTTTTTTTCTTTAACTTTCTCTGTTGCATCAAGGTCTTTCAAATAGTATGGTCCGGAAACGCCCTCTATAAATGTCTTATCGTACTGATAATCTTGTCTCGCCTGGAAGCGTTTATCACGCCGTGCATTTATCACGTCGAGCGAGTAAACTGGTATTTGTCCGATAGTTGTATGCAAAACTGCCCGTCATTGTGTCATTTAAATACCACATTTAATTTATAAAATGGTATAATTGGAAAGCTGATGAAATTTTCTGTAAAACTGTGAAATTAAAACCTCTATATATAATTAACATTACTTTAACGCGAGTTAAACACGGTCCAGCTATTCCGTCTTGGGATGGTAATTTGACTCGCGATACTGGTCTTACAAAACTGTACGTTATTATGTTATAAAATAAAAAAACGAAAATCTAATTCATATCCGTTCAAAAAAACTAACTCTTAATTTACATTTTAATTAGCCAATTTTCCATCATTTGACCCTAAATATATAGTGAAAACCTGTGCACAAAATATCACCGTATCGCGAAAAACAATCACCATTGACGCATTTTTAGATTTTGAACGGATCTAACCGTCCCAGAAAATTAAAATACGGGTGAAATACGAAAATCTAAGAGACATAACAGACGTACATTAGACTTAAATCTATGAGAAAAAGATGTTACATCAATCCCATGAACACCATGGCGGGGGGGGAAGAAGCGCTGAAAACGCTAAATTAGGTCGGTTTTCGGCTTTTGGTCATTTGTGGAAAAACCCGTTCGTATGGGTCAACTTTCCAATGCGTAAATCCACCTAAAACGAAACATCGGTAAAAATAATATTATGTAATGATAAGGGAATGCATATATTGTATTAAGGATCACTTTGTTGGTCAAATTGATTGGTAAAATATCGAGATATGCGTAGATATAAAGTATCAAAAATTTCTTTCTTTTTCCAAAATGGCGGGTACCCGGATGTTTGTCACGTGATCCGAGGCAAGTTATTTATCGTATTACTCTCGTTTCCGGACCATACTATTTGAAAGACCTTGGTTGCATGCAAGAAAATAAATTCTCGACTTCGCTGTGACGTCATACTAGCTAGTTAACCAATCGGATTATTAGATCGCATTCATTTTGTCACTCGGTGAAAGGCGAAAACTCGGTCTATACTGTACACCCATATGCAAGTTTAAGTTTATTTCAAATGAAACAGAAAGCTTTTAAAAACACAGAATTACTACAAATTCAATTCTATGATTATAAGCTAATGGTAGACACTCGTCTTCTTTCATTTTTCTTCTTTGATTTTATGCATTTTGTAAGTAAAGATGCATACAGACCAGTGATGAAAGCCGAGAAATCACCTTTCCCGAATATAGGTATTTTAATCAGTGCCCGGATGTGCGAAGCCGAGAATTACTTTGTAGGGTATTTTCATTCGAGAAGTAACTAGTCTTTATGAATAAAATCACACAGAAAATAATAATTAATTTAAGTTTGTACATAAATCAGTACAAAAAATAAAACATATTTTCGTCATAAACATGATGAAAATAATACAATTTTCAAAAGTCCCGTTATTCATTATTTTAGTAATGCTAAAAACAAATGATTACGTGGGGTATAAGTTGACTATTTTCAAAAATTCTCTTTATTTCATCTTCTGAAGCAATTTTGCAAAATAAAGTATTTTAATGCAAATATTTAATGATGACTGATAAAAAATACTATTATCTCAAAGATATTGCATAAAAAAGTTTAAGGTACATGTACAAGTTGACTTTTTCGAAAATAAATCAGGTACAAGTTGACCAATTCAGGTACGAGATTACTTAGGTATGAGTTGACTGGTTACCTTTGATAATGGCTAAACGTTATAACTGATTATTATGGCCATCAGGGTGTCCGGTAGGCTTTGAAACTTGAGGGTCATTGTCAATTCAGCGTAAAATTTTCAAGAGTCAATACATGTGATATTTTTAAACGTCTACCCATGGGTCATAGAGTTTCGAGCCTTGTATTTTATGTTTGCACATCACATTTTTTCATTTTGTGTTGAAATGAAGCTTTATATATACTGCTGCATTTTCAGAAAATTCTTAAAACAGCAAGGTCTAGCAGCTGCCTTAAATGTTCCCTTTTTCCTGTTTGTCACATATCTTCCTGACCTCGCATGTCAGTGATTTTCTGAAAGCGAGTAGATTAAAATACAAGTTACCCCTCCATTTCTCACTTTCTTATGCGTCAATGGTTGATGCGGCCTGAGTGTTTGGAATTAACAAGTTGATGGACATGTACATTAAGTAATAGAGGCATGAATGAAAATTCATGAAAATATGACTCGTAGGGTCAAATACAGGTATTTCAAAATTATCATGGGTTAGAACCCAGGAGCTTGGGTCTACTAAACACCCTTGCCATGCTTGTATACATTATAAAGTTAACTGTTTCTTTGGTTATCATTTTTCTTAATTCTGTAAAACATAACTTGTAAAGACTCTAAGTTAAACATTCTTTCTTTCAGGGAAAAAGGCATACTTGTATGATAGACTGAATCCAGACTGGGTCCCGTCAGTAAGCCTTTAAGCAGTACTTGTTGGCCGATGCTAACAGAAGAGGAAACGCCATTGGTACTCATCTTAGACTCTGATGAAACTGGCGCGACTTTGCAGATGGACATTGATGGTGATTTAATGGATGATATGAATGCAATTTTACAGAAACTAAGGACTGAAACGCCTGAGCTGAAAACTGAAGTGCTGAAACTGAAAACGAGATTCGATAATGACTATTGCAGGGACAATAATGACAAATTCAAGAACCTTACTGGTCTCCAAGCATTTCCAAAGTTGATGTTGCTTTATCAGTTTCTTGAACCATATTATGATATTTACCAAACAGACTAGCTATAAACAACATTGACTAATGAAACTAAGACTTGACCTGTCCAATATGTTCTTTAGCAGATGAATTTGATACAACACAGCCAACTTTATCAAAACTGTTCACTGCAACTATTGCAGATGTATAAGAGAATGCGGAAGCTCATTAGATGACCAGAACATGAAACATTCTGAAAAACTATGCTAATGGAATTTCACAAATACTTTGGCAACTAATTTGCAATGATTTTCGACTGTTTCGAGATGTTGAAAAGCCATTTGGACTTGATGTCTAAAGCCACGCTTGGACAAAATAATTAATGTTTATATGTTGAGTTTACCCTTTGAGGTAGAATTATAAACAGCCAATTTACTAAGTAACTGTGTCATTGTCGTCACGGTAAAAAAACTTAACTCATTCTTATTCAGCGAATAAACATGATAAATGACAGGGAAATTGCAGTTTTATATTTACATTATACCAAGATAAAGATAAAGAAGACTTATTTAACGTCGCATATGATCAACAGACAACATTAGCTACAAAGCTATTGTGCGACAAACAGGGTATCCAGTAACAAGTACTTACCGGTACCTTTTCCCAGAAGCCGGAAGCTTCTCTTTATCTTCCTGAAATTACCCTTTTATAATGCTGAGCGCCAAGCAAGGGAGCTGTCAGTACCATTTTTTTCTCATCTTTGGTATGACGCGGCCGAGGATCGAACCCACGACCTCCCGCACACTAAGTGGACGCTCTAACCACAAGGCTATTGCGGCGGTACAGGTCACTCAAGGTACAGAGTGAAACAATATCCGTATAATCCGGCGGATTCACATCACTACCTTAATAACCCTATTAAATTGTTGTAAAAGTTTTCAATTAGTAGTCTAGTAGATATGAATAGGGTTTTCACATGCTTAAGAAATGGCTTATGCCCTTGGTTTTGTTGAGGAGGAGAGTTAATTTATTTGACTTAATTATTTAATCATAATTATTTATTCATTCTACAGGTATAGGGATTTAATGCCTTGTTTAATGGCCGTTAAGTGTATGCATGTGCGTCTGTACATCTGAGTTCAGTTTGTCCGAGCCGTTACTATCCATGTATTGAGGTATTCTTAAATAACTTGGCACAATTGTTCACCATCACGAGACGGAGTGTCATGCCCGAGAACCAGGTCCCTAGTTCTAAGGTCAATGTCACTCTCTTCAAGGTTAAAGGTCAAATTCAAGAATGACTTTGTTCGGAGCATATCTTCTTCATGCTTAAGGTGGAATGCGCCTCAAATATTTTGTTCGAATTTTCTCATGAAATTTACACTGTGCATAGTTGAAGCTATTTCTGATGGAAATCCGATTTCTTTGTTTTGATATCTCTTACGGTTTCTATGCTGTTATGCTTCAAACATTGCCACTGACGTCACTTTCTGCACAGCACGCTATTTCATGTTATTCCTCGAGTTTTCCTTCACCGCGCTTTTAATTTTATATTTATAGACAATATAAAATAACATGCGCTTTCCATTTAAGACGTTCTTTATAATGGTATAAAATTTGATGAAAATATTACGACGCCCGATATGCTAGTTGCGATTATGTGACGTCAAAACGGGAAAATTCTATCAGGGTTTTGCTTAAAATTTTGCCTTACAATTGGAGTTATAAAAAATCAGCTCGATGAAAAAACGCATACGTTTGATATACTGTATAAAAATCATTTTACGTTCATTTGATATGATAAAAAGGATGGGTCACCGGCTTACTATTTTTACAATTCCACGAGATTTCACCCCTACCCCAAACGTAGTTTTGACGTTGTGATGTACTTGGAGTTACTTTGTACGTTTTCTTTTTTACACATGGATAAGTCTATTTACTGACAGACTCATGTTTTCAATAAAGCAATTTATATACCCGGATAGGCTATATTTCAAAAGCTAGACATATTTATCTGCCTGAAACAATTTATATGTTAATGAGATCTTTGACCAGTGCTTTTCTATAGATCGGATTTACACCCTCCCGTCATGTACATAGTAACAAAAGACGGTGTCATGCCTTCAACTCTAATAGAATTAATTCAGATACTCAAGTGGCGACTTAATATGAATTACAAATACTTCTAAAGGTAGAAACATTTATACAATCTTCAGTATTTCCGTGTATGTGATTAGCACGTGTTAGTGTCAAATAATAACGTTAAATTTAATTCGAAGTTATTACAGTTAATGTAAAAAGTATTTTTTCACCTCATCACTGAAAGTATCGCCTGAACGGGGTCTGTATTCCCCATTCACACCGTGCGTCATCTGAATACAATTTAAAGTATACACAGGTCTACATTCATTTGTGTATTTTAAGTTTTCAAGCTTAGTATGTATCTTTGAGTTTTCGAGAAGATGGCGCATCCTTTCGTAACCATACGTATTTTTTTCTCCGGTGTAAAGCACCAGCTTATGAAATCTCAATTTTAAGACAGCTAATAACTTTTGTTTGTGGAGATCGAGATCAAATTCGCCACCCCTAGTTTCACATGCGATTCTCTTGTTTTAAAAAAAAAACATATAACTTGTTTTCGCTCGTTGTTTTGTTTATTTATCGTTCTCCACACACCGAATCACTAAAGAGTGGAAGAACCAGCGACTTTTCATTAGTGGTACACGTATTATGCGAACAAATTAACCTGATCCTGACCTTTTTACATGAATATATATTCCAGCGATTACTTCGAATAAATAAATTTCCGCAAGTGCGAGATCACGGATATTGTAGGTGCAATATAATTCTTTTATACTTTGCTAATAACCGACGATAAATCCGCAGTGGAGTTGGTTACGTGAAGAATTCAAGTCAAGCAGCATGCGGGTTCGAATCTATGAAACATACTGTTTCGACATTTCGACATATAGTGCAAATGATTATACTGACTAAAAACTCAAGAAATTCTTTATAAAGCGCTGAAGCGGAGGGGGTTAATAAACTGCAGATGTGATGTAAGCTTATAGAATTCATTTATTGTCATATGAAATAAATTTATAAGCTTTGAATATCAAAAGTTTTAATTATTGAATTAGCTAAAGCCAGTTTTTTTTATCTTACTAGTTTACTTACTTTTGCTAGAGTAGAACTCACAAAGTACAGACTTCTAAGATTTAAGAAAAAAAATCATGCGCTATATACTAACTGAGCGCCGATACCCTTTTTTTTTCTTTGATTGTTTTATAAGTCCCGGCCGACCCTGGGACTTCTCCCTGAGTGAACTTGCCAAGACTCTTGACAGACGCAGGTTGAAGAGAGACAGATGCAGACACAAGAGAATCCGGGTACCAGACCCTAGCTCTTTTACGAATAGACCCCTTGATTATTTTACATGCCCGGTATATAGCCCCGATACACGTGATACTACCTATTGGTTTCTAACCAGTTCAGCTCTAGATGGGTGGGAAACACTGAAAAGTGTTTCTGAAATTTCCAGTGCCCCGGCCGGGATTCGAACCGGGGACCTCCGGATTAGTAGTCCAGAGCGTTAACAACCGCACCATCTGTCCCATCTATTTGTAAGTTTTATAATCATGATGCCTGGTTAATTTGCCCGAGTGATAAACTCATTCACAGCTAGCTGTTGTGCTAAGTGCGCTGCCGTTTGGCACATCTCCTGTTTCCTTGCCGGGGATCACACGCTGGTCATCTGCCACATAGGCCAATACGGAGTAAAGTCAGTGTCGCATCCTTATTCACATATCTACCCATACCTATATTCCATGATTTAAATCTCGACTGCACTTGCCAACATGAGATAAGCTTTTCGCGCATACATGAAATTCATATTGTAATGAATGTTTTCTTGAAATAATCAATAGATAGCAGTCTTTCACTTTTGTTTATTCCTCTGTAATTTGGTATTCTTTCTATTGTTTTGTGTACAGCTTTTTCACATTTATAACCTTAGCACTACAAATATGAAATAAAGCATATAAAACTTGTGACGGAAAAACTCATTTCCAACCTGTGATGATTATTAAATATGAAAGATAATTTAAACGGCCAAATTAAAGTGAAGAAAACATTTCTTACTTGCCTTTTCGAACACCCAGACAATCAAAATCGCTTATTATTAAACATGACGATAGACTGCAGATGGCATTTTGGTTTGTTTCATGCACTATGATTGAAAGAGGTCATTTTTATCGCGCGGAAAATCGAACAAAACTGTGTAGTAATCGATCTTACATGAAGTTAACACTATGTAGAGAGACGCCGATGTGTAGATGTAGAGCGGTTGCCGGCTCGAATCTCATCAGCGGAATTTGACCGGGGCCTCTTCAATTCCTCTTGTCTGTGCAAAAACTGGTCATATTCCAGGAAGAATCCATCGATATTATAGTTATTATGGCATGCAAGAGTATGCGACAATTGATGTGAATAACTAAAATTCAGTGCGTATATACGCAATCACATTTTACCTACTGCTAATTTCATGTCTTTAGACAATTAGTATTTTGTCATAAACAGTATTATATATCTGACAAAGTATCAATTTATGCATAAAATTTTCATTATTCCAAGGATACATGTGAATATTGCATTTAAACGCTTATGTCAGATATGGGGTAGGGGTGCGAATTCGTAAATTTACGAAATACTAAAGTCGGTGACCCCTAATTTTTACAATGTCAACTAATAGCAAAATCGTTTTTACAAAACATATTGAACTTTTACGTTTTTTCATCGAGCCGATTTCTTACAAATTTAATTTTACGCTAAAATTATAACAAAACTCGAAGTCATTTATTTCCATTTTGACGTCACAAATCCGTGCATAGCGGTTACAACGTCAAACTTTTTACGTCCAATTTTATATCAGTTTGTAGCTCTTATTTAAAGATATAAGAGAAAATCAGAAGGTTGGAAATATTTTACAAAGGCAAAACGCTACAGCTTAGTAACCTGTCGACAGCGTAAGAAAGCGCGGTGGTAAAAAAGTGACGTCAGAAGCTATGTTTGAAGCACTACTGGAAAAAAAGTTTACAAGATATTACAAAGATAAATTCCCTGTGAAATCGGAAATATGCTGAAATATACGTGGTGCAAATATGAAAAGAAAATTCGAGAAATTAGTTTGAGGCGCATTTCACCTTAAGGGATTTTGATGTTACTTGGCACAAATGTTCACCACCATGAAACGAAGGATCATGTGCATGAACAAGGTTTAGAGTCAAGGTCACACATGTTAAATCCAATAATATCTTTGTCCGGAGAATTTCTGCATGAATGGATTTTTATTTAACATTGCATGAATGTTCATCACCATGAGCTACCCTTGTTTTTAGAATTACTTCCCTTTGTAGTTACTGTAAATAGCTTACATTTTAACTTTTTTATTACTGGCTGTTGAGAAAAATCGAGACCACTTTTCTGTGGTACAATTTGCATGTTACATCTAATATTTATACCCCCGAGACCAATTTAAGGGGGTATGTAGGAGTCACCCGGTAGTTGGTCGGGTGGTCAGTCTGTTGCATTTTCCTTGTCCGGAGCATAACTTGAAAACTACAAGTTGGAACTCAATACAACTCATACAATGGTCAAGCGCAATGAGAGGAAGTGCAGTGTTCAAGAACCATAACTCTTTCTTGACTAATTACAGAATTATTGCCCTTTGTTTCTTTTCCTTGTCTGGAGCATAACTTGAAAACTACTGGTTGGAATTCAATACAACTTCATATAATGCTCAAGCACATTGAGAGGAAGTGCAGTGCACAAGAACCATTACTCCATCTTGACTAATTACAGGGTTATTGCCCTTTCTTACTTTTCCTTGTCCGGAGCATAACTTGAAAAGTACTAGTTGGAATTCAATACAATTTCACACAATAGTCGCGCAATGAGAGGAAGTGCAGTGTACAAGAACCATAACTCTGTCTTTAGTTATTACAGAGTTATTGCCCTTTGTGACTTTTCCTTGTCCAGAGCAGAACTTGAAAACTACTTGTTGGAATGCAATACAACTTCATACAATGGTCAAGTACATTGAGAGCAAGTGCAATGCACAGGAACGTTAACTCTATCTTGAGTAATTACAGAGTTATTGCCCTTTTTTACTTGTCCGGGGCATAATTCGAAAACTATTGGTTAGAATTCAATAAAACTTGATACAATGCTCAAGCAAAATGAGAGGAAATGCAGTGAAAAAGAACAATAACTCCATCTTGACTAATTACTATTAATCACATTTAGTGATAGGTCTAATGAGTTTTATTTTACCTATCTCTACTTGGTAGGGAGTTGGCCCTTTTTACAGCTGGTGGCTCAACACAGTTTTTGGGTTTATACAAGTGTAAGTCAGTCCAATGCAGACTCTAATATATCATAAGAAACTTAAGTATGATTCATATTTGGAGGAAATATTCAAGATAGATACATAAAAGATGTACAGTATTATTTAAGCACCACTCGCTAGGGCAGGATTTATAAAATGATGTTGCAGTAAAGACAGTTTGATTTACAGACCACTAGGACCGTCGTGATTTGATACTTCATGCAATGATTGAAGACATTTAGGATATGGAGAACTGTAATTTAGATAACATAACTATTTAAATAATCTCCCTTTCTATTAAAACCTTGTCAGTAAAAGTTGGATACTATTGAACACTGGGATTGAATTAATACTTGAATCCCACCATCAGGGAGTGCTGTGACCAAGAACCATAACTCTAGCTAATCCAATAATTGATGTATTTATTGCCCTTCCATGAAATTGCCAGCTGTTTGATTGGTCAATGACACAGAAGTTCATATTGATATGAATGGGTAAGCTGGTAATATACACTTGTCATATCCTGTCATTGTACCCCACACTAAACGTGGGTGTTCGCATTTAGTACATCAATGGAGCAATCATATTCAAACTAGAATGCAGCTCTGCAGTATTGAATCATCACTGTCCTCTTGTTACAATGTTACACTACCATTTAAGATCTGTATGCTTTGGGAAGTGGTCACTATTATCGTATAAAGGACACCTCGAGTGCCTTCAGCGCTTTGATTTTTTAATTTCTGTCCAAGAGTCACCTTAAAATGAAAACAATTACGATTATAATGTTCTACCTATCTGAAAAATAATTATATCTTAGTCGTTCATTTATTTTCGTATGCAGTATTGGGCACTATCATGATTTCCCCCCTTTTTCATGATTAGAACAATATCTCCAGAATGCTAGTAACTATGGAACGCCACAACTGTCTGATGTTGTCATATTTCTTTTTGTCTTGTTCACCCCGTGTCTTATTATGTCAAAGTGTTGCATGATTGTGTTAGGAAGACGTGTCATCATGTCAATGAATCATGTGAACTTGTCTATACATTGTGTGATTGTGTCAAATGGCCGTGTTGATTTGTCAATGTATGGTGTTGACCTGTCCACTATGCGTCGTATTATGTTAAACAAACATGTCATTATGTTAAAAGGGCATGTTATCATGTCCGCTAATCATGTGATCTTGTCTATACAGCGTGTGGTTATGTCAAATGGCCGTGTTGATTTGTCAATATGTGATGTTGACTTGTCCACTATGCGTCTCATTATGTCAAACAAACGTGTAATTATGTAAAAAGAGCGTGACGAGTGGACATGATAACACACCCTTTTAACATAAAGACTCATTTGTTTGACATAATAAGACGAAAAGTGGTCAAGTCAACACCACACATTGACAAATCAACACGGCCATTTGACATAATCACACGCTGTATAGGCAAGATCGCATGACGAGTGGACATGATAACACGCCCTTTTTACATAATTACACGTTTGTTTCACATAATAAGACGCAAAGTTGACCAGTCAACACCACTCATTGACAAATTAACACTGCCATTTGACATAATCACATGCTGTATAGACAAGATCACATGATGAGTGGACATGATAACACGGTCTTTTAACAAAATTACATGATTGTTTGACATAAAAAGACGCATAATGGACCAGTCAACACCACACAGTGACAAATCAACACTGCCATTAGACATAATCACACGCTGTTTAGACAAGATCGCATGATAAGTTGACATGATAACACGCCCTTTAAACATAACTTATTTGTTTGACATAATAAGACGTATACTTGACCAGTCAACACCACACACTGACAAATCAACACGGCCATTTGACAAAATCACACAGTGTAAAGACAAGATCGCATGGTTAATGGACATGATAACACGCAATTTTAACATAATGAAACGTTTGTTTGACATAATAAGACGCATAGTGGACAAGTCAACACCACATACTGACAAATCAACACGGCCATTTGACATACTCACACAATGAATAGACAAGATCACATGATTAGTGGACATGATGAAACGTCTTCCTGACACAATCACGCAATAATTTGACATAATAAGACACGGGGTGGACAATACAAAAAGAAATATGACAACATAAGACAGCTGTGGCGTTCCATAAGTTACTGTTTCTGTCAACTGGACATGCGTGTGGCAATATCTTCGCTTTGCTTGATATTTTCTAAACGTTGTGTACGGAAGCGTATAATGGTCGTTAGTTAATGTTTATGACAACTTGACATGTGTGTGAAAATATGTTTACTTTGCTTGATATTATTTAGAAGGTTTGCGTTATTCCATGAAAAAATAAAACAACTGCTTAAAAGCAAAGTAGTTTGTTTCTGTAACACGCTAGTAGTCAAAAAGCAATCATAATATTATATCTTGCTCAAAGAATTACTAACGAGATTTTTTCCCCGAATCCAATACATATTGTTTGGCAAATCACGTTCTTATCTGACGTATATTTGCTGTTTTTCTCGCGAAAAGTTTAACGCGATTATCATCATTTACTGACAAGAGGGTCAAGATGGCCCTTTATCGCTCAACTGAGCACTATCTCTCCAAAAGACATGAAGTAGGTCAAAATGTCTTGACTTAAGCTCATAAAGACAAGCACTCTGACTTATTTTCAAGATGACTGATGCATGGGTGTCAAATATATATGGTTTCTAGAGTGTTCGTAGGTTTTTCATATGACTTGACCTGAAGTCCTAGTTTTTGACCCCACGAGACCCAGTTTCAAACTAAGCCTATAGAGTTTATCAAAACAAACATCCTGACTAACTTCTAAGATGATCTGTTATAAAATGTAAATTCTAAAATGTTGATGTTCATGTGACCAAATTTTAAACTTGACCTAGCATTTATCAAAACATTCATTCTTACCAATTTCAAGGTTAATCGGGTGCAAATGTGGCTTCTGGAGTGATTACAAGGCTTTTCTATTATTTGACCTAGTATTCTATGTTTTGATCCCACGTAACACAGTTTCAATCTTGACCAACATTTTATCAAGACAAACATTCTGACCAATTTTAAGAATGATTGGGTACAAAATGTGGCTTCTAAATTATTCACAATATTTTTTTCTATTATTTGACATAGGGATCTAAGTTTTAATCTGGCGTGACACGGTTTCAGTCTTGGTCGAGAGATCATCAAGACAAATATTCTGACCAATTTTCATGATGATTGGACTTAAAAGGTGGCCTCTAGAGTACTCACAGGGTAAGTGTGGACAGACAGAGGGACAGACGACGGACATCGGATAATCACAATAGCTCCGTGCTCCGAAAAATTTCATCGCTCATCTACTGTAGTTTCACTGATGTTGGAGCTAGATATTAACTCATCTTTAGTCATAAATTATCTTACACAAGCAAGATAAATCTTTCATGCAAAACCTACACCGTTCGAAATAATTTTGCGTGCTGATTCTTAAGCGACGAATGCTACAATGATCATGCAATTGTGTCTTTTATTATCTTCCATTTTCTTCGTAAGATTTCAAACATGAAGCGATATTTTCGTATCAAATGTACATAAATATCTAGCAACTGGAGACCATTATACGCTTCCGTAGTTGTGCGTTATTTTATATGTCGGATTCCTGAAAATTTTGTTAGCTATATTTAATATTTTGACTTCTTTTTGGTGTCTAACGTGCTACGGAAACAAAACACTTTGCTTTTAAGCAGTTGTTTTATTTGTTTATATTGTCTGGCAAATCAAGTTCTTATCTGACGTTTTATCTGATGCTTATTATTGTTTTCTGGCGTCATGCTTAAAACCAATATCGTCATAAACTAACTTATCCTGGGCCTATATTGCTTAACTCAGCACTATCTCTCCGAAATCCAAGGGGTATGTAAACTCGCCATGATCAACGTCACTTGCAAAAATATACACGCAGTCCAAATTCCATTGTAGCTTCAAATTAAAAAGAACATTGTATGTCAAAATAAATGTACCTGGTGACCTAACTTTTGACTCCATGCTACGCAGTTTCGATCTTGACTAAAGTTCATCAGGACAAGCACTCTGACTTATTTTCAAGATGACTGATGATTGGAGTTCAAATGTGTCTTCTAGAGTTTTCGTATGATTTTTTTAAAAAATGATTTGACCTGAAGTGCTATTTTTTGACCCCTCGAGACCCAGTTTCAAACATAACCTACAGTTCATCAAAACAAGAGCTGTTTTTGTAAAACACGTACGCCCCCCTTGATGCAAAAGTCGAACTATGCAAGGAACAGTTTTTAAAGTAAAAGTCACTGAAATTCGCATAAGACTTAATAACCTAAAAATGAATTGGGTTCATCCACTAGTAATGACAAATAAAGGTAAAAAAATATTGCGTATACTATTTCATAACTATGGCCTTTAAAAAATTCAAACGCGCCTCTATAAAAAAATCATAGTGCCTTAAAATAAGATACATCATGTGGCCTTAAAATGTTTTCAGGCAATATAAAAAATACAAGATTTGGCCTTTACAAAAAATATAAAATTGCTGGCCTTAAAAATCTTTAAATATTTGACCTTAAAATATTGAAATTTGGCCTTAGAAATACATGTGGCCATACAACAAAAAGTTGTTGGCCTTTAAACAAAAACAAAAAATTGACACACAATAAAAAACAAGTGGCCTTTGACCTTCTGACTTCAAAATCAACAGCGGTCATCTCCTGATCATGACCAACCTCAACATCAAGTTTCAAGATGCTAGGCCGATCCGTTCTCGAGTTATCGTTTGGAAACTGTGACCTTTGACCTACTAACCTCAAAATCAATAGGGGGTCCTCTTCTGGTCATGACTAATCACCACATCAAGTTTCAAGATGCGAGGCACATGCGTTCACAAGTTATCGTCCTGAAACCATGCTGGGTAATCATGAACTTGATCTTTGACCTCTACTGACCTCAAAATCAATAGGGGCCATTTACTGGTCATGACCAACGTCCATATGAAGTTTCAAGATCCTAGGCCTAATCGTCTTGAGTTATCGGCCGGAAACCGTTTAACTATTCTGTACATTGTGACCTTGACTTTTGAACTACTGCCCTCAAAATCAATAAGGATCCTCTACTGTTCTTGACCAACCTCGACATCCAGTTTCAAGATGCTAAGCCCATGCGTTCTCATGTTATCGCTCGGAAACCGTTCTACAATCCCGGGTCACCGTGACCTTGAACTTCTGACATCAAAATCAATAGGAGTCATTGGCTAGTCATGGCCACCCTCCACGTCAAGTTTCAAGATGCTAGGCCTACAAGTTCTCGAGTTATCGTCCGGAAACTGTTCTACATTTCCAGGTCACTGTGACCTTGATCTTTGACAAACTGACCTCAAACGCAACAGGAATCCTCTGCTAGTCATGACATACCTCCACAATAAGTTTCAAGATCGTAGGCCCTAGTAATCTTGGGAAATCATCCGGAAACCAGTTTGCAGACGGACGGACCAATCGACCGACATCTGCAAACCACTTTACTCCTCTTCTTCGAATGAGGTTTTCGAAGGGGGCATTACAAACAAACATTCTGACTAACTTCCAAGATTATGTCGTTCAAAATGTGAATTGAAGACTGATCTCGTTCAATGATTTCATCCCGTGATCTAGATTTTGTTTTCATGTGATCCAGTCTCAAACTTGACCTATCAATTATCAAGACATTCATTCTGATTAATTTTAAGAATGATTTAGTGCAAATTTAACTTCTGGGTGATCACAGGGCTTTTTAGTCTATTTCGACTTCGAAGGCAAACCGAATTTATAAGCTGATATTTTATAGTGTATAGGTGTGACAGTTATAAATCTGTGAAAGGGGTCACACTGAAACGCCAAATTAATTAGGCTTAAGGGCTTTTCTATTATTTGATCTGGTGACATAGGTTTTGATCCCACCTTACCATTTTGACCTACATTTCGTCAAGACAACACTCTAACTAATTTTATATATGCTGAGGTACAAAATGTGGCTTCTGTAATGTTTACATTTTCTTCTATTATTTGATATAAGGATCTAGGTTTTAATTCCACGAATCATCAATACCAATAATTTGATGACTCGACTTCCAGAATACATAAGGTAAGAGTGGACAGACAGACATACGTACGGGCGTACAGACATACATCGCGTGATCAAAATAGCTTACCTTTGTACATCATTTTCATCATTCATCTACTCTAGTTGCATTGACGTTGGAGGTAGATAGTAACACATCTTTCGTAATAAGCAAGATAAATCTTTCATTCAAAAATTACACCGTTCAAAATAATTATGTTGCTGATTCTTTAGCAACGAATGCTACAATAATCATGCAATTATGTCTATTATTATCTTGCATTTTCTTCATAAGATTTCAAACGTGAAGTGATATTATCGCATCAAATCTACACAGATATCTAGCAACTGGCGACCGTTATACGCTTTCGTACCAGAACCTTGAGAGATAGATCAGATGTGAATGAAGACATGTTGCACTTGATATTTTATAAAATTAGTTGTAAGAAATGTTGAAGCAGTGTCGGTTTTTCATTAATACGTCACCGTGACTAGCCAATGACTCGTATTGATTTTGATGTCAGAAGTTCAAGGTCACGGTGACCCGGGTTTTATTGTTTATTAACAGTGTCTGCTTATGGATGGTAATTTATTTTTTTATCTTTAACCTGCGGCAACTTTTAAGCGCAGGTTTGCTTTTCATATACTTAACGTAATAATCTTCAAAATACCCTCTTTAGACGAGTGATATATAATATTTGCCACAGGCATGTAAAAAGTTTATCTACTAAAACTGCAAATATATGCGTGGATGAGATAACATCGTCTTCGCTAACTATTATTTTGGATTGTACATTGTAATACCATTAAATGACAAATAAACATTTCGACGTTGTGTGCAGCTGTAACTTGATACTTCTAAACTACCTGTCAATTAAACTGGAGGTTGGCAAAACTAGCACTAGAGTGAATGAATCACAATAGCAAGGAGGGCTATTTTACGTTTCTTATATTTTGTATCTATGAGCCTTTTGGAATCAGATGAAAATTTATCCACCTCCTGAATCATTTCTTCTCACTTTCTTTTTATCCCATGATATTCATTCATATTCTCCCTTTTTAGAAAATTTAAAGATAAATACTACATTTCACACATAACTCAGAGTCAAATTTTGCACAAGGCCTGATTTTGTTTAATTTCCTACAATATAAATACATTGTGGTAAAATGAATATGTCAGCACCCAATTAAGATAAGAGTCACAAAATTAATTGGTAATTATATGCCATCGGCATGCAGGTCTGGTTTGTGTTTTTTTGAAGGACACAAATTCCAGACATGAAACTGATACATGTGTCAGAAAAAGGAGGGAAATTATCACAACAGTTCAAAACACAATATAATGTATATACATGTAGTTTATGAAGAATAAAGTTTATATTTAAAACATTGCAGAAAAAGTGCATAAGAAAAAAGACATGTATTGTTTATATCAAAGAGAGTAAATTGAGCTATTTGTGTTAGTTTTAATGTTCTTGACACGGATTTGAAAATTCATAGTGATGATAACACGGGATTATGTAAATTGTAGACCATCCAGGAAAAAATAAAATGGAGAAATTATTGAAGTCAATAGTAAAATCAATCTAAAGCCTAATTCTTTGATAATAATGGATCATAATATATGATGAGCCAGGATAATATTAACTGACCCTGCAGGTGCGATCATTGCAGTGGTTTAGTAGGATTCTTTGTCTAAGTCATATAAATATTTTTTTAAAATTTATGCCAATACTGTTTATGGTTTGCATTATGTATCTGCATACTCACGGGCTTGACTAAGAACTGGAAGACTACCTGAACCAGGAAATAGTATCATACAACAAAACATTATTATAGAAAATACTGAACTATACTATAGTCAGAATGGGCTTTTGAAGTAAAGTATAGATGAATGGGGGAAGAACACAACATATTGAACCGCAAGGGAAGTTATTTTGCTGTGTACTTTCGCAAGTTAGACATTTATACCAAAATTAAAAAGTTCAATACTGACTACTTGAAAAACATATGGCAACTTGAATAGATTTCTGCACAAAAACATATGTTTATGTTACATGTATCTGCTAACTTTTAACTTACTTATTTAGGTCTTGATTACCTTAATGATTCATTTTAATGAAGGATATTCTGATTTTATGGAAATAAACTTTCATCAAGGTTAGTAAACTGTTTTTGTTCTGTAATGCATGCCACTACTCTCAAGTGTATAAACATCACCACGTGGCTTTGTTTACGAACACAGAGTTTATCAGCAATTAGCCACACCTCCCGGGAAATTCAAATCTGAGATGTTTGCTTGACAGGTTGATTTTTGTTCTCAAAGTCACTTTTAGAACAGATATGTCATTAAGATTTTTGGATGAACTGTTATGAAATGGCACAGTTTACCTTTGTAACAAATTTCAAAGGAAACAGTTCGGTAATTTTGTCAAAATTTTTAAAAAAGGGTCTCTGATGTGAAGCATGTTTGAAATTATTGAAAAACCTGCCCCAGCGCCATCTAGTGGTTTATATAGTCCAGTTACCCCTTTAAAGGTAAAAAACAATGCTTATTGATTTAATAGTGGACGATTGCCACAGTCCCCTTGAATACATCAAGGTTCGGGACGGTGACAACATGACAGGGCAAGCTGTTTCAAATAAAACTGAGTGTTGAAAGATGTAGTAGAACCTCGGTATGTTAACTATTTTCAAATTTTAATAACGACATGCTCGTCGATATATACGAGATTTTGAGATAAACGAAAATGTTGTAATCATATGAATATTTATGCGTTCAACTTGGAAGAACTTATTTAATTTAAATAGACCGTATAAAATCATGTTTACGAGGGTATATCGAACAGATGGTGTAACAAAAAAACATGATAAACGAAACTTATTTTCAACATAATCACCCTTCATTTCAATGCATTCGTGACAGCAATGTCCCCACTTAATATTGACAGAAGATTTCTCTTCCTTGTCCACCATAAAGGTTTCAACAGCACAAACTTTATCAAAATGTCTACACCCGCACTTCAGACTTACGTTTTGGAAAGATGTGCTAGATAAGTTGATGTTTAAAGACTTAGTAGCTGCAGCTATTGTAACTTGTGACGTGTGCGTAGGGGCATTGTCGTGGAAACAAAAGATATATACTCTCCGTCTGAGAAGTCAGTTGCTTTTGTAATGCGAATTCTGAACATCACAGAGCCAGTCCTCGACAATATGAAAAATAAGTAGTAATTTTTATTCTTAAAAAACTTCCTCAAAATGAATAAAAGACAAACTTAGCAACATGAATATGAAAATGGATTTGGAAGCATATCCGTTACCAGGCGAAGAAAATTATAAAGAAAATCTTTGAACTGCTAAACTTATCCCAGCAAACACGCGACGTCGGTACAACGTTATCAACGTTGGATTTTGGTCATGACGTCGGCGACCTGAATCCGACGTCTATCCAACGTCTAAACCCCGACATCTATATAACGTCGGTGTCCGACGTTGAAACGACGTCGGATTGAGGTCGTAATTTTAAAAGACTGTAATCCCCGGAAATGATTTTATTAAATCGTGTGATCTAATTGATATCTGCATCTGCCTTGAAGTTTTTGTGATTTTTTATTTTCAAAATACTCCCCTTTTGCCCCTTTAAATATTTTCAATAGGTGGCGCTGCGATATGCGGGAAATATGTTTGTAGGTGGCGCATTTCCAACGGATGTATCCAATTTACTTTTAAAAGCTTTCACCTGGCATTTAGCCACTAACGTATTACTTAACTTCATATTTGCTATAACGTCTTTTCAAGTGCTTGGAAAATATATAAGATTCCAATTTCGAATATTTGAATTGCGTGTGCAACAACTAGATCTATAGCTTTTCAAGTCAAATGTTGACGGAAAGTGAAAGACAGCAAACCTGCTAAGGAGTTCCGATCTCAGTTGAACAAAGAAGCTATCCAGCATTAGAAAATGGATTTGATTTCTTTATAGTTTATCTACATTACATACAAACGATACCTGTTTGCTTGACCATGCATTGTTGACGTAACGATCAATTAAACAGAATCTATCTTTGTGATAAGCATGATATGTAAACATTTCGCATGAAGTACGAAGCATGAATCCCAACTTAATCTACGCGGGCATATAAAATATGTACATGACACAGTAGCTGTATTCTCAGCTTCACACATCTGGGTTAATGGTATAATAAATTATATTCGGGAAACGTGATTATTCAGCTTTCATCTTTGATCTTTAATTATTTTAACTTTTAAAAAGTCATGCAGGAATCCAAGTGTTTATTCAAATGTAAATATGTTTTTTGTGTGCTTAATCATATCATTCTGTACTGATGTACTATGCTGATTTTAATAAGTGATCATATATCTTGTTTAAATTGTATTGAACTCTTTTTACAATTGATTATATTTTCAGATTATTGTCCAATGAACTTATGGCAACGTTCTACTTGAAGAGCATTATACAGAAGCTCCCCTTCGCATCAATCTCTGCATATGGACATGAAATCGGTAAAAATACATTTTGATACATTGACTGCACACAATCTCTGTACAAGTAACTGAATCATTTCATACATTGAAAAGTAGTTGCTAGTGAGTAATCATAAATAAATATCCAACCAATTGTTGTATTAATAATAACTTTCCTTTGGTTATAACTTTCAGCCAGTAGATTCATTCGATTCAGTGGCAAATAAAAAACTGAGAGGAAATGATGTTCAAGTATTTTAATATTTTTTTCAATATTTTTATTACATTTGTATTTTTTGCTTTTATGGTTAACATGTGTTTCTAATCACCATTGATTTTTATTTAAGCCAGTGCAATGAAGACAAAAGTAAAGGAAGGGCTGACAGAACGACATAACGTCTTCAATCCAAATTTGTTTCAAATATGCAAAAGATCGGAGAGATGGTAGTGGGCGAAAACAATCAAACTGAAGAAAACAGATACTTTTGAAAAGTAATCAAACTGACTGTCCTGTTGTAATGTGTAATTCTATAAGATCTCTTCTGTGACTGATAACGGTTTTGATTCCAGCAATACTTCATGGTTACAGTGATTTTATGTTGTTTGAAGTTGTGATATACACCTTCTAGCTTAAATTTAATCGAACAGCTTTTAGTTGCTTGCACTTTAAAGTACCGTTATTCAATTGCTTATACTGTGACTGACTTGAAAGATGATTTAAATATACTTAAAACTACATGTACTATTTGCAAATTTGAATTGATAATTTTAGAAAGCCATTTTACTTTAGTTTGAAGTGTTTTTGTTGTTTTGATATGCATGGTTTTGTTTAGGTCTCTGCCTAATAATGAGTTGACTTTTTCTCATAAAATATATGTAGTACTGAACTGACAGTTCCGTTGTTCATTTTAATCCGAGATTAATAAACAAACGACTCGTCTATTTGGGGCTGTGGTTCAAGTCTACAATACGGGGAAAGTTGTTTATCAAGGATATTGGAAGTTCTGGCAAACTTGTTACTTTGATTTGGATGTTGTTGAATTTGAACTAGGCAAGTTTGATTCAGATCATGATAAAGTTGGATTTAAGTTGGAAATTGGTTGGATTCAGGTCGTAATACAGTTGGGTTTAAGTTGGAAAATGGTTGGATTCAAGTCGTGATACAGTAGGGTTTAGGTTGGAAAATGGTTGGATTCAGGTCGTAATACGGTTGGGTTCATGTTGGAAAATTGGAAAATGGTCAGACCACGACGTTGTAC
Organism: Saxidomus purpurata; assembly: GCA_022818135.1. Taxonomy (NCBI): domain Eukaryota; kingdom Metazoa; phylum Mollusca; class Bivalvia; order Venerida; family Veneridae; genus Saxidomus; species Saxidomus purpurata. The sequence goes on along the minus strand of JAFMSR010000001.1, from coordinate 24,697,561 downwards.
CGACGTCAGAATCCGACGTCTAAAAAACTTTCAAATCCAACCAAACTCCGACGTTGATCCAACGTCTAACCAACGTCTATACAACGTCATTTGTTTGCTGGGATGGTACCTTTGTTGTTCCTTCCATGGAAGGGACACTTAAAATTGTACAGACACACTTGACTGAACAATGCAGCACGTAAACCGTTTTTCGGTGTGTTTCCGTTATAAATTAAACGTTGTGATATTGAAAATTGGAACAACTAACAACCAATAGCCGTTCTTTTCCGTACACGCTACATGTTTACGTTACTGTGGTTATTTCCCTTTATGTGTAAGCTATAGTTTCGCTATTTGCACTTCGAAGGCAAACCGATTGTACTGGTTGACATTTAATAGCTGTCTGCCTTCTACAAAATGGTGTGACAGTTATAAAATATCAGATCTGTGAAAGGGGTCACACTGAAACGCCAAATTAATTAGGCTAGGTAAGCTATTGCACACATATACAAAATAAGCTAGATCTATTGCACGTTGGACTTGCAGAAATCGCCCGACAATGCGTTTGCTTTTGCATTATGAGTTTGACAAATAGCTGAAAGAATGTTAATTTACAGAAATATGCTAATATTGTTGCTGGACGTATTGGCGCAAACTTACCATGTGACCATATAAAAGCAGATCTAGCGTGACGTAGTAACAGGTGCGTGGAGTATTAAATATTGTAGATACTAATGCCTGAATTTGCTTCGACTGTCGTAGTTTGTACTTCAATAAAATATATAGACAGATGTGCCCTAGAAGGAACTTTTGGAATGCTATAACTTGTATAACTACGCTAGATGTGTACAGGCCGTGATTACTATAAATAGAGTCTGATGTTTTATAGTCTGGGTAGGGGCAGGTAACACCAGACTAGATGTTTTACTGCAACGGTATCACGTGATCGATCAGACAGGGAATGGTAAAATTCCGCACTGTCCGTATATCAAGAGGGCGTTTCAAACTTGGTTAGAAATATCAAAAACAATCCATTCTCTATCATTAACCTTTAAAAAATTTTTTTTTTAAATTGTGTTCATTTGTTCAGAGAAATGCTCCGCTTTGGTGTTAAAAAGTACCCTCACAAAAAAAAACAACAACAATTGCTTTAACAGGTTTGATGAAATAGATACCAATTTTGAAATGTTTGTGTTTTTCAGACTCCGAACTAGACTTCCATACATGCTTTTAAATCCTTAAACGTCGGATGTTATTTGAGACTTGTAGTTAATATAGCGGATTTGTAGCCCTAAAAAGCGATTTGGACCGGACTCAAATACTCGGAAATCATCTGTGAGCCACTTGCTGTCAGTATTTGATTGCTTTGATTATTGAATATTTTCAATAAGCTCTCGTCATTTATTAAAACCTGCAAACAAAGACCGTTATTGGGAAGCTACAGATATGTTCTTTCTTTGCAGGTGGTCTTTATACATAGGTGTGTTCCTAATACAAACGAATAGTTCACTGTGATCTCCCTGTCGGCCTTTTTTCGCATGTTGGTCTTTATTGGGACGTTGTCGTTTATACAGGTTTTACTGTATACTGCCCGATTCTCCACAATCTTAGATTACTGTTGTACTTTTGTTAATGTTTTACTGGTCTCGCAAATTATTTATGGGGGTTTGCTTTTATGGGCTAACAATATATTAATTTATGACTTAGCTTGTCATAGTTGAGGTTAGCTTTCAGATTTTGTGAGAAAATATAAAAAAGGGAAAATATTCTACTATTCGGGGTCTTTGTTTTGAGTTAATCTGGTTAAGATCTGAGCATTGGGAGAGAGAATTTCATCAAATTTGGATTTATCAGCTGTAAAATACCGTTATGTATTCTACTATTAAACCTTATAAAATAGACAAAGGAGATATAGTGTACATGTAGTAAACATTTGAAAACTACAAGAATACCGATACCAAGATGTCGTCTGATTGAACATCTTTAATGGTGTTGAACTTTGATATTTCCATTGCTGGCTTTGAAGTTTTGACTATCGATCAATGTGATGCACCCATGTTTCATCTACGGTCAATAATCATTGTCAATTTTCGGTCTGGTGTTAACAATATTGGATTCCATCTTCAAGTTGCCGCAAAACACATGAGATAGAAAGGAAGCCAAAAACTTGTTCTTGAAGTACTATTAATGTGCAGGATTCCACTTCTTTACAGTTAGATATGGAGACCAGTCAGTACTAAACGTTCTTTCATTGTTTCATGAAATTCCTTTGGTAACATTTATTTCATGTGCAGATACTTTAGGCTCAGAACTTTCACATTGACTCATGTTTACAGAAATGTGCATGGTCAGGAACTTTTTGAGATACCCTCGAACATGTTTATATGAGAAATATTACCAATGGTTTTATATTTATATAGCAAAACAATCAGTATACATATTCAAAAGTAGTAAAATACACTTGTCTAGTTTAGAAGTCAGAAGATCCCACTGTAAACATCTAGGTATAGATGGGTTAAAGTGATATAACCCTTCAAAACGACCACTATAAATTTAAGAAAGATGTATTGCACTGATTTATACTCTAAGAAAAATGAATACTTCCTAAATTATAACTTAAATACAAGATTCTATATAACAGAGTTATTTCTATTGACTATAATATTTTATACTAGTAGTTAAAGTATTTTTTAATATCATGGTAAAATTTGATCATCCACTTATTGCATAAGGTTCATTAGCATTTTTATGTGTTGATATGAGACATAATGGTTCAAGCTATATTTTCATCTCTTAAAAGCATTCATGGTTGAAGCGATTTATACGATATGGTATGGCTGATTTGAAGGGTAATATAACTTAAAAGGACATTATGACAAAAAGTTAATAGTGAATGTAATGTAGATGAAAACATATTTTAAAGGTTATTGAAATTGTATGACAAAATATTACTTGGATGAGTTGTTTTTTTTTATAACAACGAGCTTGCGTGTCTGGATTAACTCATTTATGTCCCCATTTTGTCTGGAATAACTCATTCATGGTCACATTATGCATTCAGTTATACCCCTTTTATGTCTGGCATCACTCATTCATGTTCCCATTATGTCTAGCATTACTCATTCATGTTCCCATTATGTCTGGCATTACTCATTCATGTTCCCATTATGTCTAGCATTACTCATCCATGTTCCCATTATGTCTGGCATTACTCATTCATGTTCCCATTATGTCTAGCATTACTCATTCATGTTCCCATTATGTCTGGCATTACTCATTCATGTTCCCATTATGTCTAGCAGCACTCATTCATGTTCCCATTATGTCTAACATCACTCATTCATGTTCCCATTATGTCTGGCATTACTCATTCATGTTCCCATTATGTCTAGCATTACTCATTCATGTTCCCATTATGTCTGGTATTACTCATTCATGTTCCCATTATGTCTAGCATTACTCATTCATGTTCCCATTATGTCTAGCATTACTCATTCATGTTCCCATTATGATGCGATGAACAGCATCATGGTGATTCATTTAGATAAAGAAGAAAATGTGACCTCTGGCTTATTTAAAATGTTTACGCTTTGACATAGTGACCTAGATTTCCATACCATTCGGTTCATCCGAAATGTTATAACTTCAACTTATAAGGGTTTACATACGAACACTCTATCGCATAAGGAACCAGTTGCATGAAATTAGTTCCAAATCCACTAAATGTTTGAGTTTTTAGAAGAAAATGCCCAGTGAACATATAGAGGAAACTAGTACTGACCCCAGGTAGTAATGTGATGTTTTCGACGAATCAACGTGTGTTGAACATTTAGAAGATGGTCATAGAAAAGTCATTCCTACGGATGTATTAGGAAATTGAATATCAGTTTTAAAGGAGAAGATTTCAAAAATTTACTGTGTAATAAAAATCTTTATTTCATGAAGGTTACATATCAGACATACAAGGATTTACATGTAAATCAAAATACATCTTATTTTCATATGGCCTTCAACAAATTGAAAGTAAAAGAAGAATTAAAATGCAACAACAATAACATACCGTTGATAAAGAAATATCAAACAAATATGATTTACTGGTTATACATTTCAATTGAACAATCATATTTTTAAAACTCTATTTTTTAGCAAAGCTAGATATGACAAAAGTAAGACAAAAATTGTTTAAATTGTTGAAACTTTCTTTTGATACGACAGACACTCAAAAATTTAGTCCAAAAGTTAGTGCGGAAATATATTTGTAGAAGTAAATTTATAATTTAGAACAAATATTATTTTCATATGGCCTTCAACAATGTAAAAGAAGAATTAAAATGCAACAATAACAACATACCGTCGATAAAGAATTATGAAACAAAATATGATTTGCTAGTTATACATTTCAATTGAACAATCATATTTTTCAAATAGTATATTTGTTTGGCAAAGTTAGATATGACAAAAGTTAGACAAAAATTGTTTAAATTGTTGAAACTTTCTTTTGATACGACAGACACTCAAAAATTTAGTCCAAAAGTTAGTGCGGAAATATATTTGTAGAAGTAAATTTAGTATAGAAAACAAAAACAAACATACTCAGTCTGCAGTTGTTAAGTGCTACTTAATAGATAGTTAAAAAATATCAAAATCTCTGACATATATGATGGCGACATATGATTCATAACTTTATACACAAGAACAGCAGTGTGGTACTTACACCTATCAGTAAAAGAAAGCCATTTTAATTGTTTATATAGCCCTAATGTTGGCGTTTTCATCGGCTTATTTAAGATAATTTTTGCAACTCGTTTTTGTAGCATGCTTATTTTGTTGATATAGTTTTTGTTATCTTTTTCCCCAGATTGTACAACAGTAATCGAATATTGGCAAAATGTACGCGTTATAAAACATAATTTTCGTCTCATCTGTGAGAAGGAATAAAATGCGTTTTAATAATGCTATTTTGGTATTAAGCTTTTTACATACATAATCTATATGAGAATGCCAGTTTAGGGTATTGTCAATATACACACCTAGTACTTTTTGGACTGTTGCATTCTCTAAAAGTATGCCATTAATACTTAAATTCAGTGTGTTTGTGTGTTTTAGTTTATAGGTAGATCCGATAACCATACATTTTGTCTTTAACGGATGTAAAGACATATTATTTTTTGCGCACCAGTCAATGATATTATTTAGGTTTACTTGCAGTTTCTCTTCAATTTCTTTAAGATGAAATCCGGATTTGTATAAAGTGGAGTCGTCAGCATACAGGTCTATGTTTGAATCTTGACATGAAAATGTGATATCGTTAATGTATAATAAGAAAAGTAGAGGTCCAAGTATTGACCCTTGTGGCACACCCGATTTGACTGTGAGCATCTCAGATTGTACGTTTCCTACTTTAACCATCTGCCGCTTGTTCGACAAATATGATACAAATAATTTGATAGTTTTGTCAGAAATATGATACAATTTTAATTTATAGAGGAGGATCTCGTGGTCAACTAAATCGAATGCTTTTCTTAAATCTAGAAACACTGTTCCAATTACTTTTCCACTATCAACATCCTTAATCCAAGCATCAATTAACCTTGTGAGAGCTGTATTGCACGAATGATGTTTTCTGAAACCAGATTGTGTTTTATGTATGACATCAGTAGTCTTGAAATAAGTATGGATTTGAGAAGCTATGTGACGTTCATAGATCTTAGAAATGGTAGGTAGAATAGAAATAGGACGATAGTTTTCAGCTTCTTCTTTGAGACCTGACTTGAATATTGGTAACACACGAGCTTCCTTCAGTTTATTAGGGAAAATTCCAGTACTGATACTATTGTTAATAATTGACACTATGCATGGTGTAATAGTATCACCACAATATTTCAATATATTTGGGCCTATCCCATCCAAATCTGTTGATTTATTTATATTTAATTTATCTATAATCTTACGAACTTCAAATGGTGTAATGAACTTAATGTCAAACTCGCGACTGTCTAATTTTGCATCTAATCTGATTTTTAGAGAGGAAAAGTGTTCTTTTGAAAATGCGGTTTCTGATATTATGTTTGCAATATTTATAAAATGTTTATTTATTTCACCAACTTTATTTAAACTACCTTCAATTTCTACGCCAGATTTTATCAGTTTTTTGTGGCATTTTTATTTTATTTCCATGGTTCAGATTAGAGATATCTTTAAGATTTTTCCATAAATAAGCGCAGTCTTTATTTTCCTGAACAGCTTTATTAAAGAAATCGCGTTTACTCCTTTTGATGAGAGAAGACGATTTATTTCTAAGAATTTTATATTTATCATGATTACCAATTTTCTTCGAATTGTCTCTCTCTTGTATAACTGATTTTATTTCTTCCGTAAACCAGTCTGGTTGGTGTTCATGCTTAACTCTCTTTCCTTTTATTGGAGCATGTTTGGATAATACAGTATTTAATATACTGTAGAACATATATAAGGCATCGTTTGTTTCTATGAGACTCTCAACATTTTCAATACCAGAGAGAAGTGTCATTTTGGAATAGTTGTTTATTGAATTTCTTAAACGACCTGTACTTTATTACTTTATGATCATTTTTCTTAATAGATTTATAACTAGCAGAGTAAGTCAAACATGGTCACTAATAATGGTCACTAATTGCTAAATTCGAAATAGATGCCTCTTTAAAATAATTAAGGCAATTTGTATATATGTGGTCTATAATTGTAGAACTCTCTTAGTTATTCTTGCAGGCGTTGATATCAGTTGTTTGAGGCCAAACTTAGCAATCATAATTACTGAATGTATTTGTGCTATTTCCAGGAAAAAAGTTAATATTATAATCGCGTAGGAGACAGTATTCTTGGGTTGAACAGTCTGCAATATCTATTTGTGTCTCATACAAGTCAATCCACGTTTGTTGCGATTTAGGTAGTCGGTATACAAAGTTAACAAGAAAAGGATTACATTTTTTCATAAAATATCTGGAGCCATATTGACTCGATGTCGTTAACTTCGAAATCATGTCGACGTTTGTATGATATATTCTCAGCTATATGAACTTTCCATTGCGGTCTTTTCTTTCAAAAGTATAATTTCTTATTTGTAACTCATTATCCCCAATATCATTTTGTAAAAAAGTTTCACTTAAGCCTAATATATCAGGCGATGAAGGATGATTCAAGTGACCCCTAAGTCCATCAATTTTTGGCATTAAATGCTGTATATTTAAGCTGGTAATATGAAGACCATTTCCTTTAAACCCAAAATCTACGGAATTTATTTTATTTAATACCGGTACATGTTTATCACTGTCACGGGCAAGCAAATGAGATGAATTACTATTTTGTGTATAAATATTGCAAGTATTATGCGCCAATATTGAACTGGCACTCATGAATATTTCGTATGTGGTCGGTATGTGGTCGGTAATCTTCGGATAAAAATATAACAAGCGATTGATATAAAATATCAATTTCGTAGTGTACAAGATATCGCATTCCGCAATGGTGTAGTAGATAAGGCATTTGACTACCAATCCAGCGTATGCAGGTTCGAGTCTTGCTTGAATTTTTGTATTACCTTTTTTTAATCGTTTCGTTGCATTAAATGTATTCACTATTGTCTTTGTTCAGCACGGGGTTTCAAGATTTTTTAATGACTATTTGAGCATTCTTTCTCCGTCGTCCTGCATACATTTGTATTTAGAACTGAAAATGCCGACGAGCAAATCATCTTGAAAAACAGATGGCCTCGGCTAATATATCGAAGAACTTCGAAGAAAATGCCATGAATATCAATAATAAGTATAAGTACATAAAAAATAAAACACAGAAAACAAAGCAAAGTTAACCAACAATCACAGAATATATAAAACCAAAAATGGTGCATAAGACAGTGTCACAAATTAAATAGAAATAGCCATTCTCTTAAAAACAATAAAATTATATGTGCAGGATTTGAACCCATGAAACCTTGTATACAAGTAAGGCATCTTACCAATACGCCAGTGTCTCTGCGGTGTGAACTTCAGTCGGTGAAATGTAGGTAATCAATTGAAACAACGAAAACACACCCGAACATAACCGAAAATATTGGCGAAGATTAATGAGTGCCAGGTAAATATTGTCGGACAATACAGTCGTTTTTACATATTTGACATTTTGATTTGTCAATAGATTTTATCAAATTTTCATTATTATGTGGCATGGTCATTTGTAAATTTTGTTCCGGAAATGATATATAATCCCGTGGAAATTCCAAAATGCATGTGTTTGCATCGCCAGTTTGTTTACTTTGCGGCGTTTTCGAACAATTAAAGTTTACAGGAAATGATTTGCAGTGTTTCCCTGTAACTTCAATCCAAAGAGATTCAATATCAGTGAGTTCTAAGTCTAGACGTCTTTTATATGTTAACTTTTCATCTATGTAAACCAAAATGCCACCACCTTTCCTACAAGAACGATCCCTCCTTTCAATTCTATAAGTTTGTATTGTATAGTATCATTACTAACATTATCAGTTAAAAAAGTTTCACAAAGACCCAATATATCAGGCGAATTCTTATGCTGTAAATGAAATTTTATTTCATCCAGTTTTGGAAGTAAATGTTGTACATTTAAGTTAGCGAAACGAAGCCCACCTCCTTTAAATTCGAATGCTGTTTCAGTGGTATGAGATTTATTACACTTTGCCAAGTTTGTTTGGCTGATAACATTATGTTGTTTATCAGATTTATATGTCGATTGAGTAAGATTGCATTTGCATTTTTTACCACAAAACGTGCACTTTAAGATGCTGTCGTCAGTTGATGTAGGGCTTAAGTTAACATGAGCATCAGTATTACGACATATACATAATTTATTTGAAGATGAATCAGTAATTTGTAAAGAACCAACGGATCCCCTTACTTTTTCGCTTGAAGTATGGTCAGCACTAATGTTGCAACTACTGTTTGATATGTTTGTTCTTGAATCTACATGTAGATTTACGTAGTCTTTTGACTGGACGCCATTTTGACATAATTCTGCTTCATATTGCAAGTGTACGTTTGATTCTGATACATTTTTCTCTGAATTTGTTATATGATGTGTATCATTAGTTTTCGATACAGCCCCTTCATTATTAGAAAGATTTATGTAAGCATTGTTCAAATTTAAATTCGCTTCACATGAGCGATCACGGTTAGCATTTTCTAATACAAATTTTGAGTTACATATACAAGTACGGTGATTACAATGTTCACATATATTATTTATATAATTTGTAACAGTCATTTGTTCGATGGTTGTATAATCCACAGTTTTTGCAGTAACTTCTTGAGGCGCCCCCTCGTTGTGTTTGGTTGAAAATTCTGTTTTGACCCCTACTAATAGAGTTTCTGTTTAGTGTTCTGTATCTCCGTTGTTCAAAATCTGATGATGGTTGATTCCTTTGTTCGTTTTTCACAATGTAAGTATTTTTGTTAATGCTTTTGACTAATTTGCTGCTTCCATATTTGTTAAGGTGTATGCCATCTCTCTTGTAGAAACTTCTTACAATATTTCCGTCCCCGTATATGAACGTACTGTGTGCATTTACACAATTAACCGAATTGTTTTTTCACAGCTCGGTAATAAGGTTGTTGAGTGGACGAACATCTGTATCCGTTCTCGGGCAGATCATACAAAAATGCATTTTGCAACCAACTTCTTTAATCAACGTTGTTAGTTTATTCAACTCCGCGCGAATTGATGCTATATGCTTTCCCGACGCAACGTCATTTCCGCCTATGTATACAATTACGTTCAGAAAGTCATTTAAATCAAAATCATCTAAACTTTTTGCAACATCTGCTATTTTACCTCCTGGCAAAGTTTTCACAAAAACGTTCCTGGGCAGTCCACGTCTGTTGATACCTCTCATTAAAGAGTCTCCAATGATTAATGTCTTGTTCCTTTCAACGGGTGTCTTTGGTGTTGTTTCCTGTTTTTCGTTTTCATTGTTTTCATCTCTATTTTGTATTAGCTCTTCGTGAATATTTTGGTCTAGCACAATAGGATTTATTTCTTTGACTGGTGATTGTTGTACTTGTCTCCCAGTTGATACTTTAAGTTGCAATACTTCTTTGATTTCTTTGATTTGGGAAATATTGCAGGATTTTATGCTGTCAGACAGAGCTTGAAGACGTTTCTGAGTTGATACCGCATACTGACTTATCTGTGTTTTCAGTTGTTTTGTCGATTCAGCCAGATCTTCTACGTCTGTGCATGCCGTGGTCATGTGTAGCTTGTTTTGAGATTTTACTGATTTAATTTGATCACACAATTGTTGAAATCTGTTTTCACTTGTGTAAATGTGGGTTTCAAACAGTGGTCTAAGAGCAATAATTTCATATTTGATTTCAGACAATGTTACTTCCGGTGTGTGATCATCATCAGAGTCAACCTTTTTGTCTGCATCAGTATCTTCATCAATAACAGTAAAAACTGTTTCACTATGAAACTCTTCCTCAGTATTGCATAATACAACTGGCGTCGGGTTTTCAGCGTTTGAGACATTTTCTAACTGGAGTAAGAATTCACTTGAATCTTCAGTAACTACATCACATTTTGAATTTTGAGTATCTTTTGCATTTGAGTATTCAATTATCACTTGCCGCATATCTGAATTTACATCATCTACAGTAGCATTCTGACTCTTTAACATGTTTTCTATAGAATATATTATAGATTTCAAGTCAGTGTTCATAAAGTGTAGCGTGTTTTTTCCATTGATCAAACAAGTACAAGTTGTATGGTATAGGTTAATGGTATACAAGTGGGTCTCGTCTTCTGAAACTTTATATTTAGTTTCTACGTTCCTACCCTTTTTATCAATAACAGGAATTTTCTTGCTTTCATACTTTATACTTTCTGCCTGGTAGAAATTTTCTGATGCATGTTTAAAAAGTTCGTACAGACCTGTATTCATTTCCAGTTTCACACCTCCGCCTGTTTCTGTCACTGTAATTGGTCTTTTTTCTGTTGCCTGTAACTTTTTTGTCAATGACTTCGATGGATTAAGTTCATAACTTCTTCTTTCTTCTTCTTCATTTCCTTCAATTTGTTTAGTTTTGAATTTTTCAACGATCTCTCTTTGACGCGAGATTTATCCATCATTAATTTTGCACTGACGGCACTTTTTCCAATAAAATGCACATGTGTATGTAGGTATTAAGCTTTCCGATAAGTTTTAACAAAAACCAATTTTTTAACGTCTGATAGGAATTGTTAAAAAATTAAAAACTGACTTTTTTGCTAGAGTGTAATTTTAACTTGTTATGACGCTGACGTCACTTCCGCATTTTTACATGCCCCATGCATGTTGTTTTAGCCAAACACATGGCTTAAACTCTCTATGAGGGTCACCAATCAAAACGCGTGTGTGATAGTTTTAAGAGAAATCCGCCAACCCCCAGTATGTATTTATATGTAAAACAAATGACCCATGTGCGGTTTTGTAACTGAGTTTCATTATTTGAATTAGTGTATGCCGTCATTGAAATACCCTTAAACCTCGATAATAAGACGCAGCTTATTTTAATCTTTGGTAAGGATTTGGTGGCTTATTTTCCAGACCGGCTTATTTTCCAATCCGGCCTATTTTGGAGTACTTTTTCAGCGAAAATAACAGCGTAGTTTCTAGTTTTTTTTTAAAGATAATCGTCTTCCGAATAAAATTTCGGCCAATTCTGCATTGGTACATACGAAAAATCCAATCTCTAGACCTGGCTGTTCTGGATTCAAAGTTTTACTTTGACTTCTGCACGAAATGGAATTTTTGAACAAATTTATCACAGGACCACTCAAAGAACAAATATGCTTAGTCATCAACATCAATATTGTGCTTGCAAAGAGGATTTCGTCTCTAGAAATTGTTGACGGATTGGTCGAAATAGCCCATGAGCTAAAACGAAAACATTGAAGGATTGTGTTAAAAATGTTAAATATTGTTTATTTAGAATACTACATTAAATTAGTTAAACAGTGATTTCCCTATACATTTGCATGCCCAACTGAAGTCACGTTTATATATATTATACATTATATAGAACACAGCTGGGGACAATATGTATATTAATCCTTTTCATGATGCGTACGTGCGATTTCTCATAAACCGCAGATGAAACCAATGGTGCACAGTAAATGTGTATTTCTTATTTTCGCAAACTGTTTTCCGTCTTTGTAATTCCGTACATGCACGCATACTGAGCAGATTTGGTAGGCGTCCGATAGCTTTGCAACATTTTGTAAAAATTCCGTTCGTTGTAACATGTATTTTATCCACATTGTCCATGAAATATTGCGAGTTAGGAACGTACACAGCATTATCATCGTCTTCTTCTAGCTCTCCCTTATAAAAGTAGGGAGAACAGAACACTGTTCAAATGGTTCCACGGACACAACACACGCATATTTCGTCGTGGTCCTGTTTAAAGAACGTAGATTTTCCACGTCTAAGTCTGCATAAAATCCGCCGAATTCATATAAAACTGCATATCGCCAAAACGGTCTTAAACATTGAGAAGATATGGATGGTATTTTTCGAGTAGATTACAACCGGATATATCTGTCCAAAAATCTTTACATGGTCAATATATATATCAGGTATCATTTCTTTCTCTTACATTTGATGAATGATATGTTGAATGCGTGGCGCATGCGCATCAGCTGTCGGAAAATCTAATTCATCTGCAGGCCGAAGAAGTTCATACATAGAGAGTTGCGAATTGTTGGAGGTTTTCGTCGCTCTATGTGCTGTTCTGTTTCAATGTCTTGATTTTCAAAGAGTCTCTCTTTCACTAATCTTTCAGTTGAAAATGTGTTGGGTGTTAGAGATCAGTGAGACAATGTTAACTATTCTATTTAATATCAGAGAATGACTACAGATCTATAAAGCAGAGAGGTTAGTAGGCGGTGCCTACTCTAAGCATCGTTTTAAAGAAACATGTTCTAATGTATGCATGTAGTATGAAATACCCGGTTTCTCCCGTTTTTAACAAGATAATAGATGCATGTATGTTACTGCAAATAATTCAATACAAATAAAAGATGCACAGATGGTAGTATCACAGAGTTCATAGCATTCTTTCACTGATACTGCAATAAATCAATCTGTCCGGTTTATTATAATAGTACTGATAGATTACATATTAATAAGTAAGTTTCTGAGGCTTTTTAACACTGCGACCTGATCTTGTTGTATAGACATCTGGATTCTCAGACAGTGATGATTGATGTTTAACAGGTGATGTTTGTTTGGGTGTCTGGGGCTGCGAGGGAATCATAGATTCCTGGGAATTGGCATTTTGACCTGATGTCACAGTTTGTTTTCCAGGTTGAATTTTCATGGGGTTATGGACAGCAGAGTCAAAAACTTTAATTTCTAAAGGTGGTTGAGGTGGTGTTAACTGAAAACTAGTGTCAGGTTTAAGAAATGGTGGTTCGTTTGACTTGAGGAGATGGCGTCTGTTTCTCCTGTAAAATGCACCCTCTTTTGTTTCAACAATGTAAGACCTGTCATTTACTTTTTGTCTAACAACTGCTGGAAGTCAACGTTTTCCTTCTCGAATTCTAACACTTTCTCCAATGTAAAGAGGTTTGAGTACTTTGGCTGATCGGTCAAAATAATATTTTGACTTTTGCTGTGCAATTTGCATGTTATTTTTGATGACCTGTATGGTGGGCACTTTTGGATCAAGTTGCTGAGATGTTAATGGCAGTGTTGACCTTAGTTGTCTGCTCATTAGTAATTCTGCTGAGGATTTTCAACAAGAGAATGGCGCATTACGATATTCCAAGACAGCAAGATAGCCACAAAGACATCATCATCAGGGGGTGAAGGGCAATCAAGATCGGGAGTGTTAAAATGCATTATACCTCATCAACTTTCCTATTTCGTAAATCCCTTTGTTTTTGTCTATACGATCTTGCGAAGTGATTAGGTTTTGAACAGTACAAACACATTTGCCTTACTGCTGGGCACATGTCACGTTCAACATATGTCCAACGTAATACACTGTTTCACATTTCCATTTGATCCTTTCCAGTAACTGGTTCGGGTCCTGGCGTCCTTGTTAGGTAGTTTTCGGTTCTGAGATTGAGGATGTCGTTGTGGAGCCTGTGTGGATTTCGTGACTGTGCTGACAGCTTGATAACTCGACTTCATTCAAATTATAATTACGACCAAATATTATGAAAATCATATAAAAATGCAACCTGTTCTATATATGCATACACAATGTTTCATCAAGGTTTTACCTGGTGTCATTGTTTTTGACCCATGATAATTCATATTTATATTCGACTAAGCCTTCAACAAGACAATAATTCAACAAGTTTCATAAAGATCCAATGAAAACTGCAGGTATACACAAAATTTTTCTGAAATTTGATCGCTATCCGAGATAATCTTTCTCAAACTCGACCTATAACTGAATACTAGATACTAGACTGCATCAAGAAAATCATTCTGACTAAGATTCATTAAGGACTAATAAAAATGCATTCTCTATTGCATATATATTGTTTTCCTAAGGTTTAACCTAGTGGCCGAGTTTTTGGCTTGAGGTGACTTTAATTCAACATGAATATTTTTTTCAAGATAATCCTACTGACGCAGTTTCATGAAGATCCAGTGAAAAATGCACCCGCTATTACATATACCGGTATTATGTTTTTGCTAGCATTTGATCTGGTGATTTAGTTTTTGACATGACACGATCCATTTTCAAACTCAACCTAGATTCTAATATGACAATCATTCTGAAAAAGTTTCACGAAGATCCAATAAAAATGCAGCCTCAATTGCAGGCACAATGTTTTTCTAGCGGTTGACATGGTGCCCTAGTTTTTGACTTGTTATGAGCCATATTCTTTCTCGATCTAGATTTCATCAATACACTCATTCTGACAAAATTTCACGAAGATCCAATGCAAAATGCAGTCTCTATTACATACACAAGATGTTTGTAATATTTGACCCGGTGACATTTGTTTGAACTGCCATAACACATTTCTACACTCTACCTAGAATTAATCAAGACACTAATCTGGTGAACTAGTTTTTGACATGACATGATCCATTTTCAAAGTCGAACTAAACTTTAAAATAATAATCATTCTGACAAAGTGTCACGAAGATCCAATGAAAAATTCATCCTCTATTGCATGCACAAGATGTCTCTATGATTTGACTTGTTTACATAGTTTTGACCTGAGATGACCAATATTCGCTCTCAACCTAGATGTTATCAGGAAAATCATTCTGAATCACATCAGCGAAAATATAGCCTTTATTGCGCACACAATGTTAAATGTGAACAAACGGCAGAATAGCCCACTTTCTGCGTTCTCATGTGAGCTAACACAAACAGTACCTTTACTGCGCGCAGTTACAAGAATAAAAAAGTATTGGATCTACGGCCGCTCTGCAATTAAAGATTTTGAGGTAAGACCATGTGAGATTTGCCCTTGGACAAGCCATGCAACGTATGCACAAACGTGCCTTTGCCTATCGCTGATCGTACATGACGGTTAATAAAATAACAACTTCCGGTCAAAAGCGCGCTTAATACATCTACGCCTAAAACAACCCACAACAATCAAGGTTAAACAAGGTAATGTAATACTTAGTAAACACTTGTCTAATTAACCGTATAACATTACTTACAATTATTTCATCTTATTACAACCAATTGCTCCTTGGCCTATACTTCTCGAACTCGACCTAGATTTCATCAAAACACTCGTTCTTACAGCATTTCATGAAGATCCTATGAGAAATGAAGCTTCTATTGCATACACAGTTTCTCCTATCATTTGACCTGGTGACATTGACTCGAGATTACCCATATAAGAACTCAACCTAGTTATTCTGACAAACTTTCATTTAGATTCAGTGAAAAATGTAGCCTCCATTGTAAACACAAAGTTAAGACGACAGACAACAAAAGCTTAGATTGAGAACTGTGTGCTCAGTTGAGCTAAAAAGGAAAACAAAACGTAAAGAAAAAGCAAACAAACTCTGAACATGTGAAATTAAAGTGTAATGCAAAATGAGATAAGAATAATTAAGATAAATCGAATTTTATCGAAAGCAAATAATGCATACAAAACTTGACATACCTTCGTAAAACGAATGTTTAGTCCTTACAAACAAGTAAAAACACTCCTGTCACAAGTAACATCAGGGTCAGTCTGAAAGTCCTGACTAGAAGAAATTGGCCAAACATCTTTCACAATACTTTGAGCTATCGACTTATTCAATTTGGTTTTGTTTTGTACAGTCGTTTCACTATGTTCTTCATACTATTAATCTACCTTCGTCTTTTACACATGGTTACACAAACATTTGCAGCATTATACTTGATTTTGCGCCAGAGTTTGCATCACAATTAAACTGCACAGTATATGCTAACACGACGGCTGATTTTAGTTTATACTAATTTATTTATTCTCGATTGCGAAACAAGTTCTTACAACTTATATTAATCGTTCTCGGGACTCATTCCTGACGGAATCAACCTCGAAGAGAGAGAGGCAATGTGGAATTATTTGAGTTATGCCTAAGGACACTACCGGCATGGCGATGGTAGGGATCGGACCCGGGGCCCTTCGACCATGAGCGAACGCGCTACCACTGCGCCACGGCCGATTTTGTCACACTGAAAACGATCGGAACTTGTACCGACATTCTAAAAACGATAATACAGAACTGCCACGTTTTTGTTCTATCGTAAATTGCAATTTCGCCCTGTCGTTTTGGCGGGGTTGACAGAATAACAGAACGTCAAATGATAAAACGATTTGATTAAAATATATTTTGCCTATCTTATAGAACACAGTGAGGAACAATAGTACGAATATCGACCTTTTTCATGTGACTAACAGACGACTTTTTCAACAACCATAGATGAAACCAATGGTGTAAAGTAAAAGTATATTTCTTATTTTCTCGAACGTTTTTCCGTCTGTGCAATTCCGTACACGCTCTCTTACTGAGCATATCTGGCAGGCGTTCTATAGAAGCACACAATTTTGAAAATTTTCCTTTCTGTTTCATATGAATGGGATCCACGTTGTCCATAAAATACTGTGAATTTGGTACATACACAGCACTGTCATTGTCTTCTTTATATTCTCCCTTATAAAAGTAAGGAGAATTGCTGGACAAGTCTGTTTTCCTTTCAGGATGTGAAGACTGAATGCCATTGTAGCTATTAAATTCTGTTGTAACATATTTGGGACCGGTGGTATTCACAGGATCACCGATAGGGTCGGCATGTTCTAAATTTGTCAACAGGTGTTTGAAAAATGGATGTTTTGGTTGGCAACTCATTATAGCGTTATTCATTAGATATTCCATCTTATATAAAAGGACACTGTGCTCAAATGGCTCCACAGACACAATACATGCGTATTTAATCGTAGTCCTGTTTAGAGAACGTAAGTTTTCAACGTCTAGATCTGCATAAATTCCACCGAATTCATATAAAACTGCATATCGCAATAGATCTGACCGTTTAACATCTTTTCCAAAACCATCATACACCTTAAGAAGATATGGATGATATTTTTCTAACAGTTTACGACCCGATTTGTCCGTCCAAAATCGATATTCCCAAGTTGGGTTGTTTTTTATAAAAGACTTGACATGGTTAATATAAGAAACTGGTATCATTTCTTCCTCATACATTTGATGAATGATATGTGGAATGCGCGGCACATGCGCATCAGCTGTCGGAAAATCTACTTCCTCTGCAGGCTGAAAAAGTTCATACAACGAGAGTTGCGAATTGTTGGGGGCTTTCGCCGTTCTATATCTGTGCTGTTCTGTCTCAGTGTCTTGATTATTTAAGAGTCTCTCTTTCACTAATCTTTCGTCAGTTGAAAATACATGTGCTATAAAAAAGACAACAAATAAAATAACAAATTGACTTTGCAAAACAAGAGGGTTAAAATGGTCCAATATTGCTCACCTGCGACTTATGACAATATATAACTTCAACTCTTAGACTAAACTAAATAACATAAACACAAAAGTTCTGTTTGACCTTACATGTAACAAGGCAAACATTTTGACCAATGTACATGTTGATTGGGTCACCTGTATGACATACACAAGGTTTTTAACCGGGTGACCTAGTTTTGGACCTCAGATTACCCATATTCATACTCAACCTAAATTTCATCAAGACAATCTTACTGACAAAGTTTCATGAAGATAGAATGAAAAATGCAACCTCTGTAACACACACAAGGTTTTTCTATGATTTGACCGGCTGACCTGGTGTTTGATTCTAGATGACCCATGTTCGAACTCGATCTACATTTGATCAAGACAATCATATTGAGCAAGTTTTATAAATATCCAATGAAAACTGCAGCCTTGATTGCATACATAATGTTTTTCTATGATTTGACCGGTTGACCTAGCTTTTGAATCCAAGATGACCCATGTTCGAAGTCGATCTAGATTTCATCAAGGCAATCATACTGATCAAGTTTAATGAAGATAGAATGAAAAATGCAACCTCTATAGCATACACAAGGTTTTCTATGATTTGACCCCGTGACTTAGTTTTTGACACCAGATGACCCATGTTCGAACTCGACCTAAATTTCATCAAGGTAACCATACTGACAAAGTTTTCATGAAGATCCAATAAAAAAAATAGAATGAAAAATGCAACCTCTATTGCATACACAAGGTTTTCTATGATTGGACCGGGTGACCTAGTTTTTGACCCCAGATGACCCATATTCAAATTCGTTCCAGTTTCCATTAAGGCAATCACACTTACCAAGTTTCATGAAAATCAAAAAAAATATTGCATACACAAGATTAAGCTTACGGACCGACGGACAGACAGACGACGGACACCTGGCGATCACAATAGCTTATCTTTGAGCACTTCGTGCCCATGTGAGCTAATAAACAATAACCCCAAATCTGTATATTGTATGTTTAGAGTTAAGACCATAGGACTGATTTTCTTTTCAAGAAATCTTGTTAAAAGTGTCATAAGATGATTATTATGCCATAGGAAATTAAAATAAGATTATAGATATGAAACCGTATCCACTTCAAATGAGATCAATTTACTAGGAAGGGGTTAATTTCATTTTTATAAGTCATAAAGTGATTATTTCAGCCACTATGTTGATCACTATACAGTGTATACAATATATACAAGTCTAAGTAAAAGACCGTATCACCCGGACGTGTCCAAATTTAACCCCAGAGAATGATTTGAACAAACATGGTAAAGAGCCATCAGACAATGCCGTAAACCAAATAGCTATGATTTTAAAAAACACGACCTAATTTTGTTTTTACCATGTTAGACTTTGTAAATTAAGTGATCCCCAGGGTACGGTCAATATTGACCCAAGTGACAGACTTGGACTATTTTGATATAGGTTAACAAGACAATACTACGAGCCAAATATCCAAGCGAAATCCCTTGTGGTTTTAAACCAGAATAATTATTTCCCTGTTTAAGTCCATTTATGCATATACATGGTTTTCTTAACATTTAATCTTGTGACCTAGTTTTTGGCCTGAGATGGTGACTATTCGAACTCAATATAGAACTGACCAAGACATTCATTCTGACCAAGTTTCATGAGAAATGCAAACGGCATTGCATAAACAAGGTTTGTCTAAGATTTGTTCTGGTGATCTAGTTTTTGACCTGAGATGACTATTATTCGAGCTTGACTTCATTAAAATATTTATCCGACCAAAATATCACATTAAAAATCCAGCCTGTCATGCATACACAATGTTTCATCAAGAACCTGGTGACCTTGTTTTTGACCCATGATAATTCATATTTATACTCGACTAAGCCTTCAACAAGATGACTATTATTCGAGCTTGACTTCATTAAAATATTTATCCGACCAAATATCACATTAAAAATCCAGCCTGTCATGCATACACAATGTTTCATCAAGAACCTGGTGACCTTGTTTTTGACCCATGATAATTCATATTTATACTCGACTAAGCCTTCAACAAGATAATAATTCTGAACAAGTTTCATGAAGATCCAATGAAAACTGCAGGAATTGACAAGATTTTTCTGAAATTTGACCGCTATCCGGGATAAATCTATGCTCAAACTCGACCTAGACTGCATCAAGAAAATCATTCTGGCTAAGATTCATTAAAGTCTAATAAAAATGCATTTTCTATTGCATTATTATATTGTTTTTCTAAGGTTTAACCTAGTGGCCGAGTTTTTTTTTGCTTGAGGAGGTTATATTCGACATGAATATAAATGTTATCAAGAAAATCCTTCTTACGAAGTTTCATGAAGATCCAGTGAAGAATGTACCCGCCATTACATATACCAGTATTATGTTTTTGCTAGCATTTGACCTGGTTTTTGACATGACATGAACAATTTTCAAACTCGACCTAGATTTTGAAAATAATCATTCTGACAGAGTTTCACGAAGATCCAATAAAAATGCAGCCTCAAGTGCATGCACAAGGTTTTTCTAGGGGTTGATCTGGTGCCGAAGCTTTGAACCATATTCTTGCTCGATCTAGATTTCATCAATACACTCATTCTGACACAATTTCACGAAGATCCAATGTAAAATGCAGTCTAAATTGCATGTTCAAGATGTTTGTAATATTTGACCCGGTGACCTTTGTTTGAACTGCCAAAACTCATTTTCAGACTCTACCTAGAATTAATCAAGAAACTGATCTGGTGAATTAGCTTTTGATCTGACATGATCCATTTTCAAACTCGACCTAGATTTCAAAATGACAATCATTCTGACAAAGTGTCACGAAGATCTAATGAAAAATACAGCCTCTATTGCATACACAAGATGTCCCTATGATTTGACTTGGTAACATAGTCTTGACCTGAGATGACCAATATTCGCTCTCAACCAATCAAGGAAGTAATTCTGACTCAGCGAAAAATATAGCATTTATTGCGCACACATTGTTAAATGTGATGAAATGACAGGAATAACACAATTTCTTCGTTCTCATGCGAGCTAAAAACCTGCATGAAAAAAAGTATTGGTACTATGGCCTCGGCCCTCGCTCTGCAATTAAAGATTTTGAGGTAAGGTCATGTGAGATATGCCCTTGGACAAGCAATGCAACGTTTGCCCAAACGTGCCTTTTCTTATAGCTGATAACTGCCTGATGTATCAATTTATGTTAGTTAAAAAGAACTATCTTTCAAAAAGAGTGTCTGTGCAATGTTTAGTATATGAAAGCGATGGGTAGCTAGATTTCATAGTAAAAATCCTGTCAAGCTTTATTCTTAGGCAGAAAGAAGGCGCTAAATGACACTAGGTGAGAAATGTGTGCACCCTGTCAGAGACGCGAACCCACGACCCTTCGCTTACAAGGCTGCAAGAGCGAATGCTCTGCAACTGCGCTAACCGGCCGCTTACACACACTTTTCTCCAGTTGTGATTTAGCTTGCATCAGGAAAACAAACTTAAACCTTGATTTCTGATCAAATATGTTACTCGAAATATGAAACGTTATTCACTGGTCGAGAAAGTATAATTACTCTTCATTTCTATAACTAACATTATTACGAGTATTTTATTGACCATCTTCATTCGGTATTATCCAATTAAAAGGTGCCTTACAGAGAAATTATTTCAATCCAAAAAATATTATACATCCTACCTGTCATTTTATTGACGGTTCAAAAGAGAGCTTAATACGTCTACGCCTAAAACAACCCACAACAATCAAGGTTAAACAAGGTAATGTAATACTACGTAAACATTTGTAACATTACTTACAATTATTCTATCTTATATTACAACCAATTGTTGTCTGTCTCCTTGGCCTATACTTCTAGAACTCGACCTAGATTTCATCAAAACACTCGTTCTTACAGCATTTCATGAAGATCCTATGAGAAATGAAGCTTCTATTGCATATACAGTTTCTCCTATCATTTGACCTGGTGACATTGACTCGAGATTACCCATATAAGAACTCAACCTAGTTATTCTGACAAACTTTCATTTAGATTCAGTGAAAAATGTAGCCTCTATTGTAAACACAAAGTTAAGACGACAGACAACAATAGCTTAGATTGAGAACTGTGTGCTCAGTTGAGCTAAAAAGGAATACAAAACGTAAAGAAAAAGCAAACAAACTCTGAACATGTGAAATTAAAGTGTAATGCAAAATGCGATAAAATTAATTAAGATAAATGGACTTGTAATGCATACAAAACTTGACATACCTTCGTAAAACGAATTTTTAGTCCTTACAAACAAGTAAAAGACTCCTGTCACAAGTACCATCAGTGTCAATATGTAGGTCCTGATTCGGAGAAATCTGCCCAACATCTTTCACAATACTTTGAGCTACCGACCTATTCAACTTGTTTTGTACACTTGTTTTACTATGTTCTTAACGCTATTTGATCTACCTTCGTGTTTTAAACATGGTTACAGTGTGTCACCACAATACATCTGAAATGAATATGTTCGAATACATGGAATACGTGTTACAGGAAATAAAAAAACTGGCGTGTTCATATGCAGCTATCTTCTATCCAGCTTAGACAATTTACGTATTCTACAGAATTTAATGTTAGTGTGTTTCTTATCAAACAATTTTATAGTATGACTTTAAGCGTTAAATATTTGAATTATTTACTTTTGCCTTTGTGATCCGATTTTAACTGAAAGGCATGTCTTTACTGAAGCATGCAGGTGACTGAATGAATATCGAATTGAAAAAAAAAGGTTGTAAACTACACACTATTTATATTAAGGATCACCAAAGTTGACTCTGATGTAAATGTTTTAATGGTGCATTTTGCAGTTAAGAAAGCAGCTAACGGGTAACCTTTGGGTACTTTAAACAAGTCTAATTGTTGATAGGCCAAGCCAAAATCAGACTTTCTACTACTTCCAATACGGCCACAATTTTATCCGTAAAATTTTAATGAGCATTACAGACGAATAGATCTGATACATTGTATATTAATGTATTAAAATTTTTACATGTTAACAATATCATTCAAACTGTAGTGTTTCAAATAGTCCTTTATGTACAGAAGACTTTCAAATTTATAAGCATTTTTCATGTAAACGCCATTTTCAACCAATCAGATCTCCGTACATGCAATCCATGTACTTTTAGCCAGTCCCGGAGCAGGACTGCAATAGTATCATCTGGCATATAAATTGGTAACAACTTGTGAAAGCAGCATCACTAGAAGTCATGCAGTACCTTGAACCTGTTAAGGAGTTTACTGTTCTTAAAGTGTGTGTACATAGCAAAATTCATGCACCAAAGATCCCGAATGTAGTGTTTAAATTAATTTTTTTACGAAGCTATTCATACGCGTTACATGACTCAGTGGGGCGGGTATCTCTCAAGCAAAATTGTTTAAAATTTAAGTTGGTGGTACACATATATGGACCTATAATCAGTTGCAAAACAAGTGATCCTTAGCAAATTTTGAGTAGTATATTTAAATGTATTTCTGCAGGACTGCTCCCTGTGGGTGTACATTGCTGATTTTTTAAAAATCAAATCAACATAAAATCGTAAATTAAATTCGTTCACATGAACGATGTGAACATGATGTTGAATTTCAAAGAGGTTCGATTCGACGCTTAGATACGCTCGCCTGATCAAGTTTTAGTATGAAATAGAACTTCGAAGGCAAATGATGATATAGAATAGATATGATCGTCTCCGATAAAGGACCTTTAAACAAGAACTATCTTTAAAAAAGATGGTCGGTGAAATGGATTTTGTAGAACTTTTTTTTAAAGTACACCTTAATCGGAATCGAACCCATGGCCCTTCACTTACAGAGATGTTTAACCGAACGCTCTGCAAACTGAGAACTGAGCTAAGCTTTCTTCCCAATGGAAATTTTTATCAACCTCTTTTTTTTTGCATTTTTCGCAGAGAGTCATAAAGTGATCAAATCTGTCAAATAAAATCAAATGTCCATTAGTTTCAGAGAAGTTTTTTTTTCTTATTTTTATAGATATTATGATAGAGAGAACAGTCTCATCCTACTGGGGGCCTCTGGCAAACGATGGGCGACGGACATAAAGCAGTCACAATATCCTGAAGCTTTAGTATATACGAATTTATTTTAGTTCGATTGCGAAGAAAGCTCCGTAGCTTATTTAAACACTCTCGAACACTCATTCCAGATGTTATCACATTCGCGAGAGAGAGGCAGCGAGTGTTTCATCGCTGCTACCCATTTACATGCAGCTAGACGTGTGTGGTTTCAGTGTCTTTGCCCAAAGACACACCTCGTGCTCCGGCTGGGATTCGAACCCGGGACCTCCCGTTCCGGAGGCGAACGCCCTAACCACTGAGCTATTAGGTGAAACATTGTCAGCTGAGCTAATAAAAATATCGTTTGTATTTTGTTCATGAGAATAACATACACAAAAGTATCCTCTACAATTTCAACTAAGATCAGAACGAAAAGAAATCAAAATATTGATATCTTGATGGAACCTTCCATCAAACTATGTAATAGACTGTACAAGTTCCTCTCAAAATGTTCTTTTACATAATATGATCGTCAATATCTTCACTCGCTTCCCACAATCAAAAGACTTATCCATATCACTATAAAGGGAAGTAACTGTTGAGAGTGTAGGTTAATTTCAAGACAGCAGCGATGATGCTCAATGCAAGTTCTATTTATTTACAAAGTCGGATTTAAGATAAAAAAAACACATAATCTCAAGAACATACTTTCTGATTTTTATTATGGATTGCAACCTTGGAAAATGATAATACTTGACTTTACTTCATATTACTTGAGCATGATTTCATGCTGAGCATGAGATTGTGTTCAAGAAACTTTTACTTTAAACGACATTTCCTTTGACAGGTTTGTATGACTAAACATGATGTGCCAGTTAAAACGAAAGTGAATGAGATATTTTAAGCAGATAAAATGTTGTTAACGCCATATTTCCCAGTTTAGCGCATGCGTGTTCCGGATTTTTGTTTGCTGTACTCCATCGCCATATCAGAACGGGAATTTGCACTGGCGGACTTGTTTGACGACGGGCGTAATGCAGCTCTGCGGCATGAACCAACAAGAAATTTTGCCTGTCACTTAAAAGTCCCAACAAATATTTGCCGATGGTGCGCCGGATTTCATCCATGCCTATCCGGATACCAGCGTATACCTGAATACGCCATAAGTACACGTTATCTTTTATTAATAACGACGAAAGCAAAAGTAGTTTAAACTATGCTTGGTCATATATGCTTGGTCAGCTGTTTGCGTATATGGTGTTTTTGCTGTGACTACCTACATCATGCATACTACCCAGGACGCGAATCAATCTCTGGTTACATTGGTGAGAAGCAAATTGTGTTTAACCACTGCGCTAGCAGGCGAGCATCAATGTTTTTGTATATATTTCTTAACTTATCATATTTCTTAATTCTGTCAAACATAACTTGTAAAGACTCTTACATTCTTTCTTTCAGGGAAAAAGGCATACTTGTATGATAGACTAAATCCAGACTGGGTCCCGTCAGTAATCTTAAGCTGTACTTGTCAGCCGATGCTTACAAAATAGTAATTTAATGGATGATATGCATGCAATTCTACAGAACGTCTGAGCTGAAAACTGGAGTGCTGAAACTGGATACGAGATTTGATATTGACCATTTCACGGACAATAATAACAAATTGAAACACCTTACTGGTCTCCCAGCATTTTCAATGTTGATGTTGCTTTCTCAGTTTCTTTAACCATATTATGATATTTACCAAACAGACTAGCAATTAACTAGCAATTAACTTATGACATTGACTCTTGTGAAACTAAGACTTAACCTGTCTAATTTGTTCCTAGCAGATGAATTTGATACAACACAGCCAACTTTACCAAGACTGTTCACTGCAACTATTGCAGTTATGTATAAGAGAATGCGGAAACTCATTAGATGGCCAGAGCGCGAAACATTCCGAAAAACTATATGCCAATGGAATTTCACAAATACTTTGGCAACAAATGTGCAATGATTATCGACTGTTTCGACCATCTGGACAACGTCTTAAGCCACGCTTTGTGACAAAATCATTTATGTTTATATGTTTAGTTTACCTTTTGAGATAGAATTATATACAGCATATTTACTAAGTTACTACATGTTATTGTCGTCACGGTAAAAAACACTTAAATCATTCTAATTCAGCGAATAAACATGATAAATGACAGGGAAATTGCAATTTTATATTAACATTATACCACGGTACAGAGTGAAACTATACCGGTATAATCCAGCATGCTGGATCACCTCACTATACTTATAACCCTTTTATATCATTGCAAAATTTTCCAATTAGTAGATATGAAAAGGGTTTTCACATGCTTTAGGAATAGCTTATGCCCTTAATGAGTTTATCTATTTGACTTCTTTATCTAATCATATGAATTCATTTATTCATTCTACAGGTAAAGGCGTACTTCAGATTCATTCATTGACTTTAATAATATGAACATGAAATCTATTTTTTCAACATGATTGTACAGTATTGTTGTCGAACTGCTTGCGAAAGCTCGATATAGCTGTTCAAATGGCGGTTCGGTGTATGTGCGTCCGTGTGTACGTCTGTCCGAGTTTAGGTTGACCGGGCTATTACTTATCCATGGATCAAGGGGTTCTTTAATAACTTGGCACAAATGTCCATCACCATGAGACGGAAGTGTCATGAGCAAGAACCAGGGTTCATATTCCAGTAGCATCTTAAGTCAAATCTTAAGATTTTCCTTAAACCTGACAATTTCCTTAAAAAGATCAAAAAGGAGAATGTGCATTGTAGCATGTTGAAAATTTATTAAATCTGCCATGACCAATTTCTATAATGATGATAAAATAACACAAAATCATTGACTTTTAAGCAAATTATAATAATTAAAAATTTTGGACTTAAGTTAAAATACTTAAGAAATCTACTGGAATACGACCCCAGGTCCGTAGGTCTAAGGTCAAGGTCACACTAAGAGGTAGAAGAATGACTTTGTCCGGAGCATATCTTCTTCATGCATGAAGGGATTTTAATGTAACTTGGTACAAATGTTCACCATCATGAGATAGTGTCATGCGCAAGAACCAGGTCCCTAGTTCGAAGTTCAAGGTCACACTTACATGCCAAAGGTCAGATACAAGAATAATTCAAGAATGACTTTGTCCGGAGCATTTTTCTTCAAGCATGGAGGGATTTTGATGTTACTTGGCACGTATGTTCACCACCATGAGACGGAGTATCATGCGCAAGAACCAGATCTATAGGTCTAAGGTCAAGGTCACACTTAGAGGTTAAAGGTCAAATTCAATAATATCTTTGTCCGGTAAATTTCTTCTTCATGCATGAAGAGATTTTGATGTAACTTGGCACAAATGCCTTAAGCTATCCTAGCTTATATAGTAACTTTTTTATTACTGGCCGTTGAGAAAAATCCAGACCACCTTTTTGTGGTACAACATGCATGTTACATCCAATATTTAGGTGTTTTTGACCTATCTCTACTTGGTAAGGAGTATGCCTTTTTGACAGCTGGCGGC
This sequence comes from Saxidomus purpurata, assembly GCA_022818135.1. Taxonomy (NCBI): domain Eukaryota; kingdom Metazoa; phylum Mollusca; class Bivalvia; order Venerida; family Veneridae; genus Saxidomus; species Saxidomus purpurata. The sequence goes on along the minus strand of JAFMSR010000001.1, from coordinate 24,669,981 downwards.
TCAACATGCTGCACGTGGGCATCTAGTTTTTGAATGTATACAAGTGTACGCCAGTCCTGTATAGACTCTAATATATTATTAGGAAACTTAAGTATGATTCATATTTGGAGGAAATATTAAAGATAAATACATAAAAGATGTACAATATATGTAAGAGCCACTCAGATAGGGCAGGATTTATAAATTTAGGACGACAGGATGTCGCATTAAAGACAGTTTGATTTACAGACCACTAGAGCCGTCCCGATTTGATACTTCATGCAATGATTGAAGATATTTAGGGTAGGGAGAACTGTAACTTTAGATAACTTAATTATTCAATAAATATCCCTTTCTGTTAAAACCTTGTCAGGAATGTAAGTTGGATACTATTGAACACTGGGATTGAATTGATACTTGAATCACACCATCAGGGAGTGCAGTGACCAAGAACCATAACTCTAGCTAATCCCATAATTGATGTATTTGTTACCCCTTCATGAAATTGCCAGCTGTTTGATTGGTCAATGACATGTTAATAAATATTGATATTAATGGGCAAGCAGGTAATATACATCATTGTACCCCACACTAAACGTTAGTGTTCGCATTAAGTACATCAATGGAGCAAATATATTAATACTAGGATGCAGCTCTGCAGTATTGAATCATCACTGTCCTCTTGTTACGATGTACCATTTCAGATCTGTATGAAATGGGAAGTGGTCACATCATGCCTTCAGCGCTTTGATTTTAATATCGTGGTAAAACTTGATCATCCACTTATTGCGTATGGTTCATGGCAAAATATTACTTGGATTAGTTAATGTTTTTTTAACAACGAGCGTGTCTGGCATAACTCATTTATGAACACATACTCATTTATGATCACATTATGTGTAGCATTACTTATTCTTGTTCCTATTATGTCTGGCATAACTCATTCATGCTCCCATTATCTCTGGCATAACTCATTCATGTTCCCTTTATGTCTGGCATAACTCATTCATCTTCCCATTATGGCTGGCATAACTCATTCATGTTCCCATTATGTGCGATAAAGCTTCATGGTGATTCATTTAGATAAAGAAGAAAATGTGACCTCTGGCTTAATTAAAATGTTTACGGTTTGACATAGTGACCTAGATTTCCATACCATTAGGTTCATGAATCCGAAATGTTATAACCTCAACTAATAAGGGTTTACATACGAACACTCTATCGCAAAAGGAACCAATTGCATGAAATTAGTTCCAAATCCTACGAAAGACCGGTAGTGACGTTTCAACTTCTATAGTTCACGATTTCAACTTCACGATTTCACGATTTCAGCTTCACGAATTAAAGATTTTACTTCACGAATACAAGATTTCACGATTTCATGATTCCACGAATTTAACTTCCTGATGTCACGATTTCTCGATTTCACGAATTCAATATTTCACGAATTCAATATTTCACAAATCAAATATTTCACGAATTCAATATTTCACGAATTCAATATTTCGCGACCTCACGAATTTACTTCACGAAATCACGATTTCACGTATTGACGTATTCACGATTTCACTAATTTACGATTTCACGATTTCTCAATTTCAACTTCAATGATCCCTGATTAATATGAAGCACAAGCCATACTATGATAACCCTTAAATATTATGACTTAATACTGAGTCATCAGGGTTTTTCATACTGGTTTATTTAAACTAGATCTTGCAACTTGTATTAATCGCTCTCGAGACTCACTCCAGATGGAATCAACCTCGAAGAGAGAGAGAGAGAAAGAGAGAGGGGCAATGTCGAATTATCTGTGTCTTGCATAAGGACACTACTTTGGCACTGGTGGGGATCGAGCCCGGGACCCTCCGATCACACGCATTTCTTAAATAGGAAAACAGTCATGATCTATGAAATAACGAATTTATGAAGTTGAAATCGTGAATTCGTGAAATCGTTAATTCGTGAAATCGTGAAATATTGAAGTTGAAATGTCATCACCGGTCTTTCGTAAAATCCACTCTATGTTTGAGTTCTTAGGAGAAAATTGCTTGAAATACGCCAAGTGTAAATATAGAGAAAACTAGTACAGACCGCTGGTGGTTTGACGAATCAACGTGTGTTGAACATTTAGAAGATGCTCATAGAAGAGTCATTCCTACGGATGTATTAGGAAATTGAATATCAGTTTCAAAGGTGAAGATTTCTAAAGTTTACTGTGTAGACATGTAAAGGAAAAACAAGTAGTTATGAGGATTTTAAATGTTCAGCCGCCATAACATTTGGTCATTTAGAAAAGTTGAAAATTTCTGATAGAAATAGACTGAAAACTTTGATAAGCCAGCATAACATTTTTCAAAATTCTCTTTTGTTTTAAATGTTCAACCGGCATAACATTTGGTCTGTTTCAATCAGTTGAATAATTTCTGATAGGTTTCAACTATGAAGTTTGTTAAGCCGGCATAACATTTTTCAAAATTCTTTAATAACATTTTGTCATTCAGAAAGGTTGAACAATTCTGATAGAAATGGACTGCAAACTTTGTCCAGCTGGCATAAAAAAATCAAATTCTTTTTTGTTGTAAATGCTCAGCTGGCATAACATTTTGTCAATCAGAAAGAATGAAAAATTCTGATAGAAATGGACTGAAAACTATGTTCAGCTGGCGTAAAAAAAAAAATATTTTTTGTTGTAAATGCTCAGCTGGCATAACATTTTGACATAGAAAAGTTGTATATTAATATAGATTGCTCATTGTATAGGTTTAGTTTTAAAATGTTCAGCCGGTATAACAAAATACATGAAATAAATGATTATATGTGCATTAAAATTGTTAAGCCGGCTGAACAAAAGGGGTAAAATTGGTGCATGAAATAAAACTTATTTGAACTGAAAGCGCCGTTTTTGTTCTTTGGTATTTATAGATACTGAAAATTCATCAATTTTTTTATGATGAAAAACTGAGAAAATACACAATTTAAAAGGGACTGATGGGACAGTCCCTTTTAAAAATGGATGCAGTTAAATCCTTTCTTAATAACTATTTTGGTTTAATATTCAAGAAATCATGATTGCATCTAACGTCTATATCGATCTCATTAACTTATGGAGAGTGTTAGTGCATAAGTATATTGATTTATTGAGGTTTTTATGATTAATTTTGATTAATTCTACGTGATGCTGGTTAGGTGCTATAAATAGACCAAATATAGGAATGCTTCAAAGTCATCATTTTGAGTCAGTCAGCATATTTTAAAGGCTGCAATATTATTGTATAGATTAAAATCCTAATTTTTGAGGAATTTCACAATATGACATGCAGGATTTTGTCTGCAATTTAAGTTTTTCTTCTTTCTTTTTATTCTGCTAAGCTTTATCTTTATGTAACAAGGTGTTTGGTAAATGAAAATCAGCTAGTTTAGTATATTAACAGGAAGCTAGTGGTAAATGGTTTAAGTGCTCGGTTTTTAAATAGTAAAGCTTTGTTTTAAATATATTTTTGTATTTTTTCGACGTAGTCGTATACTTTTGATTTGAACTTCCGTTGGTATGGACGCGTTGCTAACCAACTTCGTTATAATGTGACCAATCAGAATCTGCAAATTATTGGCTAGCGTTTCGGTACCGGAATAAGCAGTGTACTGCCCGGGAGCCTTCTGAAACACAAAATGTGTATATTTTTTTATATTATAGTTATTTATAATAAATCATGTTGCAAAAAAAGAAAAAACAGAACACGTTATGTCAAGGTTTCTGGACAGTACGAAGATCAACTTTTGTATTCAACGAGGTGTTGTCCGGGGCCGGACATCTAGCGTCATTGATTATTGGCTAGCGTTTCGGTACCGGAATAAGCAGTGTACTGCCCGGGAGCCTTCTGAAACACAAAATGTGTTGATTACGTCACCTACGTCGACCATCTTTTTCTTTTAAAGATATTACTTGTTAAGACTAAATTTGTTGTTATTGGCAAAATCAGCTCATGGAAGTGACCTCTCATTTTAGTCAGCCATTCGTTTTTGGAGGGAGAGAAATATCTGCTTTTTCCATTGCTTATAATAATTATTTGTATGTTTAGACATAGATGTTAGGTTGCATAAGTTTACATAGATTACATTGGTTTATTTTGTTTTTTTTTTAAGACAATTTTTGGTTTTCTTGCTTTAAATTGGAAAATGTAATTAATGGGAGGAGCTATATTTTAAATGCCAATCATGTGAGAAATTAGATTGGTCTTTTAGCCAACCAGAAGACAGCATTTCTTCTCCTCTATATAAGGCCTGGTTCCCTAGGCTTATGAGTTTTTTACTTTCGGTCTTTTTTGGCACTGTGGACTAAAACTAGTAAATTTTATTTCAAAATTAATACAAAAAATAATTATTTTAGAATGACACCTTGGAAATCTATTTAGTAAATATTTTTGATGGGTAAATTCTGAGAATACAAACAATGAAAATATGGAATTTTATTGTGGAACTCAAGGATTCTAAACTTTTTATTGGACATGAGGATTTCTCTTGGTATAATTTTAACCTTAATATTTTAAGTTGTGCCGGAATATTATCAACTTCCTCAACAGGCACTTTTAAGTACAGTTTAAGATTAAGAAATAATTTTCGTTTCAGCGGTGTTCATCGGCTCATAAACAACGATTTGGAGTAATTAACCACGAAGGCCGTAGGCCTGAGTGGTTTATTATAGCGGATGAGAACGACAAAGAGTTGTTTATGAGCCGATGAACACCGCTGGAACGAAAATTATTTCAATTGTAACATGACCAAAATCATAAAGAAAGAAAGGGAAATAAATGCAGCGGAGTATCTTTAACGCGGATGTCAATCGCATTACCTCCCTTGCTGGCTGTTACCGTTTACCCACACTATATGCGTATAAGTTTATAAAACGGGTAAGATAAAAAGAAACACGTCATTTTATACCATGAAACATATTAATTTATTCAAATAAAATATAAGTTTATTAATCCCACTAATGTTTATCTCATAACTTAGTTTATTATGTGAAATATTTAACAAACAAATCTTGAACCGATACTACAGATAGTCTAAATAGGATGTTCCGACGTGGAGGTTCGTACCACTCTTTTGTACCAATTGGAGGTTCCGTACCACATATATATTTATATAGGGTATAGAAAAGTGGAATGAGGTGTGAAAAGGGTTTGTTTGGGGCATTGTATGTTTATTTGCAGCTTGAAGCAATTTCGCACATTAGCACAATTGAAAATAAAGACTGAAATTATGCTTTTCTTTATCGATTTATTACATATATACAACTAAATGAAATCATTAACAGAACAATTACATACATTTATTGTTGCGAAATTTAGCGACATTTTATGATATTTACACAATGTACGTTTATTTTATTGTTGAAAATTTGTTTTATCATATATACAAGAAAAACATAAAATTTTATGTGTCTTAATATTTAAGAATTTAAGAATTTAAATGTTTAAAAATACAAAATTCAGCACTAAATAAAAATATAGAAAGCATGGAACAAAGCACAATTGTAAGAATAGAAAAATATAGCACATAGCACATAGCACACAGAGCAAGAAGGTAGATACAAGGCAAACGGCCAAAAAAAACTAAAAAAAAAATTTATAGCACATATTACCTGTTGATTTAAACACAAAGCCCTTATTACGAAAACGAAACAATAAGGAACTATTTTATTAGTTGATAAAAAAGAACGAAACAATTAAAATGTAACATCAAAATACGGTACACATCTTGAAACACGCACGTTATACTAACCTGATATTTTACATAATTGTTAAACTTATTTTATTGTGTCATAAATATGCATCAATTTTACATACAGTTGTCAGAATCATTGAATAGAGCATGATTTAAGCTGAAAGTGCATGTCAAAGTACGTTCATGATCCCTTCCGAAACGAAACGAAGAGATGGGATTTGCATATACTTTACCTATACCTGAGTTTGGGCGCACTGACACACACACACACAAAATGTTCAGACTATTTTAGATAACTGTCTTCATACATGAAGACGGATAAATATTAGTCTGAATTCAATGTTATACACATATAAGTTCACAATCAGAAACTTTAGTCATCATCGCCTGGTCGTCTACTGTAGCTGCAACTGGCCCGAGTCCCTGATTTGGCTGGCGTCCTTCAACAGCTGGCTTGTCGTCTTCTCTTCATCCTCGTACTTGTCCCACAGATCAAAGAGGCGGTTGTGAATAGCTCTGTATTTCTTCCTGTGGATTCTCGTCAGCATGTTCTGTGAGACGAGGCGAGTTTGCAAGTCTACGAACTGGGCCTCTGCATACAGCAGTGGAACCAGCACGTAGAATGCAAGCTGCGCCCCGCCAGCACGTGTGTTGAGACGTCTGTGCCATCCTGCAAAAAAAATAAAAAGGAGGAATTTCTGACTATTATAGAATATCTCGAATTTACGTATTTACTGAAATACCAAATATATAAAAAGACATATATATATTATAATACAGACAATAATCATTTGTTGATGAATAGAAAATAACTTGAAACATACCTTCTACATCATTGTTGGTGCGCACTGTCTCCTGAAGACCGACCAGTTATCTACCTTCCACACTCTACCATCAACCCATGTTCCTCTGATGTAGGAAGTGAGTTGAATGAGAGGTTCACATTCGGAACTCACAGCCTGGTCTTCAAGGTCCTTGAAAGTAGCTCGCACATGCTCCGCTGGCAGATAGGGTAGTGCCATCAGCTTCCGTATGTATGTGAATTTGTCTCTCTTCTCAAGGTACGATGTGGCAAGTCCTAGCTGTATCACCTTTCTGTAAACACGCTGGAGCCAGTGGAATACACATCCCTTGATGATACAACAAGGAAAAACCTCACGTAGAGCTTGCCATGCAGCTGAAAAAACAAAACAAAATATTATTAGAATTTGTTGGCAACGAACATTTGAACATCATATTACATGTTCTCGGTTAACAAAAAATGATACCTCAACGTAGTCGTCTTTCCTTCTTCTTGACATCAACACGAACAGCAACGGCACCTGTTTTACATCTTCACCACTCTTGACGAAGGCGTGAACGGACAGAAGCTGGTAGAATGGTCGTCGTACCACCTTGAACGTTCCGTCGATAAACAACCGCCTGGCAATCTTGAGTTGGTTCAGTTGTGCTGCCGTTGCGAACATGATGTGTCTTTCTTCTTGCACGCGAAAATCGTCAACCAGAAACTCGTCACCCTTTGAGAAATCCGTGGCAATCTGAAATATAAATATTGATTATTAATAAATAATATAAAAAAATGATGTAAATGCAACATTTCAAACAGAACATGTTCTTTTTAAAATGTGTTATAATTACCGTAAAGATAAGTTGTCTTCCTTTGGTTCTGTTGGTCGCATGTTCTGACGGTGTAGATTTGTTGACCGGGTGAGGTTGTCTATATTCGGAATATGAGGTTCATCAGCAGGGATCAGTTCTGTCATGGCTTGCGTACTAGCCTAGCCGCTGGTACGTGGATGTTGCTGGTGGCAAGCTCTTTCACCTACAAAAGATTAACAAAAGTAGAACATTTTCTTATAAAATTGAAATAAAATACAGCAGCCATAGCAGATAAAATTTCATAATTACACTCATTTTCATGAATAAAAAACCTTCAACATCAGTAGCTTCTAGCGTCTTTTAGAAAAACTGTCGTCTGCAAATAGAAAACACATTTTAAACAAAAATTGTATTGTAATGTATGTAAAATTTTGAAACACGAAAAACAAACGTTTGTTGCTTCAATGAGAATAAGAATTTTATCTTACCTTTGCTGCAACTTTTACCTTTGACCTAACACTAGGGTTTGCCGGATGCTGATGACCTTGACCACTACTGACGAAGGAGTTGCCGTACTGCTTCACCCACGCTGGACACCGGAACCTGGCACTTCTGACACTGCATGCCCAGTATTGAAGTTGTCCTTGGATCTCTGAAAATATATAACCATATTCATTTAGGATACGTAGAAAGGAAAGTGTTTAGTAGTTTTTAGTTTATTACTATTGTTGTTAAACATGAACAATTTGTATTTGTATTTGTATTATCATTATTATTATTATTTTTATTATTATTTCTTTTATTATTTCTATTATTATTGATAACTTGCCTTAACGTTGTAACTATACCCATCTGTGCGACTAACATCCTGCCACCGCGTTTGGTACCCTTCTCCACCTCTTCGTACCGGACCTCTCGAATTTCTGGAACTGTAGCATCTAGTTGAGGATCACACAGAGATCTACAAAAATAAAAGGAAAGTTAGTATGCTGATACTATTTATGAAATGTTTTTAAAAATTCACGTAATTTCAAAATTTTACACCAGATACCATAGATAACATACACGTCGTTGATCTGAGGAGGTCGCTGGAATTCTCTGTCCGGCATATCGAAGGATCGATCCGCAATCTCGCCCGTGATTGACCGTGCGTCCGCAGTTCGTCCTCTAGCCTGTGCTGCCTAAACCAGAGAAGCCGTCTGGCAGGGTTACCGACGATTCGTTGACTGTTTCCGTTGACATATCCATGGTTGGTGGCTCGATGCTGAAGTTGTCGTTTGTTTCCATCTGAAAAACATAGAAAACAGAAAATAAGACATGTACAAAAGTACAAATTGAAGACAGGAATTTCACTTCAATTCAACCGAAGAAAGTATTACTTCACCTCAGTTTTGCAGTTGTCACAGCTCCAATCTATCTCCATTTCACCACGTACCATCCTTCTTAGCTGTCTTGTGTAATTCCTTAAAACAAACAAAATAAATTGTAATTAAAATCAATTATTTATAAAAAGATTTTAAATAAAAAGGGAGGTAATTTAAACAGTACACATGCACTGTTGTTGTATTTGTTTTGTAAATCATTAAAATAAAAAAATAATACGATAACCTAAACTTTTATAAATATTTTATGGAACAATATTTTTTTATATAAATAATTTTGGTATGTAAAGCAATTTTTTATTTTAAATATTTATTATAAAAGAGAACAATGTTCATATTATTGTAAGTACATAACATTACCAGTTCCGCATGTGCGGTGCTGCCACTTCTGGCATTGATCGCACTGAATGCCATGCTGCGTGTCTTAACTTCCCGTGAACAAGCGATGCAATAGCCGGATCCATTTTGTCTGTCTTGTTTTAGATATTCTATTACTGAGAGTCAGATATTGAATGTGACCATCACTGTGAAATCGGTCATTTTATATACACAGTTTATCGTTCACTCATAAGAATAAAGATTTATGTCAAAGCCGTTAAAGCTAATCAGCTGAGTGATTACTAATTAATTAAAATGCGCTGTCAATTAACACATATTTATCTCTGTGTTTGTTAACAGCTTTCGTCCGTGGCGTTGTTTGACAGACCTACAATGCGTGTGAATTATAAATATTGTTTTATAAATTATGATTCCATGAAAGTAATTTTTAAAATATAAACTCTAACATCTTAACTGAAAAACAAAATATACAATGTCTTTCCATTTATATCTATATATGGTACGAAGCAACTTATTCTTATATGTGGTACGAAACATCTTATTATTATATGTGGTACGGAACCTCCGGAAATGGTACGGAATAACCTGGTACGGAACAACCATGGTACGGAACAACCAGAATTCGTCTAAATAGAAGGAAACAACATGTGCGTGACTGCACTGAACAACTCGTGTTTTGTTGAGTTTTTAAACTCTTTACTTGGAATTGTACACATTCATGGTTATTGTGCAATTGGAAATGTTGCCTGTGAACATGTGCATTGCCTTGTTACCCTGTACGCTGACGTCAATGTTGGACTCGACACAATTTGAATATAGAGCGGGTGGGGTAATTGCTTCATCAGTCGGACACAGAGAGACAGTGTTGCATGAAGTTTCGCATTTGTCAGGACTTATCGGACAAAGTGCCCTACTCACTCTCTCTCGCTCATCCTGACTGGGCTTGATATAGGATGTCAGACTGCTAACATTCCTGTGGCCAGTAACAGACATAATGGCACGACTTGAAAACCCTTGTGCATGCAGAGTGCTGGACACATGAGCTCGGATACAATGGTTAGTATACCTGACACTTAATTTTGCTTGGTCAGACATGCGGGTCATGAAGCTTGATAGTGTATTAATACCAACAGCTCTGTTGGCATACCAAATATTTTTCTCATCAGTCACATTTTGAAGGGGTTTTTGGAAGAAGTCGGACAAATTAGGATTTAGCTTTGAAACATACTTTTCAAATGATCTAAATGGACAAAAGTTGCCACCATTTTCGTACATTCTAGGTTTTTTTTCAGACTCGCGACTATCTATACCATGATGCGTTTTATCCGCTTCATTGTACGCCATACATACATATTTTCTGCCTTTTGCGTCAACACCTGTTTTAAAAGAATGCTTTTTTAAATTTCTCAACCCTTCTTGGCCCCGCCTACCAAACTGACTAATGATTTCAAACATAACTTTGTTTTGTAATGTTTGAGCGGTGTCCTCTGCAAATACACCAGATTCATACAATTTTGTTATGTCTGCTTTACAAATTGGCTCTTTGTGTTTACTAATGTCTTTTCCCTCTCTTTTCAGGGATTTTACCAGACCGGACAGAACCTGGTTTGATGACATGAATTCACGATCTTTCATCAGATTTACGTTTCTACTTATCGGAGATGTTAAATGCCTGTTGATAGCTGCTCATGCTCCAATAAGTGCAGATTTAGAATAGTCCTTTCCACTCTTTGTTTGGACAGCCGCATAAAATTGCTGTAACATGGCATCTAAGTCAGCAACTGACAGATACTCAAACTCTGATGTGTGATGACCAACTTCTATCATCCATTCTGAAATTTTAAGGAATATGTGATCATTCTTACCGTTTCATTTTGTGTATTTTAATCAAGCTGACAATTGAAATTTGAACTGAACGAAGTTACATGAAGCAGTGTTTCTTAGGGCTGTAATAAATACACTAGGTAGCAAATATAGTAAGTACAGTAAAACTATGTTTACTTGTCAAGAGCATGAATAGATAACTTGAGATCAATCCAGGTTGGTGATGCTCTCTGTATTTATCACCATTTATAACTGGAGTACTGGTAAATTTATGAGTAACTGACAAGAAACATTAAATTGAAAAAAACTCAACAAAAGTAAAGTAAAAGACATAGAGTACACTGACTTGCAAAATCTCCAAAGGTGAAGACATATACAAAGGATTCAATAATAAATTAAGAATTTTGTGAATTTCTAGAAGCGACAACAGATGAAGACCATAGATCCGAGATTTAGCAACAGACACTTTTTGATGAAAACTGTATTGAAAAGTATTTTTAATTGCACATAGATTTTGTGATATATTACATATTTTCACTGAAGATACTGGAAAGAATGAACAATGGTGATTTTTAATAAACAGACTTGCATAACTATTACGCTAAATGAAAGCACATAAAATTCAGAATAATTTTATTGTGATATAAACATTGGTATCATACATGTTATTAGGTCATTCAACAGACAAAAACAAGTAAGCCAAAGAAAAACTATTTCTGGTTCTGGTAATAATGCACAAATGTAGTGGAAAAATAACTTCTACTCTTAGGACTCTTGGTAAATTTCATCTTTTGTTTTTTAGCTCACCTGAGCTGGCTCAGGGTGAGCTATTAGGATCGATGAATGTGCGTCGTCCGTCCACATTTAGTTCGTTAACACTCTAGTGGTCACATCTTTTCCTCAATTGTCACGAAACTTGGTCAGGATGTTTGCCCCAGTAATTACTCGGACGAGTTCGAATATGGGTCATCTCGGATGAAAAACTAGGTCACATGACCCAAAAATAGAAAAATCTTGTTAAGGCTCTAGAGGCTACTGTTTCAGTCCAAATATCCTGGCAATTTGTCAGAAAGGTTGGTTGATTTCTAGCTTAAGTTTTAATATGGGTCACCTGGGGTCAAAAACTAGGTCACACAGCCCAAATATGGAAAAACCTTGTTAACACTCTAGAGGTAACATTTTCAGCCCAAATATCCTGGAAATTTGTCAGAAAGGTTGTTAAGATGATTTCTAGCTCAAGTTCGAATATGGGTCACCTGGGGTCAAAAACTAGGTCACAGAGCCCAAATATGGAAAAACCTTGTTTACACTCTAAATGTTACATTTTCAGCCATTGGAATTTGTCAGAAAGGTTGTTTTGATGGTTTCTGGTTTTAATAATGTGTTGTTTATTGAACACCATTGAACAGTTTGCTAATTTTATTGCAGTATTTTAACACCAAAAGATTGATATGTAATCAGTACACATCTTGGATCTCTCTATGGTAAGGCCAGAGTTTTTATATCTCTTGGTTTATGCGACTGCTTGTACTATTTTTTGAAAAGGTAGAATAACAATGACATTATGAACTGACATTTTATTTTTATTATTTCCGCTGTTCCGACTCCATATACTAGTTAATGAAGTGTCAGAACAGTAGGGATATATAATTGAAAGTAATTATTTTAAAGTGTTTATTTTGTTCGAAAATGACAATTATTGACAGGTGCAGTAGACTGATGTTCAATATGTGCTCTGTTCAATACAGTAGGAAAAGTCCTTCATACTCAATATTTAAGAAAACTTCCCATAAACCAAGCAATATAAAAACTCTGGCCTAAAATTGGCACTTCTATAAAGTTTTAAATAGCGATGATGCAATACATGTTCTTGACCCCTAGTTGAACTTCCATGTTAAAGATTTTGGTAGTAATTTTTACATTCACATCACAAGAAAGTTCATATATAAAATTAAATCAATATTTGCAAATAATGAATAGCTTACAGTGCAGATCATGATCAGACAACAAAATAATGAATTGCTTACAGTGCAGATCATGGTCAGACAGCAAAATAATGAATAGCTTACAATGCAGATCATGATCAGACAGCAAAATAATGAAAGTGCAGATCATGATCAGACAGTTAAACAATGAAAGGGCAGATCATGACCAGACAGCTAAATAATGCATAGCAAACAGTGCAGATCATGATCAGACAGCAAAAAATAAAAAGCTGACAGTGCAGATCATGACCACTCAACATACAATGAATAGCTTACAGTGCAGATCATGATCAGACAGCAAAAAAATGAATAGCCAACAGTGCAGATCATGATCAGACAGCAAAATAATGAGGCCTAGAGCTTAGATATTCAGCATGTGGCAATAATTGACTCTCTACCAAGATTGTTCAAATCATGACCTCAGGGTCAAAATTAACCCTGCCTAGGGGGGTCTTATGATTTTACATAGGCTTATTAAGAGGATAACATGAGCCAAAGGTAAAAATTGATCCTTTCTGCTATTAATAACCTTTTATTTTTGCCAATGGTAGACAGGTGAGCGAGACAGGGCCATCATGGCCCTCTTGTTTAATTAATGATAAAAAGGAAAAAATATGGAATACGTCCCAGGAAAAAGTAATTAAAGTAACTATACATGAGGTATTATTTCAGAAACTGGATTAAATCATAAATTACGTCTTAAAAACACAATTTAGCTTAAACCAAATTAGCTGTCTAGTCTAAAAGAAGTTGAACAAGTAGTTAATTTATTTTGAATTTATTCTGATACCTAATTTGGAAATGATTTAACTGGACAAAATTATCATACATTTACAGGGATTTTCTTGGAAGACTATTCTGTGTGTTTCAGGTTTCCCGGCCCACATTAATTTCACTATTAAGTACTACCTCAAACTTTAACCCCAAAAATATTTTTAGTTTCATTTTTGAAGTGTTTTAGAGAGAAAAGAAACAATTGGAAAGTGTTTTAGAGAGAAAAATACATCGAGAAAACACCGGCGGCGCTGAAACGAAAATTATTTCTTAATTAAATAATTCCATTCCATTCATGACTCTAGTTGCCATGGCAACAGAAAGGAAAAACTTTAAAAATCTTCTTTTCAAAAATAGGAAGGTCTAGAGCATAGATATTTAGCATGTATCATTGCCTCACTATATTCTGTACAGTATAGTCTGAGCAGTGTTCTCCGAAAATACACCAGATTCATAGTTTTGCCACATATTTTTCACAAATATGTTCTTTATGTTTACTGATGGCGTTTCCCTATTTTTTCAGTGATTTAAGCAAATACAGTTGTAAAATGTCAATCGTTTAACATAACTTTCCCCCATTTTCATACAGTTTTTGACTTAAAACTGTTTTATCTGCTTATTATAATACAAAACTTCCATACACTAAGCATGATTATTGTCGCGTTTCATCAAGACATTTTAATGCCAGCAGCCAACGTTCATTTTAAAAAAGAAAATGGTCAAAAAGGGGCAGTTTTCAAGTGCCTCTAGATAAAAAGGACACAAAAACCCTACCGACTGTTACTGTTTTGACAGGGTGACCAGAAACACACATTTATTTTGGCTTATTACCTAAGAAACATACATACAATGGAACATTTTTATTTCTTCAGAAGTTTTAAGGTTGATAAAATGTAGGTAATAGTACAAACATTTTATGTGTTTAGCCATTTCTGTTCTGGCTAATAAACAGTCTTTAGGTTTACAATATCATTTTAGAAATCTACACTGATTTAAAAACGTGGAAACAATAAGTCAGGTTACCAGAACCACATATTTTTTACTTTGGCCGTGTGTACCTCTTAAAAGTTTGACTGCCCATTTAGTTTGCCTGTCTGTACTCTTTTCAGTGTTTTGTAGTTTCAGTTGGTTTACATCTGCAGCAGTGGTCGTTTTAAATCTGTTGCTTGGCATAGGAAAATCTGATTCAGATTTACATGTATCTTTGGTTACAGCTGCGGTATCTTCATGTAATTCAGTACAAGGAATGTTTTCTTTTATTTCTATGTTTTCTAGTTCAAAGGATGTGTTAAATATGTCATTGAATTCTTGCTCAGAAATACCACGAACTTCTTGCAGAAAATCGTTCACATCAGCATATGTACTGCTTGGTAATTCTGTTATTTCATGGTTAAACCTTGTTGTAAATTCACCAGTTTCAAGGCATTGAATTAAACACTTGTAAACAAGCCCATCATGTGTGTGACTTATTACTCTCCATGTGCCCAATAAACGCCTAGCCGTGCATAGGGAGCCAATAACCGGCATATACGGCAAAGATGTAGCCATTACTACGCTATTTACTATGCAGACGAATTAGACTAAATATGTTTACATCACGTGACTTTCATTGACAACTTTACCGGGGGAGTAATACCGGAACAGCCAAATAAAAGTAGGACGGCATTTATCATTGTTTATGGTTTCATATAACATAATTTTTCTACTCTTTGTTTATAGAGACATAGAGAATATTAGGTTACTGTCTTAGTGTGATTGAATTTATTAGGCGAGTTGGAGAAAGGTTTATACGGCGAGGCTCTGCCGAGCCGTATCACGGACCTATATACACGGTATAAATGTATGAAAACAAATGGTGTTGGCTTTCTTTAACACAATAGTTAATGTATGAAAGGGAGATAAGAAATTACTGAACTTGATCCCAGAACTACGCTTTTTACCAAGGCAACATAGAGCAATTTAAACAAGGGGACATTGTAATGCACTCGGTCCTTGAACCCCAATTGTAAAAGACTTCTGACCGGTCTTTTAAATGGTCATCGGTGTCGGTCATCCTGATAAATAAACATAAAGCCCACGAATTAAGTCAATTCAGAGGATCATTTGAAACCAAGCTTCCCCGGAAAAGGAGGTCTATCACAATACTATGTATATAGTTCGTTGAGATTCAAATAAATCTTTCAACCGCAGATAAATAAAGCCCACCAGATTTTGGTATATCTGCATATTAACCTGTCTTTTTGGAATATTAGTCTACTTCAATTTCCTGATATTAAACTAATATCTCAAAAGTGCAATGTCATAATTCATAATATTAATGTAGCGCACATTTTTTTTTCAGTGGGTAGGGTGCATGTTTTATTATTTTTCATTTTTTCATTTTACATCAAACTTTTTTATCCTCATGTGAAGAAATATTTTAATTAGTGAGTTATAATGAAGAACAGATATATTTTCACATAATTATCTTGCTCGTTGACAAACAAAGACTGTGTGAAAGAATCAGTGGAAATAAAGCTACTTAACCATAGTTTACACGACTGTTAACACATTCTTGTTTCGTTTTACTGTATCAAATACATACTTTGAAAAATATCTGTAAAAACATAAGGGGCGTCTTGCAGTAAATCTCTTATTTTTTATGTCTTTAAAATGGCTTGGTAAACAGACATTTTTACAACAAGACTTTGTTGAATGTAGTCTAAACTATGTTTTAGCTCCTTTATTTCCACTGATTCTGTCACACAGTTTTTGTTCGTCAAGAAAATGTTTTAAAATGTTTACCTTCGTAAAGCGGAATTTGCATCTTTAAGAGTACTTTAAATCAAGTCACAAGCAATAGTATGCTCATGGTACGTACAATACACTTTTTAAAAAGCATTTTAATATAATGTTATTTAAGGCTCGTGTCTAACAAATGTTTATATGCATTTTCTACCGATTAAGATAGTTTTCTTGACAAAATTCGTCACAGTGATTGACCAAGTGAAATGAAATTATGCACATACATTATGCGATATTATTATTTAACTTTACAATATTACACCCTGTATTAGATCAATTGCGCACATGATATGAAACAGGTAGAGCTAATACAAAGCATAACTGAGCCAATGTCCAATACGAGAAAACAAGGCCAGTATGGAATTCAAGCATTCTGAGTGGTTTAAAAGACATGGCCAATACGGAGAAGTCACTTCCGTTAGATTTTTAAACGACGCCATTTTGTTTTTAGAATCCTACTGCTATCTTATTTTACTAAGTTAAATACAAATAAAATTGTTATTGTTACAAGAACATTTATATTCTTGTTTTATAGCCAATATTGTAAAGTTGAATAATAAAATTATCATTAATCAGGTGATTTCATATTGGCCTTGTTATTTGTCCTCGGGCAATCGTAATGGGCCAATACGACCACCCTCGGACAAATAACAAGGCCAATATGAAATCACTTGATTAATAACATTATAATATTGAACTGGCACTCATGCATATTTTGTATGTGGTCGGTAATCTTCGGATAAAAATATAACAAGCGATTGATATAAATATCAATTTCGTAGTGTTCCAGATATCGCATTACGCAATGGTGTAGTGGTTCAGGCATTTGACTGCCAGTCCAGCGTATGCAGGTTCGAGTCTAGCTTGAGTTTTTGTTCTACATTTTTATCGTTTCGTTGCATTTAATGTGTTCAGTATTGTCTTTGTTCGGCACGGGATTTCAAAAACTTTAATGACTATTTCAGCATTCTTTCTCCGTCGTCCTGCATACATTTGTATACATGTGTATCACAGCCAAGGCCAATACACGCCATAAATTTACTATAGGTTTATATAGGAGCGCTGTCATTAACTCGCGATAACATTTTAACTAATAAAGTTATTCTAAAATCACAAACGGGATAATAAAATATAACATTTCCCCTTTTTAATGAACATTTTTTTATTTTTCTGAGACTTAATTGGTTTGGTCTTTTTCTAACTATTAGCCACATTACATTTAATCCCCTAGTGTGACCTTGACCTTGAACCAAGATAGCTGATACATGCATAACGCAGATATGGTTAACATTTGACCAACGTTTCATGAAATCATTCAATTGGCCAAGGAGGGATTGTTGACCCTTAATTGGGGCTTTGACCTTATGCTGGCACAGATGGAGCATATGCTTTGCACGATCATTGGACCAAATTCAAATTTTAATCATTCAAGGGGTTTAGGAGATGAATGTTGCATTGGTCGTCTCAATGAGGCAACATCTTCACCCAATTTTCAAGAAAATCCTTCAAGGGGTTTTGGAAATATAAAGTCTCATAACCTTTGAGCCTTAGATGTGACTTAAGTTTAAAAATATTGATATAACACGTTCTTGCAACTTTAATCAACTACTCGAGATAATTGTTACCTGGAGTTCTGACTAGTATATACCTGCGCCGAAAAAAGGAACTGTGGATATCGCGGTCAAATGCCGCTGTCGAGATTCGGTTCCACGAGGAGACACTCCACCCTTACAACACGACACCTCTATAAATGTTACCTTACCCTTTAGATTTGCACATGTGTTCTGAAAAAAAGATGTGTAGGTCTGCATAGCCTTGTATGTAATGTCTGTCACATATACATGTATACAAATAGTGTAATGCTTCTCATTTCTAGTATTTGCCTCTGATTTTCTTGTAGTAACATTTGTTTTAGTGGATATGTCTTTACTTTCTTGGAAGCTTATATTTAGAACAGTTAGAGCACCGTTTGTTACCATGCCAACCAGATAATTGGATTTATCAAAGATTTTCACTTTTGTTCTAAAATTACCTAGCAACCATAAATGAAACCTGTGAATATAACTTTAGTATTTCAGACTGATCAGGAAGGCTTTAGTCTAGTTGATAATACCTTTATTAATCTAATTCCTGTTAAACTAAATTTGTCAGTTCGCTCAAACATTGCAGTCAAAATTTGATGTTTATTTTACAAATGACTTAATACTGATAGTCCGCCCTCTATAGTTCTGGAAAGTTGTTCCGAGATATTTCTGTGTTTAAAAGCTAGATTTGTTAGGGAAAATGGAACTTTTATTTCAACAAAATCAAGTGTGTATCAGTTGGCAGTTTTAGGAAGAACATTTAAGAGGTACTGTATTGCATTTTTGTCAGTTGTCCTCTTGGATAGTTACGCTTGTATTCAAGAAACAGCAAATTTTTAATTACATTTTTTTCATATACAGTGTATGTACATGCCACTTTGTAAACATTTGTAGGAACGCAGAATAACTTTGTTAAGAGGTTTGCTTTATAATTCAATACCCAACCGGAGACATAAAGTCTTATATAACAAATGAAATTAAGATGTTTGATATGTATGTGTATTGAACACATTTTGGTAACTATGGTAACGTTAAATTAGAATGTTTATATGTAAATAATGGTTGGAAGTTTGTTAAACATGAATATATATTTGAAAATCAAAACAATATTAAAACCCTAAATGAAACAAGCTAAGTATGTATTTTTCTTTAAAAGGTGTGTATGGTGTTCTTTTCGTCGTCATAGCAAGGTGAATAGAAGAGAAAATAGTATAATAAATAGTGAACATCATTTTTAAGAGTTTACTGGTTATTTTTATTAAAAAACATAAAAATGATAAATTTTGACCATAAGGACCTTTTTCACATGACTTCAATCATATGACAATAAACACCTTTCAAAAAAGCAATGATTCTAAGTATTTACTTAAGTCGATTATGTACTGGTCCCGTTTTCACGAAAATACTTAAGTAATTGCTTAGCTAAGTAAGTTATTTTGAAGTCTAATTGTCACTAGAAATAATAATGTTTCTTGTCGTCATTTGAAACAATAGTATATTTTTTAATGAAATTAACATGTTGAAAGAACAAAAATATTATATAATACTAAATGCAAGTCAGATTGAGCAAAAATTCATTTGAGTACAAGTTAAGAATTTTAAGAATCTTAAGAATTTACTTAGTGTAAATTACTTGCTAAAAACAACATTTTCTGCACAAATACTAACAACTGTATATATAATGTGATAAATGGGAAAATACGATTCTGAAAAAGTTTAATTCTTTAAATGAATATACATGCAAGGGGCTGATAAGTGTTGAAATAAGTTAAGCATGTTACTAAGTATTTACTTAAGTATTTTCGTGAAATTGGGGCCTGGTAATAATTTTCAAGGAAGGTTATACTGTAAATGATAACACCAGGCGCATTTAATTGGCTGTAGTGAAAGTCAAGCACAGCTTTTACTCTAAGATTTGATAGTAAAATCTTTAAAGTAATCATATACAAAAATGTAGAAAATTCTCTCCACTAGAAATTTTAATAAGAATAAATATTTATATCTATATAGATTATATTTCTTTTATTCTACTCTCTGAAATTATCTTATTGATAAATTGTGACAGTTATTAAAATAGTTGTTTAGATAGTATATTGCATTTCTATACAACGACACATACTAAGGGATATTACATATTCAATATTGTATTTATGAATTTTGAAGTGACCTTGGTACTTGTAGATAGTGGTCATTTTCAGAAGCTGGTATCTCAAAAACGAACATGGCAACCTATGTTTTTATGCTTGATAAATGTTTCTGTAACAGTTAAAAAATCAAGAAATTTTTTGCGCTAGATATAACTCCAGACTATGTCTTTAAGGAGATACTTGTGACATTGACTTTGAGACAATACACTTTAAACATTGGTTCTGCACGTTGTCTTGATGAGATGAGCATTTGACCTAAATTGTAATGAAAATACATTTTGAGTTTTAGGAGATGTATTCTCGTAACCTTTTGCCACTATGTCGAGTATGTGTGACATTGGTCTTAAGCCGTCTCGGTTGAAAGAAGCATATTTGGTATAAAGCAAATTACTACGCGCCAGAAGTAATTGATCCATCATAGTTTGTTTGTGTAATAACCTTCTTATACAACCTTATGTTTGTGTTTGTATTTTCTGGGTGGTTTAAGTACAAAAAGTACTTGAAAAGTGAACCTAGAAATCTGCTTCTATATGTCTTATATAGAGAAAACAGCTCTACCATACCGAGAGTCTAACCTTTAAGGGATCAATTTCATTTTTTGCAGCTTTCGCAGAGAGTCACACTGTTAAGTGATCATATCTGTCAAATAAAATAAAATGCTGACTATTAGTTTCAGATAAGTTTCTATAGAGATTATATAGAGAAAACAGTCTCATCCCAGTGGAGGCCTCTGGCGAACTATAGACGACGGACATAAAGCGGTCACAATATCCTGAAACTTTGTGCCAGGTTAGCTATAAAAATGTCGTTTGTATTTTGTTCATTTGAACATACACAAAAGTGTCCTCTATAATCAGTATGAAACAAAAAAATCAAAGTATTTGATATACTGAAAGAAGGTTAATTCCTTCCCTCAAACTTAGTAATAAATTACCGGTAGACAAGCTCCTCATAAAATCAATGTTCTTTAACAAATTTGATTGTCAATATCTCCGCTCGCTTCCTGCACTCGAAAGACTATCCGTGGCTATAGAGGGAAGTAACTGTTGAGAGTGTAGATTACAAGACAGCAGTGATGATGCTCATCAAGTTAAGTTCTATTTATTTACAAAGTCGGTTTTAAGATAAAAACACATAATCTCAAGAACATACCTTCTGATTTTTATTATGGATGCCAACCTTGGAAAAGGATATATTCTTAACCTTACTGCATATTACTTGAGCATGATTTCATGCTGAGCATGAGATTGTGTTCAAGAAACTTTTACTTTAAACGACATCTCCTCTGACAGGTTTGTATGACTAAACATGAAGTGTCAGTTAAAACAAAAGTGAATGGGGTATTATAAGCAGATGTACTCAGTTTAGCGCATGCGTGTTCCGGATTTTCTTGCTGTACTCCACCGCCATATAAGAACGGGAATTTGCACTGGCGGACTTGTTTTGCGACGGGCGAAAAGCATCTGTGCGGCATGAACCTACAAGAAATTTTGCCTGTCGCTTAAAAGTCCCAACAAATATTATTTCATCCCTGCCTATCCGGTTACCGGCGTATCTGTCATTAATAACGATGAAAGCGAAAGTACTTTAAACTATGCTTGGTCATATACGTGGCTTCAACCTCACAGGTGTTTGCGTATATTGTGACAATGCTGTGGGTGGAAACCAGAGAGCCCGGAGAAAACCCACCTGTCTAATCTTGTGACCACCTACATCATACATACTACCCAGGACGGGATCAAACCCGGGTTACATTGGTGAGAAGCAAAATTTGCTTAACCACTGCGCTAGATAGCCAGCTCATTAATACTGATGAAAAATGTTTTTTGTATATTAAATTAAATAATACATCAATTATTGTACTGATACACTTATGCAACTATCGACAAAACGGTGCATGCTCATGTTAATTTGCACGATACTGTCTTGGAAAAGATCTTTGTATTTTTATAATGAGTTCTATTATAAGTCAGTACTATTTGTTAAATGTGTTATGTCATTTAAATACTAATTCATTCTTTTTATATATTATTCTTATTGAATTATTAGCATTTATTCTGTGATTTACATGTCAAGGCAAATGACCCTTGGTTATAAATAAAGTATATTCTATTCTATTCTACTCTATTCTATTCTATTCTATTCTATTCTATTCTATTCTATTCTATTCTATTCATCTATTCTATTCTATTCTATTCTATTCATGAGAGATGAGAGTTTTACTTAAAAGACAAAGTCAGATGACCATCATGTTATAATTGATATCCAGATTGATGAGTAAGCCTAACATTAGTCTGTGTAGAAAGTGTAAAACTGACCAGTTCCTTAAGTTTAATAGTGCTAGAGTTTTCAAAAGTTTAATGATGACTAACTTTTAATTAAAATATTGACAATACAGTGTAGCAAATGCACAATAAAATGTAAATGAAAAACATCTTTAGAGATGAACAAGATCTCCATTATCTATTACTATTATTCCGATTATAAAACTAAAGTCTTACCTGGCACTTTTTCAGACCACTTGATTATGTTAGTTAAAACAGTGCCTCTTTAGCTAGTTTTACTATTAAACATGTTATGGATCATATATCTTGAACTCTTTAAAGGAATTTTATGAAACGTGGGTTATCAAGACAAAATGCAATGCCCATGTTCCAACACCATTATGTTAAGGTAACACATATGAGTCGTTGATTTTTCATCTCCTGGACCCCTGAAAGCTTGGTAAAATGTTCATCTAATCAAGACGAAGTGTAAAACCCATGTCTCACTTAGCGACATTTATTTGTGTCCGTTCTGTATATTCGTTATCCCTTGACAGAATTTCATGAAAATTTAGTCAACTGTTTTACGCATTCAGATGACATGCAGAAATTATGTTTCAACCCCGGCCGCTCAGTGTCAAGGTCACACTTAGGGGTAAGTCATTTTTAGTGTCTGCTCCATATCTTGTTAACCCCTTGAAGAATTTGTATGAAACATGGTATCTAACCAATGTGCAAAACCCATGTTCCAACTCTGCTGCTCAAGGTCAATCCAACACTTAAGGGTCAAAGGTCATGAGACTGTATTTCCTAAACTTCTTGAAGGATTGTCTTGAAAGTTGGGCCGAGATGTTAACTCATAGAGGCGATCAATGTCACATTTAGTCTGTTCGACTTTGACAAGACAACATTCTGAAACATTTACATGATGATTGGCTATAAAATGTGACTTCTTCTAAGTACCAACAAGATTTACCTTGGAATTGACCTGGTGACCTAGTTTTTAATCCGAGGTCATCCACACAAACACTCGGACCAAATTTCATGATAACTCTACATTAAATGAAGGTTTTAATTTGATTTGTTCTAGTGACCTAGATTTTGAACCCAAGAAACCCTGTTTCTATGAGGCCTATAGTGTTAAAGTTTTTCTTTGATTTGACCGTGTAACATAGTTTTTAACCTCAATCGACCCAGATTCAAAGATTGCCTTAAAATCATTGGAAAAAAACATTCTCATCAATTTACATGATGACTGGGTTGTAAATGTCACCTGTATGGCAAACACAAGTTTGTTCTATGATTTGACGTAATGACATAGTTTTTAACCCAAGAAAACCCATATTTGAACTCGACCTAGGTTTTATCAAAAACTGCTATTCTGACCAAATTTCATAAAGTTCCGGTAAAAAATGTTGAGTGAAAATCTTTCGTTATAATAATAATAATAATAATAATAATAATAAAATCAGCACAAATCACACTTTCATTGTGACCTTCAATAATTTAACAACTGACACACTCAAAACAAAATGACCGCCGTGCTACCGATTCGATTGTGTCAACGGCGTTTGTAAAGCACTGCACATGTCATTTGGAAAAAAAATTCAGACATTAGAACTTACATAGATGCTATCTTTGCCTTCGTTTCTTCCCAGACAAAACGGGTTACTTGCTTAAGATCTCATTTCAGTCGACCAAGCTCCATTTCTAGAAGAATGACGTTTGTTTTCAAAACACTGTCACTGACACTAGTAAGTACCTTTTAAATTAATGGTATTCCTTTCTGCAACTTACGGCTGCTAACTGGACATTCATGCACAGATTCAGCCTCTGAGAAAAAACTGAACACAAAATGTGCTTTTCTATCCTGTTTATGTGAAAGTCCAATTTTTAATTGTTTTTACTCAAATAAAGTGAAATCTTACTCCAATAAAATGCTAGTAAGGTGTAAAGAATCTTAATTGACCGCTACTAAACTCGTATGTGAAATATCTTAATACAATGTTCAAAGTCATGTTGGTTCCCTGCCTTACAGTACGTCAGAGAGGATGTAGACTCTGTAAAGATTACATTGTTTTCGAAATTATAATAGTCTCTAGTGAAGTAGTTGCCTGCATCAGTAAATAATACTGTATAAGTGGTTTTTTGCGGGCTCCAAAATCGGCGGTTTTTGAAAAAATGAGGTTTGTATTTTTATTCTTTATTTCTCTGCCAATAACCGATGGTATAAATTGATATATATTCTGCGGCCTCGTAAGATAGATGATCCCACAATGTCTCATAAGTCAAAGTGAGAAACGTAAACGATCGAACAACATTACAAATTATGTTCAGAATTTGCACAGTAAGTATACTGCATCTAGTTGTCTTCCCCTTTCAAATTACTTTGGTAGTAGGAATTCACAGCAAACCTACGTATAGACGAACGAAACATCAACACTTTGTGTGACAAATTTTACATAACCTGCACCTTTAATAGAATATTATCTTTACTTCAGTATCATTCAACTAAAATAGACCAAACTTATAGTGTGGCGTTTCTCTCTGGAATGTAATAAGAAAGTACAAAATCCTATATGAAAATCAAGTCAAATATTCTGCGGATTTTATTTCTGCGGCGTTCTTTGGCCGTAGAAAACGCAGAAATATTGTCACCGCAGAAAACCCCCACTTATACGGTATATTGATATGGGGTATCCCACACTAGTAGACGATATAGCCATAAATTCAAATAGCCCCTAAAGCATTGATAACACTGATGTACACTCCTCGAAGTTTGCACTTTTGGATGAACAGCACACAAGTTCTGTTCTTGCAAATGAACCTTTAACAAGTTTCAATTCAGTTGCATGAAAACTGTAATTGTAGAAAAGCAAGATAAAAATGATATAGGGACATAATTCAATCATCGACCAAGATAAAGTTACAAATTTTGAACATTCCACTTCCTTTAATATCTTTCCTGTCAATTTTCTAAAGTATCAGTAAACCTGTTGCACGGATTTTAGGCTAAATTCCCGACATGATAATGGGAGATCTTAAAAAAAGCGAAGTAGCTTAAGTTATGGTTCTTAATCTCTTAAGGAAGATGATAAACAAGAGCTGTCAGTAGGACAGCGCGCTCGACTTTTTAGTGCTTGCCTATAAAACAAAACTTTGACAGTTAAGGGCACACAAGACTTTAACTAGGAATTTCTAAGTACAAATCAAGAAACATTTTCACAGAGTTATCTTCTCTTGCTTACAGATAGGTCTCATGATGGTACATAAGTACTCCAACTTTCAAAGTAATATCTCAAATGGTTAAGTCAACAAGTGGACAAGAATGAAAATTTTAACTGAGTTTTTAAGTCAAAGAGGGCCATAATTCAAATAAAATCCTTGACAGAATTACCTTCTCAGGCCCATGTTTTGGGATCATGATGGTTTACAAGTATTCCAACTTTCAAATTGATATCTCAAACAGTTTAGACAAAAAGTGGACTGGTACGAAAAACTTAACCAAGATTCTAAGTCGATAAAGGGCCCTAATTTTTAAAACAAATCCCTGACAGAGTTACCTTCTCTTGCCTACAGATGGGGGTAATGATGTAAACAAGCATTCAAAGTTTCAAAGCAATATCTCAAAGGGTTAAGGCAATAAGTGGATTTTACCCATATTCAATGTATTTTCTAAGTAAAAAAGGGGCATAATTCTGTCAAAAACCTTGTCTGTAGATGGAGGTTATGATGGTAAACAAGTATGGTAAGTTTCAAAGCCATACCTCTAATACTTTTGAAATAAAGTGGGGTGGTACGAAAAACTTAACCAAGGTGTGACACCAACGCCGACGCCGGGGCGAGTAGGATAGCTCCCCTTTTCTTCGAAAAGTCGAGCTAAAAATGTTGTCAGCCAGAGTTATGGTTCTTTTCCACTGCATTTCTTCTCAATAACCTCTATCAATGTACGAAGTATATACAAATGTATAAGTCAATCCTTTACAATTTTTTCGGGTTATGCACCGGACATGCTTTTTAAATAATGGGAATAATTCAAAATTGCGGTGAGCTATAGTTGTGAGTCCTTGTCACTGTACTTTCTTTCAATGTCCTCTATAACGGTGCGAATTAAAAACTCAACAGCTTCATATTAATCATATTATTATGAGATATTCTTCCAAATATTTTGTTATGCTTCGATGAACTGATTTACATAAGTGAATGTTAAGTTGTATTTTCCAGATTGTATGTAAATGATATTACTGTATGGTTTTCTTCGTGTGTATACCCTTGTTGCATTTTCAGTGTTGTGTTTGTTGCATTTTCAATGATGTCCTTGTTGTTTATTCGGTGTTGATGGCTTTTTTATTCACAAATGATACAATTCCAATTTCATACTGTGACCAATATAGGAGAAGATAAAATGAGGTTAGCGTATACCTTTCGGGGTCGATTTTGACAATCACTCTAACACGTAGACTGTATTAAATGAAACACAATGATAGAAATATTTATTTCAATGCATAATGTATACAGCGGACGATCATTATATTACATGAGGGCACATGGTGTCAATAAATCAGCCTGACTTCAATATAGCAGCGACAATATTCCATCGGTATATATGTGTAGAAGTTGATGGCATACGTTTCGACTTTTTGGTACTGTAATTGAAAATTTTGTCTGTACATTATTAACATTCATCCTAACCCATCATTCTATTTTCAGCGATACTTAGTACGTCTTATTTAGTATATAAAACACATCTAAGGATAATATTGCGAATGCCAATCTTTTTCATTTTACGTACATGCGTTTTGTCCATCAACCACAAATGAATCCAGTGGTGCACAGTAAATGTGTACTTTTTATTTTCTCGAACTGTTCTCCGTCTGTGAAATTCCGTACATGCCCTCTTACTGAGTTGGTCAGGAACGCGTTGTAAATTTTCCATTTTCTCCAAGATGCATGGGATCCACTTTGTCCATAAAATATTGTGAATTTGGTACATACACTTCATTGTCATTATTCTCTTTAACTTCTTCCTGATAAAAGTAGGGAGGATTATTTAACAAGTCTGTTTTGCTCTTAGGATGTGAATCATTTTTAATGTTATTGTAGCTATAGACTTTGAATTGTGTTGTAACATATTTCGGCCCAGTGGTATCCACTGGGTCTCCGTTTGGGTTGGCATGTTTTAAATTTTCCAACAACTGAAAAATGGATGTTTTGGGCGGCAACTCATAATAGCATTATTCATTAGAAATTCTATCTTATATAAAAGAACACTGTGTTCAAATGGCTCCACAGACACAATACATGGGTAATTTTGTCGTGGTCATGTTTAGGGAACGTATGTTTTCCACGTCTAAATCTGCATAAAAACCACCGAATTCATATAAAACTACATATCGCAACAAATCTGATCGTTTAACATCGCTTCCAAAACCGTCATAAACATTGAGAAGATATGGATGGTATTTTTCTATCAGTTGACGACCGGATTTATCCGTCCAAAATCGGAATTCCCAATTTGGGTTGTTTTTTATGAATGACTTCACATGGTCAATATATATATATATCAGGTATCATTTCTCCCGCATACATTTGATGAATATGTGGAATGCGCGGCGCATGCGCATCAACTGTCGGAAAGTCTACTGCCTCTGGTGACTGAAACAATTCATATAAAAAAGTGTTCGATATATTGGCTGTTTCATTTTGCTTTCGGACCTCAGAAAGCAGTAGGTTAGTTCTTCGATTTTCTTGGTTGACACTTGAGACATTCTTTTAGAACTCCCTGGTCTGTGAAGGAACTGATCTGAGTTGCTAATTGAATCATTGGAGTATTTTGTTCCTCTTTATCCACCATGTTTTGGTAGTCTGTCTGGAAGTTAAAGTAATTTATTGGCGCTGTGCGGAAGCACAGCGTCAGTATTGAATAGGTTTTAATTTTGTACCATGGGGTTGCATAATCGAATAGGGAGCAGCCAACATTATTATTGTAATTAAAAACTATGTATTATGTTTGAACAAACTCCCTATAATGAATAAATAAATAGTATTAACTGATTACAAACAATACTATACCAGATGCATACGTCTTCGACCGTTAATTCAAAACGTTTGACATATTCATAGGATATTTAATAACTTTTCCACAAACTTGAAGGTTACGGTTTTTTTATTGCTTTGTTTACGGACCCTACGGCCAGATTCATCAAAGTTCAGAAAAAAACGTCTCGATAGTTGTTTTGCTATATCTAAACATTTTGAAGTTTAAATACATATGTTGTCAACGTGAATAATTAATGAAAACCCATTTTAATTACTACATACTAAAGTAAAATGTAGGCATTATAAATAAGACCGTTCACCTAACTATGCGATACACGGGGTCTCAATGAAAGTTATGTAAAGCATCGCTAACAACTGACCAATAGTAAAGACAAAATTAATCACGTGGGTTTCGTCTGCGTCGAAAAGCGTCTACTGACCACGAGCTGTAGCCTTGTTTAATGGGCGTCATCGTACCATTATGCGGAAGGTTGTTTTATGATTCGTTCATTTTTTGGTTAAACTGTAGTAAATGTGGTTTTTTAGCTCGACTATTCGAAGAATAAGGAGACTATTGCACTCGCCCCGGCGTCGTCGTCGGCGTCGGCGTCGGCGTCTGCGTCTGCGTTGGTTAAAGTTTTTAATGAAGTCAAATATCTTGAATACTATCAAAGGTATTGACTTGAAACTCAAAATATATCTTTACCATCAACATCTACACCTGAGGAAACAATCCCCATAACTCTGTTTTGATTTTTGACAGATTTATGCCCCTTTTTAACTTAGAATTTTTGGTTAAAGTTTTTTATAAATTCAAATATCTTGCATATTATCAAAGGTATTGACTTGAAACTCAAAATATATCTTTACCATCAACATCTACACCTGAGGAAACAATCCTCATAACTCTGTTTTGATGTTTGACAGATTTATGCCCCTTTTTAACTTAGAATTTTTGGTTAAAGTTTTTAATAAAGTCAAATATCCTGAATACTATCAAAGGTATTGACTTGAAACTCAAACTGTTTGTTTACCATCAACATCTACACCTGAGGAAACAATCCCCATAACTCTGTTTTGATTTTTGACAGATTTATGCCCCTTTTTAACTTAGAATTTTTGGTTAAAGTTTTTTATAAATTCAAATATCTTGCAAATTATCAAAGGTATTGTCTTGAAACTCAAAATATATCTTGACCATACTATCACTGAGGAAAAACTCGTTGTTTTGATTTTTAAGTTTTTTTAAAGATATTTATAAATTCAAATTTTTTTTAATACTATCAAAGGTATTGACTTGAAACTCAAAGTATGTGTCTACAATCAACATCTACACCTGAGGAAACAATCCCCATAACTCTGTTTTGATTTTTGATAGATTTATGCCCCTTTTTAACTTAGAATATTTGGTAAAAGATTTTATAAAGTCAAATGTTTTGAATACTATCAAAGGTATTGACTTGAAACTCAAAGTATGTGTCTACCATCAACATCTACATCTGAGGAAACAATCCCCATAACTCTGTTTTGATTTTTGACAGATTTATGCCCCTTTTTAACTTTAATTTTTTTTTATGGACTTAAAATGTATGTTTACTGTCAACATCTTCACCAATGTTTTTGATTTTTGACATTTATGCCCCTTTTAACTTAGAATTTTGTCACAGTTTTTACCAGACTAACATGGAAATACTCGAAATGGCTTTCTTTTGAAATGTCATAGAATAATTATGCAGCATGCAGCGGTCATGCATTTTTAATTCTATACATTTCAATTTTGAAAAGTTACAGAGTTATTCATGATCAAATTTACAAGGTTATGTATTTCTTTGAAATTATCCCCTCCTCCCTCCACTTGGCTTACAGAATCCAGAGTAAGGCTTTGAATGTAATGTACATTTACAAAGGTCTTTGAACAAGTTTCATATCTTTGACCTTAATTCTTACAGACAATTACACAATACTCCTGTTCTTTGACAAAAAACCCATTTTACCAACAACCTTTCGAATAGTCGAGCGTGCTGTCATGTGACAGCTCTTGTTACTTATTATGATAACATTTACATATAACATAATGTATTTGTTTTTTCCCGTTGATAGGTTGTTTACTGATATTCTAAAATGACTCTGATTCCTTTAAATCATGTTTCAAAAACATGCGCAGCGCCTTTGATGCTTTGCATCAAAATTTGTCTTGTAAAAATGTGGCATATACCTGCGTTTAAAACAGCAACAGTGCAGTTAAAACAACATGATTTCTTTATGATACGAATATCTTCAAAACCTGATAAATGAAACTAGAGTAGTGGCTTTTGCGTACAGTGCTGTCTCTCATAGTCCTCAATGAATATAGGAAGTATCAATTTAATTCGCTTCATTACTTTTTGATGTGTGCTCCGTAAAAGAAAATGTAAAAAAGGACAGTAACTAATAAGAAAAATGACGCTAGAGTAAAGTTTTTGTGGAAAACACTTTCTCTTGTATTTAAAACAATTTATTGCAGGTTGGACAAGTTGAATACCGTAAGGTTCTTACTATACTCAGCAAAACTAGAAACGTCCATGTTTTATAGCCGGTGAAGCTTTGTCTGTGTAGTTGCTACATGTTCAATGTACATGTATTTTAAACCCTGTGGCCGAGTGCATAAAGCGGTCGTAGGCCTACGTCCGGCTTATCTAGAGCGTAGATAACGGTCGCAAAATTTAATCGGAGTGCATAAACGAGACGTAGCGTAAGTCAAGTAGTAAATCTAGCACGAAAGTCACGACTGCTATGGAGTTGGCGTAACTATAGCGTAGTTGAATTTCAATATACATTATCATGTCAAATATCAGTAAAGGCAATTTTTTGGTGTAATTGTCTGTTGGAGACATATGGTTTTGTCATGGGTGTCCATCTGTTTGCCCGTCTGTCTGTAATATAGCGTTTCCAGTGATATCTCTTGAATTACTCGGAGGTTTTTGAACAAAATTTCAAGATATCAAGTCGATATACGAAACTCATGTTTAATCCAGCTCGGTTCGAGGGCAAGGCAACAAACGTTTCCGTTCTGTCTTTCATGAAATCCTTAAAGGGAAATGAAAAAACTTTTCAGACATCTATAGAGTTCAGGGTAACGGACACCGGGTTCAACGGCTAATTCTAGAGACATATAAATCAATCTACGAAAGGAAAGCGTATATTCGGACCTTAAACAACTACAGTTCGGACTGATTACATGGACTTACATGTAATTGGTTTGATGTAAAGAAAACGTTGAAGATGTTGGAGCCTCAAGTACAGTTTACATAGTATTGTGAAACAAACAGACGGACCGACTGCCCAACCAAACAACCGTCAAAACAGTGATTTTAAAATACCCTCTCCCACACACCCTCTTAAAATGAAATAAAAGCGACATCCGTGTAGGGGCCTTCTTTTGTCAACTTCGCTTATGTAATCTTTCTTAGCTAGACGCAATCTATGTTATAATTCAGCTATAAAACGTTGTATTATTCAGCAGATTCTTTCTTTATACGACTATTTAAATAGTTATTTTATTTCGAACTGTGATTGATTTTAACAAGAGCTAATAAGTTTAGTTACATGTTGCAACTATTTCAAAGGAGTTCATTTTAAATATAAGAAATTGTTAAGTGCCTAGACATGTTGCTATTCTCGTATTTATATAAAACAGGCAATTTTAAATTTCAGAAATACTTTCTGTAAAAAAAAGTTTTATTTCTAGACATGTTCCAGTTATTCAAAACAGATTATCTTAACATATGCATATCAAATTCCATGCATTGAAATAAGAAATACAATGATTATGCACGATTAATATGCAGTACAATAATTTAGACAGTCGTAACCCGGGCGTATCTTCGACTGACGTACGCTCGCTTTATGCACTCGGCTTAAAATCCCGTTGTACGACAGGATTAGTTACGCCAGCGCAGACCGTTTACGACAGCGCAATCTACGCCTTCTTTATGCACTCGGCCACTGGCGATGTTCAGAATACGATCGTGTACAGTTTACCCGATACGCACGGTTTACATATCGGCCAGTAACCGGAACGGTCATTTGCACGTTTTGCACGTGCACGCTATACATGTCATCCATATGTTGATTCAGTTCATGTCGTACCATTCATGCGATAGGGGCTATTCTGAAAATTAAATTTTTTCTTTAATTTTTCTCTGTTGGCTTTCCGAAAACGAGCGAAATCAGGCAATTGGGATGCTTGCGGGTGGGATGTCCGCCAGGGTAGTCGCGCGTCGGTTCGGGTGCTGTCGGAAGACGATTGATCGTCTTGCAGCCCGGTACCAGCAGACTGGGGCTGTTCACGACCGGCAGCGACCTGGTAGGCCTCGTGTAACGACGGCTAGAGCCGATCGTTTCATTACGTTGACGCACTTACGTCAACGTCAATTGGCAGCCACAGTCACTGCTAGGCAATACGGTGTCTCAGGGCAGACCATTCGCAACCGGTTGCGTCGTAACGCCCAACCAATCAGGGCACGCCGCCCGTACACTGGTCAGATAATGACCCAACGTCACCGTGCTGCCAGGCTGTTATGGGCGCGACGTCATCTGAACTGGAGAAGGGCTGACTGGAACCGAGTTTTGTTCACCGATGAATCTCGGTTCACAGTTAGTCATGCTGACGGAAGATTACGGGTATACTATGACAACTGCCTGATAAAGCCTGTCTGAGAACAGCAACCTTTCTCAGTCAGTACCTGAGAACACTTTTCCTTGTTTAAACCTATGAAAAAGTCCGAGGACATCTGATTTTTCAAGCTCCTCCTACTTTTTGCCGGACTACTTTCACAATGTAACAGCATTACAAAATAATATGAAATAAAAACTATTCTAAATAAAGCATATTTATTTGTACAAGAACACATAAACAATGATTTTTAAATGATTAAATTATTTCAAACATTTACACAAACTCTTGAATGATTTAAAGGACTTTTAGAACAACAACCTACAAAAATATTTTTAAATGAAAATAGATCTACCAGAGTAAAAACAACAAAAACTTCACAAGATTATTATTTACATCAATCTCCTTCAAACGGATCATTAATAAAAATATGCACTACTTCAATAGTGTAAAAAATCCAAGATGAGAATTAAGCACTGTTCTGCCTTTAAACTGGAAACTTTTAATATCCACTGGGATGATTTCTTAGAAGTTCAGTGTCAGATGGGCATTGATGAAGTTCACAACAAGAATGAATTTGAATGAAACACTGGAAT
Organism: Saxidomus purpurata; assembly: GCA_022818135.1. Taxonomy (NCBI): domain Eukaryota; kingdom Metazoa; phylum Mollusca; class Bivalvia; order Venerida; family Veneridae; genus Saxidomus; species Saxidomus purpurata. Next base: position 24,636,308 of record JAFMSR010000001.1, on the reverse strand, counting down.
TTATCCATCAATCTTTAACAGGAAATTTGTCAAGGAAAAAGATGCAACTGTCGCTACATGACTGATAAGACTCTCCAATGTCAAAGCATTTTAACAATCCGCCTGTTCAGACTGAGTTTTCTGAAACTGTACTCCTCTCCGAAAAATTGTTCACAATCAATTGCAACCGAAAAAGCTTCACTGTTGCACAATCTGAAATTGAAAATACAAAATAGTAACAATTCAAGAATAACTTTTATTTTATGTTTTTGGTGGTTTTAATACCGAAATTTAACGGTGGATTAAATCTCGATAAACTCACTATTAACTCGGTGAAATTATTGAAATTTCTAGCCAGATTAACATCAAAATGTGTATCAATCGTAATGAATGCAGGAAACGATGTCATGTTTGATGCGCTTTTCCGCCACTTGTAAAAATATCACTTTTGATGCCCACTCAGTGAAATTATAATGTGATATTACACCGAAATAAAAAATTATCCTCTAAATATTTTAGTTGCAAATGAATTTTTTTTTACATGTATGTAAAATTGTATGAAATAGTTATTTCAGTTGATGCTAAGGGTATCTTTAAATGACTAAACGCCAAACAAAAACACGTATCTTTAAATGAGTAAACGCCAAACAAAAACACGTACCGAAGACAGTGGTGGTTCAAGAAAGGGCGCGCCTCTTATGTATGTGCGCCAGGGATGGACGTGATCCAGTATCCACATCATACAGATACGATGCAGCTAAGCGTCCGCATGGATTTAGTCTGGATTTAGACCCATTTTACTTGACACCAAGAAGAAAAATACGACCAGTGGTTCCTGAAACAAATAGTCGGAATTAAGACAATTGACATACTTAATGAACACAATTGATTTAATGGAAAAGCGGGCATTTTGCGCCGCGGAACTAACCATTCAGCTAGAAAATAAACCATACCAAAGTTTACGGGTTTCGAACAGGCACCAACTGATATAAACAACAGCAACATATCACTCATTTGACTAAATAAGCTAAAAATGCACAAATATTTTCATCTTTAGCAGATCAGTCAGGACTGCTAACATAAACAATGCTGCAACAAGTAAATTTGACAAGGGCAATTCAGTGTCATTGCAGAGCACTTAGTCTAACACTCAACAGACTGTGTTGCCATCTACAATTATTGAACCTCCAGCCTTTGTCACACTGGTCCATGTTCCAAATGTAAATTACCCCACCCACCTAGCTAACACAATGCTTCGGGCAGTCTGTAGTCAGTTTTTGTTTGTGCTTCTGTTCACATGTATAATATTTAAAAGTACACCATGCATTCAAATAACGACAAAGGCAATAAACCTGGCATTTTATAAATTTTATTGAAACTTTTCAGCTGTCAAAATCGGGCTAACACGTGTGTTGTGACTCGAATATTTAGCCTTTCATTAGCTTATTGCCATTTGAAAGTCACAAAAACAGTGTTCTTTTTTTACATGTTGCGTTAAATTTCAAAATATTATCTGTATCCTGTTAAAAACTCGGTTATTATGCGCCAATATTGAACTGGCACTCATGAATATTTCGTATGTGGTCGGTATGTGGTCGGTAATCTTCGGATAAAAAAATAAGAAGCGATTGATATAAAATATTAATTTCGTAGTGTACCAGATATCGCATTCCGTAATGGTGTAGTGGATAAGGCATTTGACTACCAATCCAGCGTATGCAGGTTCGAGTCATGCTTGAATTTTTGTATTACCTTTTTATAATCGTTTCGTTGCATCACGGGCTTTCAAGATTTTTTAACGACTATTTCAGCATTCTTTCTCCGTCGTCCTGCATACATTTGTATTTAGAACTGAAAATGCCGACGAGCAAATCATCTTGAAAAACAGATGAGATCTAAATATAAGATAGCCCTGGCTAATATATCGAAGAACTTCGAAGAAAATGCCATGAATATCAAAAGAAAGTATAAGTACATAAAAAATAAATACAGAAAACAAAGCAAAGTTAACCAACACTCACAGAATATATGCAAGTAAAAATGGTGCATAAGACAGTGTCACAAATTAAATAGAAATAACCATTCTCTTTAAAAAAAAAAAATGTATCTGTGCAGGATTCGAACTCATGAAACTTTGTATACAAGTCAGGCATCTTACCAATACGCCACTGTCTCAGCGGTGTGAACTTCAGTCGGTCAAATGTATTTGTTCGATATGGTAATCAACGAAAACACACCCGAAAATAACCGAAGATATTGGCGAAGATTAATGAGTGCCAGGTAAATATTGTCGCACAATAACTTCCTCACACATTGCTGTCTGTTTCGCCAAGCGGCCATTAAATTTTGATAGAAGATCTATGTGGTATTTTCCTACGCCTGATCTGCACAGTTGGTATTCATATTTGACAATTTTTTTATTGACTATGCTGAATAACTATAATTTTATGCAGCAAATGAAATGTCAAAGAAAATGGTATTGAAAAATATGTTATATTGTAAAATTATTGATCAAAATTCTTGAACTACTTTTTCTTGCGTATACCTATCATGTACAAAATGGTTACCGTATCTTTCGAAATAATCGCCCCCAAATTAAATAAAAAAGAAGAAATTAATGATTTAACATCGTAATAGTGGCATGATAAATAGAATAACAGGTTACTATCTTTTGAGAAAGGGATTTCTCAGACTCGGCTAGATATGGTCCGGAAGGGGCTCGGCAAGCCTCGCCCCTTCCAGGACCATATCTAGCCTCGTCTGAGAAACCCTTTCTCAAAAGACAGTAACCTGTTATTCTCTATATCTCACATGCAGAGAAAGGCAAAAAAAAAACGAAATTTTCAACGAATACGTCACATTTTGATCAATTTGAAAAAAAAAAACATATTTAAAACAATCAAATATGGATGATTAAGTTATGCCGCATAGATTCTGCTTAACAAAACCAAGTCGATCCGATCGGTTCCAACACATTGTATGGGAACTAAACATTCCCACTCGAAGGTATGGACTGTATTATGTCTTTAATTTGTATAAATAATGTTTGGTCAAATTTCGATCGGGTGTTCTTGAAAGTTATCGACTGCGTTCGTGTGGCCCTTGGGTGGTGATTAACAGGAAATTATCTCAGAACAGCATTGATTATAAAACATCACTTTACATTTTTCTCTGTATAACAACAATACATTTATCGCATTAAACACAGATCAAACTTGATATATTTGATGGCTGGTGAAACAATGTAAAGTAACCGTAAGATGGTAATGACCCTCGGTCATTTTTGTCGAGCCCACTTGCGGTGAGCTCGACATATTCGCCGGTCGGTGTATGTGCATCCGTGCGTCTGTGAGCCCGTGCGTCCGTCCAGACTGATTTTGTCCGGACCATAACGTTGACATGCAAGGAGCAATCGTGTTTTATATTTGGCATAAATGTTACCTCAGTGAGAAGGAGTGTCATTTGTCGAATTAAGAATGACTTTGTCCGGAGCATTTCTTCTATATACTTGAAGGGATATAGAGGTAACAATGCATAAATGTTTACCTTAATGAGACGAAGAGTCATACAGATAAACAATCCCTATGTCTACGGTCAAGGTCACAGTTTGAGGTTAAAGGTCAAATTGAAGAATGAGTTTTTGTACTGAAGGATGTACTGAAGGATTTTCATACCATTATAAGACAGGGTGTATTGTGTGCAAGAACCAGGTCCCGGGTAGGTCTAAGGTCAAGGTCACACTCAGAGGTTAAAGGTCAAACACAGGATTGAAAATTGTGAATGAAACAATCGTATCTCTTTTTATTTCCCTGCAGCTACAATATCCTTTGTGTAACATTTAGTTTCTTCGATTCAAATCCACCTAAAATCAGTCATAGTTCCTGGGGGTCACTATTCTTCAAAAAAAATAATGACTGGGGTTATTATTCTATGGGGTTCCTAAACATAGTTACAACGGCTCCGGCAAACCCACTTCCTACAAAAGTATAATTAGTAGTTTTAAACACTAAAGTATCACAAATAAGTTTCAGTGTAAACTGTCAAAATGACCAGAACGAATATATCACACGTGTGAAAAATTCGACCAAATATATCGCACGTGTGAAAAATTCGACCGAATACATCACGCGTGTGAAAAATTCGACCGAATATATCACACGTGTGAAAAAGACATATACGTTTCGGTGTAAACTGTCAAAATGACCAAACGAATATGTCACATTAAACACGTGTTATATTTACGGTCGAATATATCACACACGTGTATTATATACGTTCCGGGACATATACGAGGGCCACTTTTGAGTTTCGACTTACGGGTGTTTTTGACTTTTAAGTTATGACTTTCAACTTTTGACTTTTGACTTATGACTGCTACTTTCAGACACTTTAAGAGGAATGGTACTGCATAAAAAGCATAATGATCTGCTGTGACAATATAAACTGGGATTCGAACCTGTATTAAGGTTTTAAAATGATGTTTGTGCGTAGCACTGTAAACTTGTTTGCTGTAAATAAATGAACTAAGTTACTTTTGTCTTTGTCATTTATTTTAGTATCAATGAGCCGTGACGGCGCGTCAGGAGGCGACCTTGGGAGCCTCCAGTGAGCGGCGACGCAACTCTCGGTCGGGAGGCTGTGGGTGTCCCTTTCTTTAATAATAAAAAATAATAAAGTAATAATCTCTTTATTTAAAGAAGTAGCTCATTAAGCATAATGACATAAAACAACATATTCTATCTACCATGAACCTCTTTTAACAAGATAATATACAATTAAGGAGGGGGTTTTTAAGCAGGGGGTTGGGGGCTTGCCCCCAAAGAACTGTAAAGGAACTGTAAAAAATGATTTTTGTTGCTATGGTAACATTTAAAAAATTACTTTTATGTTTTATGTATCTATATGAATATCACAAGGTATACCGGGAAATTAAAGTAGCTGTAAAGTATAAGTATATGTTATATTGTTGGGCCTCAGTAGCAGGGCCAAGTACTGAATAGCCGCTTAAGGCCTCAAGGACGTGTTAAAAGATTTTGGTTAGGATTAGGGTTACTATTGCATAAGTGATTAAGTTAAAGTAAAAGTATTAGTAATAAGTCAAAGGGGGTGGTTATAATAATAAGTCAAAAGTCAAAAAAAAAGCGTGTAAAACATTTTTTTGTTACTATTGACACAAATGATGTAACTTTTATATATATATAATTGATTTTATTGAAATATTTTAAATAGAAATTGTATTTATTGAGTGTTGACGTGTTTATATTGTTTTAATGAAAACGCCAAAGAGGCAATACAATAGTTCTAGTCATAAGTCAAAAGTACGGCGTACAAAAGTCATAAGTCAAAAGTAAAAAAACACCCGCAAGTCGAAACTCAAAAGTGGCCCTCCAAGGCTTCCATAGTTTTTCCTATATACCTGCAGAAGGATAAAGAATGAAATTGCACGAATCTTGAAAAGTTGCTGTATGGCCAAATATACACAAACTTATTTGTTAAGATACTAAAACCTGAAACGTCAGGCCTGATGAAAGATTCGAACCGGGAACCTCAGACATTTACATCTTAAGGCTCTACCAACAGAGCTATTCGGGGTCTTCGATTTAGTTTAAAATATATGTTTGTTTTCAAACCCAGCATGATTTTATTCGTAATGTTCGGAAACCGAAAATTAGCTTTACGGGTTTATCCTGAATTATTTACTTATAAATGAGTGCCTGGTAATTATCTTTCAACAGTTTATTCACATTTTGTCTGAAAAAAACGAACCACCAATCAAGACTTTTTACGACACCTAAAAAGCTGGAACTTAACGGTACTGAGTATATTCCCTGATCCTGAGTACCATTTCAACAGAACTAAATAATTTTAAAGTCCCATAATCACTTTGGACTTACTCAAAAAGAATATATGAATTTATCAATAGAAATTTAATTGCGTTCTATTTACCCTAAACAATGATGTACATACCATTCTTTCGTATCAATATCACTTCTTTAAGAAAAAATAGTGTCAGGAAGCATTTTTTGCACTGTTTTATAACACATATCTTCTTTCTAAAAAGCAAAAAGTATAAATAAGGGTTTATTTTGCCGATAAGGCATAACTCGTGATCGAGTGACTGGAGTAGTTGATTTGAAATCGGTTTCCTTTCTTTGACTTAGGGTCATGGGTTCGAGCCCTGGTACCAACAATGTTTCGTAATTTGAAAAATTGGGCAGTTTCTTACGGAGGATAGGAGTTTAGTACGGATTCTTCCCAGGAAGAATTGTAAGATAAACTGTCCACGTGTTAAAATTATCAAAATAACGTTTGGAATGGGCGTTAAACTCCTACAACAACGATAATACATCCAACGTGATCAAGGGACTTTAATCATTTAAGCAGATCTTAGCAGAAGTGACAATACAGTAAACTCCGTATATAACGACTCTGGATATAACGAAATTCTGAATATAACGAACATATTTTCTGGACCCAATGTTTTTTCTTTCTTAATTATAATATGAAAATGATATACGGATATAACAAACTCCGGATATAGCGAATAAAATTAAATAGGACCAAGGGATTCGTTATATACGGTGTTTACTGTATGTCGATTTTCAAGTTTTCACTTAAAATGAATTATGAAGTAACACATAAATATGTTTCGCCCAGTAGCCGTGCACAACTGGCTACGGGACCGTTTATTTCCACATACATACTATTTTATACATGTACCTCTATATTATATAATCATGTAGATGTATTACATCAACCTTAGACTATACATTGGCTTTATACCAAACAATTCTCTGAATGCATTTTACATAAACAATCCCTGTTAATAGAAAAATACAATATTTTCTTTACTTATAATACAAGAGATGCATTATTTATCGTCTAAATGCGTACACAAATGTATAAAATACAAGATACTCTCTATTTCCTTTATCTATGTTCATATCGGAAAAAAAACCCCATATCCTCGAAAAGACGCGAGGTCCAGGAAAAAACAGAGCATGAACTCTGAAAACCTGTGTCCAAAAACAGTCAGCGCTTTTCTCAATGGCGTGTGTGGACTTCACACAAAAATTAACAATTTTATACATATTATTTGATTAAATTTTTTAAACTTGATTGCACACGAGTATTGGGTGTGCACGCTAGAACTGACAAACCTGTCTAGTACATTTACCTTACCACCTTTACTTTAATATCATTGTCAACAATTGACTATTGGTCACCCTCTACACACAATCTTATTCTTAACTTGAGCGGTTCAACTAACCGTAAATGGAATGCTATTACGCGACAAAGTAAATATTATTCACAAGAATAGTCCAAAAGGATTTCAACTGTATTCAATGGGAATAACTGTTAAACAGATCAGTTTACTTTAGGTAAAATTTTGGTTCCAACACTCGTTTTTCTCAGAGTGAAAACCATTGCTTAATGCTTTTCTTAAACTTTGATTATGATAGTTAGTTTGAAGGGTGAAATCACTTTAATTAAATTGTTTATTACAAGTATTTTCAACATTGAATTACTAGACCTTTTAAATTAATGTAGTACATGTCTTTTGATTGAACTTGAACTGTGTAAAGCTTTCAACAGTTATAGTCACGTTTTTTTCACTTATTTCTTATTTGCGCTGTGCGGGAGCATTGAATAGGTTTTAATTTTGTACCATGGGGTTGCATAATCGAATAGGGAGCAGCCAACATTATTATTGTAATTAAAAACTATGTATTATGTTTGAACAAACTCCCTATAATGAATAAATAAATAGTATTAATTGATTACAAACAATACTATACCAGATGCATACGTCTTCGACCGTTAATTCAAAACTTTTGACATATTCATAGGATATTTAATAACTTTTCCACAAACTTGAAGGTTACGGTTTTTTTATTGCTTTGTTTACGGACCCTACGGCCAGATTCATCAAAGTTCAGAAAAAACGTCTCAATAGTTGTTTTGCTATCTCTACACATTTTGAAGTTTAAATACATATGTTGTCAACTTGAATAATTAATGAAAACCCTTTTTAATTACTACATACTAAAGTAAAATGTAGGCATTATAAATAAGACCGTTCACCAAACTATGCGATACATGGGGTCTCAATGAAAGTTATGTAAAGCATCGCTAACAACTGACCAATAGTAAAGACAAAATTAATCACGTGGGTTTCGTCTGCGTCGAAAAGCGTCTACTGACCACGAGCTGTAGCCTTGTTTAATGGGCGTCATCGTACCATTATACGGAAGGTTGTTTTATGATTCGTTTATTTTTTGGTTAAACTGTAGTAAATGTGTTTTTTTACTTATTATGATAACAGTTACATATAACATAATGTATTTGGTTTTTCCCGTTGATAGGTTGTTTACTGATATTCTAAAATTCTAATATTCTGAAAAAATTATGTTTCAAAAACATGCACAGCGCCTTTGATGCTTTGCATCAAAATTTGTCTTGTAATTTACTTACGTTCTTGTTGCTCTCGTGTATGTCATCATCCCACAGCCGCAGTGCCGCATTCAACAGGGTGTAGCTAACGCAGTTTAAGATACATAATTTAAAGTTACTGTAAATCAGTGAATTTTCAGATCAATTTTCGTTCCGTTATTTGATGGGCGGGTATTTTGCGACTTCATCTTCATAAACAACAAAACAACAAAAAGAAGGTGAATTCTTATTTCTGAAAACAAGGTTCAACGATTCTGTATATTATATTGTGCGGTGGAATGTGGAGTCTATGAAAAGAGCGAAAATTACTGACATGGTTTACAGTAGACTTATGTTATTTGTGGTTGTTATTGTTATCATTGTTATTGTTATCATTGTTATTGTTATCAGTGTTATTGTTATCAGTGTTATTGTTATCAGTGTTATTAATTCATACTCTAGTTTAAACTGCATAGCTTACAACCTGCCGCGACAGAGGATGTCGACGTACACGTGTGAACAGGAAGAACGGTTAAAGAAAAAGCTTCTTTTTCAAATACTATTTCGACGAAATAAAACATTGAGTCCTAACACCGTTTCAAATTGAGATAAATGTAGCAGTAAATTTAAAGTGATCATACCCTTCAACTCATAATCGCAATTTAATGCAATACATTCACCAATGGTTTAGTATCATTGAAAAACAAGCATTGCGAAAGTTATAGCTAAATAACAAAAATACATACAACAGTTTTATTCCTATTGAACATACATGTAGTTGAAAATGACAAATATCGTTTTTGACTCGCCAGGTCGTAAAGTATTTTTCCATCAATTAGATATGATAAATTTGTGTTTGCATGTACTAATGAAAGAAATGGTTATTAAGCATAACTTATTTTTAATAAATTTTCTAAACATTTTTCATGTTTTAAGAACTTTTCTAGACCGTACTTTTTCTGGTCATTTTAAGCAGTAATATAGCTTTAAATATAAATAACAAAATTATGAATAAAATTGGAGATCTGAAACATTTAATTTTGAAATATCTATAGAGATGCGTATGCCTTCCCTACTTTATGTAACGTAAAGTCAAACCGCAGACTAGATTATATATTAGAATTGTATAAATTTGAACGTTTTATTGCCTTCTTTCGAACTTATATTAAGTATTCTAGCATAACATGTGCTGTTTTTGCCCATTTTGCCGGTGTTTTAACAGGAGAAAAAACGTGTGTTAACGGGGAGATTCACGCGCCGTTATAACCCGTTTTCATTTATGCGCAGTACAGGGCCATTGTAAACAATGGACCTGTCTTCCAAGTCTTACATCATGTACGGCGTCAACAGTGCCGGGCTTAAAAACCGCTGGTGACGTCATAAATATGACGTAAACAACACGGACGTTGTCCCGCGCATTATTGAACGTCGTACCAGTAAGAGCGTTTCATTTTTATTTCTATGATTTTTTATGTTATTTATGCTAGAATAGCGCTAACGAACGTTTATTCATGTTAT